>JAXCHB010000041.1:4547500-5187500 GCA_036926305.1 Uropetala carovei | reverse complement strand
ATTCTGCATCTTACCAAGCGATGTTCGCTTCCAGTTTTAAACTGGTTGAGGACGGAACAGTTTTCAGCCAATTGCTTCTTATTGACTAGTATGTAGTCAATTTCGTTTTTGGTACCATTGGGTCCTTTCCAGGTCCATTTTCTCTTTTTGAAGAAAGTATTCATTACATATAGACTAGTACATTCAGCAAAGTCTACAAGTCGGTCCCCTCTTTCATTTCTGTCTCCAAAGCCCCATTTTCCAACTGCGCTGTCGTCTTCCTTTTGTTCTCCTACCTTGGCATTGAAATCACCCATGACCACTTTTAGATGGCAGCTTCCTTTGTCGTGCAGTTCTCCAACTTCTTGTTAGAAATCTTCCACTTCCTCTTCCGAGTATGATGACGTTGTCGCATAGACTTGGACTATTTGAAGTTGATATCTTTTATTTATTTGAAGCATTAGTCTAGCTGCCCGCTCGGATGAACTTTCCATTTCCACGATATTATTCTTCAATTTTTTGTGGATGATGAATCCAACTCCTCCTGTTCTTCCTGTTTCAGTTCCCCTGTAATAAAAAATATGTCCACTCTTCAACTCCAATAGGCCTTCACCTTTTCTTCTCACGTCACTAAGCCCTAAAATGTCCCACTTGATCTTCTCCAGTTGTTCTTGGAGCTCTTGAAGTTTATCTTCACTGGACAAAGTTCGGCAGTTAAAGGTAGTTAGGTTGAGGTTAAAGGAATTGGGTAAGGATGAGAAAGAGTGGCAGTGGGCGTTTAACCTCCGGGGATTCTTAGCACCCTCTGCCTTCATGCCTTGTTCCTGACCACTGCCACGGTCAGAGGCAATCCAGCCTCCGCAGAATGAGGGCCGTTTTTTTATGGGTGTACATGTCATGGGGGGATTGTGGGCATTAAAACACCACGCTGGCCCAGAGCGGGTTGGTGAGTACCTCTGTCACTTTGGCCGGAGTTATTGCAGAAAGACTTCACAGCATGGTTGAACCTACCAGTGTCCGAGGACACCACTGTTCTTCGCCCTTTAGCCTCCGTTTACCCCCTTCCACCGACTTTGAGGCAGTGAACTGAGGCAGTTGGAAGGGATATATATATATAAGCTTAATGAAAAGGAAAGGTAATAATAAAGGTGGAAACAATGTGTTGGAGGAAGCCCAGTCGACACTTACCTAGATTGGAGAGCCGATGGGGGTGCTGAGGACACACGAAAAACACAAAGAAACAAATATGGAGCTTTCGGACTAACGCCCTTCTTCAGCGACGGAGAGGCATATTATATATATATAGGTTTTGCGGAATTGGAGAATTTTTAATACATTTTAATCCCGTCTTTATCAAAGTTACGCGAAGAATTGAACGAGCTACTACTTTGTAGTGCAAGTCGGTGAAAACAACTTCGAGTAAATCTTGTTTATTTTCGCGCGTATCTCGTTTTAAAAGAATTCTATTCGCTCATTTCTTTTTGCCTAAAACGTACGACGAAAATAGCCGCACTTTTGATAATAATTGGCCCCGTTGGTCCATTCCATGCTTCACGCTCGGGCTGACTCCCCAGATTGGGACCCAATAGAATCCAAAGAAAATAGAACTTTGGTCGGGTGTTTACTCATGCATGCGGTTCTGTATTGGAATCGAAATTCGTGAGACGCTTCCGAGGACACGATTTCAATGGAACGGCCCGGGTTTTGTGATAAAGCGCTGCTGAAGTTCGAGGAGCCTCCCTCCCCCCAACCCCCTTTTATCGTCTAGAATAGTAAGGCATTCCATTCGGCTTGGCACGTTTCATTGTATCGGCCACGGAAGACTTTTTTTTTTATTAAACTCGACAACAGTATTTTTCTCTTTCAAATTTGGAATGTTGCGCATTGTTCCCGGAGCACAAATATTTGATGGGATACACGTGGATAGGTTCACTTTAATCTCGTTGTTTTTTTATTTTAAGGCGCCGTTTGTAGCATTGAAGCGTTCGTTAACTTTTTGACTGTTATGTGCTCAACTTCGAAGTTCGGTTGACTAGAAAACTAGCTAGTTAACCATCTTTAAAATTTAACAAATAAAAGTTTTTTGTGAATTCCTTGATTTCGAGTGAAATTGACTCATTTGTTGACATAGATAAATCAAAAATCTTGCAGACGCGATTCCTTATTAATTACTGCTGTATGAAAACGTCGAAATTTTCCAGAAATTTATTTTTATCTCCATTCGTTAATAAATTCGTTAAATTCTTAATTTCTAGTTTTGAAGAAACACTATAGGTTAATTAAGGGTTAGTTATAGGCGCTAGATATTACAGTTACCATGGTTCTTTGCTCTCTTAGCTCTCTTTTCAAATTACAATTTCAAATGGTCCTCTTTGCGAAAAGTTAGGTTGGCTGCACTTTACAAGTTGCTGATGGCCTAAGAAGTCGCTCCTTTAGCGCTTAATCGATTAAAAAGACGAGTGAGTGCCGTTTATATAAATATTCGATGCATCCTTCGCAGTTACGCACCCCCATATAATGGAATAATGTCAAGTTTGCAACTGCAACGTCAAAACAATCGCGAAAGGCGTTTCTTTGAAGACAAAATGTTATGTTACGCGTATTTAAAATCTTGCGCCATGGGCATCGGAAGGACCCGTTCATTCTTGAGTCATGACGTAAGGGTGATAACAAAATATTTAAAGTCGCCACCTCGTGGCCAGTACTCTGTTTCACTCCTCACATTCGTGCTTTTCCGCCCCTCTGATGACTATATCGTCGAGGAATGATCAGGTCACGATTTCTAGCGATAGGTGCGGCTGCAACCAAGCGACGACGAAATTTCGCCCCCTGGTCATGCTCCTGCATCAGCTTGATTAAAAAAAAATAGCTTTGTTGACAGAATTTCAGCGATCACTTGTATTCTAATTCATTTATACTATTATTTAAAAAAATACAATTCAAGTACTTTGTGATTATATTTTCTGTGAAATGAATACATATATCCAGTTAGGTTAATCTTATCCTATATATGCTAGAGCAAACTTGATTTTTTGTCGAAGAATGATTAAAGGTAGCACCATTGTCTGCTTTGGATAATAATATTTTCTCAAAAAAATATTTTCCCTAGTATTATGCATAATTCTGAAGTTTTGTACCTGGCAACGGCAAAATTGCTGATTTAGAGGGAAGTTTAGGGTTCCCAAAAAAGCTGATTATCTTTATTAGTAACAAAATGTTCCAAAATCTAGGGCAGGGGTGGGCAAACTTTTCTGCATGGCGGGCCGCATCGGTGTTTGCGAATTCTTCAGCGGGCCACATTGAAAGATGCCAATGCTTAGGCGGGCCAGATTAGAGTTTAAATCGGAAATTGCTTAGATTCTTATGCATCATACATAAGTGAAAAACAAGCACAAACAAGGATTGTAGGGCTAAATTTTCAAAACTAAGGTTTTATTGTCATAATTTTACCAAAAGTAATATAAAATTGTGTTAAATTTTACAGATTGCTTTTTCACCAAAGCTTCGCGGGCCACGTTAAATGCTCTCGAGGGCCACATATGGCCCGCGGGCCACGGTTTGCCCACCCCTGATCTAGAGGGTAATTTAGATTGGAATAACTCAATCAAAGATTTGCCTGTTCCATTGTTTATCTTTGTTGAGGTAGTATTCATGTAAAGGAAATCCTCCAATTAAAACTTCTACTATATTGTGTTTATTTCATGGAAGTGTATTTGGTAATTAATATTACTTATTGGAAAAAACTTATAGGCCCATAATATTTTGAAAACAGCAAATGAAATATAAATATATAAAAACGAGCATGTTCGGGAGTATTTATAACAGTGTCTCAGTTTTGATTTGATGCAAAATTAGGTGGAGATTTATCTGGTCTAAAAGCTATAGGTATTATATTGATTTATTTTCATGTTGTTTAGTTATTTTATATTGAGAAGAATTCTTTACAGCAGGTGTTCCCAAACTTTTTGAAGCCACGGAACCCTTATATTAAAATATTTTTTCTCGCAGAACCCTAACTAAGAGGTGGTAAGCAATAAAATTTATCTTATAATTACTGTAAATGTTATTTACATAATTTATTTATCTTACATTATACAAATTAAAAAAGGTCGGAGACTACGACGAGTTCGATTAATTAAAACATAAATACTCCTTAACCGTACAAAGTGAGAATATTGAGAGACAATATAAACAATGAAAACGGGTAAACAAAAACCGGGTAAGGAAGAAATCAAAGGAAAGAAAAACAAAAGTAACAACCTTGAATATTTAGAGATTCCCGGTTCTGCGAGAGTGTGTGTATAAATGAGTTTTCTAAAACCTTGGTTTCTTTAGGAGTGAATGTGTTCTAGGGTTCCCGTTCCTTTTTTTTATTATTTCCTTTTGTTGTTTGAGTGCGTGTTTGAGTGATTGTTCTCCTGACGGAAATTTTTTTTTTTCCTTTGGAGAAATGAGTGCATGAACGTGTGACACCAGGCTATCAGCAAGGTTTTCTTCCCCCGTAAACCTGTAAGTTGTTACTTTTGTTTTTCTTTCCTTTGATTTCTTCCTTACCCGGTTTTTTTTACCCTTTTTCATTGTTTATTTTATCTCTAAATATTCTCACTTTGTATGGTTAAGGAGTATTTATGTTTTAATTACATTATACAGTTTACAAGTGAAGCTCAAGTTTCCTGCTGTAAATAAGAGAAGGAAGAACATATCGGGTCTCTTCCTCAGTCTATCACATAACCCCATTTAGCTTCTGCAGACTCCTTGGGTTCCACGGAACACAGTTTGAAGACCTATGCTTTACAGGAATGGAGATTATCAGAAGTTGCATCACTCATTTAATCAAATCCAATGTGTTTGAAAATTGATGGGGTGTGGGAGAAGTAGTGAAATGCTTGGTAGGGTGATATATAGCAGTGATTTAGAGGACCCCATGACCATTTCAGCAGCTGTATCATGAACTCTTAAAATCCTTATACATTACTCACATAGATTGATTATATTTATTTCATATTCAAAACAATTTTACCATTTTGTTACCACCTGACCAGATTGGCCCATTTGTAATGCATTCATTAATAATAAGTCAAATTACAATAAATTAATAATCATTGAGAACTGTAGAATAAATGTAGTTATTTTGATTTTATTCAATTAGTATGTTTGTAGAGAATTTTATTTTTCTATACCCATATCCTCTTGCTGATATAGGATAGGAATATTTTCAGTTTTTATTGTGAAATTTATTTGTGGATTTTATTGTTACTGAATACTAAAAATAACGCTTCTTTCTCTTCCAGATTCAGGATAGACAATACAGATCACATAATAGATGTGAACAAAGGGAATGTTCCCTTTGAATATGACCAAGTGAACATCATCTGCCCTGTGTACATGCCAGGGACACATGAAGATGATGCAGAAAAATACATTATATATAATGTAAGTGCAAATTTTCTCTGGCCAAAAATTCATGTTTTTTTATTATAAAATAAAGTAAAACCCTGTTTACCTGTGTATATTTTGGCAGTGTTAGGCAAAGATTAATTTTTAAAAAATGTAACAATCCAGAAGACGAACTTCTGAAAACGCAATTCAGTTGAATATCTGTTAAATAATGTATATATGTATAAAGAATAGAAACTGATCATATTCCATATTAACCAAAATAAAAATAGTTGTATGCAGTTTAAATATTTAGATTCCTGCTAAGATAAAACAAAAGTGTACATAAAATAAAAGAGCTTATTATAGTTGGCCACTTAGTTGATCTTCCTCCTAGTAATATCACCACTGCAACAAGATTTCTATTATGTGGTTGAACAGTTATACAACTCTGGCTTCTTACTTTCTTCAGTCATTTCATTTACCTCCTAGCATTAAAATGTAAATTTATGATAATATTTACAAAAAACTGATCTTATATCCATGTACCACTTTGATAAATCACTGTAAGCTGCAGCATGAATATTTTACTAACCCACGATATTCAATCAGTGCCGTCTTTATGATTTTTGGGGCCCTGGGCACAACATTTTTGGGGCACTAAATATGCATTCCCCAGTTCTTTTAATTCCTTGGGTTTCAACAGAAAAAGTAAATTGAAAAAATTAAAAGTGAGAATCTGAATATTTGCCAAAAAGCTGTTGAAGAGGAGCTGACTTTATGATTCAGTATAGCTGTTTAGGACCCCCCTAGAATAGGGGACCAGGACCCTGTAGGCCCCTGCATAAGAACGGTGCTGTATTCAATCTCTGATATTGTCCAGTATGAACTTTGTCCAGTTATTATTTGTTCAGATATTTGAATTCCTTTTTAATACATTAAGATTGCAGTCATAAATGAATAATAAAATTTTTGTTGTTTTTTCCTTTGAAATGAAATCAAATAAAAAATATCACTAGTCTAAAAGTGCAAATATGTTTAGATTAGAGATCTGTAAGCGGTCAGAAAGTGCGACTCTGTCCAGATGGTTCATTAACACATTCATTGAAAATGTCCTTCGAAAGCATCCTAAAATATTTTTTCTTGTTACAGGTTTCCAAAGAAGAGTATGACACTTGCCGCATCACAAACCCAAATCCTCGTATAATTGCTATCTGTGATAAGCCCTACAAGTTGATGTATTTCACAATAACCTTTCGGTCCTTTACTCCTCAGCCGGGTGGCTTGGAATTCCAACCAGGGCAAGATTACTACTTCATCTGTGAGTTACTTGATTCTAAACGCAGAATTTGTGGAAACACATAAACAGATGTCGCTATAAAAGAGGATTTTATTGTAATTTTCATATGAAATTCTCAATTGAATTGGCTACACGAACTGTTGTGGGCTCACTTTTATTTTTGTTAAAATGAAGCCTTGACAAAATACTCCAACAATAGTAGAATCTAATTTCTATGTTTTATCCACTTGGCTAAAGCTCCTAATTTTAGAATATAAAAAAGTCATAGCATTTCAAATTGCTCATTTTTAAGTAAAATGTTTATGTAAATATGAAGAATATCATATTTTAATTTTCTTTGGTTAAACGCTCTTTTCCATTTCTAGTTTTGGCCATAAATTCTTACATATTTTATGTTAAAAAGTATATTTTTAAGTTGAATAGTGAATTTTCTCTGAAATTCTGAATATGTTATAATACATTAATATAAATCTTAGTTAATGTAGCATTTTTTGTATTATGATATACACTTGTAAATATTACATTAGTTTTTATATATATCTGCAGCTACATCTTCCAAAGATGACTTGCATCGTCGCATTGGAGGCCGTTGCTCCACAAACAACATGAAGGTGGTTTTCAAAGTCTGCTGCCGCCCAGAAGACACTCAGAACCACAGTAAGTATAGTTTAAATATTTTATTTCATTAATAAAATGGCAAAAGTATAACAAGCTTCATATTATTTAAAGTACAGTCAAGCATCGCTAATCCATAATTTGTTAGTCCATAACCACCTGTAATCTGAAAAGACTGATTCCCAACTACTTTCCCGACCGGCTGCCATGGTATTGTGGCGCTACAGTCTATTCCAAACCAAGGCCGTGTATTTGAACATAACAAATACAAACAAAGGCACACATGCATGTGGTAGTGCAGTATGTAGTGCTTTTTTTTTAAAGAAAACACAATTTAGTGTTAATTTAATTTACCCTAACCATGTCTTGTAAGAGATCAAATGAAAGTAATAATGCTGGAAATTCATCTAATTGTAAGTGAAAGCATAAAACACTATCAATTCAGGAAGAAGTGAAATTATTAAAGAAACTCAACCAAGGTTCATCGTGTGGCAGCTTTCTTTCATGTACCATGTTGGAACAACAACAATATATGACATTAAGCATTATTACGTGTAGATTAACAATGTACAGGTACTAGTTGCAGATATGGCAGTATGCTATTTTTTGTTATTGATTTTTCACATTGTTTTGTTTCGTTTGTGATGGTTGTCATGCACAGAACATAATAAAAATAATTAAGTATATTATAGATTTTAAATGCTGCCAAATGATAAACTTTTACTTGGAATATGTAGACATTTTATTTTCTATTATGCTGTATTTTCACCAAACACTATTTTATTTATGTGAAATATGTATCCGCTGGTACTCTTACCATATACCCCACTCCAAGAATACCCCATTGTTTTTAATCCAAAATTATCTGTGGTCCGGAACAGCCCAGATCCCAAGCTTTTCGAATTAGCAATGCTTGAGGGTAATTGCAAAATTTTATAGGAAAACTCGTTGACCAAGATGAGGTCTATGTCTGCCTAGTTCTGAGTGTCCCAATAGTTGAAAAAGAGAAATGCATTCAGTTAGGATTAAATGAAACTACTAAATGGTGACATAATAATGATACCATCATGATAAGCCCTGTATGAAAAAAAACTAATTGTATGAGAGTAAATTTAGCAGTGACATATCAACCCCAGAATCTTGACTCCACGGTCCGATGCCTTGTCCACTATGCCATCTTGCCATGTTAAAAAGTTGAATTTAAAGATGGGTAAATATATAAACCAAATGGAAATATTTATCACATTTTATTTAATGCGACTTTCCCAAAAAATGACTTACCTTTCCTCTTTATATTTAAGCTAGGTAACAAAGAATATTACAGGAACATTGATAAATTAGCATTATATTTTACTCATTATTCCTCATCAAGTTGCTATGGTTTGTTTACTGTTTACTTACTGAAGCTTTGTATGTATTTTCTAATTAATATTGTTTATGTTATAGTATAAAATTAAAACTTACAATAAAAGTTATTTATAAAAATTTTTTTAAATCCATTATTCGTTTTATTACTGATGACATCCAAAAAATGTGAAAAAATATAATTCAGTTTCACTTTAAGAAAATCATTATTACTATAATAGTCCACATCTGTCCGTTGGTTGGTTGGTCATGCTATTGCATAGGTCGCCCCTCTGGTGATGAATTATGGCATTAACTCGAGAAAGAATAGAGGTAGAAACTCTAAATTTGGCAGGAATGCTCGATTAACATATTTTAAAGTAATGTCAAAAATAAATCTTGAAAAAACTCATGGGTTCAATTCCAAGATATTTCCATTTTCTGTAAGGTAATATGCAGGAGCGGATTTACCGATAAGCGGACTAAGCGGCTGCTTAGGGCCCCGACTCTTCTGGGGGCCCCAAAAATTTAGTTTCATTCATTAAATTTTAACTAATATTATTTTAATGATTAAAATATCAGTAAAAATTGCGCTTGGGTCGCGGTTGCATTTAAATTATGATTATTTGTTCTGTATCCGCTGTGGCTGTGTTCACTTCAAATTGCAGTAGGGCCCCAAAATTCCGTACCGCTTAGGGCCCCTGAACTTCTAAATCCACCACTGGTAATATGTAAAAATTGATTTTTCAATGTGCAGGCTTTTATTCTTCATGGGATTAAAATTAGAAAGAATTAACCTACAGTCTTCAGATCTGAACCATTTTGAAGAAAAAATCACAAAGTTTCTTATTCTGTACACCGTTTTTCACCTACAGTTTGAAATCACACATGTTAAATGTTTAATTTACATATTTTGTGAAAATTATTCCTTTTTAACTAGATGTTGCCTTGCCTATCAATTACATTGTTATACTTCAAAATCCTATTGTTATATCAATCCTTATGGGTGTAAGCATGCTTTGAATGTTTTTAATATGAGAGAGGGAGGGAGGGAGAGAGGTTGGAAGGGAGGGGTAGATATGGGGAGAAAGGGAGGGGGAGAGAGGGAGGGAGGGAGAGGGAATGAGGGGGAGAAGGGAGGGAAGGAAGGAGAAAGAGGGAATGATGGGGAGGGAGTTGGAGAGAGGGGATGTGGTTGGAGAGAGGGGGAGAAAGGAGGGAGAGGGTGGAAGGGAGGGGGAAGAAGAGAGAGAGGGAGGGAGGCAACTATTTTAAGTCCAACTAAAGATAGCCTGTCATATTTATGAGCTGTTATATTAGTTAGGTAAATGTTATACTGATCAATTATCTGTGTTTACAGCTTTCCAAAGCCGGCCCAGCTCAACGTCAACTACGACTACAACACCTGTCCCATCAACTACTACCACTACAAGCACAACCACTCCTCTACCAACAACGGCAACTTCTTACAAAGACACTGACTCTCCTACTCACAATATAAAATCAACTACCAAGAAGACAAGTAAGTACTACCTTCAGTGTGATAGTATTTACACTTAGTCACTGTTTGGTTTAAGTATTTTATTTGCATACTCCTGAAAGTTTTTCCACTATGTGGATTATGCGTTTATTATGGTGATACTTTGTAAGAAGTAATGTTTTGTGAACATTTAGATAAATTACATAAGAGCAATAGTGATGTACTGAATGAATTTCTCACTTAGCTTTGGATTTCATTGCCTATTCTGAAGTATAACAGCTTATTAATGATTTGTATGTTACCAAAAGTTTACGTGTCCTTTTTAGCATGGATCTCTCATTAAGCACATGTTTATGCAAAGGTGCTTGCAACATCCAGCACATTTAAAAAAATTATTGTAGTATTTGGTATGTTTATTTTCTTTATTGTAATCCTTTCAAGTTGATTCTCCTGAAATCCACCCAAAAATCTACTGTCTCAACATAGTTGTGTTGATAGTATTTTCTGACAGAGACAAATAGGAATTTCTACTGAAGGGGTTTGTTTGTAAACAAATTAATACAATAATGTTGTTGTTACTATATGCAGTAAAACCTCATTATTTCAAAGTTTAAGGGACCAAAAAAATATGACTTAGAAGCAGGGCCAGCTCTAGGGGCGAGCGCTTGAGGCACAGGCTCGGGGTGTTGAATTTTGGGGCGCCAAAATCAAAAAAGTCAGCTGAAGTTAATTCTTTAAAAAATCTAATATGTCAGCCCAAAAAGGCGCAATATACATATGTAGAAATATCACATCAGTGATTAAATGAGTTGCCGGATTTCTATTTTTGCTCTTTTCAAGGCAAATTTTCATCCCAATTTTCGGCTTGTTTTTGCATTAAAAATTTAAAAAATTATCTTATTTTCTATTATAGCATGAAAAACCTTTAGAAAGTAATGAAATTGATCACAAGCAACCTGACGGTACAGATGCGATTATACCCGGTAGTGTTCCGTAACGAATTTCGATCTTTTTTGTTATCGCTATGTTTGTATTGTTATGAAAGCAGGGGTGGATCCAGAAACTTCTCGGGAGGGGGTGGGGGGACGATTGCCCCTCCACCTATCGAATCCTCCCCTATATTTTGAAAATCACTTCCCCTATCAGAACCTTTCCTTCCCTCGATATACAGACCTAATCTGTAGCTTACAATTGAGGAATTCTGCATGGAATGAATTTAAGAAAGCACCCAGTAGTGTGTAATGGGGTTATCCAAGGGGGGGCGGTCGCGCCCCACCCCCTTTGGATCCGCCCTCGCATGAAAGTGAAACAATTTCTTCTGAAGTGGCAATAATAATCTGCTTATGATAATTTCAATATAATAATGTGCAAAAATTTTTTCAAAATTAAACCTAATCAAGACTTACCTCAGATCATCAATGTCTCAAGAGAGATTAGTTGGGCTGGCAACTATATCAACTGAAAAAATATTACTGAAGATTTGGAGATGGAGGATCTGATTAAACGATTTGCTTCGATAAAAGCTAAGAAAATGAATTTTGAATAAAACATTGTATGTAAATATTTTGTAACTAGTATATAATTTTTCTACAAGAAATTTACTTTTTTATTTTCAGGTGAAATATTTGATTTCTTATCATTTCATCAATAAGTTAATACCGATTTTCAACTAGTATTGTTCTGAATACTTTATATGCATTTATTTAGAAGTAATTAATCAATGATAAATCCAAAATGCCTAACCTAACACAACACAATGGAGCTTGTGTCCAAGAAAAAAATGTGATTTCTTGTGAACATATAGCAATATTAGTAATTATATTAGTATAGACAACAAAATAATACAATTATTAATAAACTAATTAATATGGTTTAGTATTCTAAAAAAATTAAAAATTAATAACAATTATATTAGATATAATGAATTTAGTAAAAGTTTTCTATTTAGCAATGAAAAATGTTGGTGGTGAGGGGTGCTTGAACAAATTTAGTGCTCGGGGCACCAATACACCTTGAGCCAGTCCTGCTTAGAAGTATCGGGGCTCAAAATGTATGAACTCAAAAAAATCACTTGAACAGCAAAATCACAATACAGAAACTTATCTATCCGTTCTACAAATGAATTGGTCACAAGTTAGTATAAATGGCGAAGTCGATCAGAGCTGAAGTGAACACATAGTTTGCAATTCATATGCACCATGGGTGGGGAACCTCTTGACCGCGGGCCACATCCGGCCCCCGAGAGCGTTTTGTGCAGCCCACAGAATCGTGGTGAAAAAGAGATCCGTAAAACTTAACACATAAACTCATTTTTTAATCCAAATAATGATAATAAAGCATTTGATACTGAAACATTAATCCTAAATACGTAATTTAGAATTGATTTCCACTTATATGATACCTTATAATCTCTCAGTAACTTTGATTTTAACTTTAATTAGGCCTGCCAAAGCAATGACAACATCCAATGCTGCCCCCGAAGGATTCACCACCACTTATATGGCCTGCCATATGGAAAAGGTTCCCCACCCTTGATATACACCATCACACATGAAAAATAGGCTGTCAATTCAATGCTTAAATAAGCTGATGGACTTAGCGCATTTAATTTAATATGCAATAAGAACACTTAATAATCATTAACTAATAAAAAGTTTTAAAATAAATAATGTTACATAAATGGATTTAAATACCTTCATAATTCTTAGGCTCTCAAAAGACCGATCTTTAAGCTTCGCTTATCTTCCTTTTGGTCTGTTACCTCAAAATCCTGCTTAAAACACAATGATGCTATGCTATGAGACAGACTGTTGATTTCAAGGTGGTCACAAATGTCACAAGAACGTTCAAGTCATGTGACAACCAGTAGTAGGAATATTACGTTGTGCTCTTCATGTATGACATTATGAGAAAACCGGTAGGTTTTTACTTTTGGCTCATCACTTATTCTCAGGAAAAACAAAGGCGTGATCATTTTAGAGACGACATTCGGTATAACTTCATACAACGTTATTTAATAGGTTGACTGCCGAAGCTAAATTTCAATTTTTTGTTTTCAGTCCAACTTATGTTATGGACAAGTTTTAATCATAGAATAAGGGAAAATTCTTAAAATTTACAAATGTTTATTTATATTAACAATAATTAAGATTTTATGTAGCGGACACAGATGTCCACCATGGCCTGGGGGTTGGCGGTCATTCAGGGACAAATATTTTTTTATGTATGAAATAGTTTTCTTTCTTCTTTAGCTTATAATCCTGTTTGTAATTGATAACCAACTTCTAATTCTTTAAAATTTATTATTATCTGTATGATAATAACATATATTTGATGTATCAGACACCTACCAGTTTTGCAGGAGAAAGATGGGAGTTCACTGAAGTCTCTCTATACCCATGCCATAAAATTATAGCTTTTGGCACCTATTCAGGCCCATGGCTTGTTTTTGGCAGCTGGTCTCAAAGTACAAAGAATCCGACTCTCAGCTTAATGTAGAAAACTTACCTTTTTGAAGCCACCTATTTATCGCCGACCTCCACAGTAGGTCATAATTTGAGTCATAAATGTACAAATGAGTGGGGTAGGATGTGCATATGTTCATTTTATAAGGGATTATATTTCTGGGGCTAACTTTGGTCTATGTGATGGCTCACTTTCAGTTGATCTATTGTCATAGTGTGTAGACAAGTTTGATGAGAAAACGCAATTTTGGAAAAAAATTGATGGTGAGAGTAAGTTGCTGAACCCTATGATTTTGTGCATATATATATATATATATATATATATATATATATATATATATATATATATATATATATATAATTTATATATAAATATATATATTTCGTGGTTTTTCAATCCTAAGATTGGTTTGAAATGACTAGGGAATAAACACATATGATGTGGTGGTTTCCCGTTGCCTTCCACATCAGACACACACACATGATTGATGAAATATGAAATTATGAAAACGACACACATAAATATCCATGCTCTTGGCAGGATTCGAACCCGCGACCTTAGTGATGGTAGGCCAATACGATAGCCCTTCCGCCACCAGGGCCGGCATAATATATATATATATATATATATATTTGTATCATTTTCATTCAGTTATTCTTATCCACAATCCTATTATTATATCTTTTCAATCTGTCACCTCGTACTGAAGAAGGCATATTACGAAAAAATGAATGAGTTACGAAAAAAATAATTTTCCGATAACCAAGACATATGCACGGTCAGTAGGGCCATAGTGGACACAATGAATATGCTTGAATAGAGGGATAGCGGTCACCTCGCCTCTGAGTAAAGGAAAACTTGAGCGGACACTGGTGTCTGTTGCGGCGGCACAGGAAAGTAGATGGGCAGACACCGGTGTCTGCCGTGGCAGTCAACCTGTTAAAGATTGGTTGAGTAACAGAGATCAATATTCCATGGTCTTTTCTGGAGCATATCACTTTCTAATGAGAAAAACTTTTCCCAGGTTTGCGAGACCATGAGGATTGAGATAATAGGGGTTCTTGCCACTATCACAGTCTATAGCGAAAAGGCAAATACAAACTTCCCTTATAACCTGGAACATGTCAGACTAGGACAAAGCTCACCATCAAATGTGAATCCAGCTAATGTCGTAAGACATAACTCAGAAGGGAATACGTTAGGTCAGGGGTGCTCAAGATGTTGATTGCCAAAATGTTTTAGATAGATCTCTGAAAATATTTGTCCAGTTCAAAAGAATTTTTAAGAGTGGAAATGGATGGTCGATCGCCACGTAAGTGGATACTGATAAGTAGTTCCAAGGTTTAACTCCTGAAGCCTAAATGGCATTTAATTAAATACCACATTTAATATCCCCCTTCCTGCTCGCCACATAAGTGGGAAATGATAAGTAACTCTGAAGTTTGTAAAGTCTGAACACCCCTGCATTACGGGAAAACCCAGGCAGAATATTATAAGCGGAGACCAGGTTTGCCGCCTCAAATTAATCATTGACCCTGAGATTTCCTAATCTGATAATTGTGACTATGATGAAAATTTTTTCTTTGTTTGATAAGCTCCATATTTCTAAGAATCCTACATTTCTAATAGTGATATCAGCTATACTATCAGATAATCTGAATTTTATTTGTGATGGGCTTAAAATGAGACAAAATGGCTATTTTGGCCAAAACAATAGGATGGTCAGGAATTGGCTAAGAAATGGGACTGTACCTGCAAAAACAGAACGTATGGTCATCCTACTACTAAATAAGTAAAAAGGAGTCACCTGTTTGGGGTGATATATGTATTTCGTGTGCGAGAAATTGAGAACAAAAATGTGATGTGATGGCATGCGCATGAACCTTCCACTTAAACATACATTAAGGATAGAGGTTTTGAATTAGACAAACTGTTCATGAGTCACCGGAGCAGTTCATGGCTTCAAATTTCATTGTAGACATATTTCGAATAATCCGTACCAAAAAGTATGCAAAATCTTATGCTTTGCCAGGGACTGATCTTAGCTTCCAGTTAAACCATAATTTGAATTATCCAGGATCAAAGTAATGAGGTTTTACTGTATATCACTTACCCTACATTTGAAAATCTAGTATATGAAGTAAAATAATTTAGTCACATACTAGAAGTTTTACCTAGGATAAGGAACTTGAATTCCCAAAGATAATGCATCTCAGTAAAACATATATTCAGAATAAATTAGGTATTTACAGCTCCTTTGGAATGTAGGGAATGTATTATGCTAATGTTTAAATAGACATAGGAGTATATATGTTGTGCTATCAGAGACATTGGGAGAATACTGTGCAGTGAATCCTAATTTTCAATGCACAAACTCCAACTGATATGCTATATGCAAAGGGTATTATGGAAGTAAAGCCATACACCACTTTCAGTATAACAACATTTTACATAAATTAAGACTATAAGCAAGTACAATTTTGACTATATCAGACTGTATATTGTTGTGTTCAAAAGCCAGATAAAATTACATAAGGTATAGTTACAACATACTCTTGAGTCTGCTTTGTAATTCACAGCACACACTGATAGCAAAATACCATGCTTAAGGAAGTTAGTTTGCGGGCCCAGGAAGATATCTTTCCTGACGAATCACGCCTTCTCGGCCAGCTGATATCTCTGCCATCGTCCTTCTCCGCTCTCTCTCTCTCGCAGCGGAAACAAGAATGCCAAAACCTTTTAGGTCACGTGACATCGGAGAGGAAGTACTCTCGCTGAAGGGGAGGGGAATGATGTCAGGCAGACTTTTTGAAAAAATGTCTAGAGAACCATTTATTGGTTAAATCGTTTGGGAGATTACGTAAGGGAAAGGAGGGAGGGAAAAGTTAGGTAAGAGGAAAGATATTTTGGGTATATAAGGAAGGGTGGCAATTTCCAAAGCACCGCAAAGGAGAAGCACTGTGAAGGGGAGTGTACTGCCATTAAGTTGGGTGACAAGGCAAATACAGACGACAGGACATAATACGGCACGTGACGAAAGTGCACGTTCATACGTCGAAGTGCTGGAATCAAAGTGCATAGAGGAAAAATCACTACAACTGTTGATATTCACCATAAACTTCCATTTGATTTGAATTAATGTGATATACTGAGTGCTTTAGAGAAATATGTACTTCATGCAAACTGAGAGACTCAGGAATTTTATATTGAAATTTTGAAAGAGGCAAGGAAAAAACAGCATAATTAACCCTTCAGTGCCAGTCTAGATTTAAATACCCCTCTGTCATATGGCTGGCGGGTATTTAATTTAAATGGCTGTTTTTGATGTAGTTCATTGTAAACATTTATAACTTCTTACCTAATACTCGGATTTTCTTGTAATTTTTGAAATATTTACACTATAGTACATTTGTTTTAATAAAATTATATTTCAATAAGTTTCTGCATTATTGAATGAAGAATAAAAACAACTTTATTCAGCACAATTTTTAACTCTTACTAACTGATTTTAGTGCTAGATTAGGTACAATGCACTTCAACTCCATTCAAATAATATGATCGAGTTCTCTTTAAATATTCAGCTAGCAGCTTCATTCTCGTTCTCCTTGCGATGCAGTTGCTGAGTCTCTTCCCACTTTCTTTATCTCTTCTAAATAGATGTCGTGGCACTCAGGATCTGTTTATGAATAACATTGCATTGATATAAATGAGAAGAAGAGTGAATCATCTCCAGCAGTCTGCTATTCCCCTTCTCACGATGACTTAGTCCTGAATTAAAACACGTCTTAGCATCAGCTGGATCAGCGTACTCCTATTATCCATGTCCGCACAATGAGGGTAACGATTCGTAAAATTTTATTCGGAGTAAAATCCTTAGAACTGAATGAACAGATATTAAGTCAGTTGACATATACGTATATTTCTGTCGATGTAATAAAATAACTCTACAATTTTTGGTCAGTGCTATGCAGAGATTAGAAACCAAAGGAACAGATAAAATATTTTTCTTTCTAGCGATGTAAGCTCTTCTTTTGGCCAAGAAAACATCTTAGGATACACTTTAGTGGCATCGACCACTAATTCATATTGGTTGAGAACACTCTCCTTGTGTTCTGTATCTAATTAATTTCGGAACCAACTCCACATCTTCTCATGCTCACATATACCAGTCAGTGAATGGGTTTCACTGGAAAGTCTCAAGAGGCTCAGAATATTAGCTTTAGCTGTCATCATATCTTTCTAGTTTACAAACTGAAAGACTAATGAAATCTTGAGATCAGTTTTGAATTGATTTGCTATCATTGAGTTTAATCTTTCTAAAGATGGGAACTTCTGATGGAGATAATCGAGTTATTTTCGCATTACTCTCTTAGAAAAAATAGCAAAAAATCTTACATAAAGAAGTTGCTAATTTCTAAAAGTGATTTAGAGATGTAAATAAATAATTAGGAATTGATTGAGATTGAGTTTGAGGAAATAAAGCAAATCATTTTTACTCGCATCAACCAGTGGAGCAGACATTGTCGTAGCAGATGGAAATTAGTTTTTCCTAACAAAAACATTCAGAAAAAATATCCAATCAACGTTTTTTTAAGGCAAAACCTTTCTATTCAATAATATGAAAACCAATCAAAAAAAATTAAAAACTTATTAGAATGCAGTCATGCCTCGTTTAGCACGTTTGTTTAGCGCAATTTCGATATAGCGCAATTGGAATCCCTTGGTATACATTTTTATTTATTTTTTAATGAAATAAATACTGTATGTATGGTACGTACTGCAAAATGAAAATGCTGTTCACGGTGTGCATTTTTGCTGGCTTTTGTTTGCTTAAAAAATAAAGGAAAGTTGTTTTCATGTAATCAGTTCCAATGACATATTTGCGGTGCTTTGTTTAATACCGTATTTACTCATGTAACCCAAGAACTCCAATTTTTGGGCCGGTTCGATGGGATAAAATTAATTTGAGCCAGAATAAGTTTTTTTTCAAGTCACCGATTCCCACTCCCTGAAACAAGCTCCGCACAAGTTAAGCATCTTCTCCCTTCTACGTGATGCAATTTATTGGATGATCTCTTTATGATGATACTAGCAGAAATCTCCTCACCGATAGTCCTCTTTTGTTAACCCCTTAACTATTTTTTTTGTATTATTATGCAACTTCATCCCCACTTCTGCTTTTGATATAATATTACGAACAGATGCGGAGCTTCACAAACTATTTGTTCATTTATAAACGGGAACTTCCTTAGGTGGATGGGAAGTTTTTTCGCGTATGGTCTCGTGAGCAAATATTGGAAGGTTAGGAACAAACGAGTCCAAACACTTGAGATGTGGATTTCCGTCTTACTTTAGAACAATGAAATCTTTCATTCGCAACAAAATTTCACCACTCCGACTTCCTTGAAGTGGATGAAGGCAAAGGACCAAACTGGAACCTACCTATTTTCAAGCCAGCAAACCCTCAGTAGTCATTGAACTACAGTTATGTTAGTCGGCATATTTTTCTGCCTACTTTTGCAAGTTTTTGCCTGCAGTGCGGGCGTAACTTACACGTTTGCTTGGCCGCATAAATATGCATATACTTCGTAGAATTCGACGTCTTTTACGAATATAAATGTAGACGCAAGCATATTGCAGAGAATTTACTATCAATACTCACAATTTATATAACCTGTTCAGAAATCCTCGTGTAAGACGCGCACCCCCTTTTTTCCCTGGCATTTCGGGAAAAATTGTGCACGGGGTACATGAGTAAATACGGTATCTATGGCAAAATCACATTTTAACAGTAAATAGGCAGAAATAACTTCAGTAAATCATGGCAGAATGGAGAAAATTGAGTAAAGGCAATCTAAGTATAGAAAACAATCCTATATTATCAAGGAAAAGCATCAATCTTGAGGAAAAACTTCAAGTGATTCAGTGTTTTGAACAAGGTGAGCATCAGAGCAGTACTGCACGTAAGTTTAACTTCACAACTTCTACAATTCATACAATTTTGTTAAATAAAGGGAAAATAAAAAGTTCCATTGAAGCAGCCACTGCAAAGAAACTGACACGATCACTTATTGTTAGTAATATGCTTGAAAAAATGGAGAAACTGCTAGTGTTTTTTTTTTAATGATGCCTTCCCTGCAAAGCCAATTTTAGGCTTGTCTGCAGGTAGGGGGAAAACCCCAAGACGAATCACAACATCCATGCCCGAAGCGGGATTCGAACCCACGATCTTTGGATTAGAAGGCAGGCACACTGCCTACCAGTCTAACCTGGCCGGTTAGACATGCCCCTTAGTCAAGCAATCATTTGCAGTACAGCACCTTCCCTGTTTGAATGTGTAAAGCAAGAAGAGGGTGGAGATTCTTCAGAAACATTTCATGCCAGTTCCAGTTGGTTTCAAAATTTTAAACGCCGCGCAAATACGTATATATAGCTTTCGTTTTACAGGTGAATCAGCAAGCGCTGATAAAGATGCAGCTATAAAGTTTCCTGACAAATTTCAAGCAATTATTGACAATGGTGAACACCCCCACACATACATACAATAAGTAATTTACATCTAGATTTGAGCGCTGCAGTGACGAAAATGATAACTCGCAGAACCTAGCGATCTATGCATAAATGCGAGCACCGCTGCAAAATAGTATTAATATTGATTTTTAATGATAATAAATATTAAATAAATAAAAAAGTAACATTAGCGAACATTCGCGAACTGATCACTACTAAGTACATGTTATAATCGGTTTGTTTAGCGCAAAGACCATTCGGAACGTATCCTTTGCGCTAAATGAGGCATGACTGTATAGAAAATTAAAACTAGTGTGGCATGGGTCTGTATCATGCACAGGGGCTGGCAATATAGTGAGAAATCGAGTCTGTAGCATGCACAGAGGCCGGCACTGAAGCGTTGAGGGAAAATAATCATTTTGTTGGAATAGATGCATTTTATCTGTAAAAAATAGAATTTGTGAAAGATACAGGAAAATATTGCTTGGTTTTTTTATTTCTATCATGGGATAATGTTTATAGCTACTCTTAATAATCCTTCATCTATCATATGAAAATATGCCTCGGGTCTTAATTACGATTTTTTTAAAATTTTCTCCTCCAGCATTATAATTTTATGCTAAATTTTCTGCACAAGTCTTCTCAATGACTTTACTTGCCAAACTTATATGTTATTCATATTAGTGATTTCAATGAACAAGAATGCCATACAAAGAGCATGATGGATACAATGTTCTCTGGTCAACATCCAAGGTGTAACTGAAACCGACACACTATGTCATTATCGGAGATGGCATTTGGCGGGGAGAAGGGAAGACAGGCTTACATTGTCTTGACCACAACAAAGTAACAAATTGAATAAACCACAGATACAAATTTTTTGTGTGATGAAAAGTTTTAAGGACTTAAAGAAGTTGCAGTGACAAATCATGTGTGTTGCATTTTTGGTGGAAGGATGCAGCATTTTTACAAGTGCTATCCAATTGTGTTATTTGTTTATATACCGTAATTTTCCAATTATAATAACTTTAAAGCAATGTTATTGTAATGCAATGACAAGTACAATTTATTATTTAAAATTCATCCAAAAATATCAATTATTTATCGACTGGAAAAAGTTGTATGCATTTGTTTCAATGTATAATATGCACCTTAACTTTTCGTCAATTTTTCGTGAAAAAGATGTGTATTATATAATGAAAACTATGGTGTTTTACGTTTTGCGAAAAAGTTATTTATTTAATTTTTATTTTGTTAACATGAGCAATAAAAGGAAGAAGTTAACTTAAGCAAAAATGTTTCTATTATTCATCAAATTGAAGCCCATCCAAACGTGAACTGGAAACGGTATTGCCGCAATGTTTCCAGCAGATGCGGTCAGAAAATATGCCCATCAGTGGACCAATCTTGTGGGAAAAGGCAACTGAAATTAAATTACCTTGAGACAAAGTCGACAATTTTAAAGTCTCCAATTGGTGGTTTGACTGTTTTGAGTAGAGGCATGATATCACATGTAAAAGTGTATGTGGTGAAAGTAGGAATGTGGATGAAGATTCTGTGGATCACTGGAAAGAGAGCCTACCTGCTCATTCTAACTTGGCAATTCCAGCATAATGCAACTTTCCCAGGTAGTGAACAGCGGTGGATATAAGGGGGGTGGCACTTGGCTCTGAAAAATGTTTTTATGTATAATCTCAGAAGTATTAAATATCTCATTTTAAAAACGCCTAAGAAAAATTAATCTTTTTTGCTCCACAACACTTTAGTTATTAATGTGGTCATTAATAGTGGTAAAATAAAGTGGTAGTCATTAGGTTATATTGCAGGGCTGTCAATAGTTTAGTGTCAGAGGCCCCAGAATGCCTAAATCTGCCACTTGTAGTGAGGGAGCTACTATTCATTCATCCAAAGTTTAAAGCAGACTTCCCTCCTAGATTTTTTCAATAAGTAACTTACTGAGTAATGTATGCATGCTTTTCACATTTAGGTATTTGCATGATAGATGTAGAACTTCGATTTTAACATGATATTTTTCTTTCTCTTCAGATTTTCCAGCTGGAACCTGCTCATTTATATGATAATTTGTATTTTTATATTGTAAATTTGGTTATACATGTTGATTTTGATATTGAGAGTGATAATTTTTAGTTGAATGTGATTTTGTGTTTCATTTTTAGACAACCCCCATTTAAGGTACAAAAATTTTGTCCCCCAGGCAATCCTTAAAAAGGGATTCCACTGTATATCCATATCTTAAAACATGTTTATTTTCTTACAGATGAATATGAGAAGCATCCCAATGAAGTGGTGAAGAATGAGGAGCTGACATACAACAGAGCCTCATTTGCAGTCGTTCACGTCAGGGTAACCCTTGGGTGTGCGATTGCGTACTTGACAGTGCGGCTATTTGGCCGGTGAGGTGGGACATTCATGATGAAGAGAAACACTCTTGTATAATAGCTGTATATTATTTATGTGCCGTGTGTGGCCTCTCTACTTAGGGTAGGGAGGAGGATTTTGTCTGGCTCCAGAGCTGTTGCCTTGCACACAACTCCGAGACGTGATGCAATTGTAGCATCCAAGGACCACATCCATCCTGGTCATATAAAGGAAAAGAAAGTGTTAGACAACAAAAAAATGTGTTCTATTTCATTTGCTCGTTTTTTTTTCCACGTGTTTGTTTGTAAACCGTCAGTGGAATGTGACCGATAAAGACTGGTATAATCTAGTTCAAGATGACGGCCATGTACAGAGAAAAATTAATCTCATGTTAGTGATGGAAAATTTTACTCACTTATCTATTTACGCTGATAATGCTTTTGTGAAGTGGAGTGGAAGTGAATGGGACAGAAGAAAATGCTCTCTGAATGTGATGGGATCGTTTGTCGGCACCGAAGTTACTTATTTGAGAGGAGTGGACTGCTGTTATCAGTGATCAGTGAGTGAAATTGACAAGAGAATATGATTATATGTGGATGAGAAATTTATTGGACTAGTATGCAGGAAAAGAATACTGCTAGTGTTCATATAAGTCACATAAAAATATTTCTGAGTAAAGAATGAAGGAAATCCAAATTTCATATTTCAAATGATATAGTAAACTGAAAAGGGATTTGCCAAGTTCTGATCATCTCACTTTTTACCCATTTTGAGCTATTTTGGATCCAATGATTGTCAAAGGCATATAAAGTATCTTCGGACATCATCATATCATCGTATTTGTCATCATTTCTCAGTTATAGGGTAGGCATGAGTACTTCTAAAAAAAAAAAGAAAAAGACGGTCTCTCTTTGTAACAAAGGAAGACTTAGATATGCATGAATGAGGACGGGTGTATGTGTTTGTGTGAGTGGGTGAGTGCATGCGTCTTATCACTCGGGAGAAGTATGTTGTGATAGATAGTAGTTGAAATATCAGTCATTGTAAGTGAAGTACTGTTTCTCATAGATGCCTTGTTACAGTGTAAGGACCTATTTCTAGGGCACAGATATAGACGTACACACTATAACAATAGAATGAATCATGAAATCCACTAAAAAAAATTGTTGTCAGTCTTATTTGAATGCTCACAAATTTACTGTTTGTTTGCTGCATAGCTCTTTGTAGCTGACATTTTAAGGGAGGAGAGAAAAATGAATTGCTACAACATTGGGGTACTCTTTGGATGATTAGAGCAGAAGAAAACATTGGGTGACCTATACACTTACTGTCAGCATCTGTGGAGTAACGGAGTCATGCATGCATGGATAAAACACCTGGTGTTGATTGGCTATAATATCAATTTATATCGGTATCTCACTGAGTATGTTTGGCTGATGAAGAAGTCACTCACAGCCAACAGCCCGGTTATGCTTGGTGCTGTGGTTTTATAGTTGGATTCGTGCCTTAAAACAGCTTAATCTCTCTGTTTATCCTTCTAAACATCTCTCAACATGTGTGAATTTACCTGACATCTTATAGCAAACGGATATAACAAAGCATAGAATCAAATGGCAATCTCAGTATATGCCTGCTAGGTGAATGAATTCTTAATCCTATTATGAAATCTTTTCCAAAATACTTTTTGAATGACAAGCAAATGCCTAGGGATGATTTTAAGAGTTAAATCATAGCAGAATCTTTTCCCCAGCAATGAAATTATCAGACTCCAACTACTCTTGAGTGCGGTACTGCTAATTTACCTGTAAACATGAAGATTTGGGCAGTGGTGATGTGTGCTTTGGATCATCGCCACCTGTGGTTTTGGTTACTTTAAGCCCTAAACTTCTGTCTCCCATCTGATGTTCTCATCTAACTTGAAAGGCTCCTGCTGCCAAACATGTTATTTTGAGACATCCATTAGATTGACAATACAAAGACTCAAAAATGTGATATGACAAATAGCAGCATATTATGTTGGCCACTTGTTTGAAGTTGATGCTGTGTCATTATATCAGTCACCATTTCTTTTGTATCTACAATCTGAATTTATTACACGATGAAAAGTGAAAAGCAAAGCCTGTAAGTTAAGATATGGAGTGTGATGATTAAATGATGACTAAATTAGCTATGAATTAATAGAAGAGGAACACTGATAGTTGTGCTATGTAATTAAATGTATATATGGTATATAAGTATTTAAGTGCCATAAGTGGATATGTTTGCTGTGTGTTTTTTTTTACCAGTCACACAAACAGATATACACGAATAACCTCACACATTTACACAAACAATGTTACATATTCATCTCCACACACAAAAAAATATACAATGTTGAACTTAAATGAGTTGTGTGCAATGGAAAGGAGGGTTGTTTACTCGGCGGTTTTATGATATCGAAATCATTTAGCTGTATTTTGAGGTTACCATCTCTGATAAACATACCAGCTCATGAAAAATAGGGCATTTCCATTCATTTTGCATGATCCAAATGTGATTGTCAGTAGTAATAGGAAGGTAGTTAAATCTCCAGTAGATGATTGAAACATAACTGCACAATGAACCCAATTTTATATTATTTGATGGTTTGAATGAGTTTCACTTCTGTCATTATGTTCATTAATGTTTTTTTTTAATTTCATAGTAGTTTTTGAAATATTTTAATCAAGATTGACAAAAACTTTGCTCGATTGAGATTTTCTTGTTTTTTAATGCTGGATTATTAAATTTGATTAAGCAAACATATGTGATGAGCAGTGAAGTAAGCTGTTTTTCCCAGGAAAAATGAACCATGCCTTTAAGCAATAGCAAGTTTAAGAGTTGGCAAGCTTAAGACAATCAGTTAATTAGCCGTATCATTCATTACAATTTATAATTTTAACAAAATTTTATTGCTTTGTAATTTACTGGTACATTAGCTATCTCCTTGAAGTACTTTTTTTCTTTATCATGAATGTTACTTTTAATTTCTTGACTTTGTGGTTAGTAATTGCATAAAAGTGTATATTTATATAGTGCCTCTGTAATATATACCGTTTGGCTAGAATCAGCTTAAATGCATTTCAAATAAGCTTCTCCAATGCCCTTAGTATGTAGGTTTTAGCTGGTATGCAAAGTGCATATATACATCAGATGGTACCTCTTTGAACATCTCCTTTATCCATTTGTGCATATAATTACTCTTTCTGTGTGAATTACCATGTGTTGTGATGTTTACATGGAATATGTAGAGGTCCTTGCTTGCTTGGTTATTTAACAAAGAAAATATGTCCTTAAAGATATGGAACATTTAGGTGTCCCTGTCCCACTTGTGCTGTTTTCATGCTGCTAATGATTCAAAGTCATTGCAGTCCATCTTTGTGGCCTCGACTAGGGTAAGTTCATTTTTTGACCCAAATAAGAGCGATTGAATGAGAGAAGATGAAGAAATTAGAGCTTACAACTTGTACACCTTCTTGCATTTGTATGTTTAATTCACCCTTATCAAGCTTTATACAGGGCAGTAATGTAGAATTCCAAATATTTGTGTTGTTATTAAACACTTATGATCAGATAGAACATTTTGTACTGCAGCTGCTCTCATTAAATTATATTTTAAATAATTTATATTCCAGCTAACCATTGCTGGAAATGCAATCCTGCCGTTATTGAGCAGATTGTGCCAAACTTCTCAATGTATAAAAAAGTGCTTTAAAAAATGTAATTATTTGATGTAATTGTTGTTCTATCTCATATTGGTCTATATTTTTGATAAATACTTCGTTTCAGTTTAGTTGTATTTGGCCAAATCAATGACTGGAGAAAAGAAAATGTTGCCTTTATCCTTGTTTATTTTTAATTCTCTTCTCTTGCTTCAATCACCCGAGAACAATTATATTTTATCTTTCTGCTTATATATACACATGTATCTTCATTGCCATTGAATGAATTGATCTTTAGGGAAAACAGTAGGCATTTAACTCTAAATTAGATGCAAGAAAAAATGAATCTTTGTATTTTACAAATGAGTAAAAATTTTAAAATGCTACAAAGAAAAAAATGGTGCTTCTTCATAATGATATGCTCTTAAAAAAAAGTGTTTCCTTGATGGCATTGGACTCTTTGTTTGAAAAACGCCCAAGATTCAAAAAGTGTTAATGTAGGAGATCACACACCCTGGAAAATTACAGCAGGCCTTAAAACTGATGTGTCTGTTAGATTGACTAATTCTACAACTTATACATACATCAACTGCTAATCATCCACCTATCATCATGATAAAAGAAGTGTCCCCTCTCTCAAGTCTTCAGTCTTGCATCCCACAATCCATGTGTGCAAATGTGTAGTGGATTTATCAAATGGTACTGTGGATGTTTTTTTCCTGTTATTTATATTCAGCACCTTTGTCACTATACACCATACTATGTGATGGGAAATATTTTATAACAGACTTTTGTACAGAATAAATAATTGTAATGTGACCTTGTTGTTCAATGAATGAATCATATGACCCTTTAAATCATTCATGTAAAGTAATTCATTATATGCCATTGAGTTGCTGTAATTAATTACATGTCAATGGATTGCTGTAATTAATTACATTTTCAAATAATTGAGTGGTAATTTGATTACTTTTCTCAAAGAGTAATTTTATGTAATTTAATGAAGTTTTCAGAGTATCCAATACATTTTAATAAATTACTTTTGAAATCAGTCGTCATTCTGAAAATGGTTGATCAATTACCCTAAGAGAGTTATAACATTATAAGGTCTCATTATAAGAGCCTCTGAGGGATGTGACAAATAACCATGTAAGCCATAAATGTCTTCTTTAGTGTGTCATTTTTTTCAGATATCCACTGTAAAGCTTTCATTTTACATGGGATTGAATATTGAGCATTTGACTGTTTGCCTCATTATATCAATTAATATTTTCTTACTAAAAAAGTATTTGGAACTGATGCATTTGATAATGAATGTTGAAGAAACATTTAATTCCCAAAAATATTTAAAATTTTATGATTTTATTGCATTCATGGTATTTGTTTGATACCTATTTATAAGGCAATGAAAGCAAAATACTAGTTTTTTATGTTAAAATGGAAACAAATTTTGGATGTATAATTCACAGCAATGAGAGGAATTTGTTATTTTTATGTAGGCTGTTGTGTAAAATGCAGAAGTCACTTCTTAAGAGTTTAAAGCTTACTAAAACTGGTATAAAATATTAGTATATTACAGTTCAAGATTTTCTATGTGCTGGCTGATAAATAAATCTGATTATTCTAAAACAAATTGATACGTCATTAGCCTGCATATTCATAAATGGATGGTTTATTTCATTAATTTAATGTGCCCTCATGTTAGCTGCTTATACAATGAGCCATATCTACCAGTAAGCATTATCTGCAGCAAGCTGCTTTAGAAATCAAGGAATCAGTCAGTTAAATAACACAGTCAAGAAGTAATTGATAAATATCACCAGTGCTGATTTTTCTAAATTATGCTGGAACATGAGGAAGGTAAGTACTATGAAGATTTTAACTTTATGCAACACTTTTCCATTTGTAGATTTTAATTATTATTTTTTTCATAAACATTTAAACAGAACAATGACGGACAAAAATATTAATGAAACATTTTTACCGGCAACCTTAGCCAGGGTCATAGCTTGGAAATCTATGACCTGAAACAAAAATACAAAATGCTCCCAGATCACATTAATACAGATCACCAGTGATGATGCTAATATGCCGTTCTTATGAAATTACCACTTGAAGTTGCATCTCAAGTTCACCCCATGCCACAGCCCTGACATTTATATTATGATGCTGACATGATTTACACAGAAAATACAATGCAAATTGATGGATTTCTATATGGTTGCTTTTTAGGAAATATTTTTCTGGAAGACTTTTAAATCAGAGGATGCCTGTGACTCACACAACTCTCATTATAATACTAACTGGTTTTTATTGTCTGCAATTTTTAATTGGATTTTGAGAGAATATTATTCTGCTTCTCTGTCAGAAATGGTGAATAATTGATGAAGAAAGTGGACGATGGATCTTTAATTTCATCTCATCCCAAGATGTAGTTGAAATTAATTAATTTTGATGGTTTACAACATTAATTTCAACCTGTAAGTTTACTTAGTGTTCGCACATGAAATAGTTTCGTTCCGGCTCCTTCTACTTTGGTTCCAGCCAGTTTTCAATGGTTTTTACTCGCGTCTAACGGCGAGAGGAGAGGGCGAGGGGGGAATGCGAGATGGGAGGTCGGGGATAGGAGGGGGATCTTAGTTCCTGATATCACCACCGGGAAGATGTAGAGTGCACAGTGAGTAGTGAACGCCGACCTCGTACGAAGTTGTTTTTCTCGCTGACGGAAAATGGGTGTTCGCGGAAAAATCGCCATATCATTAACACATTCAATGCCGTCGACGTTGCTACCGCGCGCAGACGACCGGCGTCGACGCATCTCCCGCTCCGTAATAAGGGACCGTCCATATATTACGTAAGACGTTTTAGGCCACTTTTTGACCCCCCCCCCCCCCCCCCCCCTCTCCCCATGTAGGAAAACATAAGAACCAATGGGACCCCCCCCTTCTAAATCTTACGTAAGAAATCTGAGGTTTTTTTCACTCGCGAGCTCACCACTACTGATGTTTCACTTCGAATGAGTATTAGATAATTTTCAGGGGTGGTAGTCAGCTGGTCTAGTAAATAATTCCCCTATTATTTATAAACAAATGTTTATTATTTCAGTGAGAAGCCGTACTTGGCTAACAGTCACATAAAGGTAAACTTTTTTCACAACATAAAAAAATAGGTAATAAAAACCTTCCATATATTTTGGAGCATCGAAACAAAAATAAAGACATGTCGACGTATTGGCACCCCTGTTGTGGTGAGCCCCCTAGACATCAAATAAAACTAATAAACATGGGCCAGACATGCGGAGGGGCATTCTACGAGACATTCGTGCATGCAGAGACAGGCTGTAATTGCAAAAGATGTCTGAAATGTGTCATCCGCAATGCTTACCTTCACAAAAAAGCTCTTGAGAGTAGCTTTTCTCTTCGTAGCTTCTTGATTCAGTTGCTGAATTTTACTGTCAATGTGTTTTTCAAATGCCATACCATCCTTCCCAAATTCAGTTTTAGCTCTTCGCCAGATGACACATGCCTCCTCCTGGGCTTGTTGTGGAGTTTTGCTTGGGTAGCAATTCTTGAAAGCTTCAAAGAGCCTTTTATAGAGATCTGCTCTAGACCACATCATTCGAGCGAATGTAAGTCATTTAAACCCGCGGTACCCTCGCGCAGCACTCCTGTCTGCCGGTAGCGGCTCGCGTCAGGTTGGAACTTGCAGCACGTGCGTCATGCAGAGTGGGACTCAGGGAGCGGGGTGGGGGTACAAGAAAGCTCGGTAATAAAAGTGCAGCGCCCCCATGTGGCAGAGCATCGGCGCCCGCTTCGACTGACAGTGAGTCCTGCTATCGCTGGAGCGCGGGAGCGCCGCATTAGCGGTGTTAAATGCGTTTGATTCAGAGTACTGTTCTGGGACGCAAACTGCGTTTTCGCTAAAGTAAAATCTTACTTAAGACCAATCGTAGACCCTTGCTCCCCCCTTGTAAGACAACGTAAGACTCATCCGCACCCCCCTCCCCCCAAACATCTTACGTAATATATGGACGGCCCCTAACCGTACCGTTAAGCGACGGCTTCGCACGTTGGCTCCTCGTAGGAAGCCGGCTCCTCAGTTTAGTTTTTGTCGGTTTGCTCATCGGTTAGTTTGTATTTAGTGCGAATTTTTCCGGAAAAACGATATTTAAAAAAATAGTGAAATTTCGGTTGGCCATTGGGGATGGATCTAAAAAACCAAGAAGATATTGAATGTGTTAAGACGGCTTACATTAGAAGAATAAAATTAAGCCTAATTAAGCCCCTAAGGCGGACTTCTACTCTATGCGAGTACCTCACTCTCTTCTCCGCCCCACGACCAGAATAATGGTGCAGTTTGCTTGCAACGAAACTACTGAACGTATCTCCAAATAACTCTCAACTTGAACCCGAACCCGTTCAAGAAAAGGAACCGTTCCGGAACGAAATATTTCGTTCCGACTAAACAATTTCGTTCCGGAACGGAACTAAACCCATCACGGAACATACAGTTTCGTTACGAACCGAAACTAAATGGCAAGAGAAAAGATATAGTTTCGTTCCGAACCGAAACTATTCTTTGGGTTCGGTTTCGTTTAACAACCCTGTAAATACCTAGGGCTCAGTGTGTTTACGGAAAGTACTACGTTTTGGAGAATTGTTTACTTCATTCCTGTTTTCTGTAAGATACAGGAGGGATATAAATGAGAAGAAAGTGGGAAGAGGAGGATTTGCTTGGTGTTCGGCAATTAATTGCCTAAATAACTCCGGAATGCAGAACAACAACTACAGTTTCTTCCGTTTTCCGAAGGATCCTATTAGGTAAGTTTTACATGAGCCTAGGCTTACAAAGTAATTGTAAATGATGTCTTTTTATTAATTTTATACTCTAGGAAGCATTGGTATTTTTCGAATTGACTATACCTTCCTTTAATATGAGTACTTTCCAACCTCTGAACATGTGTTTACTCATCAGGTGCAAGGAGTGGGTTATTCGCTCACGCCTAAAAGACCTCGAAAATAAGAGTGCGAGCTATTTGCATGCCAACTGCGGAATATGTAGTGTACATTTTGAAGACAGTATGTTCCTCAACTATTTAAAAAATAGACTGCATAGCCATGCATTGCCGCCTAAATTCGACGTGCCCAATCCACCACCTCTGATAGGAAACCAAAGAAAGCCTCCAAAAGAAAGGCAATCTGTAAATGCAGAATGTTCTTCGGAAAACACGACGATTGACGATAATCGTATATTTGTAGGTATGTATGTACGTACGTACATGTGCATATGTAGTGACTGGGTTTTTTGTATACGGGTTAGCATTGATGAATGAGATTGGTATTTATACTGCTGAATGCTCTTTTATACATACGATATGTATGTATACACACACAAACGCACTCATACGTGTTTTTGCGAGTGCGGGTGTTTATTAATGTGTGTATTTGGTAAATAATACAATATGTGCAGTTGATTCGTACTTCCGTGTGTATGAATCCTTTACAAATAAATCTTAGTGTAGGAGGAAGTGGGCAAATAACTTTCTAATATAACATTAATTATAAAACCTTAAATACTCAGTACTTTAGAAATGTCACATTTTGGCATAGCACGTTATTCATTCTACTCAAGTGATTTAAACTTAATAAAACTTTTTCACAAATAATTTGTTACAGTTTAGTCTTTTAACTTATGTGACTATAAATCTATATAAGCATTTGTCATTTATGTGAATCCTATAAATTTTTCTGTTCATAATATATTATATTTTTAAGAACATCTGTTAGGTTGAATTTATTACTTGTATTTATTTATTATTTCCATTTCATTTTTATTTATCTTTCTATTTTATTTCATTTATTTATCAATTTTAAGTAATTAATACATTCATTCATTTATTGTAGGCAATCTTGCTTTGAAATATGTAACAGGTGCCTTTACTTCATTTTTGTCTTCTTAAGAGAATTAATCCGCTTTACTGCATATGTATAACATCCATGTATGTCCTATGTTTGAGTAATTAATTATAATTGTAGCAATTGAGATCATATCAGAATGTTTTGCTGGTTTTTCACAATCTCCTTCTTTAGTTTTTTCCTTATGAAGTGGGCTTTTTATATATTTTGTCCACTGTTTTGTACGTATATATTTTTCTTGCTTTTCAATATCTTTATATGTATTAAATTAGCTTTTAGCTTGATAAGGGATTAGATGGAAGAGGAGACTTATTAATCTCAATCCTGCCTCAAATACATTATTCATTTATTCATTCACTCTTCTCTTGTAATAGGGGATAATGCTACAAAAGGCACTTCTGATGACTGTGGAAGTGAAAATTTGGATATTCCATCTCCACCATCTTCTTCACCTGCTGGCAACAGTATGATTCTTGAAAGAACAGTTGCAGGATGCTCAAGCAGGAGTTAGGTCACTGGAGTTCCTTTGTGATAAATATTTACCAGAGAAGATGAAGGCTTTGGTCTTAATGTTTGAAAAAGGTAAAAGGAATAAAAACAAGGGTAATATAAAGACAATGGCTTTAGGCCTTCGCTTTTTAAGTCCAAAAGCATATATGTACATGAGAACCTTTCTGCCACTTCCATCAGCTAGAACAATTCGAAGAACTCTGAGCAACTTACCCGTAAATGTAGGTATTTCTGAGTGGGTTCTGACTAATTTACAATTAAAAGTAAATACTCTGTGGCGATACCATTTCATAGACCGCATATGACATTGAAAGGTAAGATAGTACATTATTTGGCGGCTGGAGGTGTTACTATCTTTGGCTGTACAATTCGCAAGCTGTTCCAATATTGAGTTTTGCGACAGATCTCCCCAGTCCTCTGACATCAATCAACATTTTTGTCCAGCATTCACATTATATGTATTTGATGTTTATGTATTGTATAACTAATTAGCGTCCATCATCAATAACAGAAATATTGATTAATGGAATTGAAATGTATAACTACTTCACGCATAAATATTCTTTTTGGCTAATTAGCTGTAACGATAACAGCGAAAGGTTGGAATGTAAATTAAAAATGTGGAAAATGGAAATGTAATTAGTGAGAAGAGCAGAATAATCTTGTTAAAGGTTAAGGATATGCTTGAATATTAAATTTATTATAAATAATTGGTGGTATTTAAAATCTTAAGTTATAACGTATTATTAATAAAAGGCCCGATTAATACTTAATTAATATATTTTACAATCACTAAATAAAGATACTCCTCAAGTTTATTTGTAAGGTTTTAATAGATTTTGGCTTCATTTATTTTTATTTAAATTTTTTTTAATATTTAAATCATACATACCCGTCACTTTTGACGGTAAATTGCATTAGTTAAATAATAGGTAGAAATTTATTGTATATAGTTAATGGCTTATATACAAATCATTAACTGATTTTTCATATTAAAATATCACTTTTAGGAAAATAAAAATAACTTGACACATTTTACCTTTAAGATATTCAGACTTGATCCTATTATTTTCAATGACAAATGATGTTTAACTTACCAGAGAAAAACCAGTATATATTACATCCTAATGTTATTACGTAAAGGTACAGTGGTGGGCAAAAAACCGCACCACTTTACTAGTGCTCTACCGGAATTTCAGTGAACTACTAGTCTCGAACAAACTGTCAAGCGATATGACAACAGTGATAGTAGAGGGGGGGATGAAGGCTCTTTTTCTTCTCACCCCACCCCTTAGAGAATGGTTTACAGTAGCGCTTATTTTCCCCATTGTGGTAAGACGTGAATGAGTGTCGGATATAATTCTTTTCATTTCAAAATTAGTTAGAATTGAGACACGAACTCTGGAGTTTAAGATACGGACGTCAAAAAGAACGATGTTTATTTTTCCATTCAAGTTTAAATTAATTAAATTCCGAGTTAGCATAAATATTTATTAGGAATCGAAAGGAATACACAATTGAACGCCTTAACAATGAAAAATGTTTAGTTGCGACTACTTCACGTAACTGAACTAATAAAACAAATAAAGTAAAAGGCTCTAAAATATTAATAAACTGCCGAAATTTTTCTCGATAGGTAATTTAAATTGCGTGTTTTTATTATATCTTGAAATTATCAGCATACTTGAAGATTACAAAGGAAAGCCGACATCTTTATTTAGAAAACTCGGTCACCTTAAGATATCCTGTATTCCAATGTAAACAAGTTAATCTTAATTTGCAAAAATTACCAGAAGAGTAAAGAAGATAGAAACAAAATCAATGGGATATTTCCATCTTGATGTCCATAGAGTTACGCCTTTCTTATGAGTTTGTGCCTTCCATATTGATCGAGATTCTTCCGCACCAAGGTAAGAGTATGTTTTTCATAATATTTTTTAAAATTTGAATTAGGATACAGTATTTTATTTTTATTAATTCCTCAGTAATGCTGATGATTTTACGACATTCAATACATTGTCAACAAAAATCATTTTAAGCTCATTAATTCAATACAACAAACAATTACAACAAAAGTTAGTGTTAATTGGAAAACGGATTCTGGGAGCTGAGCTTTTAAATCGTTATGATAGTTAACAAAGAATCAAACCATATCTGTAAATGTATTGGTAAAGTTTAGTCATTTGTATTCTCAAAAAGTATTTTGCTTTTGGTTATCACTAATTCTACCAAATTATTGAGCTTGTCTTGTGGCAGAAAAAAATTCAAGAACAAGCACTTTAAAGGTAGTCGCCCACTACACCGTTCCGTTCCATCACGTTGCGACACGCCAAATGACGGCTCAGATTAAATACATGGAAGTAAATGGAGTGGAGCCCACTACTCCGTTCCGATACGTCACGTTGCGAGCCGTCGCTGACAGGATTCTCCCTCGACGTTCCGGCACGTCAAAAACGGGACGAATGTGACATCACGGCCTATTTAGTTAGCCTCTTTGCAGGTGTTCATCGTCCTGCGCCTGCGCGTTTTCATCCTGCCTAGATGTCAGACTATGCCCCACTACAGCTGACGACAGCAATCCACACTGCGCAGCAACTCTCGTATACACGGAGACTGCGACTGCCCTTGATTGTGAGCTGTGGGGCTACCCTAGTGGAAATACGACGGGTCGTGGAGGCACGAAACGGACAAGTGGGTGACAAGGCTACCGTCGCCGTCTGTCGGCGGGTCGCATCGTGACGGAACGGAACGGTGTAGTGGGCGACTACCTTAAGCCTTTCAGTGCTATTGACAAAACGATTTGTCACTCGCTTAGTCTCACCTCAGCAAATTAGTTTTGCATCAAATTATAGCAGTGTGCTTTTACAGAGAATAGCGAATACTCCTTACTTTAAGAGAATGGTTTTCAAAATGGCACATACTGCCAAAACATTCAGCTCAGCATTGAAAGGGTGAAAAAATACTTATCTCAGGTATTTCCAATATCCCCAACAAGTTTATAAAAAAAACGTACATTTCGGCTAAATTAACCGATGGTATATTACCACTGAAGATGGATTTTTTGTAGCTTAGATGCACGTTTTTTTTGTAATCTTACTGTGGCTACTGGTGATACTGGAGGCAAGTATTTTTTTAGTGTTTGTTCTTGAATTTAAGTGTCACTATTTAAAACTTGGAGTCCCATGAAAAAGTTAATTTTAAAATCCATGTGGTTTTAGCATTGCTCCATCAAATTATCTGATTAAGATTGATAAATAATTGAGATATAAAAATTCCGATAAAATAATATCTTTAAATATTGTTATCCAAGGACAGTGTGGTGCCTTCAAAAATCCATTTAGATGCCAGTCTCTTTATAAGGAATGTTACTAAGAGTTTGACTTGCTTATCGGTAAATTTTGAACTAGTGGAAAAGAAAGAGTATATATAAAAATAATATTTAATGAATTAAATGTGCATTGAACCCTTTCTTTATGCAGTTTACATGGAGACGATATTCAAGACAGTTGTTTCTGATGTTAATATTATCTCCCTAAATAGTTTGAACGATCGTATCTTTCCTCCCGTCATTTTTGACGGGCATTACACTAGTATATAACAAAACTCAGATTATCTGAAATAATAAAATTGGGACCACGACTGATTCGAATAAACAAATTTTGTATATTTGCTCAAGAGAAAGGACTTTGACTTTTAAAAGTTTTTATTGCCTCAAAAAACATGGAAATAACATGTCTTTTAACAATAGATTTAACAAATAACATTTAACAATTGAACCTCATATTACACATGTCTTTAAGGACAACGCCCGCTTAGGCTAGATGTCTCTTCTGGATGGAAAGTCTATATAATTCGAACAGTTTGTAAGCCATCTGGCAGGAGGATGTTTGTCATATACACGGGGAGCTTACCCTGGCATTCGCCCTAAGCCGGATGGGAAACCCGGAAAATCTTCCGTAGGTTGCCTGCATCTTTTCAACTCGATATTTAATGTAACAAGGGAAAGCTAAAGAAGAAAATTATATATGTATAAAGCTCATGAGATAACAGAATTAGTGTAAAATATATTTCATTTTATAAAATTTGTAACAGATTAACAAGGGTGAATAGTTTTATAATCGTTATTTTGTCCTAAGATTGCCCGCTTTATCACTTTTCACTTTACACCGCACTCTACACTATTCGTTGCCTCTTTCTCTGCGAGTTAAAAAAAGTGAGAAAAGAATCGCAGAGCAATTTACACATTACACTTCTTTAAATCCCTGCAGTAGTTAAAAGCAGTTGTTTTTTCGAAAGCATTTACAAAAGTTTGCCTTTCATTATGTTAAAATCAATGAAGAAAGCATATTTCTTATTTTAGGATTATAACGTCATCATAAGATTACATATTTGCTTTAAATCGACGGCATCATAATATAGATTATAAATTCCCATTAAAAGCATTATAACAAAAGAAAATACTACAACAAATAAATATCAGCACCTAAGCGTATTTTTTGTAAAAAATCAGAAACAGATGCCAAAGTGAAACTATAAGCGCATTAAAAAAAGACCGCTAAAAATACATACTAAATATTCTTAAGGTGAATTTTTTTCTGTTAACAGTTACTTTTTACGGATGTAAAATAACACTGCCATCATTTAATAAAGAAGCGTATATATTGTTTGCATCAAGTGAGTCAGGACTTTTCATATTTTTCCAGGATCGCCACCTTCGTGAAATGCGAGAGCAACCACTTTTACAATTGACACGATATTTGTTTATTCGCAGATACGGTATTTTCCGCAGAACCGAAGAGGAAGTGGAGGCTTCCGGATTTTCGAAAGCTAAGAAAATTGAAGCTACGCGTAATCAAGGTTCGAACTTGGCGTGAGCCAATATAAAATGATGCCCATAGGGATCCCGTTGCTAAAGTTTTCCAATTCTATGTATAATAACGTTAATCCACCACTCAAACCGATGATTGAAATAGTAAAAATAAAGTCTGGCGGATGAATTAGTCGCATAATTTTTGCATACTATACAATTTCAAGGCTTACTTTAAAGCAGGGGTCTCAAACTCACATTGGTGTGCGGGCCGCATGACGGCTTTCTGATGATCCGTGGGCCGCATTCATTACTTTCCCAGTCTTCACATCTTTTCGTATTCTCTGTATTATATTCACTCTCCCTTTTTATAAGAGAGGAATCGCCCTATTACGCGTCTTACAGGCACTCATTACAAAAATGCCAGATTTGGAGTCGAGGGTTTAGTCCTTCTAATACGCAAGAAACTCGCTGGCAGTGAGATAAACATTCTTCAGTAGGTAACTCAACCGTGCAGGCTGATATAAATTGTAATGATTTAATACGCTTCTTAGATTCTTTAGAAATATTTGCGTGAAATATTTGATAAGAAATAGATTTGAGTTCGGGTCGCATAGTATAAAGTAAATTGCTTTGCGGGCCGCACAAATGCATCGCGCGGGCCTCATGCGGCCCACGAGTTTGAGACACCTGCTTTAAAGCATACATTTTTTATTTGCTGGCGGTTATAGTAGATAGCCAAGATTCTACCACGGGAGAAAGAAAATCTTTCGGTTGGTATGGCAATATGTTCTAAGCAAGAGACACTCCTCTTCCGTGCAGATTCTCTACCCTCGGCGGGGGTGGGGAACTGGGATTTTAGTGTTGAAGGTGTGGCAGCTTTCATGTCGGAGTCATTGAAGGTGGTTGCAGGGTTCAATACGGACACTGGATATTTCTTTCCCGGATTGAGAGGTCTAACTCCAGGAAGGTGATGATGTTTGGGGAAGAAACGGTAGGTTAAGGATAGCGCAGGATGGGAAGAGAGGCGTGACAGAAAGGAGTGGATGGAGGCATAGTTCACCAAAACCGTAGTTGCGCTCTCGTACAGCGGTTCTCAACCTTTTGGATCTTATATCCCACCAACCATTTTGTCAAAAAATCCGGGTCCCACGACGATGGCAGGAGAGGTTGAACTTTTGAATGAGGCAGAAGGAGAGGCCGCGGAAGACGTGTTCATTATACGCGAGGATGAGATCGTGAGAGGTTGGCTTCATGAAATCCCTCTAATTAGGAAGGGCTTGTGGTGTGGATGAGAGTTAAGGAGGAATTGTTCATCAAAGATAATTTTGAAACTATACACAAATATTTAACTAAGAATATTAATCTGTTTACTATTTAGGTTGTAGTAGGACATTAATACAATCACAGAACTTTTGCTAATTATAACTGAACAATTAATATTCAGGACAGAAAACTTCTTTTGACTTTTATATCAAATGGAAAATGATATAATTTTTAGTTTTAACCAATTCATTTACGAATCTTAAAGCCAGTTCAAACTTAAACTCGGGATTATGGGCGGTTCTCCTCCTTATAAGGACGGGTCTAGTCCACCAAGACAATCTGATCTATACTCCCCGTGAGATCCCTTCGAATAATTTTAAGAAGACATTTAACAGTTGACGCTGACTTCCTTATAAGTCCTGAGAAATTAAAACGTCGACTCCGAAAAAAACTGAATGAATGCCATTGATATTTCGCCTTTTCAGAGATATTTATTACTGGAGTTCGTTGGGAAAGCGCACCATAGTCATAGATCATGGCGTCCCAGACAGCCGTATATACCTCAAGCCAGGCATTTTAACCGGGTTACTCTAGGTCAAGGATGGAACACTTATGGCGCGCGAGATTTGGGTTGGCACGTAACATATGTATTTATTCACTGTTCGGTTCCCAGATGATATGTCCACAGTCTTTATGTCCACTGCCTTTATGTCCACTCTTTTATGTCCACTGCCCTTATGTCCAGAGTCTTTACGTCCACCGTATATATGTCCACAGTCTTTATGTCCACTGCCTTTATGTCCACTCTTATATGTCCACAGCCTTTTCATCCACTGCCTTTATGTCCACTTTTGTTTATGTCCACAGCCTTTTTGTCCACTGCCTTTATGTCCACTATTATATATGTCCACAGCCTTTTCGTCCACTTGTTTTTTTTGTCCACTTTTGTATATGTCCACAGCCTTTTCGTCCACTGTTTTCTTTGTCCACTTTTGCATATGTCCACAGAGACTTTATTTCAAAGTATGAAAAATATGAAGGGCAAACCTGAAGATGGAGGAGAGTTTGAAGGAGGGGAGGAATCCGAAGGAAACGCTGCGGACATTGGTATCTATCGACTAGGAATTTTATAACAATTACGAATATGAGGCTAAAAATTGAAAATGGAGGGGGTGTAGTAGGAGGGGGAGGGAAAAGGAGGTGCGGAAGGAATTCGAAGGAAACACTGCGGACATTGGTATCGATCGACTGGGAATTTTATAACAATTACGAATATGAAGCGAAAAATTGAAAATGGAGGGGGTGTAATAGGAGGGGGAGGGAAAAGGAGGTGCGGAAGGAATCCGAAGGAAACACTGTGGACATTGGTATCTATCGACTAGGAATTTTATAACAATTACGAATATGAAGCGAAAAATTAAAAATGGAGGGGGTGTAGTAGGAGGGGGAGGGAAAAGGAGGTGCGGAAGGAATCAGAAGGAAACACTGCGGACATTGGTATCTATCGACTAGGAATTTTATAACAATTACGAATATGAAGCGAAAAATTGAAAATGGAGCGGGTGTAATAGGAGGGGGAGGGAAAAGGAGGTGCGGAAGGAATCCGAAGGAAACACTGCGGACATTGGTATCGATCGACTGGGAAATTTATAACAATTACGAATTTGAAGCTAAAAATTGAAAATGGAGGGGGTGTAGTAGGAGGGGGAGGGAAAAGGAGGTGCGGAAGGAATTCGAAGGAAACACTGCGGACATTGGTATCGATCGACTGGGAATTTTATAACAATTACGAATATGAAGCGAAAAATTGAAAATGGAGGGGGTGTAATAGGAGGGGGAGGGAAAAGGAGGTGCGGAAGGAATCCGAAGGAAACACTGTGGACATTGGTATCTATCGACTAGGAATTTTATAACAATTACGAATATGAAGCGAAAAATTAAAAATGGAGGGGGTGTAGTAGGAGGGGGAGGGAAAAGGAGGTGCGGAAGGAATCAGAAGGAAACACTGCGGACATTGGTATCTATCGACTAGGAATTTTATAACAATTACGAATATGAAGCGAAAAATTGAAAATGGAGGGGGTGTAATAGGAGGGGGAGGGAAAAGGAGGTGCGGAAGGAATCCGAAGGAAACACTGCGGACATTGGTATCGATCGACTGGGAAATTTATAACAATTACGAATTTGAAGCTAAAAATTGAAAATGGAGGGGGTGTAGTAGGAGGGGGAGGGAAAAGGAGGTGCGGAAGGAATCCGAAGGAAACACTTCGGACATTGGTATCGATCGACTGGGAATTTTATAACAATTACGAATTTGAAGCTAAATATTGAAAATGGAGGGGGTGTAGTAGGAGGGGGAGGGAAAAGGAGGTGCGGAAGGAATCCGAAGGAAACACTGTGGACATTGGTATCTATCGACTAGGAATTTTATAACAATTACGAATATGAAGCGAAAAATTGAAAATGGAGGGGGTGTAGTAGGAGGGGGAGGGAAAAGGAGGTGCGGAAGGAATCAGAAGGAAACACTGCGGACATTGGTATATATCGACTAGGAATTTTATAACAATTACGAATATGAAGCGAAAAATTGAAAATGGAGGGGGTGTAATAGGAGGGGGAGGGAAAAGGAGGTGCGGAAGGAATCCGAAGGAAACACTGCGGACATTGGTATCGATCGACTGGGAAATTTATAACAATTACGAATTTGAAGCTAAAAATTGAAAATGGAGGGGGTGTAGTAGGAGGGGGAGGGAAAAGGAGGTGCGGAAGGAATCCGAAGGAAACACTTCGGACATTGGTATCGATCGACTGGGAATTTTATAACAATTACGAATTTGAAGCTAAATATTGAAAATGGAGGGGGTGTAGTAGGAGGGGGAGGGAAAAGGAGGTGCGGAAGGAATTCGAAGGAAACACTGAGGACATTGGTATCGATCGACTAGGAATTTTATAACAATTATGAATATGAAGCGAGAAATTGAAAATGGAGGGGGTGTAGTAGGAGGGGGAGGGAAAAGGAGGTGCGGAAGGATTCCGAGGGAAACACTGCGAATTATATAGACGTTCCATCCAGAAGAGACATCTAGCCTAAGCGGGCGTTGTCCTTAAAGACGTGTAATATGAGGTTCAATTGTTAAATGTTATTTGTTAAATCTATTGTTAAAAGACATGTTATTTCCTTGCTTTTTGAGGCAATAAAAACTTTAAAATTCAAAGTCCTTTCTCTTAAGCAAATATAAAAAATTTGATTATTCGAATCAGTCTTGGTCCCAATTTTATTATTTCAGATAATCTGAGTTTTGTTATATACTAGTGTAACGCCCGTCAAAAATGACGGGAGGAAAGATACGATCGTTCAAACTATTTAGGGAGATCATATTAACATCAGAAAAAACTGTCTTGAAAATCGTTTCCCCCATCTCTCCCCCGTCCCTCTCCCCCACTATCTCTCTCCCTCTATCTCGTATTAAAAGCATTCAAAGCACGTTTATACCCATAAGGATTGAAATAACAGTATGATATCGAGGTCTAACAATGGAATAAGTAGGCAAGGTAACATCCCGTTAAAAATGGAAAGATTTCCTCAAATTGTGTGAATTAAACGTTTAAATTGAGCGATTTCGAAATGTATGCGGGAAAAAGACGAAAATAATAGAAACTTTATAATGATTTCTTCATGATGGTTTATATTCGAAGATTGTAGGTCAATTATTTCTAATTTTAATTTAAAAAAGATTGAAAATCTGCACGTCGAAATGTCCATTTTTACGTGTTACGTTTTGGAAAATGGAAATTATCCCCTGGGTCTTTGATCTCGAGTTGGATACATTGAAACGTTTTTTTATTAGATTATAATGCTATCCTGAAAATTTCATCAAATTCGGTTAAGTCGTTTGCGAGATATTAAACTTCAAAAAGCATTACACACTATGTTTACTAAGGATTTTATTTATATGATGACCATTATAGCGTAAATTATAAGGTAACTATTTTGAAGTACGTCGCTAAAATCACCTTAACTTCTTTGACAATATTTTTTTCTAACTATGCCAACCAAGTTACGGACGAACTTGTATACGCCTCTATCTTATCCTTTTTCATCCTTTTTCGTGAAAGTAAAGCATCCATATAAAATATAGAACGCTTTAATTGTTTTTTTATATTTTTGGCTATAGTCGATCCCCCATCTGAAGTCTCTTGGCCTACTTACAAGGGGAAGGCACTACTGACCCCCAACTGATTTGGCTGAAACTTCGTAGAGATAATGTCCATGACGTCCGATTAACGAAAATATATACATATCAGGGCCAATACTCAGCCGTTTTTATTTTATTAATAAAAATAAGTTATTATTTCCTTAGTCACTGCTTAGCTACCATACACGGTAACGTTGCTTTTCATAGGCGGCGCTAGCGTAGCCGTTAATGCGCTTGGCTGTAAATGTCAACGTATGTTGTTCGAGTCCTTGTTCCGAAATTATTTTTCATTTTTTTCCACATTTTCACTTTCATTTTAAATGCTTATTTCTTAATAACGCTATATATTTTTATTTTTTAATAGTTAATATTTTTAATATACTGATGTACAGTTTTGAAGGATTATTTGTAGCGTACATAGCTGTTGGTTTTCCTCGTTAATAAATTTTTCATTGTAAAGCTATTTATTATTGTCCTCCCCATGATTAAACAATGAAAAGAAACTTATTGTCTTGCACGTGTTGTTTCACAATCATGACATTGTCGAAAAATTCTTTGAAAGCATTTGGAAAAGGATCAGATAGGAGCGATCTCAAGTGCTACAAGATCAGTGTTACTTCTTTCATCAGAGCATTGTGAGCATTTTAACTAGTGTGTTTCGAAGTGTATTTCTAACATACTACAGTTTTTGCTGATTCAAAAATGGAATATACTGCTTCAACATCTTCAGCGGGGAATCCTGTAACGAGCAAAAATGTTACATCTTTTACGTCTCCTTTGGACGAAGAAACAGCGAAAGATGCATGAAACTCCTCTGAAAAAATGGATTGATGTCGGATAAAGAAGTTCCCGAAAGTGAATGTGGCCGTAGTTTTGTAATGGCCCAAGAAATTTATACACGTGTTGTGGATATGCTTGGCGAGATGAACATCCATGAAGATTACGATCTGGTGGGGCCCGAAGAAGTCGACGAAATTCACGGGTATGAGGAAATAGAGTTAGCTTATAGTTATATATACTATCATTGTGATTAGGAATTTTATTTAGAAATAAATGGATGATATTTAAACTTAAAGCAATATTAGGAAATTAGGTAATAAATACTTTAAATGATGAAAGTGAAAATGCGGGAAAAAATGAAAAAAGTTTCGGGACAAGTACTCGAACATCAGATCTTCAGATTTACAGCCAAGCGTGCTATACACTCCGCCAACACCGTTATCTACGAGTTCCTTTACCGTGTACGGTAGTTAAGCAGTGACTAGGGAAATAATAACTTATTTTTATTAATAAAATAAAAACGGCTGGGTATTGGCCCTGATATGTATATATTTTCGTTAATCGGACGTCGTGGACATTATCTCTACGAAGTTTCAGCCAAATCGGTTGGGGGTCAGTAGTGCCTTCCCCTTGTTAGAGCAAGTAGCCAGTCACGAACGTTTCCCCTTCCATCGCCCCTCTCAACTTTCGTGCGGGAGAGCAGATGTCGGTGCGCGCTGCCAGCTCTTGCTCAGCTGATATACTACGCAGTTTCTAAATAAAATACTTCCCATCCTTCTTTTTGATCCACAGCAAGGAAACGGCGGTAGAAACGGCAACGCAGTCCGATGCGATCTCTTCGAGAGCAGGAGTGAGACTGGTTTCCTCCCCACTACCTTCCCAAACAAACAGTCTCCTATTGGCTGCTGCTAACTCGTGCACGCCCAGTTTTCGAGGCCATCAGACTTCCGATGATGGACCGACTATAACCAACCTCTAAGATTATTTTAGCCATAACTACTTCCACACCGGACAAACACAGAAAAGATTAGAGTAACCCAGTGCCGGCAACAGGCTACTCTTTACGAAGAGCACAAAGGGGGCCAACTGCTTAACGTCGCTTCCGAAGGACGGAGCGCTAACAAACGCGTTCTCTTAATGTAGAATCGACCGAACATGCCTTCATACATACAATTTTCGTAGTTTTTGCCGACTATAATTACCGGAAACGCAAATAATGCCGCAAGAGATGGCGTAGTCCGACATATGCCAAGGTATAATCATAGTTCTTCCAGGTAAACATTTCGGGGTACTGGTTCCGGTTTGGAATGCCTTCCGATTTCTCTTCACTTTGCGGTTTATCTATTTATTAAATAATGCATTATAGAATGGAATATCTGCGCTTAAAAAACAACCGTATGCATGCCACGCGTAAAGGCCTTTAAAAAAGATTATAGTATTTGTATTCTATGCGACGAAGTCTTATTTTAACCTTCTAGCCCCTCATCTAGCGTTTTCCGCATGCAGGGTGTTTATGTAAAATACTGCGCGTCCCACGTTTTTCACGTAGTTCTTTCAGCTGTATTGTCCTTTGTATACGGCGATGTGCATATGTTCCTGACCGGTCCCAGATAATTCTCCGAAATAGTTCATTATTGTCATTAATATTTATATTTTGTACATTTTTCTGGTATTTATTACTGAATTTCAGTTTTTTGAAATGTTTTAGGCCTGATATTTCTTAATTTTTTCATTTGTATTCCATAGTTTACCATGCGTATTTTTGTGGTCGCCAAGTAAAAACACGGGAAATGCATCTCTTACGGTGATTCCCGCAATAAAATTTTAAAGTCCTATGTCTCAGGTTATGCGGTATTTTACGAATTACGCCTCAATAAAGATCGTTTTGCCCCTTCTCACCGTTGAAACTAATAAAATTAGAAATACAAGATTAAAGCAATTTTTAAGAGCCACTGACTTCGATCACAAAGAGGACGGTAATTCCATGTTAATGGTTTCTTTGTGTTTTTTACAGGCTCAGGATGTCGTCGCCTACTTGGAGTGTTCCGAAGATCACTGCTTCATTTTTCCGGCCATGTGCTTCGGGCGAAAACTTAACCATCATAAGCAGCGTCATGAAGAAAATACTCGAAGTCAGCCGTTCAAACGCGTAGAGCGGACCTGAAGGCGCCACGGGAATGACCCAGTCTCGGGAACAACGAAGGAGTTTGACCGATTTACTGACGTGTTCGCCAACTTGAAATTGTGTAGACTCCACGGATTTACGACGCAGTGACAGGAGTGTAATTATGTACTTGTGATATGTATTGTGCTACTAAAATCCGGTATATTAAATAATGCATTATAGAATGGAAGATCTGCGTTTAAAAAACAGCCGTATTGACGCTCGGATTGCATGCCACGCGTAAAGGTCTTAAAAAAAAGACTATAGTATTGCTATTCTATAAGACGAAGTCTTATTTTAACCTTCTAGCCCCTCATCTAGTGTTTTTCGCATGCAGGATGCTTGTGTAAAATACTGTGCGTCCCACGATTTTCACGTAGTTCTTTCAGCTGTATTTTCCTTTGTATACGGCGATGTGCATATGTTCCTGATCGGTCCCAGATAATTCTCCGAAATAGTTCATTATTGTCATTAATATTTATATTTTGTACATTTTTCTGGTATTTATTACTGAATTTCAGTTTTTTGAAATGTTTTAGGCCTGATATTTCTTAATTTTTTCATTTGTATTCCATAGTTTACCATGCGTATTTTTGTGGTCGCCAAGTAAAAACACGGGAAATGCATCTCTTACGGTGATTCCCGCAATAAAATTTTAAAGTCCTATGGCTCAGGTTATGCGGTATTTTACGAATTACGCCTCAATAAAGATCGTTTTGCCCCTTCTCACCGTTGAAACTAATAAAATTAGAAATACAAGATTAAAGCAATTTTTAACTCATGTGTCAAGAGCCACTGACTTCGATCACAAAGAGGACGGTAATTCCATGTTAATGGTTTCTTTGTGTTTTTTACAGGCTCAGGATGTCGTCGCCCACTTGGAGTGTTCCGAAGATCACTGCTTCATTTTTCCGGCCATGTGCTTCGGGCGAAAACTTAACCATCATAAGCAGCGTCATGAAGAAAATACTCGAAGTCAGCCGTTCAAACGCGTAGAGCGGACCTGAAGGCGCCACGGGAATGACCCAGTCTCGGGAACAACGAAGGAGTTTGGCCGATTTACTGACGTGTTCGCCAACTTGAAATTGTGTAGACTCCACGGATTTACGACGCAGTGACAGGAGTGTAATTATGTACTTGTGATATGTATTGTACTAATAAAATCCTATATTTGTATATATGAGTAAAAATTGTAAATAAATCTACTTGTATTTAAAGTTTTCGAGTCAATTCTACGTCCTCTCCTCAAAATTCTTCTGGGTAAATACTGGAAGCGAAAATCGATTTAAAAACGTTAAGTTTATGACGCATATAAGCGATATAAAATTGGAGAAATGCATTTAAAATATTCCATTTAGTGGAAATAACTCTAATTAAAACTGATAGTCCACTATGGGTTCGCCGAGACCATCTTAATATATAACAAAGGTAATCAAGAAAACAAATCCAGTCACACGGGATGATTCGAACTCGCGCGCTTAGTATTCGTAACCAGATATGTTAGTCAACCCTCTACCGTGGCTATTAGAACTAACACCGCAACGAAGGAGTTTGGCCGATTTACTGACGTGTTCGCCAACTTGAAATTGTAAAGATTCCACGGATTTACGACGCAGTGACAGGAGTGTAATTATGTACTTGTGATACGTATTGCACTACTAAAATCCTGTATATGTATATATGAGTAAAAATTGTAAATAAATCTACTTGTATTTAAAGTTTTCGAGTCAATTCTACGTCCTATCCTCAAAATTATTCTGGGTAAATACTGGAAGCGAAAATCGATTTAAAAACGTTACGTTTATCACGCAAATAAGCGATATAAAATTGGAGAAATGCATTTAAAATATTCCATTTAGTGGAAATAACTCTAATTAAAACTTATAGTCCACTATGGGTTCGCCGAGACCATCTTAATATATAACAAAGGTAATCACGAAAACAAATCCAGTCACACGGGATGATTCGAACTCGCGCGCTTAGTATTCGTAACCAGATATGCTAGTCAACCCTCTACCGTGGCTATTAGAATAATACCGCAATGACAACCTGGCCCATTCACCGCCTTCAACTAGTCATGCGCCATTTACTGGGCAGGTGGCGGAAATCGGAACTAATTTGAGGTGAGTTAGTGGTCAAAGAAGGTTAAATAAAGGTCAAACGCAGTTTTTGGTCTACTTATACAGGTTTTTCAAAAATTTCGGTTTTTTCTCAACATTTTCAAGAAAATGAAAGTGAAAGTGACAGTGAAGGTCACTACCTCTGACGTCACAGCTCCCCTCCTCCGCCCCTATGACGTAGCAGCTCCCCTCCTCCCCCCTCTTGACGTAACAGTTCTTTGACGTCATATTTACTTATTCAATATTCTCGCTGTTGGGGAGAGTTTCGCCATGTTATTTTCTAGCTCAGCGGTGGAGCGTTAGCATAACAAGTGAATAACGCTTCCATTTCCATTGACGTCATATTTACTTATTCAATATTCTCGCTGTTGGGGAGAGTTTCGCCATGTTATTTTCTAGCTCAGCGGTGGAGCGTTAGCATAACAAGTGAATAACGCTTCTATTCCCATTCTTGATGGGCAATTGTCACGAAGTACGAAGAAACCATTGTTTTGACAAGGTTAAAGATTTTTTCTATCTAATTCTCTTTATATTGTAAAATCTTTCTCTCAAATTTAAAATAATTTATTAATAGAGAATATCTTCTCTCAAATTTAAAATAATGTATGAATAAAGAATATACACTATATAATAGGTAATTGAAAAATAAATAGAAATCTTTTTTGACAATATATTATTTCACACATTTTTATTTATGCAGTTATAATGATGTAACCTACAAAGTTTTAAAACATTTAAGTAATAAACATAACACTTTTAAGCAACAAAAAGGAAATCAGTATACAAAACTTTTATTAGAACAGCTGGCTGCTCAGGTTGAAGATACTATGATCCAAATGACCCCTTTATTTTCCCGGTAGCCATTTGGAATGCTCTTCAAATTAGGCTTTCACCTAATTGCATAAAATAATAACTGAAGGGCGAGTCTTTGGCAGAAAATCAGCAACTTCCACGGTGCTCATCACGGTGGATCTGAAACGAGAAACAGAAATCAGCTCAAGAGGTCACCCGCTCCTCTCCAATTATAACGCACAAAAGTATGGTGGTTTTACCTTTTCCACCAGCAAAAACAATTTTATGATATTATTACAATAAAACCAATTCAAAAGAATTCCCCTTTACTTTGAAACTTGAATATATCTTACTCGTACGTTGGTTTCCAATATCTTTTCTCAATTCCAAAACATTTAACGGATTTCTTTCTACTTGAAAAAGCTATCCATATTTGCTAAAAAGTGAATTAATGGTATTCAGAAGAAACTGAATAACATTTCCTTCCTTTTTGGTAACTTAGAACTTATAAATATAGAAGCATCACCTCACACAAACCAACATGCAAACATGTATTTTGTATTTCTCATTTGAAGTCTAGGAAAAACTTCGCCGTATTCTCTGTATATTAATGAAATTCAAGAAGAATTTCCGTTTCTGCTGTACGAAAGTGATAATTGCGTACCAATTCTCTCAATAAATCAATACCTTCACGTAAAACCGCTACTTATCTGGCTGATATGCGCCTATTTTGGCAGTCGCTCGGGTAATTTTGAGACTATTACAGTACACCCCTGCGTCGTTCACGTAAGGAAGGTATGTCGAACTGCCGGCTGCACTTTCTATGCCTTAGTGCGGCCCGAATGCGAATTTTCGTTTCGACTAAATCGTTAGATTTTACATAAATACAGGTTCCCGACTTACGAGCATCCGTACATATTTGTATTTTAATAAATAGGGCATACGGTCGACAACTCGCACGTACGAATGTTTTTCGGCGACGGCGGAGTGTAGCGTCAACCCTCTGCGGAAGTGTTCTTCGACACAGTGGCCGGTTACGTTCTAAGTTCCTTGTACGTCCAACGATCGGAAGGGTAATGAAAGACAAAACGAATGTCTACAGCAGTATTATTTTCTACTATTATTCAGAGCAAATACAGACTTCAGTTTAATTGTGGGTTAAATAGGCATTTGCGGAGTGACTTGGGAATGTACACACCAATTATAAAATATTGCCTATGGTTCCGAGTTCCGAACAAAAGACTAACTTTTGGAACGCAACCCGTTCCTAACTCGGCGACCTCCTGTAGGTACTTCATTTTTGTGAGAAGCTGACAATTTTTTCATAGCTACTATGGTACAGTATAATGCGTTTTCTAAAATATGGTTTTTGTAAAATAGACAATCTTCCAGAAAGTCTTATTTAGTTACAACTCTGGGTCTAATTAAACAACTGTAATCCTAATGAGGCCCTGATGCATCTTCGAGTTTATCATGCCTGGCGAATGTTGTTCAGGATAAAAGTGAAAGGTAAGGACACAACTCGTTGAAACGAGGAAATCTAAGATCAGTTTACGTTCACTTGATACGATACTGTAACTAATAAAACGCGCCAAATTCTACCGCATGATTATATAAAAATAATGAGCTCAACACTTATGCAATAACATTTTTAAAATATAGCCTATTATGATGGATTGCCACTACGATTAACAGAGCCACCCCGAGGAAGCGCGAAAAAAATTCAATAGGGACTCTGAAAGAGAAATAAACCACAGTAACGTACTGGTCGAATAAACAGGGCTTATCGAAAATGCTCGATGCCTTGGAGCTGCAGGGTATTTATTCACAATCCGTCATAATCGGAGATTTAAGTGATATCCAGAACCGTATACGAAAATCGCGGGACCCGGGGCCAAGTTAGCGCGCGAAGCCTCTTACGCGACACAAAATTTAATAAAGCAATCTCTTTCACTATGGCAGTGCTGATGTTTCTGTCATATCTCGTAAAGTATTGCTCATATCAAAATATTTTTCAAATAAAACTTGTAGAACTAATAAAATAGTGTGTTTCTTTTCGTATACATTTTTATCGTAGGAGTAGCCGTTATCAATAAAATCAACCAAAATGTCTTAGTTCGAGTTGAACTTAGAAAATTTCTTGTATCGTTACTTCATTGCTGTTAATATAAACAAAATACGTTTAATTCCCCTACGTGTGCATGCAATATTTTAAATAGGAAGAAAATTATTTATGATGAAGAAAAAGAACTTTAAAACGAACATGTATATCATAGTCCCTTCTGCTTCCATCTCTCGCCGAATAAGAAGACTATCCTCGACCGTTTGGAGTGCAGGTTACTTCAATGGTATGGACATTTGCGGAGAATGTCGCAGGAGAGATGGCCGAAGCGAGTATTCGACTGGTCACCCCCAGGACGCAGGAAGCGAGGACGCCCGCGCATCACTTAGCGAAGGCAGATGGAAGAATCAATGAGAGCACGCAACCTGACATAAGGCCAGTGGGAGGACCGACAACTGTGGCGATTCCGATTACAAGGCAACCGCTAAGCAGTGGAGAAGCCTTTTAATAAAAATAAAGGTATATCATACATTTCAAATACCCCATGCACGAAACGCGCTCATTTGTAATACGCTATACACTTTCATAACTTGTTTTCTACTTATGAGAACTTCCTCTTCTATGGGTATATTAGCGCTTTCTGAATTTTTCACAACCCCATCACACCGGCTTATAAACTCTTACAATGTCAGGAATTTTTCTGAATTCAATCAAAATCTCAAATACCGCTGGAATGCTTAAAAAATAAAGAAATCAATATTTATTAACTGAAAATATTTGATTGAGGCAAAATTGCATTTATCGTTATCGTTACCTATAGTAAACTAAGCAAATTCATTGTAAAACAAAGGCAAACATTGAATATTAAAAATGCCCAATACAAATAAAAGAAAAACTAAATTAACAATACTTTCTAATTTTTAATTCCTATTTATTGAGTTGGAATAATTATAAATCGAAAAATCAAGTCACTTTACGACAGACTAATTTTTATGTAAAATTACACTGCTATAAGAACAACACTTCAAGAGGTCACCTACAGCTTGGACTGATCCTGTCTCCAAGTGAAAGAACTAAGAAACAAGCCGAGAAAACGATTAAAGGAGAACTCGACTCTGTATAATAAAATTGCATTTCAGTACATTTAGTGGGTTTACATGAAGAATTATTACGCTCCCAATTATTTAAAAAGTATAAAAAATATTTCTTTAAATTCTATAGTGTTTTAAACGTGATTCCAGTCACATAGATACTGCCTGGGCGAAGCCCATAGGCCCGGAAGAGATGGAATGTTGAGACCAAAATGTTAACAGTTAAACTCTGACTTCCGTGCATTTAAATCAGGCATGTAAAACTCGAAGAGATAACAGGGTTGCATTAAAGCGATGGATGTTATAGAAGGGCCGCATTAGGATTGCAGTTACTTTATGAGAGTAAGATTTGGAAAAAATGATTTATTCTAGAAGACTGGACACCTTTCTTGGCATTAAAAAGAGCAATTTATCAAACATGTTCTATATGACCTCAGTAACAATGACAGAATATTGTCCTTTTCATAAAAATAAAGCATTTATATAAAATATTGAGTACTTTAGTTCAATCAAATGAGTTTTTGGGTTGTAGTTAGGGAAAGAAATGGACTCATATGGCCCACAGGCCGCCAGTTTGACATACCAGTTTTAAATTAAAAACTCACTCAATTCTTTCATACACATCATATAACAAACTATATCCCTCTAAGAACAGGAAGGAGGAAACTCAAATCTAATCACTTAAATATAAAGTCACTACAAGTTAATATCTTTCCCTTTTCTCTCTGCTTCAACTACTTACCATCCGAATGGACACTAATAAAACAAAATATGAACAATGAGATGTGAACAAAGTGAATCTGAAAAGCTATGTGAAATAAAATCATAAAACAAAAAATTATTGCATAGATTTTGTTTACCTTTCAATATGGCCAACTACCATGGTCAGGAAAATTCCATAGTCTGGCATGGCCTATTTCCCAAGGGCACTGGATTAAAGTGCTTGCACTATATTAGCTTTTATATTTCATCTGTTGTATTGCTTAATTTCTCTCCAAATTGTTTATCTTCTTCTATTAACCATTTCAAAAACTGTTAATGTGGGTTTGGATCAGCATTTCCCTACCTTTTGAACTCTGTGGACAACTTCAGGAACCCTTCCAAGCCCTGCGGACCACCTCATTTCTTACACTAACCTACTTACTATATCTATGTTTAAGATAAGGAGTTACTTGGTTATGTATTTTATTTGACCATTATAAAATATATTACACATGCTTCAGTATGTTTGACGATCACCTGATTATTTTTGTTCTAATCAAAGAAATATTTTCAACATTTGTGCAGGAAAAATTTTTGAAATATGAAATAATTTTACAAACTTAATTACTAACAATATTCAATATGTTATAGTGTAAAATTTGCATAACTTTCCCCAAAAATGTTCCAACTAAATATGAGGTGAGGCCTAAAGAAAAACTACATTTAGGAAACCTCCACGGACCACCAACAAAACCTTCATGGACCACAAGTGGTCCATGGACAATACACTGGGAAATGCTGGTTTGGATTGTATGCAGTGTGTTTCATTCTGATGTTCAGTATAGACATTCCCGGTCAGTACCGTAACTACGGGGGAGCAAGCAGGACATCTGCCCCAGGTGCAACTAAGGGGTGCAAAAAATAAATAATAACTAAATAAACTATAGAAAATAATTTTTTAAATGGGGAGAGGGTACATATTTAGTAGTTTGCTCTGGTTAATAAAATATGTACGGTTCCCAGTAAGCCATGTAGAAGTTGCCTGGTTGACAAATTAATCTGCACTTGGATGATCCAGGCAGTTCTTACCCAGTGCTATACAGTATAGCAGTTTCCCAACAGAGGAGCAGCAGAAAGTGATTAAATAAATAAATTAACAATTTAGAAATGAGGATAGATCATTAAGTCAACAATTTCCCTCTAATAAATAGATAATGATGTAGCACTAAGGAATGAATGTGTCCAAACATTGTGATACAGTGGGTTCCATGTATTAGAATCAAGTCGGGAATCCGTTATTTGATTCAATTAAATGGCTGATTCAATAATCCGGAGTCTGCGTATTTTACTTATGGCAAAAAAGAAAATGTTAGAATAAAGTTCATATCTCTTTCGTATATAAAAATTTCATGGTTATGCTAATTTTTGAGAGAGATAAGAAAGTTTATAACAAATATAATTTTAAATGCAAATTTCACTTTTTGTGTTATGACAATGTCATCTTCTGCCAATAGGAGCTTCAACAATGTCGTCATCTATCGAATTCAATCTACTGAACTCTTCCTCAACTTCCTCCTCTTCGGTTTTCATTTCTGCTCGATGTGATGAAAATCTGCTTTTCCGTAGCATTTCGCAGCTTTAGATATACAACCCTGCATTCATTCATTGCCGCACGATTCAATAAACTGAAATAAGTGATTCCAGTAATGGGAGGTCTTTTAAAACATTAGATAGAAAAGGGTTTTGGTTTTACGGTTTTGATTCAATAAAGCGGCTGATTCAATTAACCACTGATTCTAATAAGTGGAACCCACTGTATCAATAAAAATATAAAACCTTTTTTCAAGTTGAAAATGCCATGAAATTGTACAGAAAGTTGGAAAACACTGCTATACGGTATCTGCAAATGATGGTCTGGTCAGTTTTTAAACTCTAATACAGAAGATTCAACATGCGTATTACAAGCTTATTTAGAAAATGAGCAATAGAGAATATGGGAACCAAGACTTCTTTTAGCCTTGCAAGTCATTTTCTGTTGCACATGAGAGAATTAGAGTAAACATTGAGACAAGTAACGCACATCAGTTAATGCTAGTTAGATCACAAAGTACAAATTAAGATCATTCCCTTCAGACTTTTATCTAAATAGGAGTTTTCTTAAATTTGATGTCATCTTTCTTTGTGGAGAATATGGTATATTCCAGTTATGGCAGTTTTTGCTTGCATACCAAAATTACAAAATTTGGCTTCTCTTTAACCTACTATTAATTGAAAATCCACCCAAAAAGAAATAATTTTATGGTTTAACCATGATCATCTTTTCTCAGACTAGAGCTCAGAAAACAATGCATTGATTATATAAATTCAAGTTATCAAAAAAGATACATTGCCCAAGATCATTTATGAACAGACTACAATTATGGAGCAACTAGCTTCACGACTCTGGGCAAAAGGTTACTATTATATAGTTATTTATCAAAATAGTTGTAATCTCGCTAGAAATAGTCTTTTATATTTAGTCAGAAATAGAAAAATATTAAGTAGCAAATAAACGATTTTTTGCTGAGTGCCAAACAAAATCATCTCACATACCTGAGGTGGCACGCATGCCATAGATTTGCCATCCACGGTAAATTTTAATCCAAATCCCGATTTTCATGAAAATTCAAGTCATTTTACTTTATTTTTTTGACAATTCTTCAATCAATTCCAACGGAAATAAAAAACACTTCCAAAGATAAATAATTACTATAAATTTTGTCTACATCGATCCTGATAAAAATAAAGCCGTATTCAAGTGTAAATTTGGTCAGTATTACTTTATTTGAAGCAATGATAATGTTCCGAATGAAAAACGTAAATTAACCATGTCATACAGGAATTGCAGTGTGCATGAAACCCCTCAAGAAATTTCTCAACTTATGGCTTCATATCATGAAAGTCTCATTGTCTTTCTGTGCATTTTCTCCTAGCATGTCTGTTGATCGAGTACAACTGAAATTGAAACATTCATATTGTAGTATTTTACAAACTACAGTAAACCCTTGCAGTTCTCAAGGAAACATAGTGAATGTCAAGACCTTGATTAAATGAGAAATAGGGAGTAAGGGACTTGGGTTAGCAGTGCCTATTTTTTGTTAAGAGATCACCTTTTGTGACAAACATATACATAATCCTAAAATCAGCCATGGATGATTAACTAGTTATCAATAATATAATCTAGACACCATCATCTCACTGCATGACACTTATGCATTGGTTCAAACTCCTCCAATCACATTCAAACTTAATGAATAATCACTGTGTTATTATTAAAGTAGTTTATAAAGAAGCAAAATCATTAAATGTTTAAATTATATTATAGTGTCTTTGATTAAACTAGTTAACAGAGAAATACAAAGTGAAACACAGTAGAAGTATTGTTGTTAAATTCTGTTAATAGAACTGCTGAGAATGTTGAAGTATTATATATTGTTATACATGCCTCAGCTCTGCCTATTCAAATACAAATTTGAAGTTTTTCTTAAGGAGGTTTCACATCAAGGTGATTGGTGACCGTGATCTGATTTGACAGCAACTGAAGCTGCCAACAAATCACTGTCACCAATGTATTTATATCAAAGCAACTGATTTTTGATGGTGCTATTATATGTATTTTTCCCTAGTATCTAACATGTCCTAAAGCGAAGAGGATATACTCCTTTACTGCACATTACGATGGCAGCGTCACCGTAGTAAGCAGAATGATAGAAGATTTAGTATTCACCCACTTAATATTTTTAATTTGCCACATAGCTCTTTTATATTCTCGCGAGTTAAACCAACAACCTAAAAAATTTCACTTGTTTTAGCGAATGACCAAAGAAAAAGGAGACAGGGATTACTGTTTTAATATGTTTTTGGAAAGCTTTACCCAATGTTCTACAAATATGAACTCAAATTCATACACCCTTCTTGAAATTGCCTACACTCCAGGGGTAAAAAATGAGTGTACCAGTTTAGCTGATCTGAAAACTTGTCAGATTACCCAAAAGTAAAAACAAAAAGTACGGCTTATAATGAAGTATTGGACCCTACATTTGAAAATATTATTATTAAAATTTACTTAAATTTCTATGGTTTTTTTAAAAAAATGTAAAATGTTAAAGAAAACATTTTAAATAATAAATAACAAACCTACTAGTATATTCATAATAGTAATACCTATTTTGTTTAATTACGGTGTTGAAAGTTTCAGCGTTCACATACAAGAATTAAATTTTTACAATTTTTTCACTTAGGAAATATCATGTTTATGCTGCCGTTATCAGGGTGGTTTTCGTAAAAGAAAATTTTTAGTATGCAAAATTTGACAAGCATAGATTATTAGGCTAAAGTTCAGGCTTTAAAAATGTCTTTGCTTTCCTTACAGCATAAGCGGTAGCATAATTATAGACACTGGAAGTTTAGGTGCCTATATTTTTGAATGTGATAACAGGCTACTGGCAGGTGACTAGAATCATGGGTGAAAGGAAAAGTCACTCAGTGACTAGAATTGCCGAGTCGCTTCCAAGTTGCATCACCATCACAATTCCGTCAACTTGGTATAAATGTAGGGTGACCAGATGCTTTTGGTAACAACCGGGACAAAAGAAGTTTTGAAAGGGAAAAACTGGGACATTTTCTAAAAAAAACCTGGACAATGGGTATTTTGATTTTTTTTCTTGAATATTCTAAAAATTGAATAAATATGTTTACAAAAGAATATTTAAATTATAATTTACTGAAATAACAATTAAATTACATATTTCGTGATTAATTATGCAGTATTACAATAAAACATATTAGGTGAAAAAGGTGTTTTCAATCATATTTTAAAGTACTTCTGCCTGCCTTGATCAAATTTGCATCATTTTTAATCATGTCATAAAAACTTTTACAGGTCATATTAAAATTGAATTTACACATCATTATGGAGTTGATGGTATTTATATCCAAGCGGTTTTGTTCATCAGACCATTGAATGTCTATTTGTGAAAATATTCATTCCACATTTCAATTGTATGCCGGAATTGCAAACAGAAAGTTACATAGTTTCTCCATTTCTGAGGTCTGTTCTAGAAATTCAAAATTTGAAAAAAAATATGACCACAGGACGTAGCAAGATCTATTAAGCCACTCATCATTCCTTTCTTTCATCTCTTTTGAAAGCAAATTTTTAAGCAATGAAAATTGATTAAAAAATAAACTTTCGTCAACTGGAAAGCCCATGTCAATAACATTTTTACACATACTTTGCACTTATTCCCAAACTTGGGAACTTTTAATAGCGTCCATTCCATATACTTCAATTTCAGTAAGAGTTCAACCCATTTTTTTTAGATAGTCACAGGTTGTTATGTACATGTCAAATATTTTCTCTTTAAATGATTCTATGTCATCCTTCTGAATATTATTATCAGATAAAACTCTGAGGGCACTCAAAGGAACAAATTTTTCATTAATGCGTAATGTAATCATGCCAATCGTTTCATGCACGTAATTCATTACCTCTATTACGCAAGTTTGCAAACATTCAATTTTTAGAATTTGTTTAGTAAATAAACCAAGAATATTAAGCATTGCATGGAAGTATGCTTCATTTACTGGTGATTCAAGAAATTTCACAATATGTTTTGGGGACTTTTCTTCTGAAAAGAAATATGCTTTCAGTGCTTTGAACATTTTTAATACTCTATCAACCACATTGTATAAACTTAACCAGCGAATTTTTGAATGGGTCAATAACTTTTCATACTGCAAATCTAATAGAGAACTAACATTTTCAGTCGCTCGGTATGTACTGCATAAGTTGAAAAGTATGACAGTATTTTTACCACGACCATTTCTATATCACAAGATAATCTCTCAGCTCCCGACTGCATAACATTATGCAAAATATGTGCCGAACATCCAACATCTAGTAAATTGAGATTAATTTTCACGCGTAATTTATAAAAGAATTGTTTTTGCCTTTTCTCAACAGTTTGGCACAACATTCTATTTAAGATAAATGGAGTAAGTAAATTGTTGCAAAGTCCATTCGTAAATATGAAAGTTTCAATAAATTCTCTTGAGCAGATTCAGCAATATATTGCGGAGCTTGTAGGTCAGAAATAGGGTTAAATAAATTAATTATAGATGCCCGAGAACTGGCAACAGAACTAGAGGCTGAATCAAAATTTATGCAAGAGACCGAAATTCTGCCACGAAGAAAGAACCCCAATTTTGAATCTGCACAGGTTCTTGCAAGTTTTCATAATCCCCAAGATTATTTTCAAGTAATTTTTTTTGTCTTGTGTTGGATCAAACAATTGCTTAGATGAAGAGGTTTCAGCCACTCAAAAACCACAGTGAATATACTAGTTTCTTATATAACTTGAGTGAACTGAGAATCATGGATAAGAAAATTTGTATTTTCTTAGAGTCAGCTCTTAGTGAAATACCACGAGTCTTTGATTTTCCAGCACTTAAATGCAAATGCTTTTTATAAAATTGTATTTGGAATATCGAGTTTGGTTTTGAAAATAATTTCGTATAAATGGGAATAAAAAAATCTACTGCATACACCATCACTATTACAAGAAAAAAACCGGGACATTGATGCGTCCTGAAAAGAAAAATCGGGACACCGGGACAAAACTCTGAAAACCGGGACAAATCCGGAGAAACCGAGACGCCTTGTCATCCTATATAAATGGCTCCATTTAAATGAATGTGTTGTCCAAGAGTTACCTTAAAATCATAATCACATCACCGTCACCAATCACCTTGATATAAAACCTCTCTTAGAGAATTGAACCTCTTTTGTATAAATTCCTAAATCAGATGACTATCTTAGAACATATCCTTATTTCATTCTTTCATTTCAATATTTATGATTCACTGCATTGATTGTTTCATGAAAGTTGAATTTTAATCTATGAAACTAGCCTTACAATGTTAAATCAAGCTTAAGAAAAAGACCAAAACATTCAATTGAAACCAACAAACAATGAACTAAAATACTGGCAAATCAAGTTGTAAGAAAATGAGCAAGGTATGTTGATGGCATAAACTAACATAACACAAAATGGTTATCAAATGCTTAATTGGAATATTCAAATGTAACAAATTACAAATGCTGCAATTTCACGATGATTTGAATGTCCACAATTCTCCTGTAAAATTGTAGTTAATTTCCAAAAAGAATAACAATACATCTAAATTCAAATCTTAAAGTTACTATTTAACAATGGCTAGAATTGAGGCACAAAAATGGCACTGGGACAGGCATGCCTAAGTTCTCAATGGTATCTATTTTCCAAAAAAGCCAGTCTCATATGCTTTGAATACTAGCTGGAGCTTATATTACCACTCTCCTATGATGCTCTTGTTCATAATAATGGGATTTTAGGCAAGCCCATTTGAAAAAGATGCTTTGCAATCAATGCAAAATCTTTTATTAAACATTGGTCAGTATGGAGGCATTTTAAAATTAGATCACAATAAATGAATTGAAAACCATGTAAACTGCATAAAGAAAGGGTTAACTGCACATTTAATTCATTAAATATTATTTTAATATATACTCTTTCTTTTCAACTAGTTCAAAATTTACCTATAAGCAAGTAACATTCCTTATAAAAAGACTGGCATCTAAACGGATTTTTGAAGCCACCATACTGTCCTTGGATAACAATATTTAAAGATATTATTTTATCGTAGTTTTTATATCTCAATGTGTTTTGTTTGACTCTAGTTCCAACAAACCTGTCCTGCTAACCATTAAGGCTGATAGCTGGGTCCCTGAGGAAGGAATTATTATGAATAAACATATTTGGAATAAGATTATTACCTGCATGCCATTCAAATTTTAGTCCCCACTTAATGTGGCACTCTAAGCTAACAAAATTTATAAAAGCCTGAAAATTTCTTCACCTCTAGTGCAGCTTTCCTTTCCTCCTCTACTGTTGACAGATTCTGAAAAAATAATCAAAATACATAATTAATTTAAATTGACAGCCATACTAATTCATTGCTACCATAAAAGCAACAAATACTAAATTAATTTATATTGAACAGGAAAAACATATGCTGTAGTCATGTTTATCAAATTTATTATATCTGAATAATCGCATTACTGTTTCGATACCATTAAAAATTGTTGTTTTATTATATTCTGAACCATCTCCTGAGAAACTTTTTAGGACACTGTTTGATACATAAATAATTAAAAATAAGCCTCGAATATATATGCATAACATTTTTTCAGTCTTAAGTGTACAGTTATAATTTTCAAATCTCAGTAATAACATCCCAACCTACTTCATGTCTCAGTGGTAAATTAATGCAAGTCAATATTCAAACCAGTGCTCGAAATGAGCTGGAATGCCTCTCTGGCTGGTCATACGAACCGATGATACCCTTCCGTTTTGTCAGACATTTAGAAATGCTGTCCCTTATAAAAAGCGTTCCGTTTTATAAAAATTACCGTTCCACTAACAATACAAGCGTTCCGTTGTGTAACATTTTCCATTTCAAGCACTGATTCAAACAGCCTTGGCCTTCTGAAACGTTAACAACAATAGGTCATTTTATTTCCAAACTATTCTTTTATCAGAGTTTCCCAACTTAAATTTTCCACTATCATGGAAATCCATTCAAATGTTAATTGGCTGAGAATAAGAACTTCCTCTTGATTGAAAAGTGTAGTTGACATAGCTAAATTATTTATCAATCTTAATCAGATAATTTGATGGAGCAATGCTAAAACCACATGGATTTTAAAATTAACTTTTTTATGGGACTCCAAGTTTTAAATAGTGATACTCAAATTCAAGAACAAACACTAAAAGAATACTTGCCTCCAGTATCACCAATAGCCACAGTAAGGTTACAAAAAAATGTGCATTTAAGCTATAAAAATCCATCTTCAGTGGTAATACACCGTCGGTTAATTTAGTCAAAATGTACGTTTTTTTTATAACCTTGTTGGGGATATTGGAAATACCTGAGATAAGTATTTTTTCACCATTTCAATGCTGAGCTGAATGTTTTGGCAGTATGTGCCATTTTTAAAACCATTCTCTTAAAGTCAGGAGTTTTCGCTATTCTCTGTAAAAGCACACTGCTATAATATGATGCAAAACTAATTTGCTGAGGTGAGACTAAGCAAGTGACAGATCGTTTTGTCAATAGCATTGAAAGGGTTAAAGTGCTTGTTCTTGAATTTTTTTCTGCCACAAGACAAGCTCAATAATTTGGTTGAATTAGTGATAACCAAAAGCAAAATACTTTTTGAGAATACAAATGACTAAACTTTACCAATACATTTACAGATATGGCTTGATTCTTTGTTAACTATCATAACGATTTAAAAGCTCAGCTCTCAGAATCCATTTTCCAATTAACACCAGCTTTTGTTATAATTGTGTTTTATTGAATTAATGAACTTAAAATGATTTTTTTTGACAATGTATTGAATGTCGTAAAATCATCAGCATTACTGAGGAATTAATAAAAATAAAATACTGTATCCTAATTCAAATTTTAAAAAATATTATGAAAAATATACTCTTACCTTGGTGCGGAAGAATCTCGATCAATATGGAAGGCACAAACTCATAAGAAAGACGTAACTCTATGGACATCAAGTAGGAAATATCCCATTACATTGATTTTCTTTCTATCTTCTTTACTCTTCTGGTAATTTTTGAAAATTAAGAATATATTGTTTACATTGGAATACAGGATATCTTAAGGTGACCGAGTTTTCTAAATAAAATGGAGTATATATTTACTTTTTATTAACAAAATGGAAGGATAACTATATGGTTTACTCCATATTTATTTTAATAAAATGATTACAAATGGGTCCATGTACTACAACAGGCTTAAGGCATTTGTATTGCTCATTTTATAAAATATTGTATGCTTACAAGAAGAAATGAATGCCAATTGGATTGACAGACGTTCGGAAATACATCGTAATTTACAACATAATGTGTAGCATTAAATATACTTCACCTTTCTGTGAGGGATTTCCATTTTTAAAATTTCACCCACTGACCACAAATTTTCTTCTTGGGGCTAATGAAGTAACATAAATACAGAATAATTACGATCATTTAAACCATCCACATTCCGCTACACCGTCAAATACAACGTAAGTTTCATATTTCTGCATGTATTAGCGCTGTAATCAGTAAAAGAATATCGGAATACGTACACAATATGTATGAAAAATTTGATGTCAATTTTGTTTTACGATTTTTTTTAAATCTGAAAACTGTAATAATAAATCTACGCTACTGATATTTTGTGGGATTTATTGAAAAGGAAGAAGAAACTGCTGGAGGAATATAGGAAAAAGAGAAGGATTGAAAAGTATCACGTAGGTACGAAAGAAGAAAGTATGACAGTGTGAAAGGAGAGAACGCGGTAGGTGCATAGACAGCGAGAGAAAACGCTCGATAATTAATATGCTGCAAAAGAAGGAATCCTGCTGAGGGCATGGTTGCTCATTTTCTTGGCAATATAGTTATGTTAAACATGCGTTTGGATACATTTTTCTATGAAATAAGTTAATCTTAATTCGAGTTATTAAAAAAAAGTTCAACTCAATATGATTGGAAGTTTGGAAATTTAAGTTTTCTAACTTACTCCATTCGAAACAAAATGACTAGCTTATGTGTCAATTAAAATATATCCAAAAGAAATAATTTTATGATTTAACTATGATTATATTATAATATAAAAAGTTTTTTCTGTTGCATGTTAATCTCAATTGTCTTGCGTGCAATAGGTTTGCTATCCCACTTAGGACGGATTTTATTTTCCAAAAGTATAGCACAGGATTAGATAGCGGAAGAATATCGGGTAATCATGAAGTTTAGTCACTTTTATTATGAAGGGGTTATATCCAGTGGTGAGCTGCAGCCGGTTCGCGCGAACTGGTTGTTAAATTTTGAAGCAATTTTAGAACAAGTTGTTAAAAATTTCTACAGAAAGCCGAGTCCGCTCGATCCATTATTCGAACCCGATGGATGTTTGGTTTCATAAGAATTATTTCCCAGTGTTGAATTTCGTTACAGTAATATAATATTACAATTGAATAAAATATAATCCAGAACATTAAAATATCTAATAAATTAATCGCATATAGCAAAAAGAGTTAATTTTGAAAATGATTTACAAATTTAGTATATGAATTTATCTTAATCCTTTTTATACGCGTCTTAATACTGTCGGCTTCCTCTGACACGCATAGACGACACCTGCAAAGATGTTGGCTTTCATTTGTAATCTTCAAGTATGCCGATAATTTCAAGATATAATAAAAATACGCAATTTAAATTATCGAGAAAAATTTCGGCAGTGTATTAATATTTTAGAGCCTTTTGCTCTGTGACATTTAATAGCACAATAATTAGCTAAATGGATTTTTTCTAATGACAAATTAAATATGTGGTGTAAATTAATCGTGTTATATTCATATCTTGGATTCTTAGCGTAGAAAAGTTGATTTATTGAAAAAAGATAAAAAGCGTATATTTTTACTTTATCTGTTGTTTTAGTTCAGCTACGTAAAGTAGTCGCAACTAAACATTTTTCATTGTAAAGGCGTTGAAATGTGTATTCCTTTCGATTCCTAATAAATATTTATGCTAACTCGGAATTTAATTAATTTAATCTTGAATGGAAAAATAAACATCGTTCTTTTTGACATCCGTATGTTAAACTCCGCAGTTCGTGTCTCGATTCTAACTAATTTTGAAATGAAAAGAATTATATCTGACACTCATTCACGTGTTACCGCAATGGGGAAAGTAATCGCTACTGAATTCAATTTTTACGAAAAGGAACGCTGGTTATAAGGGGAAGTATTTCTACATGCTTGACGAAATGGAGCGGCGTTCCGGTTCATTCCGAACACTGGCTAAAATCCACTCCCATCGGCTAAATACTTCGACACAAATAACAAACATATATTAATCTTTTATTCGCCTTAATTTTCAGGAAACGATTAACGTCCAATATAAATATTGCATGTTTATAATATATAAAAAATATCCACCTTTAAGAAACACCAACGAATGTTCTGGCACATGAAAACTTTTTTTCGAACAGTTTTTGGATGATTTTGGATGTACAGTCCATTGACCTAAAACTTTGATTATGGTTAATTACATGGAACGAAAATAGTCCTTCTGCTGTTGCGAATTGTCTTTCCTTTTCAGCGAAATTAGTTTTTCGGAAAAATCCTCTAAGTTAGAGCAGGAAGCGACATTACTTAAGGCTCTCTTATGCTTTTCTGTTGCTAAATGTTTTGCGATATCATATCTGCCACCATGGGAGACAGAAACCTCACCGTTACATTCATCGCAACGAACAGTATCTATTATTTTAGTTTTTTCAAAAAAGGAAAATATTTCGCCATAGGATCATTGAACTTACAAGTTCTCTTCTTGTTAGATTTTTTTCCCTTTCCTATAGGTAAAAGGAAAGAACTTAATTTTAAAAAGCTTTTAAAATTTTACATTATTACCGCACCTTATATGATAATAAATCACCGAAAAGTTACCTCAGAGCACTTGTCAATATCCCATCAAACTATTTTATTAAAAACCAAGCATACGTCCGGATTCCACTACTGACAGCTGGTAACGAACGAGCCATAGGGAATCAAAGAATTGAGTCCTATTACGACAAAATGCAGTACTGCTAAAGAAGAAAGTGGTACCAAACTCTAATAGCATTCCCAAAGAAAAAGTTAAAACCTAATGCGCAACAGTGACTAAGTATCAGAGCTACAAAGTTAAAGTCATGTTTGAATCAAACAATACGCCCCTCCTTTACGCCCAGGGAACAGGAAAATATATAAGGGATGACTTGCTTATTAACTGCTACTGCATCTTCCTGACATCGCCAAAAGAACGATATTACCTTCACTCGCAATTCTTTACTGAATACCTGGCTACCGATTCGCTGACTAGTTCTGCAGTCATGAGGGTTTTCCCATTAAATCCCGAAGTGTAAGGGCTGCCAACCTGCTCTGCTGGTCTGATATTACCGACGACTGTATATACCAGTGATGCTCAAACTTTTCGGCCCGAGACCCACATGATCCATTTCCGCAAACATCGCGGGCCACATAGCTCAATTCCGCCCTCTTCGCAGACCACACTCAGTCGAAAATAGAGGTTAAGAACGACTTAAGGAAATTAAGGATTTAGTTGTGAGTCGACATTACCTAGTTTGTTTTAAATGCATTTATCTATTATGGAATTAGAGAGGTAAACACAAAATATATTGTTTTTTAATTTATCTTTATACATAGAAACGTAAATAGACACTGATCATTATTCAGGAAACAGCCTGTGGGAAGCGTTCATAATGATTGACCAAAGTTATTGAACCTTTTTTCGTCTATTGAATACTGGAATCTTACCTTTTTCATAAGTAAAATCATTATATTCTACATTTTTAATGTTTGTTAACGTAAATAGGCCCAAGCATCTGGTGTACATTTACCAGGGTCAGGGTTCAATCATAGACTAATATACGTTCACAGGTGTTCTTGCTTACAAGACATAAAAGTGAACATTTCAGAAAAGCATAATTACACAATAAATGAAGCTGGATTTGGCGAAAGTGATATGAACTATGTATGTAAAAGTGACATTCTGTTTTTTTTGTCCACTATAGAAATCCACGCCGTTGAAGGTTCCGTCACAAAACTTCGCATAGATATATAATTTATCCTGCGAATAACATAAGATATATGGCGATAAAAAATTTTGAGGGAAGGGGTGCTTAATTCAATAATTATTTCCCATAAGTATACACGTAATTTTCGATTTTTCAGTTTTTTCCTTCATTCATCGAAATGCCTAATTATGGACCGATTTTCTTCGGTTTTGCTTTATTCGACGGTTACAACCGTCCATATGCGCGACTGTGCGATGAACACGGGCGGTCAAACAATGGGGACGGCCGATTTATCGTCAGACACGTACAGTATTTTTAACAGTAATGCCGATTATATTATAACATGCCGTATATTCTTTCATATTTATTCGCTAAGGATATTTATCAAGCCATAAGGCGTTTTTATGTTTTTGTAAAGTACACTTAAAAATGGCGGTAAATGAGAGACTTGCACACGGGCGGCCGTGAGATTACAACTATGTATTATTTTATTCTTTCGATGTTTAGATGTTATACGGTCGAAGTTTTAGATTCACTAAATCCGTTAAAATTCAACGGGAATTTCCGCTGGTATCTAATAAAATATTAGGTTTTACACATTTCCAGGGGGGGGGGGAGACGCCCCCCCCCCCCCTGCCGACGCCCATGACTTGAATAAAGAGGCAAAATGTACACTGTAACATCTCTTATAATAATTGTTCGTTGGTTGGTGATCGTATAAAAATGCGAATAACTGGATAACGAAAAGATGTAGAAACTCTAAATTTGTCAGGAATGCTCGATTCACATATTTTAACGTGATACCGAAAAAAAATCTCGAAAAAGTCGTGGGTTCGACTCCGAGGAAGACCTTTCGTTTTCCCATAAGGTAACACGTGAAAATCATTGCTTAGACTGACCGCCCCTGGATTTTGATTAGTGGAAATATATTTTGAAAATGAATTAAATAAATGTATTTAATATGGAATGTGTATTTAATTTTTAATGACAAACTAACAAAAATGATAAATTTCAAGAAAATTAACTTAATACTTCATCATAAACTATATTATTATGTTCATTTTTGGTTTATTAACATTTCGTTATTTGTATTTTCACACCCTGATGTGACTTTGCTCTGGATATAGCTACCTAAAGTTGTCCATGTCCAAAAATTGGTCTATGTTGGTTTATGTGTAATAAACCATGAAGAAAGACACTAAGCATGAATGTTCCTTGATGTTTCCAGGCATAACACATTATGGTAGTTTTCAGTCTACTACAGCAAATCCTTTTTCGCAGAAATCAATCAAGGAATTGAAAATGAACTAACCCGAAGAATAGAATAAAATGGATAGCAATAATGTAAATGAATTTTATGTCATTAATGTTAAATGAATTTTCATTATTGATCTTTCAAAATATCGCTTTGATCACCAATCCCCGTTTTGTGCTCAAACTACAGATTTAATTTTTAACCTATTGTTAAATAATTGTACCTGATTTTGCTTTGTTCTTTCTCTCGGAATTTGTGAATAATAAAATTCTTTATATGTATTAAATTGATTAAATACATAAAATTCCTAAATTATTGTATGTATATGATTTTCCTTTGTTCTTTCTATCAGAAATTTGTGAATAATAAAATTCTTTATATCAAATCAAATTTATTTGTCCAAAGATTGTACCATAGGCAGATATAAGACAGGTCAAATATAAATAATATGAAATGCTCATACAAAATACCTTTTCTTCTTGTAGACAAAAATGATTTTGGATGTCTTTAGAGCTTTAGGAAAGGAACTCAACTGCAACGATTTGTTCACGAGGTACAGTAAGACATTGGATGCAAAAGGGTAGCTTGATTTAAGGAATTTGCCTGAAATTTCGTTAAGTCCAGCAGTGTTCTTATGACCTAATTTATTGATACATTTTGAAAGTTCATCTGTGCTACATGGATAAAGGAATATGGAATTAGACTGATATTAAAAGTCCAATGATTGAATGGAATTACAGCAATACCCCGATTTACGTCGAGGATGCTTTCCTGAAAATCACGACATAAATAAAATCAAGGTAAATCGAAACAGTTTTCCGCATAAGAATCAATGTTATAAGGGGGTGATTCATGCAACACATTGGAATTTTTACCTTGAATATTACTTACTCGTATTTACTTGTGTACAAGAGGATTTCTGAATAGGTTATATAAATTGTGAGTATTGATAGTAAATTCTCTGCAATATGCTTGGGTCTACATTGATATTTGCAAAAGAGGTTGAATTCTGTGAAGTATACGCACATTTATGAGACCAAGCAAACGTTTAGGTTACGCTCATGCTGCAGGCATAAACTCACCCAAGTAGGAAGAAAGAATATGCTGACTAACTGATAACTATAGTTCAATGACTACTGAGGGTTTGCCAGCTGGAGAATTGGTAGGCGCAACGAAAGAGGACTATTGATGAGAAGATTTCTGCTAGTATTGGCATAAAGAGATCATCCAATAAATTGTATCATGTAGAAGGGAGCGATGAATGTGAACCAAATTCTAAAATTCCGTCTTTATCTTTTCTAATTTATGAGTGAATATAATATTTTTATCTTAATACTTTAAAAATGTATATTATTTAAGTATTGTAATTCATTAAAAGGTTCAAGAAGATGGAAATGGAAAAATCAGATGATTTTCCGACTTTTGCACATTTTCCGAAAAAACGGCGTAACTTCAAAGCAATCCAACGTAAATCGGTACACAGGTACATAATGATCATCGATGTGACTTCGAATCAACGTAAATAGGGGCAACCTAAATAGGGGTAACATGAATCGGGGTATTACTGTACATCAAGAAAATAATTATTGATAGCATCATCTATTAAATGTGGATCAGATATTGTAAATTTATCTTTATCTAACGTGATAGGTAATGAACTAGCTTTTCCATTGCCTCTAATTTCATTTATAATTTTCCAAGCCTCTTTAGAAATATTAGTTATGGTTTTTAAACAGAGATCATTATAAGACTTTTTGGCATTTTTAATGAGGGACCTATACTGATGCTTGGTGGGTTTATAGTAATCAAATGTGTTGGCATCAGCTGATTGAATATCAGCTGAAGCAAACATTTGTATTTGCCTTGAGAAGGACCTAATTTCATTGGTGACCCAGTTCTTACATTTATTGCGCTTGTGCTGCATACATTTAGATAAAGGGAATGCGCAGTTGAAATAAAAAAGATAGGCTGAGTAGAAATAATTAAAACTGTTCAAAAACGTTTGACCAATCATGTTTAGCAAGTACCGTAATTTTCTGATTATAATACGCATTTTTTTTAAATAGCTGACAAAAAGTTAGGGCGTGTATTATATATGGTTTTAAATGCATACAACTTTTTTCAGTAAGGAAATAATTTATATCTTCGAAAATGTTTTTACCAGTAAATTGTACATTTCAATGCATTTCGATAACATTCCTTTAAATATTGTTTTTCAAAATGAAAATAAGAATATTTATTTATTTACTTTAGCTGCCAGAATTACTAAAGCCTAGGAATTCATTACCACTCCCCTCGCTGTCCTCAAACAGCTCCTCGGTGATCTTGTGTTCTCTCTCATCGTCTACGTAAATTGCATCGCCGAAAATATTTTACACACCTCGATCGGCTTGCATGAACTGGACCTGATGTTCACGTAAATGATGTCGCTGGGCACCAAAGGACGAACTGTTATTCCAACCGACCAGGTTAATACAAAAGACAACATTGAGACTGAGGTTTTTATACATTGTATCGATCTTTAACGGGAGTCAGAACATAATGTCATATTTTTGTAAACTCAATCTCACATATCTAGATTAGCAGCAGTTCGATCTCGTATTCCAACCGATGAGATTAATATAAAAGGCGACATTGAGACAAAATGTTTTTATACAGCATAACGAACTTTAATGGGACAGTCAGAACGTAATGTGATACTCTTGTAAACTCTCTCACACGTATCTCATTTGGTGGCAAGGCGAGAACTGTCCCGATACTACACATAGTCAAGTAAAATTACATTGATCTTTTACAAAAGAGAATTTTCACATTTCACTTGTGAAAACATGGGTGCCTATTATATAGGTTGCATATTATAATTGGAAAATTATGGTAAATTACTAAAATTTTGGGTATTTTGTGGTGTAAAAAACGGAACTAATCTGAGAGCAGGGGTAATGTTTTGGGATGGTCTTGTTTTAAAAGTTGACCAGACAACACTGTGATCTGAGATTAATGAGACAAAACTTTTGGTATCTATTTTAGAAATACCATGGTTGGTAAATAAATTAACAATTAGCAATGAAGAAGAGTGAGGTTTAATTCTACTTGGACATTTGACCAGACCTTTAGAATTGTAGGTATCAAAGTGAGACTTAAGTCTGTTTTGTTCAGGTCCCATACTAAGGAGGTTGCAGTTTAGATCTCCAGCCATAATGCTGTGAGATAGTAGGGAATGCGAGGTAATGGAGACAAGAAGATATTCATGTTTATCAATAAATACCACAAAGCTTGCTGAAGGAGAGCGATACATGAGAAAAAGATAAAATAATTCATCAGTATAAATATGATTAATATCAAAGGAGAAATTATCATAGGAAATATGTATCACTTTTCACAAAAATAACAACACCACCATGCACATGAGAGACTCCGCAGTAAGATGATGCACAAATGTAACCTGGAATTGACACAGTTTTCATCCAGTGCTCACAAATACATATAAATTCAGGCTTCTTTTCTATTCACAGAAATTCTAATTCAATTATTTTATTACTTAGACATTGAATATTTAGAAATAGCAATTTAAATTGTGATTGAGATACCATCATCATTTTAGATTCATTGTCATACAGTCACATGATTTTTGGCTTTAGCATACTGTTCTCACTTCTCGCAGTGATACTAGAGGTGTCTTGTAATCGTGGTGAATTCGAGCAATTTTGCAGAGTAAACGTGTACAGAAATGTCCAGGGTTCAATTTCAGAAGTTAATTTATATTTCCCATAAAATATTTCCCCGTAAAAATAAGATTTCGTTGTTTTGAAAAATTAAATTGGAAAAAATTGACCTAGAATCTTCGGATCTGGACTATCATAATGAAAATGAATAAACTGACCTAAGTAATTTTGAAAATATTTTTCTTCAATTTGGTTTCAGTCCAACTCATTTATCAGTGTTAACAGTTTTCTAATTATGCTGAGTATTTTAAAATAAAAAAATTTATTTTAATTTACCTGATGTCATAATTTAATGTATTTTTAGGAGATATTTGAGTAAAACCAACATATGGATATTGCTATAGTTGAGAGATAATTTATTAATTTGGCAACAATTCCATTTGCTGTTTAGGACTTTCTAACTGAAGTGAATTGATGCTTTAATTATGAGATTAATGTCAATGGCAAAAATGTTACTTTTAATATTTGGTCTTTTTTTAATTAAAGGCAGATCATTAATATAATTTAATAATAGTGTGGTGCCTAATTTCCTTGTAGAGCACCAGTTGGAATACTTTGAGGAACAGAAAGAAATCTTGCCTCCCCAATCATAAGAGACACTTGTATTCTGTTTGCAAGATAAGAGCTTATCGAGCTGAGTGCAACACTTCTACAATAGTAAAGAATGATTAACCATGTCCAAGGCAGGGGCGTAGCAAGGGAGAGGCAGAGGGGGCAGTTGCCCCCAGGCGCAGGGCTTAAGGGGCACAAACTCATGGACCGATTTTTATCAGTGAAAGCAGATTCGCTAAGAGGTCATAAAATAACGTAATATCCTAGCGGATTAACCCTATCTGGCATGAAGCAACCGAACCTAAATTGATCTTAAGGTACGAAGCGCTCGAAAGCTCACGCAGATAAAAAGATTTTTTTTTCTCTTCTAGGGTGTTATAATTTCTTTGTGTTGGGACTGTTTCTTCTCATTTTATGAATTCCTTTGTCTCACGTATTCATTTCCTTCTTCTATAGACACTCCAAAAAAATAATTTTCTAATCACAGTCTGTTATTGCAACCAACAAATGAAGCAACGAAACAATATACATGAGCCATCTAAAACGATATAATCATCTTGGATATATTCAGTGATTGTGGTGTTATATCATTTATAAGCAAACCTTCTCCTCATGTACCAATATGCTGAGTGCCGAAAAAATATCTTTTCTTCCAACGACTGCACTCAGCTGGGAACACAGCTGAGATGAATGAGGATACCAGGGATGCTTTAAGACATTGTGCACCCATAGTCAGAGTACATTTTTGCGCCATAACTTTAAAAATTAAGTACCTGCTTTTTGAAATTTGGCACCCCCATGCCCCTTTAAAATTCGACATTAGTAGGCAGTTACCTACTTGGCCTAGTGGATAAAGCACTACTGGAGGATACTGTCATGAAGACGGCCTGTTATTGCAACCAATGAACGAAGACGTTATTGGAGTGTGCTGAGTGAGTCTCCTTGTGGTTTTTACTTAAGAGAAATATACTAATTTGTTGTAGGTTTCGCTTGCGAGATATACTAGTAAAAACATGTTCAGTTACTTTGTGCCCACCCTGTAACTTGATGGGAAGGAGTTCTAGGAAAATTGGCACCCTTATGCACCGTGCTCTTTGCACCCAGGGTGGTTGATTTCAGAAAGGCCGTGCCAACCCGGGGACGCAATGGATGCAAGGCACCCATGCGCCAACATGCCAGGGGCACCATCACACGATAGTATTTGTGTCTGTATATTATCGGAATGCGAGTTTTAAGCTGGTTGGGCGATGTGTGTTCCTCTCCGATCTTATCTAAGCCATGTGATCTCTGTTGCAAATTCTGCCCCCGAACCTTCGAGGTACGGGGTCGCATCACTCTAGTGTAGGTAAGATGCATATTGGAGGTGGCCAAGAATAAGGGCACTGAAAGATGTAGGGGCGCTACCCTGCTAACTGCCATTCGTCCTCCATTCGGTCCTTGCATTCATATCATATTTATTGATATACAGAAGATAATTTAAAAAATAATATGTGAAAGATTTATTTCATAATAAAGAGGGTCGGCGGAAGGCAGGGCAGGCGAAGACCTTAACCTAAGCCGTAGCAATGGATAAATAATCAGTTTTGTTTTCTTTTACAAACCGTATCTGACAGTGATATTAAATTGAAAGAAATATGCGAAATACAATGGGAATCTTCGAATGAGGCATTGTGGACTTTTAATCCCATATGTAGCGAGTTTCCTATGCACAAATATGTTACAGGTTATACATTAACCCTTTAACTGCTAGCCGACAGATCTATTGGCCCACACAGCATCTACGACAACTGTCACAGGCCGATATATTGGTTAAGCTTCTTAATAAAGATCAGATGGGTTGGTCAAACAGTTCTACCTTATCTGTGATGCTTGTGCTTTTGAATCACAATGAAATCATTAAGGAAAGCTTGACTTGCGATTTTTTTCGACTTTAACAATAAGATCCTAGTCTGCCTGTAGCTTGTCGGGTGTATTGGAGCGGTGATTTATAGTTCCTTTTTTGTGACTGATCTGTAGCGTTTGGATACAAAAAAGCAGTCTTATCATCTCCTATCATATTAGGTATTGTAAAACTTTATTTTTCATAAAATTTATCATAAGTTCCTCTAATAAAATAATAGTAATTGGAAGGAATACTTTGACTACACAAACCGAAATGCTCATAATGGTTTCGGATTAATGTTGAGTTGATGTTAAAAATTAGTGGTTTCCTTTTAGTCGCAGATTTTAGAAGTTTTATTTTTTAACCCAGCATTTATTATTGTTAGCATCAATGGATAAGAAAAATAATTTGTCCGGTTTTAAAATAAGAAAAGCTGTGAAAGAATTAGAAATAGAAAAACAGAAAGGTGGATTAAACAGATATTTTAAATCTGCTAGTGAAACTCCTGTTTCTAAATTAGAAAATGATGAGTCAGAATAATATAAGGAAGATGGTTCCTGCCTTAATAGTTTTGATCAAAGTTTGAAGGCAAGACATTTATTTGCCAGTGATAATCGCTCTCAGTTTACTCCAAGCGATCCAGAAACTTGGCCTAAAATTGAGAATAAAATTTTTTAAATTATTATTGAGCAAGGTCCTGAACAGATTAAGAATTTCTCATTTCCGGCACATGAAAGTGGCAGAAAATATAGCAGTAATTATTATTTTCGGATACTTATTAACAAGGTAACAACATCAAGGCATTGGCTTGTATATTCTGTTAAGAACAAAAGCACATTTTGTTTTAGTTGTAAACTTTTCTATGGGAAATAAGAACACTATTAGTCAAATTATTTTTTAAGGCTATTCTACCTGGCAAAACTTGTCACGAAGTTTCCTCTGCTCAATTGACAAATTTTAGAAAGTGATTTGATCTTAAAAGAAACAGATTTAAAGTGTACAAATTGACCGTGAAACAGAGAAAATGTTTGAGAAGCGTCACTTGCATCCCGTTAGGAAAGGATAACTGAAATTATTAAATACCTAGGCACACAATGTTTAGCTCTTCGAGGCATGTCAGATAAGTTGTTTGAACAAAACAGTAGCAATTTTTTAAAGTATGATATGTTGATGGAAAACCATGTGCAAAGACCTTAAAAGCAACATAATATGGTAAATTATTTAGGTACAAATATACAAAATTAAATAGTAAATTTGATTTCAAAAAAACATTTTATTTCAAGACAAATTAAAAAAGCTAAATATCTCTCTATAATTCTATGATTGTACACCTGATATCAGTCGCAATGATGATTACAGCACGTTTTGTTAATGCTAACCCAGAAGCAACAACTGTCACACTGAAATATATTAGCACTGAGGAATATTTCTTAGGTTTTGTTGAAGTTTTTGACACAACCGTCGAAGGATTATCCAAATACTTAGTACGAAAGCTGCAAAGTTTTCAATTAGAGGTAAAAAATTGATGTGATCATGGATACAGCAATGGAGCAAATATGCTAGGCAAAAAAACGGCCTGCAAAAACATATTCATGATCTGAACCCCAGAGAATTTTTTGTTCCATGTTCAGTGCATACCTTAAATTTTACAATCACTGATGCCGCCAAAATTAAATAACAAGATAATGTTACCAAATATGAGGCCCAGGTTTTAGCTTCTAAAATTCAAGAGCATACATTTTTGTTTTCATTAGTGTTGTAACATGACATTCTAAAACAGTAAATATAGTAAGCAAAATGCTTCAAAGCATCGCCCAGAATATTCAGTGTTCTGTGGAATCCATAGAAAAATTAACAATACATGTTAAAGAGAATCGCACAGACGAGGGATTTTAAAAATTGCTGGAAGAGGCAAAAGGATTGGCAATTTGATTATGAAAGTGAAGATGAAACACCACTGAGCACTGAGAAGAAATAAAATTTTCAATGCAATTTTAGATGCTCTATCTAATTCATTACAAGATACGCCTGGCCTATTAAAAATCACAGTGATGCATTTAATTTTCTCTACACCTTCAGCAAAATAAAAAAAATCTGATGTGGCCAACACATGACTTTCTCCATATTTGGGGTATAGATATTTAACATATTATGAATAGAATTATAAGGCAAAATTATTATTTCGCGTCATAAAAGAATACAGTCGTCCTTATTGCCGTAAATTTTATTTTGAATATGTTTACAGAATTCACTGCTAGACGGTGGTGCTGTATACTGAAGAATAAATTAATTATCTACTAAATGGTTCTACGAAAATTTGTTTCAAACAATACTTGGAAGAAATATTATTCTCCACAACTTTGGTCTTCATGAAGATAATCAATAACAACGTTTTTAAGGAGAAATTTGACATAAACTGAAAAAACCGATCATTTATAAATAATTCCTAAACAATAACTGCTATGGAAAATTGTTTCAAATGAAAGTTGTAGGAAATTACATTCTCTATAACCTTTGTATCGAACTGTATATACAATAATGATGTATGTGAAAAGTTGAGCATTGATAAATTAATCCGATAAATTAATCAACAAGTTTTCTAGCATGAAAGCACAAAAAATTCAACTTTGGTTCTATGAAACCGGTTTCAATGTCCTAATTTATATTTCCTGTTGAATTTTTGTTGTTATATTTTACGTATATGTACAGATGACTGTTTTGTTTCCCAAAAATAACTTATAAAAATAAAAATTGCCTATTTAAAAATGAAAATAACTTTTTAATCATCAAACTTTTTTATTATATTCGGTTAATCTAGTCTTATTTGGTTATAAAAACAGAAATCAATTATAGCTTATACATCAAATTCATTATCCTGAAAATATGAATTTCTTCTCTTATTTGGGAAAAAAATAGGGATGGGAGTGCTTCCAAATGACTTTGCATCGGGACGCCAATGTAACTAGGGCCGGCCCTGTCCACAATCTATATACAATAGGTGCCATTTAATGTGATCACTGGTTATTAGAATCAGCCGCTTCATAGAATCAAATTTCAGAGAATGGATTCAAATAATGAAAATGTACCATATTTTCGTCGCTTATTGGAATCAGATTTTAAGTTATCAGAATCAAAAGATGAGTTAAAAACTTTTATGTAAGTTAAGTAAGCAATCATCTTGGACTTAGGTCTAGACCAGACTGACGCTGTCGTTAGCCACTATGGGAAAGTCTGGCCGATGCCTAACTCCCAGGTGATAAAGTTCAAGTGTCAAGATTCAGACCTGGTGGGGAAGCCTAATGACATGGAGTTTAATGAGTGGGTGGGTGAGGAAAATCATGATGAATCTGAACAAATCCCAGTTAGCAAACTCCTGAAGCTATTGTCATCCTGAGGAGAGCATCGTAAGATGGTGGAACTGTTGCACAATATTGAAATCACTCTCAATAGTCTATGTAGTGACAGTTCAAAGCAAACTAAAAAGTGACTATTTGAAATAATAACCCTTTAACAAAGTTTGAGTGCAACAGTATAGTTATATGTTATGCATGTACAGTGGAAATATGTCTGCAAAAATGTTCCTACATAATGTGCTAAAGTGCGTTATTTTTGTGTGTACATTACAGTAAGACCTGCGAGAGGTGGAATCTGCATAAGGTGGAAACCTGCCAGCGCCAGAAATCTAGAAATCGTACTGCATAATGATTCCGTTTTTCATAGGAATGACCCTCTGTAAGGCAGAACCTGTGAGAGGCAGACAGAAAGTATTTTTTCTTGTAATTTTTGTGTTAATCAGTACAACTTGAACCTGTGAAAGGCAGAAAGAAAAATCTCTTCCTTAAAGACAAGTTTTCAGGTCTTCTGGTTGGGGTCTTGGTTTGTTTACCATTCTCCACTTTTATGGATATTCTCACAAGTACTTGCTCTTTTTAAACTAAAGAATTTACGTAAGTATATATGTGAACTTCAATATCAAGGCTATCGTCTATACCAGTGGTCTTCAACCTTTTTTGAGTCACCGCCCACTTTTACCATATGTTGTCCTTTGAAATAAGTTCACCGCCCACCCAGTGGCATAGTGAGGGTTTCTGGCGCCCGGGGCAAAGAATTTTATATATTTGATAAAATTAAACTTAAATGCTTTGCTGCTTCTGTGAGAGACTCCGACCACCCTCATGGCCTTTCGCTTTTACCGCAGCATGGATACATTGTCGCTAGTATAGTATGATATGATACTATAGTTAACGACAAATGAACTGTAATAGTTGTACATAAAATAGTTGTACAGAATATGTCTGCTTTCTTATAGAATTTTATTTTTCAGTGTAAAAATTAGAATAGCATTTGGTGAGTTCTTTAACGCCCACCAAAAATCCAAAAATGCCCACTGGTGGGCGCTATCGCCCACCTTGAAGACCACTGGTCTAGAACATGAAAAAATCTTAGACTTGTCTTATACAAATCCTATACTTATCTAGATTTCTACTTATACATGTATTAGATTTGTATTTATCATACATGTATGTAGTGTGAACTCACCTTAAGTAATCTCTGTATTTTTGTAACAGTATAGCTTTTATTTTTTCTATTCTAAAAGATTACGGGATTATAAAGAAAAAATTATTAACTTCTAATAAATTTAGTTTTGTCTATGCATGCACTTTCATTTCATTTCTCATTTATTATTAGTATGAAATGTTATTTCGGTGTTAAGGCTTTTCCTTCTCTTGAGACCCATAAAGCATCCATATTCTACTTAAAATTTATTAATAATACAAATCCGTGTTAATTTCTTTTAAAACCTCTCTAAGAAGGAAAACCTGCTAAAGCCAGAAAAATGTGCCGGTCCATGAGATTCCGCCTCTCGCAGGTTTTACTGTATTATAATTTTTTGCATCCTGTACTATTCCTACGATTTTCGGTTAATAGAATCGCCGTTTAATGGAATCAAGATACAATTTACAAACGTGATTACAATAACCTGCACCTACTGTATATATTTCCAAAAGTTTGTTTTTGTGTCTCATTATGCACATCATAAACTAAAAGACATAAGAGCAACCAAATTTGGTAAGGTTGCTACTTACATCTCAACTTAGTGAATACAGGGTGTCCCAAAATGAATATACGAAAAAGAAAATTAAATAATTTTACTGGTAATTGAGATACTGAAATAAATTTGACATGAAAAGAAGCATAAGACGTATAAGTTTTAGTTTATTGTGAATATTGATTGTTACTTTCATCCTGTTTCTGGAGAAATCCCATTGTCTGATATAATGACAAGTCCTCAAGAGAATTTAAAAATTGTGTTTTGTACATGAATCTGTTTCAATAATTCAAGCCAAAGGCATTTTGAGAATGAAATGAACAAACCAGCACCAGATCAACAATCCATATGAAGTTGGATGGATCAGTTTGAGGCTACAACCTCTGTCCTGAAGAGGAAATACGCTGGAAGGCCAAGAAAGTCAAATGAAAGGGCAAATGCTGTTAGGGAGGCATTTAACAACAGCCTGAAAAAGTCAATTAGGAGAGCATAACTTGAGTTAAAAATCCCAAAAACCTCTGTTCATCGTATCCTTCACACAGACTTGAGATTCAAATTTCATAAAATGCAAACAGTTCATCAACTTTTAGAAGAGGATTATGAAACAAGAGTAAATGTTTGTCAAGAATTAATTTAATGGATAGAATTGGATAAAAATTTTTTACCAAACCTCATTTTTAATTATGAGGCTACATTTCACATATCAGGCAAAGTTGATCATCACAATTGTAGGATATGGAGAGAAGAAAATCTACATGAACTGTATGAACACAAAAGGGATTGTCGAAAGTTAATGTCTGGTGCGCCATGTCAAGTTCCCGCATCTATGGACCCTATTTCTTTAATGAATGCACTGTGACCAGCATCTCAAACATCAACATGTTATGCGAGTTCTTTATTCCACAATTCCAGGAAAATTCCACCTTTTACAAAGAGCTATCTTTCAACAGGATGAAGCATCCCCTCACTTGGCTAACATTTAAAAATTTTTTAAAAATGAAACATGTTGGATTGGTCGTGGAGGATATATGAAATTCACCCGACTTAACACCTTTGGATTTTTATCTATGGGGTTTTGTAAAAAGTAAAGTCTACACTAGCAAACCAAGGGACATTTAAGAACTTAAGCATCGTATTGTTAATGCAGTGTCATCCATCCCTACAGCTGTGTTGGAAACTGTTTTTCATGAATTTAAATGCCGAATTAGATTGATCATAGTGAATGATGGATGACATGAAGAAGTTTATCAATAATTTGAGAATATCTAAACAATACCATGAAATATTAAATAAACTAAAACTTATTTGTCTAATGCTTCTTTTCATCTTAAATTTATTTCAGTATCTCAATTACCAGTCAAGTTATTCAATTATCTTTTTGGTATATCCATTTATATAAGGTTTGGTAAATGGTTAATTATAGTCAGTAACAGTAATAGTCTATAATAATAATATAGAGGATTAATATTTAATTCCTAAAGATGTAACACATAAAAATTCATTATTTTTTTACTTGTGAAGGCTCACAGCATAAGGAAGAACTAAGCACATCATCTACTACCAAGCATTGTCAAATGAATCAACCACATTCAATATCAATTTTAATTTAGAATCCAACATTTAGATTTTTATAAATTAAAATATGAAAAATTTCCCAAATGAAACTTCTCATACTTAAAAATATTTTTTGTTCAAAATTATTGTTTTAATTTGAATCATGTCGATTTAGAATGCAACCTGAGCAACTCTGGATACATTTGCTTGTTATTTATAAGCAAAGAATTTTGCAATACAACTTTAATTTTATTTCTTTGCCAGAGAACTATATAAAGATGTTTGTGTAGCATTTTAAAATAAATTCAAATAATTCCTCTGAGATTTTACGTACAAAGATAATTACAGTGTAATTTTCCAGATACCATATATGCTTGTGTATAACACGCCCTCGTTTACGATGCGCACCTGTATTTTTGCCAAAAAATCCTGACATTATCTTATACCATGTGTATAACGTGCATCCTTGATTTTTGTGGCATATATGAACAAAATTATATCATGTTAAGTATTAACTAGAGTACAGTAAATAAATAGGTTAAATCATTAAATTATCACCAGTTAACAATTTTAAAACGTATTTCCAAAGAAAATAATAAATTCCACAATTTTTATTGTGGAATTTAACAAAGTTATTATTTTCTTAGGAAATATGAGAATCAATTACCACAAAGCAGCCAAATTCCTTGTATTTTTTAAATTTATAACGCATGTACTTGCCCATAAGTATTACGTTCAATAAGCTCCCCAATATTTCTTAGAGAGACATCATCAATAATGAAAGCGATTGAGTTGAGATGGCAGCAACTTCATACAGTAAAATGGTAGGATTGAGAAGGAGAAAAATTCTGAACTTGACCGGGTATCGAACCTGGGTCTCCCACATGCCGAGCAGGTGCTCTAACCACTAAGCTATCAAGCCAGACTAAATCTCCAATCTCGAATTGGGGTATTTATGGTGAGATTGGAGATTTAGTCTGGCTTGACAGCTTAGCGGTTAGAGCACCTACCTGGCATGTGGGAAGGAATAACGCGGAATTTTAACAAAGGAATCTGGAAACAGGAAATGCGACTGGTAAGATTAAGTTCATACACTTCATTCCACATTATATGGGTTTTAAATTACTTACATTGTTAATTGTACATACTATAATCATTAACTAAATAAAATTATTTCAACATGCTTATTCTATGTTTCTTTGTTTTCGATGCGTGTTTTGCGGGAAGTCTATCTGGAAATTTTGCAAAGAGTACAGCATTGAGCTGTGAGCTAGTGAAATGCGGAATATTTGGAGAGGATGGAATTATAACTGTACAGAAGTGTTCTATACGTATAATTAATATACGTATAACCTGGATTATAGATAATTATTGTGGTTTACTCCTTAATTCACCCACAAAGCAAAAATCTGGTGCAAAGTAGGCTCACTTTAATTGCTGATTTTAAGTGCATGAAAGTGTTACCAGTGTATAATGCCCACCCCTACTGTATGATCTAAAATTTGGCCTTCAAACTGCACGTTATACACAAGTATATATGGTAAATGTTTAATGTGACTAAATCTTAAAAGGAAATTTTATAGTTTAACCTACATTTTACGTTAGAAATAATTTTATGAATTCTATATTTATCTCAGAATCATTGCAAATATGACATTAATAATTTTTTGATAAAATACATTCAAGTTATGATGTTTTCATGTTGTGCTGATGAGATTTGTATAATTGTAAAATATTAGTTAATTACAGTAGAGCCTCCAAATTCGCGGATTCCAAATGCGCGTGCTTCGCAGTTTAGCAGTTTTCTGACTACTGCAGCCATCTTTGAAGGGATGAGAAAAACACAAATGAATTTCCCCGTCCGTGAGGTTTTTTTATCACACTGAGGCCCCATTTTAGGAAAATGTCTACCAAGAGGAAAACAAGTGATAATACTGAAAGCAGAAGCAAAAAGAAGGCGTTGACTTTGACCAGTTCAGTGGGTATGCCGTATATATTCGTTATGGCCTGTCGTAATCTGTATGTGGTATATATCCATTACGATGTTTTTCGGGCCATCTGCTATGGGTATGCCGAAATAGTCCGTCATGAAGCATCACCGGTATCTAGATGTCTCCTTCTAGTACAGGTTAGAGCCCATAGATGGTTTCCTTCCTTTTGCTAAGAAAAAATACGCTTAGCACGAAAACCCTGCGTGTAATGTGGGGATGCCTATACCTGCCCCTGCGGTAGTGAAAGCGGAGGTGTGACTTTCCTCTAACTGTATAGGATATTTCCAGGCAACTGGAGCAATAAAATCCTCCTCTCCATTGCAGTGAATGTTTCATATGCAAAACATACGTGAAGAAATATTCTCAGAAGATTGAGAGGGATATTTGTGATATTATGGATAAAAGTGAAGCTTAAGTGAGAAAATTGAATTGCGAAATAAACATGCTAGTGGCCAGAGTGCAGCATCAGTGGGCAGGCAATATGTGATAAGCTGTACGGCTATGGCAGCAAATTGTGTGGCCATGGGAACCTTACTTTTTGATCATTCCTTGTACAAGTTTTAGCGTTTTAGCCTATGTTGGAGGTGCACTGTAAATATTTGACTTTTGCAAAGTAAGACTTCAAAAATCGTTAAATAAATAAAACAACTTCAAATACACATTAAAGTATACTTCATTAGCCCACTGATTCCCAATAAAAAGCTTTAAAACAACACAATTGCACTAAAGCTTATCAATTCCCATTGCATTTGCTGAGATTGTAGTTTATATTTTTCATTGTTATAAAAATACTTTCTTCCTGATTAAAAACAAATTATTTTGCATTAATTCGGAACAGATTTGAGTTTAGCCTTTTAAAAAATAAGAACCCCAATTCTATGAAACTGTTCTCATCCCAAGTTCCTATCTCAATTTTAACTAATTTAAAAATGCTATTTCATTAAAGCCCTCCACCCTGTATTTCCATGCTTTTCTTATTAAAGGGGTTAGATATGATAAACAACGGGGTCGAAAAAACCACCCTAAAAATATAATTGATTGGGATTTTGGATTATTTCATTTGTTTGTATCCAATAATCTTTCATCTATTTATAATAGATAAATGTGACATTTTCCAAGTACATGCCTAAATTACTTCCAAACAACAAAATTAAAACAATAGTGTATTTCTACTGAGTTGATAAAGCCATTTTCTTTGTTTATAAATTGGCTGTTCCTTTAATTTCATAAACTAAAAACTTCCTAAAATAAAAATAATTTTTTGTTCAAAATTATTGTTTTAAATTGAATCATGTCGATTTAAAATGTAACCTGAGCAATGCCGGGTAAATTTGCTTGTTATTTATAAGCAAAGAATTTTGCAATACAATTTTAATTTTATTTCTTTGCCAGAGAACTATATAAAGATGTTTGTGTAGCATTTTAAAATAAATTCAAATAATTCCTCCGAGATTTGATGTATAAAGACAATTACAGAGTAATTTTCCAGATACCATATATACGCATGCATAAAGCGTCCTCGTGTATAATGCGCACATGTATTTTTGCCAAAAAAATCCTGACTTAATCTTATACCACATGTATAACATGCACCCTTGATTTTTGTGGCGTATATGAACAAAATTATATCATGTTAAGTATTAACTAGAGTACCGTAAATAAACATCGCCGAATTATTTCTAAATTGAAAATATTTTGCAATAAACGCAAGCAAAAGTGATTATTTTAAATGATGATAAAATGTTGAACCTGTGTGGTTCAAAATGTATCCATTTAAGAAATCAAATATAGGCAACTCCTGAGATTTGACAGTTCAAGATTCGACAAATTTGAGATTTCGACGCAGCTGATCGAATTGGGAGCTAGTTTACATGAAGTAATTTTCGTCCATACCAACCACGTGAGGTTTAGTTTCAGTGTAGACATAGTTATTTCTGCTCTAATTGTTTGAATTTGTGCTGATTTCACTCTTTTTTCTGTTTATCTTTTATTTAAATTTATTTTATTGATTTATTTATAAATTTATCACTTGACATGATATCTAAAAGGAAATGTAATAGTGATAATGCAAGTGAATCAAATAAAAGAGTGACGTTCAACTATTAGCACTTTTGTGAAACAGGAGAAAATTCTAGAACGTGATAAATTCACATAATTTGATATCTGGTTTGACAGATTTAAGAGAAGGGCAGGTTTGCATAACCTTAAATTAACTGGCGAGGCTGCAAGTTATTTTGTGCTTTTTAATAACTTTTATATTAATTTCGCTGTGATATAATTTATTGGATGATCTCTTTATGACGATACTAGAGGAAATCTCCTCACCGATAGTCCTCTTTTGTTAACCCCTTAACTGTTTTTGTTGTATTATTACACAACTTCGTCCCCGCTTCTGTTCTTGACGTAATATTACGCACCGATGCAGAGCTTCACCATCTATTTGTTCATCTATGAACAGGAACTTCCCTACGCGGATGGCGAGTTTATTTGCATATCGTCTCATGAGTAAATATTGAACGGTCAGGAAAAAAAGAGTCCAAACACTTAAGATGTGGATTTCCATCTTCCTTTCGAACAATGAAATCTTTCATTCGCAACAAAATTTCACCACTCTGAATTCCTTGAAGTGGATGAGGGAAAAGGACCAAACTTGAACCTACCTACTTTCAATCCAGCAAACCCTCAGTAGTTATTGAACTATTTATCAGTTAGTCGGTGTATTCTTTCTGCCTACTTTTGCGAGGTTTTCTCTGCAGCGCGGGCGTAACTTACACGTTTGCTTGATCGCATAATATACTTCGTAGAATTCGAGGTCTTTTACGAATATAAACGTAGATGCAAGCACATTGCAGAGAATTCACTATTGATGCAATTTATATAACCTGTTCAGAAATCTTCGTGTAAGACGCGCACCCCATTTTTTCCCGGCGTTTTCAGAAAAAATGTGTGCGGGGTACCTGAGTAAATACGGTATCTATGGCAAAATAACATTTTTACAGTAAATAAGGGGAAATAATTTCAGTTAATCATGGCGATCATGGCGGAAAGGAGAAAATTGAGTAAAGGCAATCAAAGTGTAGAAATTAATCCTAAATTATCAAGGAAAACATAAATCTTGAGGAAAAACAAAGTGATTCAGTGTTTTGAACAAGGTGAGCGTCACAGCAATATTGCACATAAGTTTAACTTCACAACTTCTACAATTCATACAATTTTGTTAAATAAAGACAAAATAAAAAGTTCCATTGAAGCAGCCAGTGCAGTAACTGCGAAGAAACTCACACGATCACTTATTATTAGTAATATTCTTGAAAAAATGGAGAAACTGCTAGTGTCGTGGATTGATTCTAAGCATTCTAATGAACACATGCCCCTTAGTCAGGCAATAATTTGCAATAAAGGACATTCCCTGTTTGAATGTGTAAAGCAAGAAGAGGGTGGAGATTCTTTAGGAACATTTCATGCCAGTTCCGGTTGATTTCAAAATTTTAAACGCTGCGCAAATATACATAGCGTTCGTTTTACAGGTAAATCAGCAAGCGCTGATAAAGATGCAGCTATCAAGTTTCCTGACAAATTTCAAGCAATTATTGAAAATGGTGAATAACCCCACACATACATATAATTAGTAATTTACGCCTAGATTTGAGCGCTGCAGTGACGAAAATGATAACTCGCAGAACCTAGCAATCTATGCATAAATGCAAGCACCGCTGCGAAACATTTAAAATTGTTTTAATATTGATTTTTAATGATAATTAATATTAAATAAATAAAAAAGTAACATTAGTGAACCTTGCAATTTCGCAAACTGATCACTACTAAGTACGTTATAACCAGTTTGTTTAGCACAAATTTGGTTAGCGCAAAGACCGTTTGGAACGAATCCTTTGTGCTAAACGAGGCATGACTGTACAAAGCACCCAATAATGTTATTTTTAGCTTTCAATTCCTACTAATTAAAGTAAGATAATGGTCACAGATGGAAATAAGTGCCCGAAAAGTGTGAACCTTGATAAATGTGTAGTCTACGACAACTTTAATCTGCCTCAGACTTAAAAAGAGAATAATGTTCATATATATGAAGCAGAAAGTTTGCATGTCTGACCACTGCTAAAGTCTTAAGGCCTGTACAGATTGGGAAACAATTGCTGGAAACTGTCAGCCAACTGTATCTTGAGTGTGTCCCGGCGACGAGACAAAAATTCCTGGAGTGGGGGGGTACAATCAGCCGACTGTTTGTCAGCAATAGATCAAACAAAATCGGTTGTTGCTTGTTTCCCACCAGAAATGGAAAACATCGTTCAGTCTGTACATGTCAACAGTTGTTTCTCAAACACAAGAGGAAGTGGATCAGGTGTATACATTTAATAAAAAGATATTTATTTAGTTTAATAAAAATCCACTTTTAGAGATACAAAATCATGTGGACAACCGAAAAAGTTAATCAATTGATTGAAAGTCTTCATGGTGCATTTTCACTATGGGATATTCGATTTAAAGAGTATTGTGACCTCAACAAAAAAAACCAGCTAAACTATTGGGGGAGCAGTTTGGAACGAACAAAAAATCTTTGAAAACTCAATTCAGATGAGACCATAAAAAAATTTCCGTAGTTGACATCCTGACAAAATTATGATAACCACTTCCGTCTTCCAATTTCAAATCGGACATCAGCCCATCTCCATAATTTTCGCTGTTGTCTTTTTTAATAAAAATAACAATAAACGCCAATACAAGCGGAAATTTCTGAGAATTCCATATTGGATACTAAATCAGTGTGGCTGCAACACATTTAATCCCGACAATCGCCCAACTGAATCTCCACTGTCAGCTGATTGCATCCTGACTGTCGGCCGACGGTCGAGATATCAGTCTCCAGCGATTGTTTCCCAGTCGTACATACCTTAAGGATGTCTAATATTGTAATTGGGGTGTAATAAATGCAGAAAAAATTAAAATTTGCCTTGGACATTCAGTATTCTCTCTGATAAAATAATCACGGCTAAGTGCAAGCATAAAAAAGATTGTATACATGAAGATTAAAATGTGGCAAAGCTTTCTTTTTAATGAGAGTAATTAAAAAACACTGTGATTTTAATATGGTAAACAATAAACTCCCTTAAAAATAAAGGGCAAATTTAATTATGGTTAAAAATGATAGGAAAATCAGTGTAAATTACCGTATTTCCTGGTGGATGACACTTTTTTCTTGAAAAACGTCACATAAAATCAACCAGAGTCTTATGCACTGAGGGTAAACATTTGCTCAGTCATGTAGATCAGCGGCGCCCAAACTACGGCCCGCAGGCCGCATTTGGCCCTCCGAGTGTCTTCATTCAGCCCGCCACGAGTTTAACAATTAAGGGATACAATGCAATGTAGCATAAAAGGAAAAGAGAAAATTATAAAAACAATATATTTTGTTTACACCTCTACTCCCATAACAGGTAAAGACATTAAAAACAAATCAGATATTTCTGACTAACGACTAAATCCTTAATTTCCAAGTTATTCTTAAACTCTATTTTAGACTAAGGGTGTCCCTCGAAGATGGTGGAATTGAGTTATGTGGCCCGCGATGAGTGCAGCAATGGGTTAAATGGCCCTCGGGCTGAAAAGTTTGGACACCACAGGTGTAGATCATTTCTTCTCAACCTTTTTTGATCCATTGCACACCTTCATGAACACTTAATAAAATTCGCGGCACATCAAACCAACCCTACGTAATTTCACTGTTTTAAAACGTGTTTTTAAAGAAGATAAAAATGTTATTATATTTTAAAATTAATTAAATATTAAAAATCTATTAATTCCTCTCACAGTTTACGGATAAGTTCTTTGGATGATTAAATTTGTGCAAATTTTCTTCATTTCTAATGCTTTAGTAAAAGTTAAAAATCCTCAAAATTGGTGGCACACCAGTGCCTTCCTCGTGGCACACTAATGCACCATGACACACTGGTTAAGAAGCTCTCGTATAGATTTCCCAATATTCTGTAGAGTTCTTTGGCTGAGGAAAAGATTTCCTAAGCTGATATACGAGAATCTTTATTAAACAAACAATACATATTTTAGGTACAGAATAAGATTATCACTTTATGATTGAATTATGCATCAGTATTATTAAAATGATTTTGACGATGGCTTTCCAGCTATAAATGTTACTTAGTATGCATCTGAAGATGATCATCTGTACAAAGTAAGTGAAGATTCATATGAATGTACTGGTAGTGATGACTGTAGAAGCAATGACGACGATTTCCTTGGCTTTTACGAGGAATAAACTTGATTATTTTAATGTAATTCAACTTTGTTTTTGTTCTTGTAAATTTGCTAAGGTACAATCCATGCATATATTTTTTGAAATTTCAGTTTTAAAATCAGGGTGCGTCTTATGAGCCAGGATATACAGTACATCTTTTTAGTAAATTCTTGATTTTATGTGTAAGTGAAAAAAATGTAGAAGGGTATGAAAGCAACTCTATTAAATGAGAACCATTGTCAAAGTAAATCTGGTAATCTTTGCAGATGTTACATCTAATCAAAGTCTCTTCCTATGAAAATTTTTAAAGCAAATTCAGAGAAAAGAAATTGCAAAAGCAATTTATTACAAGTACAGGCGACTCCCGAGTTTCGATTAATTTGAGATTTCGACCCAGCCGAACGAACTGGGAACTACTTCATGCGGAATAATTTTCGCGGAGTAATTGGTTCCAACCAACCATGCGAGGTTTAGTTTTGGAGTAGACATAGTTATATCTGCTCTTAATTGTTTGAATTTGGGCTGATTTCACTCTTTTTTCTGTTAATCTTTTATTTAAATTTATTTATAAATTTATCACTTAGCATGGCATCTAAAAGGTAATGTAATAGTGATAATCAGGCAGGTCTAACTCCCGGGTTAAAAATTTTGACCACGTTTTCTATGCCGATCGAGTTCTGTAACCAATTTGTAGGTAGCGCTGGGCACTACTCAAGCCAAATAGTGATACCCAGAAACCACTAGATGGCAGTAATACCGTTATCCTGCATGCAGCCCTGGGCTCCTTATTCATTTTATTTATTTATTTATAATTCCGTTTATTTCATTGTATGTTACTCCTCGCTGGCAGAGGTAAGGTAACAGAAAGAACAACACTATAGTGATTTTAAAACATGAGATTTATTAAAAAAACATTCAATTACATGAAATTGACATATTCATAGAAAAACTATACCGAATGCTCTTAGTTTTTGACGAAACTTCGATAAAACCACAGCTGGCCTCAGTGCTGTTTTTACGCACAAACGACTTTATTAGAGCGAAATTGAGGCCCTTCTTCCCTTCTTGCATTTAACCTTGCATCAACAATTAGAAATCAGAATAAAATTGTAATAATAATTTTAGTGAAAAGAACCAGAAAATTAGATAAATAGAAAAACAATCAAAACAGAAAATTACAAATTCAGAAAATTGCTATAAAAAGACTGCACTATTACCAGATGTATGTTCTGGAGAAATTTCAGTTAATTGGCTGATTGGCAGGAAAAGAGTAGGCACTGCAGAACGAAGTGGCTTCTGTGAAGACGGATATGTAAAGCTGTCACCTGAAAAATGTTGGGCTTCAAATGTGTTGTGCAGCTTTTCAATAGGATGCCCATCCAAAATTGGTTTACTGCAAAATGTCTTCCACTTCTCGGCCCTGTGGGGAGATTTAATAATAACACTGCAGCAACACAAGTTTTGTCCTTTGTACGAATTCAGGTGACTTTAATGTATTTTATTACTGAACTAAAATCAAGAAGAGATCTTTTCTAATAATGTTTGGTGGAATAAATTACTGAATTGATACCATCTTTAGTTATGAACAAGAATTGGCTGTAGCCAGCAGAACGATATCATTGAGTATATGCATCAAGTCCAGAAAAGGTCAAGTGAAAATATCCAATTTAAGGAGGGAAGAAAAAAAAATGATATCGATACAAATTAGCGTTTTGAAATCGTTGAATGCAAGAGTGACATTTCATTAACGCCCACAAACCTGCCCAAACATGCATTACACTTTCACAAGACTCTCTTTCGTGGTAATAAAGTGTCCTAAAGGTTGTACCTTACCGTGAATTCATCCGAAAAATAATATTACGAAAAATAATATTTGCGAAAAAATCACGCAAAACAAAAATGAAAGAACTCTGAGAATCCCCGGGCTACTAAGTATTTCTCTACCATGAGCAATGTAATGGATCGGGCTAGTAATGCCAAATGCTTGAATATCATTAAGCTGACCCTATAAGAATTTATCATATAGTAGTAAGTTCTTAATCTAACCTTGCTTTGGAAGCTGGAATCCTGAACAACTTCCATCCAACTGTTGAACATCCACGCACATAACACCTCCTTCTTTCCATGATTTCCACTTCACCAAGTCAGACTGTTTCACGTGATTCAAACCAACTGTTTCACGAGATTCAAATCAACCGCGTCACGTGATCCAATGAACACAATTTGAGGGGAGGGGAGGGTTCGTAGTGTTGTAACCAATTCATAGGTGGTATGAAAGATCATCAAAGGAGCACCCATAAGAGTTAGCCCAGGCTGGTGATAATGTAAGTGAATCAAATAAATGAGTGCATAAGACTCATAGTTATGAATTGAAATTAGAAACTTTAAAGCGTGTTGAGAAAGGTGAAAGCCATACTGAAATCGCACGATCGCTGGGAATGTGTCGTTCAACTATTAGCACTTATGTGAAACAGAAGGAGAAAATTCTAGAACGTGATAAATTCAGGTAATTTGATAACAACAATAAACAATTCCCCACCCAATAGCTCCTCTTCTTCCAACTAAAATCTTCCAACTTCTCAATTAATAAACCAAGTCCAGTAAGTGCAGTTGAAAAAGATTTAAGATATGAAAATATTTTTAATTTTATTGTTTCTTTATTCTTAAGTTATTTTGTGCTATTTTAATAACTTTTATATTAATTTCACTGCGATAAATAGTTGTATGGATAGATAGATGTATGCAGGTATGTTATCCAGCTCGCACGAGTCGTTTGTAACAAACGACTCGCGCGATCCGGACCGGGCTGTCTGCACAGCATATTGCATACATCTATCTTTGAAGTTCAAAACAAAAATTTATTTTTTCTAGTTAGTGCCAAAAATAAGTTACACATTTAAAATATTTATTATATAGTTTATTCATAATTTAATATTGTTGTATTAACATATTAGTAATATTATTTTATCTTTATAGAACGTGAGGGGAGACTTTTTCCTGAGATGTGGGAACGTATCCCCCGATTATAACATGCAAGTATATGGAAAAACGGCGTTCGACATTCGACTATTCAAGATTTGAACACGTTTTCAGGAAAGCATCCCCAACGAAACTCGGGAGTCGCCTGTATATAAATAGATCCCAAAAATATTATTATTTTTCACTCAATAAAATAGTCAAAATAAAGTAGAGTTGAAATGTTTATTTTCTGGAATTTTCAAGGAATTAAGATAAAGGTAGTTTAGAATAAAACTTATTTAACTAGTGATATTAAGAACTGAAAAACAATGTTTTTAGGAAGCATCATATTCATTCAAAATGTGAGAAATACTAATGAAGAATATGGAAAAAAATTGATGAATGAATTGATTAGCCTATTAAGAAGTATGTAAATTCATCAATACAGTAAGGCCCCACAATTAGTCATTCTGATGTTCAAATAAAAGATCCGTCGCAGAATAAATAGGTATCAATACCCGCACATCGTCATCGAGTTTCACAATTTCGTCGTCTGGCCCAGGATTATGATCTGTCTGATCAGCTGTTCTTTTACGCTGAGCTCGCAACTATGCCAATTTAGAATCATACATGCCATATGAAGCATCTTCCAGCTTTATGAATAAACAAGTCAATATGATGGGCTATCTTTGGCTAAACTAAAATAGTTGCCTCCTTCACTCCCTCTCACCCTCCCTTTTCCCTCTCCCCCTTTCCTTATCCCTCTCTTCTCCCCCTCCCTCATCATTCCCTCTCCCTCCCTCCCCCTCGTTCCTTCTCCCTCCCTCCCAATCTCCCCTTCTCCCACCCTCTCTCCTCCTCCCTCCTTCTCTCCCCTTACTACCTCTCCCCATCCCTTTCAACCCCCTCTCCATAAGTGGAAGATGGGACTTTCTAGTCTGTCTTGCCCCAAATAAAGACTACATCAAATCTAATCTCCCTCCATCTCTTCCCCCCCCCCCCCCCTCTTCGAAACCCCCTCCTCTAACGGTGCGATGCGGATAAACAAAACCAGTAATACATTGTCTCTCATGTGAACCTATCACACGAGCATGATTTGGAAGACCTAATCACAACATTATAACTAATTACATACATACTATAATGTATATAATTAGATATAGTAATGTATAATTTAATGGCACAGTAAATCCACAGAAAATGATTTGCCCAGAAAAAAAATTTGGATGAAACTGATATACAGCATCAAAATAATTTTTATTTTGTGCACGCATGAATATTCGTTTTTGTGCATACATGGACATCAAATATATAATATTTAAAGAGGGAAGCTCATTCATTATAATTTGTAACACAAAATTGAATACTCACCCATCTTCTTTCTTGATAACGCAAAGTGGAACTGGTCTGAGGCAGAGAGAATGTCAGCTGTTTTAGACTTCATTTCTCAGTCTCACATCTGAAACAACAACAGAACCAAATCAGAAATCTTGCACCCCAGGATAAAAATTCCACAAAACCTTAACATTATCTTTTGATCTGAACTTTATACACATATGTACCCGAAGTCAACGTTACTAAACACGATTGATAGTTACTAATTTTTCCATTGATAATTACAAGCTATAATCTAAGAATTGCTCTGAATCTAACAGAAATGCCATTTATGGCTCATTGGACTAATATCCATGAGATAAAAAGTCAGATAAATATCTGACATACGTTGCATATTTCGAAATTAACCTTAACTAATACTAAGCTACAAGTATACCTCTATTAATATACATTTTGTATTTAATATCTACCCATAACCAAATCCTTTATTCCCAAAAAGTTTACGAACTCTTCAAAGAAAATGATACTTTACAATGATAATACCATTCATTAAGCAGCTTATGCAGTAGCAAAAAGTTGTACATAAATTTATAAGAATAATTATTCCATTATACATATTTAAGTAGCTAATTACAATAACTTTTATGTCAACTATGAATCAACGTTGAAAAGAGAAGTTATTTAAGATTTCCTTACCTCTGAAAAGAGAAATCCTTGAGTGTCTTGTATGCATCAAGTGCTCCTCTATGACAAACAAAGTTGAGCACGATGCCTGTAACACATAATAATAACAACACCTTTATTTTTCCAAACGATTTCTAATTTACGTGGGAAATCGTCAATAAGACAAATTCAATCACAAAAGAAAATGTACAAAGAAAAATAATAATACATAAAAACATCAGCCATATATTAGAATTAGTGACAAAACAAGGCACAGTGAATAATTACATATACAAATTCACATCCCATTATATTTCAGAAAAAGAATGCATGGTATTAAGAAAATAGTTAATGTCCACTAAAATGTACACAACAGAAAAGAGTCAAATAGTAAAAAACTTCACAAATGGGGAAAGTCAGTCCCTTAAGGTGTCTTAAAAAAAGTATTTAAACATTGCTGTCAAAATACTTTAACAATGATGTCGAAGAATTAACGGCCAAACTTATGTCACAATCAAAACTACGAACATTCAATTTCGAACACAATTAAAATTTCTTGTTTATTCCTTCTAAAAGGTACTGGTGGAAACATAGATAAAGGAAATTTCGAAAATAAAACATAAAAGTCACTTATGGCGATAATCTATCAAAACAAAAAAATTTCTCACATTTCCATGATTAGGGGTGCATACGATACTTCAATACTATCGAAGTATCGATACTTTTCTTCCAATACTTCGATACCTTGATATCGATACTTTTAGACCGATACTTCATTGGTAATTAAATTTTGTAGCCGTGACGTTCAAACGCTCAAACCGTACGTTACGGTAAACGTCTAATTAAAGAAAATTTTATAAGAAAAATTTGAAGTACATCGATGTTCGCCCCCAATATTGTTGTGATTCACAATTAGGGTGACCAGATTTTGACTTCATGAAAAGAGGAGAAATTGTTTAAAAAATACAGGACAAAAGAGGACAGTAGAAGAGTTTTTTTTTAGGAATTTACCTCAGAAGTACATGGTGTTTTATATAAATTAACAATAGCTCAGTAAACTCAAATAATGCAACATTAAAAGTGAATGAAAATTTTCTAAAATTATCTAATCTTATTTTTCTAAGCTGCTCACCTTTTAAAAAAAATTGTTGATCATTAATTATATGGTCATAAAACTGCACGCAAGACATTTTTAAAATTATATTTTGTGATGATGAGGCCTTTGATAGTTTCAACTGCCAAAAAATATCTGTCCACTGGGCATACATTAGGCTAAAAATACGCTCAATGTTTGCATTGTGAGCTGGAATTGCAAATAAAGGGTTAATCTGAAAAAAATTTATTTGGGAAATTACTGGACATGCCATATTTGAAGAAAATATAAGAGAATCTAAAATTCAATGTAATTTTGCTATCTCAATTGATTTAACATAATTTATTCATGGAAGAAAGATAAGCAGTGATGGTTATGATATTTAAAACATTTTGGATTCCACATATTACATTTTTATTTTTCTAAAAAATGTTGAATTAAATAATAGTGATATGTACTTACATTTAATTTAAGAGACAAGGTTTTGAATGAAAGCTTTTCAGCTTTATTCTAGTTAAATAACTCACTTTTATGTTATTTCAAATTTTTAAAAGCTATTTCCAACATAACTTCTTATTTTATAGATGGAAAACTAAAGAATTACTGAAGTCACACTAAAGTAAAGCCAAGCTGAAATTATTCAGCATTTAGAATGAGTAAAAACATACGGACTACATAATATGTAATGCCATTCATAAATTTTGTACCTAAAATAGAGGACAGACTCAAAAAAAGAGAGAGGACAAAAGTTTTGAGGGTGAAAAAGAGAACATCTGGTCGCCCTACTCACAATACAACCAGCTGCCAAAATAATCTGCCTTTGTGCTACCCTACTCTACCTACTGCTTCTGTTGTGACTCGTGAAGTTTTCTTGAAGTAGTTCATTGAATGCAGTCATCGTATTTATACTTGGTTATTTTGGAGCTAGTTTATTTTTTAGCAGACTACAGTGTGTGTATTTATTTTATTTATCAGATGTTTTCTTACCTCCCTTTTTAAGTAATCATTAGTTTTTACTTCTAGTGAACAATATTGAAAATGACACCACCAAGGAGCCCCATTTGGTCATACTTTAGAAAAGTGACAAAAAAAGTGTAATGTGTAAGGTATGGCTGAAAATAATTTGGTCTTCAGGAAACACGACAAGCATGGCAAAGCATCTGAAGACCCACACAAATATTGGCCCAAAAGATTTTAATTTAAAACACAATACAAGGTTAGTTATTATTCCACTTCTTACTATCAGAGAAGCCACCTAAATATGAATGTATACTTTATTATAATTGTTTCAATAGTCAGTAATCTGAGAAGTCTGAGCCTGGATATGAAACCCCTGGAAAGGTACAGACTAAATCTGTACCAGATTAGAGAAATCAGCCAACTCCAAGTACAAGCTGTATGAGTAAAAGCTCGACTAAAAAAAAATTAGAGAGGTAATGGAACAACCGAACCAGAAGTGTATGATAGTATGCCAATAGCATAATGAGTACCACTAATTTTAAGTAAATTCTTTAACTACCTAATGTTGAAGTTGAAGAAGGAATACAAGTCCTTCCGGGTGGGGAATGTTCGTGTAGAGGGAGCACACATCTACGGTGACCATGATGGTGTTTGGTGGGAGGGGGGAAGGAAGTGATTTTAGTCGATGTAGGAAGTGGTTCGTATCCTTGACGTAGGAAGGTAGCTGTTGGACAAGGGGCTTGAGGTGAAGGTCGACGAAGGCGGAGATTCGCTCAGTTGGTGAGTCGAAACTCGCGACTATTGGTCGACCTGGATTTCCGGTTTTGTGAATTTAAGGAAGGAGGTAGAAGTTGGGTGTGCGGGGATTGGGGGGCACAAGTCGGGCGATAAAATCCTTCGATAGCCGTTCTCGTGGCCCCTCTGTGTGGAGGAAAGCGGAAATATCGGAGGTGTGGATATCTGTGGGATTAGAGTCGAGGGAGCAGTAATATGTTTGGTCCGAAAGTTGGCGGAGGACTTCTTGGTTGTAGTCCTCCCTATCGAGGATGATCAAGGTGGAACCCTTGTCTGCGGGTAAAATTATAATATTTTTATTGGACCTGAGTTGGGCCATAGCATGTCTTCCATCTCTGGAAAGATTGAAATGGAAATGGAAAGAAATCAGGACCCAACTAGTTTGATGAATGATCGTGCAGAAAGTAAAGGCAGTGCTGAAAATAGCAGTGACATAATTACAATTAATCAATCCTGTGTATCGCCAGCACGCATTCAAGAGGACTCTAGCAGTGGAATCAGCATTAACAAAGTAACACCAAGGAAAAGGCGACTGGTAAAAGCATTAAATGATAAATGTGATCAGCTGAGCAGTGCAAAGAAAAGAATCAAAGTTTTGCAGCAAAAGGTTCGACAGCATGAGAAAAGAATTAGAAGTGACAGGGAAATCATTGAAACACTAGTGAAAGAAAATTTAATTTTGCAAAGCAGTGCAGAAATTTTAAAATATTCTCTGCCTTCTGATGTGTGCTGTTTATTAGATAGGGCAGTTAAAAATGCAGATCACAACAGCAGACACATATATGATCCTAGGTTGAGATCGTTTGCATTGACCTTAAATTACTTCTCGCCAAAGGCTTATGAATTTGTGCGGTCAAAGTTCAATAATGCGTTGCCATGTCCACGTACTATAAGGGCCTGGTATATGAAAGTTGACTGTGAACCAGGCCTGTGCAAGGAATGTTTCAGTGTAATTGAGATGCATGTTAAAGTCAGCCATGACAAAGGCACCGTCCCAATTGTGTGCTTTTGTATTGATGACATGAGTCTCAAAGAGCATGTACAGTTCGTAAATGATAAAATTGTAGGTTATGTTAACGTGGGCACTGAAATTGATAATGATGACCTGCCACCTGCAAAGCATGCATGCGTCATTATGTGCACCGCTATAAACGATAATTGGAAAATGCCACTTGGATATTTTTTTATCGATTCAATGAGTGGTGAGGAGCGTGAAATGTTATCCTAAGTGCTATCGAAAAATTGCATGAAATGGGTGTAATGGTCACAGCAGTGACTTTTGATGGTGCAGCAAGTAACAAAAGTATGGCAAAATTCATGGGTGCCAATTTAAATGGTTTAGATGATCTAACGAACGTTTTCCCTCACCCAGCTCAGGCAGGAACTGATATTGCTGTGTTACTCGACGCCTGTCACATGATTAAACTTATTCGCAACTGCTTAGCTGACAAAAAAATTTTATACCAAAGATCGTGCTATTAAGTGGACATACATTCAATCTCTGCACAATTTGCAAGAAGCTGGGGGTTTACGCTTGGCAAATAAAATAAACTCTAAACATATGCTATGGTTCAAGCATAAAATGCGTGTTCAGCCAGCAGTGCAAACGCTCAGCAATTCAGTATTGAGCTATTGCAGCAATGTTTTGCAGTTACCTGACTTTGCAGGCTGTGAGCAAACTATTAAATTCATAAAATATATGGATAAAATATTTGATTTGCTGAACTCATCCAGTAAATTTGGCAGGGGATTTAAAGCTCCACTAACTATGGAGAATGAAAATATTTGGCATCCATTTATACAGGATGCAATGACATTCATTCAATCTTTATATTTGGACAAAGAATGCAAACAAAGTATTATTGATAGCAATAAAAAAGTAGGATTTCTTGGTGTGATAATTTCCTTATTATCAGTCCAGAATTTGTTCGACTGGTATGTGAGGACTGGTGATCTTTCTTATCTTCTGACTTACAAGTTAAGTCAAGACCATGTGGAATTATTTTTTCGGCTGATAAGGCAACGTGGGGGCTGGAACAATAATCCTACATGTTTACAGTTTAAGGCTGCATTTAAAAGACTTGCTAACAGAAATGAAATAAAATGTATTAAGACAGGCAACTGCATTTCACAAGAAAAAATTAAAATACTTTCTGTCAGCAGTACTCGAGATGCAAAATCAACAGTTTGTGGAAAATGAAGATGATATTCTGTGCCTTCAATCACATGTCCAAGTTAATGATCATGATTACTGTCCATCTGCTTCAACTCTAACATTGTTCTCTGAAAACATTGTTGAATATATATCTGGTTTTGTGGTAAAAAAGGTTGTTGACTCTCTTCAATGTGATGCATATAAATCAGGCCCTGTGGACACAGAGAATGTTTGTTCATTCATACATTTCAAAGATAGGGGTAACTTATTCAATCCCTCAAAGGATGTTGTAAAAATATGCAAATTAACTGAGCAGTGTTTCTGCCAATACTCAGCCAATAACTTAAATTCAGTATTGAAATATAACATCCCCCTTCAAATTGCTGCACAAGCAAGTGAAATAGGAATATTTTATAGTCTGAATTCCCACACTTTAGATTTAAATCCTTTTGATACCATGTTCATGGACTAATCTGTGTAATTTCTTTGACGTACCTAAAAATCCGTATCAATCATGCAGTAAGATGTAATAGACGTAAGCATGAACACAGATCAGTGTATAATTGTCTCGCAATATTTAAAAATTTGTAATAAGTACAATTACAACACTTTATAATTCACTTGGTTACATAAGGAGTTGCATAGAATTCAAGAGTAAGTATATATTACAACATAAGAATCATTTCAGGGTAAATATAAGGTAACACTAAGTATAAAAGGTAAATATGAAGTAACACTTAGTTTATAGGGTAATTGTAAAGTAAAACTTAGTTTACAAGGTAAAACTATAGTCAGTATACAAGGTAAATATATATAGTGATATTTCATGCAGTTTTTGAAATATTGTAAAAAAGTTTCTGTAAACGTTTTCATGAAATTATGTACATAAGCACAATAAAGGAGCAAAAAAAGAAAAAAGCTCGTAATACACTTATTTTTCCTTAGTGTCATTCCCTAGCATTAAATCCTCAGCTTTGTTAAAGTACGTAAAACATAAGGAGAATGAAGGCAAATCAGAAATTATGTACATAAGCACAATAAAGGAGCAAAAAAAGAAAAAAGCTCGTAATACACTTATTTTTCCTTTGTGTCATTCCCTAGCATTAAATTCTCAGCTTTGTTAAAGTACATAAAACATAAGGAGAATGAAGGCAAATCAGAAATTATGTACATTAGCACAATAAAGGAGCAAAAAAAGAAAAAGCTCGTAATACACTTATTTTTCGTTAGTGTCATTCCCTAGCATTAAATCTTCAGCTTTGTTAATGTACATAAAACATAAGGAGAATGAAGGCAAATCAGAAAATGTATGCTTCTACGATTATTAAGTAAAAATCAACCTATCTAATTCTTAATTTTATAGCCTATTTTATATTCTGAGGATGATGAGCATGTACTGGAAAGATGGCGGTTGGGCACAAGGCCTGGCTTCCCCCCCCACTCTAGCATTGCCGGGCTGTGATTGGATTGTAAAGAATCTTTTCGATTATTTATATTTTTTAAATGTATAATTATCGACAATTACTTTATTACAATGTTAATTTACCGTATTAACATTTCATTATAAATAATAATAAAATAATAATGCTACACATAAAAAATTATACAATTTTGATCTACATATGAAGAAACACGTGGTATGCGAGGAGGGATCTCAATGTTTGAATGCATATAATGTATAATAATATATAATCAGTGATGAGCTGAAAAAAATAAGAACCGGCTCTCTAAAAAAATTGTTACAACATACACTGTACAGACTTTCTCATATACTAATGCGTCGTTTAGTTATCTATAGAAAATGAAAATCGTATGAGCCTGTTTTTAGAAAATCCAATTTTTGTTAAAGTTGCCCAAGAATAAACAAGCCTTATATTCATTCATTGAGAAAAATAAAATATGTAGTATTATTTCAGATGTACACTCAAGTACCTGTACGAAATTTGATCAAAATCGCTTGAGCCGTTTTTGTGAAAATCGAATTATTGTTAAAGTTGCCTAGAATAAACTAGACTTATATTCGTTTTTTAAGAAATATGAATATACAATATTATTGAAGACGTAAACTCAAGTAACTGTACAAAATTTGATCAAAATCGTTAGAGCTGTTTTCAAGAAAATCGGATTGTTGTTAAAAATGCATAGAATAAACTACTCTTAATTATTGATCAATGTCAACCCTTTCTATGTATACACTGCTCAGTATGATAAAATGCCTAAGTACGAGATTTCATTCGTTTTCGTTCTACCGTCTAGGCTCCAGAGCCAGTAACAGACAGACAGACAGCATTGCGAAAACCACTTTTTCGGATTCAGCGACACCTAAAATGTGTATTTCCATAAAAATCTCGAAGTGGAATTTTTTCACGAAAACAATACTTTCTCGATACTGCATATGAGAAAGTAAAAGGAAATTTGGATAAGATGGCAGGGGAGGCCTATATGCCAGGGGCACCACATCGCTCTAGTTTAGTAATACCGCTCTGCTAGCTTAACAAGTGTTCCGTTCGTAATATATTCCATTTCATACACTGCCTGTAATTGACTATCAGATAGGGCAAAATGTACTTGAAAGGACAAAATCAATAGATTTCCATATTTTCTAAAAATTCTGAGAAAAATTAACAACAGGCTCACGCAAGCCGGCTTCAGCTCATCACTGTATATAATGATATATAAATTGCAGAAAATCCAACTAGCACTACTATGGGTTTGATCTATAAGCGGAGCTGCAAGAGCATCGTCGATCAGTGCATGACTTTGTTAGAGGAGCACAGTGACTTCACATGAGTGAGTGCCGTGAAGCATGGCTGCAATGGACTATTTGAATGCTACCGACAAGTTTTACGTAATAAGCGGAAAAAAGCTAAGCAGTCGACCCTGGACTCTTTTTAAAATAAAACTTCGTAGGTGTTCTGAGAAATATTTTGAAATTATGTATGTTTACCTACCGCTAAAAAGTCTTACTGTTTACTATGTAATTTTATAGTTTGTTTAATAAATTACCTTCTAAAAGTCTGGTAGAAATATGTTTTACATTGAAAGTGGGTCCAAAAATACCATTTGGGAAGTTATTTCCCTCTGGGTGCCTAAAGGTTACGGTGCGAACGCAGATTTTCGCTTAATGCGGAGACCTCAGGAACGCATCCCCCGCGTTAAGTGGGGCTCACCTGTATATAAATTGTATACACATATGCACAATTACACTGAAACATTCCTTGCACAGGCCTGGTTCACAGTCAACTTTCATATACCAGGCCCTTATAGTACGTGGACATGGCAACGCATTATTGAACTTTGACCGCACAAATTCATAAGCCTTTGGCGAGAAGTAATTTAAGGTCAATGCAAACGATCTCAACCTAGGATCATATATGTGTCTGCTGTTGTGATCTGCATTTTTAACTGCCCTATCTAATAAACAGCACACATCAGAAGGCAGAGAATATTTTAAAATTTCTGCACTGCTTTGCAAAATTAAATTTTCTTTCACTAGTGTTTCAATGATTTCCCTGTCACTTCTAATTCTTTTCTCATGCTGTCGAACCTTTTGCTGCAAAACTTTGATTCTTTTCTTTGCACTGCTCAGCTGATCACATTTATCATTTAATGCTTTTACCAGTCGCCTTTTCCTTGGTGTTACTTTGTTAATGCTGATTCCACTGCTAGAGTCCTCTTGAATGCGTGCTGGCGATACACAGGATTGATTAATTGTAATTATGTCACTGCTATTTTCAGCACTGCCTTTACTTTCTGCACGATCATTCATCAAACTAGTTGGGTCCTGATTTCTTTCCATTTCCATTTCAATCTTTCCAGAGATGGAAGACATGCTATGGCCCAACTCAGGTCCAATAAAAATATTATAATTTTACCCGCAGACAAGGGTTCCACCTTGATCATCCTCGATAGGGAGGACTACAACCAAGAAGTCCTCCGCCAACTTTCGGACCAAACATATTACTGCTCCCTCGACTCTAATCCCACAGATATCCACACCTCCGATATTTCCGCTTTCCTCCACACAGAGGGGCCACGAGAACGGCTATCGAAGGATTTTATCGCCCGACTTGTGCCCCCCAATCCCCGCACACCCAACTTCTACCTCCTTCCTTAAATTCACAAAACCGGAAATCCAGGTCGACCAATAGTCGCGAGTTTCGACTCACCAACTGAGCGAATCTCCGCCTTCGTCGACCTTCACCTCAAGCCCCTTGTCCAACAGCTACCTTCCTACGTCAAGGATACGAACCACTTCCTACATCGACTAAAATCACTTCCTTCCCCCCTCCCACCAAACACCATCATGGTCACCGTAGATGTGTGCTCCCTCTACACGAACATTCCCCACCCGGAAGGACTTGTATTCCTTCTTCAACTTCAACATTAGGTAGTTAAAGAATTTACTTAAAATTAGTGGTACTCATTATGCTATTGGCATACTATCATACACTTCTGGTTCGGTTGTTCCATTACCTCTCTAATTTTTTTTTAGTCGAGCTTTTACTCATACAGCTTGTACTTGGAGTTGGCTGATTTCTCTAATCTGGTACAGATTTAGTCTGTACCTTTCCAGGGGTTTCATATCCAGGCTCAGACTTCTCAGATTACTGACTATTGAAACAATTATAATAAAGTATACATTCATATTTAGGTGGCTTCTCTGATAGTAAGAAGTGGAATAATAACTAACCTTGTATTGTGTTTTAAATTAAAATCTTTTGGGCCAATATTTGTGTGGGTCTTCAGATGCTTTGCCATGCTTGTCGTGTTTCCTGAAGACCAAATTATTTTCAGCCATACCTTACACATTACACTTTTTTTGTCACTTTTCTAAAGTATGACCAAATGGGGCTCCTTGGTGGTGTCATTTTCAATATTGTTCACTAGAAGTAAAAACTAATGATTACTTAAAAAGGGAGGTAAGAAAACATCTGATAAATAAAATAAATACACACACTGTAGTCTGCTAAAAAATAAACTAGCTCCAAAATAACCAAGTATAAATACGATGACTGCATTCAATGAACTACTTCAAGAAAACTTCACGAGTCACAACAGAAGCAGTAGGTAGAGTAGGGTAGCACAAAGGCAGATTATTTTGGCAGCTGGTTGTATTGTGAGTAGGGCGACCAGATGTTCTCTTTTTCACCCTCAAAACTTTTGTCCTCTCTCTTTTTTTGAGTCTGTCCTCTATTTTAGGTACAAAATTTATGAATGGCATTACATATTATGTAGTCCGTATGTTTTTACTCATTCTAAATGCTGAATAATTTCAGCTTGGCTTTACTTTAGTGTGACTTCAGTAATTCTTTAGTTTTCCATCTATAAAATAAGAAGTTATGTTGGAAATAGCTTTTAAAAATTTGAAATAACATAAAAGTGAGTTATTTAACTAGAATAAAGCTGAAAAGCTTTCATTCAAAACCTTGTCTCTTAAATTAAATGTAAGTACATATCACTATTATTTAATTCAACATTTTTTAGAAAAATAAAAATGTAATATGTGGAATCCAAAATGTTTTAAATATCATAACCATCACTGCTTATCTTTCTTCCATGAATAAATTATGTTAAATCAATTGAGATAGCAAAATTACATTGAATTTTAGATTCTCTTATATTTTCTTCAAATATGGCATGTCCAGTAATTTCCCAAATAAATTTTTTTCAGATTAACCCTTTATTTGCAATTCCAGCTCACAATGCAAACATTGAGCGTATTTTTAGCCTAATGTATGCCCAGTGGACAGATATTTTTTGGCAGTTGAAACTATCAAAGGCCTCATCATCACAAAATATAATTTTAAAAATGTCTTGCGTGCAGTTTTATGACCATATAATTAATGATCAACAATTTTTTTTAAAAGGTGAGCAGCTTAGAAAAATAAGATTAGATAATTTTAGAAAATTTTCATTCACTTTTAATGTTGCATTATTTGAGTTTACTGAGCTATTGTTAATTTATATAAAACACCATGTACTTCTGAGGTAAATTCCTAAAAAAAAACTCTTCTACTGTCCTCTTTTGTCCTGTATTTTTTAAACAATTTCTCCTCTTTTCATGAAGTCAAAATCTGGTCACCCTAATTGTGAATCACAACAATATTGGGGGCGAACATCGATGTACTTCAAATTTTTCTTATAAAATTTTCTTTAATTAGACGTTTACCGTAACGTACGGTTTGAGCGTTTGAACGTCACGGCTACAAAATTTAATTACCAATGAAGTATCGGTCTAAAAGTATCGATATCAAGGTATCGAAGTATTGGAAGAAAAGTATCGATACTTCGATAGTATTGAAGTATCGTATGCACCCCTAATCATGGAAATGTGAGAAATTTTTTTGTTTTGATAGATTATCGCCATAAGTGACTTTTATGTTTTATTTTCGAAATTTCCTTTATCTATGTTTCCACCAGTACCTTTTAGAAGGAATAAACAAGAAATTTTAATTGTGTTCGAAATTGAATGTTCGTAGTTTTGATTGTGACATAAGTTTGGCCGTTAATTCTTCGACATCATTGTTAAAGTATTTTGACAGCAATGTTTAAATACTTTTTTTAAGACACCTTAAGGGACTGACTTTCCCCATTTGTGAAGTTTTTTACTATTTGACTCTTTTCTGTTGTGTACATTTTAGTGGACATTAACTATTTTCTTAATACCATGCATTCTTTTTCTGAAATATAATGGGATGTGAATTTGTATATGTAATTATTCACTGTGCCTTGTTTTGTCACTAATTCTAATATATGGCTGATGTTTTTATGTATTATTATTTTTCTTTGTACATTTTCTTTTGTGATTGAATTTGTCTTATTGACGATTTCCCACGTAAATTAGAAATCGTTTGGAAAAATAAAGGTGTTGTTATTATTATGTGTTACAGGCATCGTGCTCAACTTTGTTTGTCATAGAGGAGCACTTGATGCATACAAGACACTCAAGGATTTCTCTTTTCAGAGGTAAGGAAATCTTAAATAACTTCTCTTTTCAACGTTGATTCATAGTTGACATAAAAGTTATTGTAATTAGCTACTTAAATATGTATAATGGAATAATTATTCTTATAAATTTATGTACAACTTTTTGCTACTGCATAAGCTGCTTAATGAATGGTATTATCATTGTAAAGTATCATTTTCTTTGAAGAGTTCGTAAACTTTTTGGGAATAAAGGATTTGGTTATGGGTAGATATTAAATACAAAATGTATATTAATAGAGGTATACTTGTAGCTTAGTATTAGTTAAGGTTAATTTCGAAATATGCAACGTATGTCAGATATTTATCTGACTTTTTATCTCATGGATATTAGTCCAATGAGCCATAAATGGCATTTCTGTTAGATTCAGAGCAATTCTTAGATTATAGCTTGTAATTATCAATGGAAAAATTAGTAACTATCAATCGTGTTTAGTAACGTTGACTTCGGGTACATATGTGTATAAAGTTCAGATCAAAAGATAATGTTAAGGTTTTGTGGAATTTTTATCCTGGGGTGCAAGATTTCTGATTTGGTTCTGTTGTTGTTTCAGATGTGAGACTGAGAAATGAAGTCTAAAACAGCTGACATTCTCTCTGCCTCAGACCAGTTCCACTTTGCGTTATCAAGAAAGAAGATGGGTGAGTATTCAATTTTGTGTTACAAATTATAATGAATGAGCTTCCCTCTTTAAATATTATATATTTGATGTCCATGTATGCACAAAAACGAATATTCATGCGTGCACAAAATAAAAATTATTTTGATGCTGTATATCAGTTTCATCCAAATTTTTTTTCTGGGCAAATCATTTTCTGTGGATTTACTGTGCCATTAAATTATACATTACTATATCTAATTATATACATTATAGTATGTATGTAATTAGTTATAATGTTGTGATTAGGTCTTCCAAATCATGCTCGTGTGATAGGTTCACATGAGAGACAATGTATTACTGGTTTTGTTTATCCGCATCGCACCGTTAGAGGAGGGGGTTTCGAAGAGGGGGGGGGAAGAGATGGAGGGAGATTAGATTTGATGTAGTCTTTATTTGGGGCAAGACAGACTAGAAAGTCCCATCTTCCACTTATGGAGAGGGGGTTGAAAGGGATGGGGAGAGGTAGTAAGGGGAGAGAAGGAGGGAGGAGGAGAGAGGGTGGGAGAAGGGGAGATTGGGAGGGAGGGAGAAGGAACGAGGGGGAGGGAGGGAGAGGGAATGATGAGGGAGGGGGAGAAGAGAGGGATAAGGAAAGGGGGAGAGGGAAAAGGGAGGGTGAGAGGGAGTGAAGGAGGCAACTATTTTAGTTTAGCCAAAGATAGCCCATCATATTGACTTGTTTATTCATAAAGCTGGAAGATGCTTCATATGGCATGTATGATTCTAAATTGGCATAGTTGCGAGCTCAGCGTAAAAGAACAGCTGATCAGACAGATCATAATCCTGGGCCAGACGACGAAATTGTGAAACTCGATGACGATGTGCGGGTATTGATACCTATTTATTCTGCGACGGATCTTTTATTTGAACATCAGAATGACTAATTGTGGGGCCTTACTGTATTGATGAATTTACATACTTCTTAATAGGCTAATCAATTCATTCATCAATTTTTTTCCATATTCTTCATTAGTATTTCTCACATTTTGAATGAATATGATGCTTCCTAAAAACATTGTTTTTCAGTTCTTAATATCACTAGTTAAATAAGTTTTATTCTAAACTACCTTTATCTTAATTCCTTGAAAATTCCAGAAAATAAACATTTCAACTCTACTTTATTTTGACTATTTTATTGAGTGAAAAATAATAATATTTTTGGGATCTATTTATATACAGGCGACTCCCGAGTTTCGTTGGGGATGCTTTCCTGAAAACGTGTTCAAATCTTGAATAGTCGAATGTCGAACGCCGTTTTTCCATATACTTGCATGTTATAATCGGGGGATACGTTCCCACATCTCAGGAAAAAGTCTCCCCTCACGTTCTATAAAGATAAAATAATATTACTAATATGTTAATACAACAATATTAAATTATGAATAAACTATATAATAAATATTTTAAATGTGTAACTTATTTTTGGCACTAACTAGAAAAAATAAATTTTTGTTTTGAACTTCAAAGATAGATGTATGCAATATGCTGTGCAGACAGCCCGGTCCGGATCGCGCGAGTCGTTTGTTACAAACGACTCGTGCGAGCTGGATAACATACCTGCATACATCTATCTATCCATACAACTATTTATCGCAGTGAAATTAATATAAAAGTTATTAAAATAGCACAAAATAACTTAAGAATAAAGAAACAATAAAATTAAAAATATTTTCATATCTTAAATCTTTTTCAACTGCACTTACTGGACTTGGTTTATTAATTGAGAAGTTGGAAGATTTTAGTTGGAAGAAGAGGAGCTATTGGGTGGGGAATTGTTTATTGTTGTTATCAAATTACCTGAATTTATCACGTTCTAGAATTTTCTCCTTCTGTTTCACATAAGTGCTAATAGTTGAACGACACATTCCCAGCGATCGTGCGATTTCAGTATGGCTTTCACCTTTCTCAACACGCTTTAAAGTTTCTAATTTCAATTCATAACTATGAGTCTTATGCACTCATTTATTTGATTCACTTACATTATCACCAGCCTGGGCTAACTCTTATGGGTGCTCCTTTGATGATCTTTCATACCACCTATGAATTGGTTACAACACTACGAACCCTCCCCTCCCCTCAAATTGTGTTCATTGGATCACGTGACGCGGTTGATTTGAATCTCGTGAAACAGTTGGTTTGAATCACGTGAAACAGTCTGACTTGGTGAAGTGGAAATCATGGAAAGAAGGAGGTGTTATGTGCGTGGATGTTCAACAGTTGGATGGAAGTTGTTCAGGATTCCAGCTTCCAAAGCAAGGTTAGATTAAGAACTTACTACTATATGATAAATTCTTATAGGGTCAGCTTAATGATATTCAAGCATTTGGCATTACTAGCCCGATCCATTACATTGCTCATGGTAGAGAAATACTTAGTAGCCCGGGGATTCTCAGAGTTCTTTCATTTTTGTTTTGCGTGATTTTTTCGCAAATATTATTTTTCGTAATATTATTTTTCGGATGAATTCACGGTAAGGTACAACCTTTAGGACACTTTATTACCACGAAAGAGAGTCTTGTGAAAGTGTAATGCATGTTTGGGCAGGTTTGTGGGCGTTAATGAAATGTCACTCTTGCATTCAACGATTTCAAAACGCTAATTTGTATCGATATCATTTTTTTTTCTTCCCTCCTTAAATTGGATATTTTCACTTGACCTTTTCTGGACTTGATGCATATACTCAATGATATCGTTCTGCTGGCTACAGCCAATTCTTGTTCATAACTAAAGATGGTATCAATTCAGTAATTTATTCCACCAAACATTATTAGAAAAGATCTCTTCTTGATTTTAGTTCAGTAATAAAATACATTAAAGTCACCTGAATTCGTACAAAGGACAAAACTTGTGTTGCTGCAGTGTTATTATTAAATCTCCCCACAGGGCCGAGAAGTGGAAGACATTTTGCAGTAAACCAATTTTGGATGGGCATCCTATTGAAAAGCTGCACAACACATTTGAAGCCCAACATTTTTCAGGTGACAGCTTTACATATCCGTCTTCACAGAAGCCACTTCGTTCTGCAGTGCCTACTCTTTTCCTGCCAATCAGCCAATTAACTGAAATTTCTCCAGAACATACATCTGGTAATAGTGCAGTCTTTTTATAGCAATTTTCTGAATTTGTAATTTTCTGTTTTGATTGTTTTTCTATTTATCTAATTTTCTGGTTCTTTTCACTAAAATTATTATTACAATTTTATTCTGATTTCTAATTGTTGATGCAAGGTTAAATGCAAGAAGGGAAGAAGGGCCTCAATTTCGCTCTAATAAAGTCGTTTGTGCGTAAAAACAGCACTGAGGCCAGCTGTGGTTTTATCGAAGTTTCGTCAAAAACTAAGAGCATTCGGTATAGTTTTTCTATGAATATGTCAATTTCATGTAATTGAATGTTTTTTTAATAAATCTCATGTTTTAAAATCACTATAGTGTTGTTCTTTCTGTTACCTTACCTCTGCCAGCGAGGAGTAACATACAATGAAATAAACGGAATTATAAATAAATAAATAAAATGAATAAGGAGCCCAGGGCTGCATGCAGGATAACGGTATTACTGCCATCTAGTGGTTTCTGGGTATCACTATTTGGCTTGAGTAGTGCCCAGCGCTACCTACAAATTGGTTACAGAACTCGATCGGCATAGAAAACGTGGTCAAAATTTTTAACCCGGGAGTTAGACCTGCCTGATTATCACTATTACATTACCTTTTAGATGCCATGCTAAGTGATAAATTTATAAATAAATTTAAATAAAAGATTAACAGAAAAAAGAGTGAAATCAGCCCAAATTCAAACAATTAAGAGCAGATATAACTATGTCTACTCCAAAACTAAACCTCGCATGGTTGGTTGGAACCAATTACTCCGCGAAAATTATTCCGCATGAAGTAGTTCCCAGTTCGTTCGGCTGGGTCGAAATCTCAAATTAATCGAAACTCGGGAGTCGCCTGTACTTGTAATAAATTGCTTTTGCAATTTCTTTTCTCTGAATTTGCTTTAAAAATTTTCATAGGAAGAGACTTTGATTAGATGTAACATCTGCAAAGATTACCAGATTTACTTTGACAATGGTTCTCATTTAATAGAGTTGCTTTCATACCCTTCTACATTTTTTTCACTTACACATAAAATCAAGAATTTACTAAAAAGATGTACTGTATATCCTGGCTCATAAGACGCACCCTGATTTTAAAACTGAAATTTCAAAAAATATATGCATGGATTGTACCTTAGCAAATTTACAAGAACAAAAACAAAGTTGAATTACATTAAAATAATCAAGTTTATTCCTCGTAAAAGCCAAGGAAATCGTCGTCATTGCTTCTACAGTCATCACTACCAGTACATTCATATGAATCTTCACTTACTTTGTACAGATGATCATCTTCAGATGCATACTAAGTAACATTTATAGCTGGAAAGCCATCGTCAAAATCATTTTAATAATACTGATGCATAATTCAATCATAAAGTGATAATCTTATTCTGTACCTAAAATATGTATTGTTTGTTTAATAAAGATTCTCGTATATCAGCTTAGGAAATCTTTTCCTCAGCCAAAGAACTCTACAGAATATTGGGAAATCTATACGAGAGCTTCTTAACCAGTGTGTCATGGTGCATTAGTGTGCCACGAGGAAGGCACTGGTGTGCCACCAATTTTGAGGATTTTTAACTTTTACTAAAGCATTAGAAATGAAGAAAATTTGCACAAATTTAATCATCCAAAGAACTTATCCGTAAACTGTGAGAGGAATTAATAGATTTTTAATATTTAATTAATTTTAAAATATAATAACATTTTTATCTTCTTTAAAAACACGTTTTAAAACAGTGAAATTACGTAGGGTTGGTTTGATGTGCCGCGAATTTTATTAAGTGTTCATGAAGGTGTGCAATGGATCAAAAAAGGTTGAGAAGAAATGATCTACACCTGTGGTGTCCAAACTTTTCAGCCCGAGGGCCATTTAACCCATTGCTGCACTCATCGCGGGCCACATAACTCAATTCCACCATCTTCGAGGGACACCCTTAGTCTAAAATAGAGTTTAAGAATAACTTGGAAATTAAGGATTTAGTCGTTAGTCAGAAATATCTGATTTGTTTTTAATGTCTTTACCTGTTATGGGAGTAGAGGTGTAAACAAAATATATTGTTTTTATAATTTTCTCTTTTCCTTTTATGCTACATTGCATTGTATCCCTTAATTGTTAAACTCGTGGCGGGCTGAATGAAGACACTCGGAGGGCCAAATGCGGCCTGCGGGCCGTAGTTTGGGCGCCGCTGATCTACATGACTGAGCAAATGTTTACCCTCAGTGCATAAGACTCTGGTTGATTTTATGTGACGTTTTTCAAGAAAAAAGTGTCATCCACCAGGAAATACGGTAATTTACACTGATTTTCCTATCATTTTTAACCATAATTAAATTTGCCCTTTATTTTTAAGGGAGTTTATTGTTTACCATATTAAAATCACAGTGTTTTTTAATTACTCTCATTAAAAAGAAAGCTTTGCCACATTTTAATCTTCATGTATACAATCTTTTTTATGCTTGCACTTAGCCGTGATTATTTTATCAGAGAGAATACTGAATGTCCAAGGCAAATTTTAATTTTTTCTGCATTTATTACACCCCAATTACAATATTAGACATCCTTAAGGTATGTACGACTGGGAAACAATCGCTGGAGACTGATATCTCGACCGTCGGCCGACAGTCAGGATGCAATCAGCTGACAGTGGAGATTCAGTTGGGCGATTGTCGGGATTAAATGTGTTGCAGCCACACTGATTTAGTATCCAATATGGAATTCTCAGAAATTTCCGCTTGTATTGGCGTTTATTGTTATTTTTATTAAAAAAGACAACAGCGAAAATTATGGAGATGGGCTGATGTCCGATTTGAAATTGGAAGACGGAAGTGGTTACCATAAATTTGTCAGGATGTCAACTACGGAAATTTTTTTATGGTCTCATCTGAATTGAGTTTTCAAAGATTTTTTGTTCGTTCCAAACTGCTCCCCCAATAGTTTAGCTGGTTTTTTTTGTTGAGGTCACAATACTCTTTAAATCGAATATCCCATAGTGAAAATGCACCATGAAGACTTTCAATCAATTGATTAACTTTTTCGGTTGTCCACATGATTTTGTATCTCTAAAAGTGGATTTTTATTAAACTAAATAAATATCTTTTTATTAAATGTATACACCTGATCCACTTCCTCTTGTGTTTGAGAAACAACTGTTGACATGTACAGACTGAACGATGTTTTCCATTTCTGGTGGGAAACAAGCAACAACCGATTTTGTTTGATCTATTGCTGACAAACAGTCGGCTGATTGTACCCCCCCACTCCAGGAATTTTTGTCTCGTCGCCGGGACACACTCAAGATACAGTTGGCTGACAGTTTCCAGCAATTGTTTCCCAATCTGTACAGGCCTTAAGACTTTAGCAGTGGTCAGACATGCAAACTTTCTGCTTCATATATATGAACATTATTCTCTTTTTAAGTCTGAGGCAGATTAAAGTTGTCGTAGACCACACATTTATCAAGGTTCACACTTTTCGGGCACTTATTTCCATCTGTGACCATTATCTTACTTTAATTAGTAGGAATTGAAAGCTAAAAATAACATTATTGGGTGCTTTGTACAGTCATGCCTCGTTTAGCACAAAGGATTCGTTCCAAACGGTCTTTGCGCTAACCAAATTTGCGCTAAACAAACTGGTTATAACGTACTTAGTAGTGATCAGTTTGCAAAATTGCAAGGTTCACTAATGTTACTTTTTTATTTATTTAATATTAATTATCATTAAAAATCAATATTAAAACAATTTTAAATGTTTCGCAGCGGTGCTTGCATTTATGCATAGATTGCTAGGTTCTGCGAGTTATCATTTTCGTCACTGCAGCGCTCAAATCTAGGCGTAAATTACTAATTATATGTATGTGTGGGGTTATTCACCATTTTCAATAATTGCTTGAAATTTGTCAGGAAACTTGATAGCTGCATCTTTATCAGCGCTTGCTGATTTACCTGTAAAACGAACGCTATGTATATTTGCGCAGCGTTTAAAATTTTGAAATCAACCGGAACTGGCATGAAATGTTCCTAAAGAATCTCCACCCTCTTCTTGCTTTACACATTCAAACAGGGAATGTCCTTTATTGCAAATTATTGCCTGACTAAGGGGCATGTGTTCATTAGAATGCTTAGAATCAATCCACGACACTAGCAGTTTCTCCATTTTTTCAAGAATATTACTAATAATAAGTGATCGTGTGAGTTTCTTCGCAGTTACTGCACTGGCTGCTTCAATGGAACTTTTTATTTTGTCTTTATTTAACAAAATTGTATGAATTGTAGAAGTTGTGAAGTTAAACTTATGTGCAATATTGCTGTGACGCTCACCTTGTTCAAAACACTGAATCACTTTGTTTTTCCTCAAGATTTATGTTTTCCTTGATAATTTAGGATTAATTTCTACACTTTGATTGCCTTTACTCAATTTTCTCCTTTCCGCCATGATCGCCATGATTAACTGAAATTATTTCCCCTTATTTACTGTAAAAATGTTATTTTGCCATAGATACCGTATTTACTCAGGTACCCCGCACACATTTTTTCTGAAAACGCCGGGAAAAAATGGGGTGCGCGTCTTACACGAAGATTTCTGAACAGGTTATATAAATTGCATCAATAGTGAATTCTCTGCAATGTGCTTGCATCTACGTTTATATTCGTAAAAGACCTCGAATTCTACGAAGTATATTATGCGATCAAGCAAACGTGTAAGTTACGCCCGCGCTGCAGAGAAAACCTCGCAAAAGTAGGCAGAAAGAATACACCGACTAACTGATAAATAGTTCAATAACTACTGAGGGTTTGCTGGATTGAAAGTAGGTAGGTTCAAGTTTGGTCCTTTTCCCTCATCCACTTCAAGGAATTCAGAGTGGTGAAATTTTGTTGCGAATGAAAGATTTCATTGTTCGAAAGGAAGATGGAAATCCACATCTTAAGTGTTTGGACTCTTTTTTTCCTGACCGTTCAATATTTACTCATGAGACGATATGCAAATAAACTCGCCATCCGCGTAGGGAAGTTCCTGTTCATAGATGAACAAATAGATGGTGAAGCTCTGCATCGGTGCGTAATATTACGTCAAGAACAGAAGCGGGGACGAAGTTGTGTAATAATACAACAAAAACAGTTAAGGGGTTAACAAAAGAGGACTATCGGTGAGGAGATTTCCTCTAGTATCGTCATAAAGAGATCATCCAATAAATTATATCACAGCGAAATTAATATAAAAGTTATTAAAAAGCACAAAATAACTTGCAGCCTCGCCAGTTAATTTAAGGTTATGCAAACCTGCCCTTCTCTTAAATCTGTCAAACCAGATATCAAATTATGTGAATTTATCACGTTCTAGAATTTTCTCCTGTTTCACAAAAGTGCTAATAGTTGAACGTCACTCTTTTATTTGATTCACTTGCATTATCACTATTACATTTCCTTTTAGATATCATGTCAAGTGATAAATTTATAAATAAATCAATAAAATAAATTTAAATAAAAGATAAACAGAAAAAAGAGTGAAATCAGCACAAATTCAAACAATTAGAGCAGAAATAACTATGTCTACACTGAAACTAAACCTCACGTGGTTGGTATGGACGAAAATTACTTCATGTAAACTAGCTCCCAATTCGATCAGCTGCGTCGAAATCTCAAATTTGTCGAATCTTGAACTGTCAAATCTCAGGAGTTGCCTATATTTGATTTCTTAAATGGATACATTTTGAACCACACAGGTTCAACATTTTATCATCATTTAAAATAATCACTTTTGCTTGCGTTTATTGCAAAATATTTTCAATTTAGAAATAATTCGGCGATGTTTATTTACGGTACTCTAGTTAATACTTAACATGATATAATTTTGTTCATATACGCCACAAAAATCAAGGGTGCATGTTATACATGTGGTATAAGATTAAGTCAGGATTTTTTTGGCAAAAATACACGTGCGCATTATACACGAGGACGCTTTATGCATGCGTATATATGGTATCTGGAAAATTACTCTGTAATTGTCTTTATACATCAAATCTCGGAGGAATTATTTGAATTTATTTTAAAATGCTACACAAACATCTTTATATAGTTCTCTGGCAAAGAAATAAAATTAAAATTGTATTGCAAAATTCTTTGCTTATAAATAACAAGCAAATTTACCCGGCATTGCTCAGGTTACATTTTAAATCGACATGATTCAATTTAAAACAATAATTTTGAACAAAAAATTATTTTTATTTTAGGAAGTTTTTAGTTTATGAAATTAAAGGAACAGCCAATTTATAAACAAAGAAAATGGCTTTATCAACTCAGTAGAAATACACTATTGTTTTAATTTTGTTGTTTGGAAGTAATTTAGGCATGTACTTGGAAAATGTCACATTTATCTATTATAAATAGATGAAAGATTATTGGATACAAACAAATGAAATAATCCAAAATCCCAATCAATTATATTTTTAGGGTGGTTTTTTCGACCCCGTTGTTTATCATATCTAACCCCTTTAATAAGAAAAGCATGGAAATACAGGGTGGAGGGCTTTAATGAAATAGCATTTTTAAATTAGTTAAAATTGAGATAGGAACTTGGGATGAGAACAGTTTCATAGAATTGGGGTTCTTATTTTTTAAAAGGCTAAACTCAAATCTGTTCCGAATTAATGCAAAATAATTTGTTTTTAATCAGGAAGAAAGTATTTTTATAACAATGAAAAATATAAACTACAATCTCAGCAAATGCAATGGGAATTGATAAGCTTTAGTGCAATTGTGTTGTTTTAAAGCTTTTTATTGGGAATCAGTGGGCTAATGAAGTATACTTTAATGTGTATTTGAAGTTGTTTTATTTATTTAACGATTTTTGAAGTCTTACTTTGCAAAAGTCAAATATTTACAGTGCACCTCCAACATAGGCTAAAACGCTAAAACTTGTACAAGGAATGATCAAAAAGTAAGGTTCCCATGGCCACACAATTTGCTGCCATAGCCGTACAGCTTATCACATATTGCCTGCCCACTGATGCTGCACTCTGGCCACTAGCATGTTTATTTCGCAATTCAATTTTCTCACTTAAGCTTCACTTTTATCCATAATATCACAAATATCCCTCTCAATCTTCTGAGAATATTTCTTCACGTATGTTTTGCATATGAAACATTCACTGCAATGGAGAGGAGGATTTTATTGCTCCAGTTGCCTGGAAATATCCTATACAGTTAGAGGAAAGTCACACCTCCGCTTTCACTACCGCAGGGGCAGGTATAGGCATCCCCACATTACACGCAGGGTTTTCGTGCTAAGCGTATTTTTTCTTAGCAAAAGGAAGGAAACCATCTATGGGCTCTAACCTGTACTAGAAGGAGACATCTAGATACCGGTGATGCTTCATGACGGACTATTTCGGCATACCCATAGCAGATGGCCCGAAAAACATCGTAATGGATATATACCACATACAGATTACGACAGGCCATAACGAATATATACGGCATACCCACTGAACTGGTCAAAGTCAACGCCTTCTTTTTGCTTCTGCTTTCAGTATTATCACTTGTTTTCCTCTTGGTAGACATTTTCCTAAAATGGGGCCACAGTGTGATAAAAAAACCTCACGGACGGGGAAATTCATTTGTGTTTTTCTCATCCCTTCAAAGATGGCTGCAGTAGTCAGAAAACTGCTAAACTGCGAAGCACGCGCATTTGGAATCCGCGAATTTGGAGGCTCTACTGTAATTAACTAATATTTTACAATTATACAAATCTCATCAGCACAACATGAAAACATCATAACTTGAATGTATTTTATCAAAAAATTATTAATGTCATATTTGCAATGATTCTGAGATAAATATAGAATTCATAAAATTATTTCTAACGTAAAATGTAGGTTAAACTATAAAATTTCCTTTTAAGATTTAGTCACATTAAACATTTACCATATATACTTGTGTATAACGTGCAGTTTGAAGGCCAAATTTTAGATCATACAGTAGGGGTGGGCATTATACACTGGTAACACTTTCATGCACTTAAAATCAGCAATTAAAGTGAGCCTACTTTGCACCAGATTTTTGCTTTGTGGGTGAATTAAGGAGTAAACCACAATAATTATCTATAATCCAGGTTATACGTATATTAATTATACGTATAGAACACTTCTGTACAGTTATAATTCCATCCTCTCCAAATATTCCGCATTTCACTAGCTCACAGCTCAATGCTGTACTCTTTGCAAAATTTCCAGATAGACTTCCCGCAAAACACGCATCGAAAACAAAGAAACATAGAATAAGCATGTTGAAATAATTTTATTTAGTTAATGATTATAGTATGTACAATTAACAATGTAAGTAATTTAAAACCCATATAATGTGGAATGAAGTGTATGAACTTAATCTTACCAGTCGCATTTCCTGTTTCCAGATTCCTTTGTTAAAATTCCGCGTTATTCCTTCCCACATGCCAGGTAGGTGCTCTAACCGCTAAGCTGTCAAGCCAGACTAAATCTCCAATCTCACCATAAATACCCCAATTCGAGATTGGAGATTTAGTCTGGCTTGATAGCTTAGTGGTTAGAGCACCTGCTCGGCATGTGGGAGACCCAGGTTCGATACCCGGTCAAGTTCAGAATTTTTCTCCTTCTCAATCCTACCATTTTACTGTATGAAGTTGCTGCCATCTCAACTCAATCGCTTTCATTATTGATGATGTCTCTCTAAGAAATATTGGGGAGCTTATTGAACGTAATACTTATGGGCAAGTACATGCGTTATAAATTTAAAAAATACAAGGAATTTGGCTGCTTTGTGGTAATTGATTCTCATATTTCCTAAGAAAATAATAACTTTGTTAAATTCCACAATAAAAATTGTGGAATTTATTATTTTCTTTGGAAATACGTTTTAAAATTGTTAACTGGTGATAATTTAATGATTTAACCTATTTATTTACTGTACTCTAGTTAATACTTAACATGATATAATTTTGTTCATATATGCCACAAAAATCAAGGATGCACGTTATACACATGGTATAAGATAATGTCAGGATTTTTTGGCAAAAATACAGGTGCGCATCGTAAACGAGGGCGTGTTATACACAAGCATATATGGTATCTGGAAAATTACACTGTAATTATCTTTGTACGTAAAATCTCAGAGGAATTATTTGAATTTATTTTAAAATGCTACACAAACATCTTTATATAGTTCTCTGGCAAAGAAATAAAATTAAAGTTGTATTGCAAAATTCTTTGCTTATAAATAACAAGCAAATGTATCCAGAGTTGCTCAGGTTGCATTCTAAATCGACATGATTCAAATTAAAACAATAATTTTGAACAAAAAATATTTTTAAGTATGAGAAGTTTCATTTGGGAAATTTTTCATATTTTAATTTATAAAAATCTAAATGTTGGATTCTAAATTAAAATTGATATTGAATGTGGTTGATTCATTTGACAATGCTTGGTAGTAGATGATGTGCTTAGTTCTTCCTTATGCTGTGAGCCTTCACAAGTAAAAAAATAATGAATTTTTGTGTGTTACATCTTTAGGAATTAAATATTAATCCTCTATATTATTATTATAGACTATTACTGTTACTGACTATAATTAACCATTTACCAAACCTTATATAAATGGATATACCAAAAAGATAATTGAATAACTTGACTGGTAATTGAGATACTGAAATAAATTTAAGATGAAAAGAAGCATTAGACAAATAAGTTTTAGTTTATTTAATATTTCATGGTATTGTTTAGATATTCTCAAATTATTGATAAACTTCTTCATGTCATCCATCATTCACTATGATCAATCTAATTCGGCATTTAAATTCATGAAAAACAGTTTCCAACACAGCTGTAGGGATGGATGACACTGCATTAACAATACGATGCTTAAGTTCTTAAATGTCCCTTGGTTTGCTAGTGTAGACTTTACTTTTTACAAAACCCCATAGATAAAAATCCAAAGGTGTTAAGTCGGGTGAATTTCATATATCCTCCACGACCAATCCAACATGTTTCATTTTTAAAAAATTTTTAAATGTTAGCCAAGTGAGGGGATGCTTCATCCTGTTGAAAGATAGCTCTTTGTAAAAGGTGGAATTTTCCTGGAATTGTGGAATAAAGAACTCGCATAACATGTTGATGTTTGAGATGCTGGTCACAGTGCATTCATTAAAGAAATAGGGTCCATAGATGCGGGAACTTGACATGGCGCACCAGACATTAACTTTCGACAATCCCTTTTGTGTTCATACAGTTCATGTAGATTTTCTTCTCTCCATATCCTACAATTGTGATGATCAACTTTGCCTGATATGTGAAATGTAGCCTCATAATTAAAAATGAGGTTTGGTAAAAAATTTTTATCCAATTCTATCCATTAAATTAATTCTTGACAAACATTTACTCTTGTTTCATAATCCTCTTCTAAAAGTTGATGAACTGTTTGCATTTTATGAAATTTGAATCTCAAGTCTGTGTGAAGGATACGATGAACAGAGGTTTTTGGGATTTTTAACTCAAGTTATGCTCTCCTAATTGACTTTTTCAGGCTGTTGTTAAATGCCTCCCTAACAGCATTTGCCCTTTCATTTGACTTTCTTGGCCTTCCAGCGTATTTCCTCTTCAGGACAGAGGTTGTAGCCTCAAACCGATCCATCCAACTTCATATGGATTGTTGATCTGGTGCTGGTTTGTTCATTTCATTCTCAAAATGCCTTTGGCTTGAATTATTGAAACAGATTCATGTACAAAACACAATTTTTAAATTCTCTTGAGGACTTGTCATTATATCAGACAATGGGATTTCTCCAGAAACAGGATGAAAGTAACAATCAATATTCACAATAAACTAAAACTTATACGTCTTATGCTTCTTTTCATGTCAAATTTATTTCAGTATCTCAATTACCAGTAAAATTATTTAATTTTCTTTTTCGTATATTCATTTTGGGACACCCTGTATTCACTAAGTTGAGATGTAAGTAGCAACCTTACCAAATTTGGTTGCTCTTATGTCTTTTAGTTTATGATGTGCATAATGAGACACAAAAACAAACTTTTGGAAATATATACAGTAGGTGCAGGTTATTGTAATCACGTTTGTAAATTGTATCTTGATTCCATTAAACGGCGATTCTATTAACCGAAAATCGTAGGAATAGTACAGGATGCAAAAAATTATAATACAGTAAAACCTGCGAGAGGCGGAATCTCATGGACCGGCACATTTTTCTGGCTTTAGCAGGTTTTCCTTCTTAGAGAGGTTTTAAAAGAAATTAACACGGATTTGTATTATTAATAAATTTTAAGTAGAATATGGATGCTTTATGGGTCTCAAGAGAAGGAAAAGCCTTAACACCGAAATAACATTTCATACTAATAATAAATGAGAAATGAAATGAAAGTGCATGCATAGACAAAACTAAATTTATTAGAAGTTAATAATTTTTCTTTATAATCCCGTAATCTTTTAGAATAGAAAAAATAAAAGCTATACTGTTACAAAAATACAGAGATTACTTAAGGTGAGTTCACACTACATACATGTATGATAAATACAAATCTAATACATGTATAAGTAGAAATCTAGATAAGTATAGGATTTGTATAAGACAAGTCTAAGATTTTTTCATGTTCTAGACCAGTGGTCTTCAAGGTGGGCGATAGCGCCCACCAGTGGGCATTTTTGGATTTTTGGTGGGCGTTAAAGAACTCACCAAATGCTATTCTAATTTTTACACTGAAAAATAAAATTCTATAAGAAAGCAGACATATTCTGTACAACTATTTTATGTACAACTATTACAGTTCATTTGTCGTTAACTATAGTATCATATCATACTATACTAGCGACAATGTATCCATGCTGCGGTAAAAGCGAAAGGCCATGAGGGTGGTCGGAGTCTCTCACAGAAGCAGCAAAGCATTTAAGTTTAATTTTATCAAATATATAAAATTCTTTGCCCCGGGCGCCAGAAACCCTCACTATGCCACTGGGTGGGCGGTGAACTTATTTCAAAGGACAACATATGGTAAAAGTGGGCGGTGACTCAAAAAAGGTTGAAGACCACTGGTATAGACGATAGCCTTGATATTGAAGTTCACATATATACTTACGTAAATTCTTTAGTTTAAAAAGAGCAAGTACTTGTGAGAATATCCATAAAAGTGGAGAATGGTAAACAAACCAAGACCCCAACCAGAAGACCTGAAAACTTGTCTTTAAGGAAGAGATTTTTCTTTCTGCCTTTCACAGGTTCAAGTTGTACTGATTAACACAAAAATTACAAGAAAAAATACTTTCTGTCTGCCTCTCACAGGTTCTGCCTTACAGAGGGTCATTCCTATGAAAAACGGAATCATTATGCAGTACGATTTCTAGATTTCTGGCGCTGGCAGGTTTCCACCTTATGCAGATTCCACCTCTCGCAGGTCTTACTGTAATGTACACACAAAAATAACGCACTTTAGCACATTATGTAGGAACATTTTTGCAGACATATTTCCACTGTACATGCATAACATATAACTATACTGTTGCACTCAAACTTTGTTAAAGGGTTATTATTTCAAATAGTCACTTTTTAGTTTGCTTTGAACTGTCACTACATAGACTATTGAGAGTGATTTCAATATTGTGCAACAGTTCCACCATCTTACGATGCTCTCCTCAGGATGACAATAGCTTCAGGAGTTTGCTAACTGGGATTTGTTCAGATTCATCATGATTTTCCTCACCCACCCACTCATTAAACTCCATGTCATTAGGCTTCCCCACCAGGTCTGAATCTTGACACTTGAACTTTATCACCTGGGAGTTAGGCATCGGCCAGACTTTCCCATAGTGGCTAACGACAGCGTCAGTCTGGTCTAGACCTAAGTCCAAGATGATTGCTTACTTAACTTACATAAAAGTTTTTAACTCATCTTTTGATTCTGATAACTTAAAATCTGATTCCAATAAGCGACGAAAATATGGTACATTTTCATTATTTGAATCCATTCTCTGAAATTTGATTCTATGAAGCGGCTGATTCTAATAACCAGTGATCACATTAAATGGCACCTATTGTATATAGATTGTGGACAGGGCCGGCCCTAGTTACATTGGCGTCCCGATGCAAAGTCATTTGGAAGCACTCCCATCCCTATTTTTTTCCCAAATAAGAGAAGAAATTCATATTTTCAGGATAATGAATTTGATGTATAAGCTATAATTGATTTCTGTTTTTATAACCAAATAAGACTAGATTAACCGAATATAATAAAAAAGTTTGATGATTAAAAAGTTATTTTCATTTTTAAATAGGCAATTTTTATTTTTATAAGTTATTTTTGGGAAACAAAACAGTCATCTGTACATATACGTAAAATATAACAACAAAAATTCAACAGGAAATATAAATTAGGACATTGAAACCGGTTTCATAGAACCAAAGTTGAATTTTTTGTGCTTTCATGCTAGAAAACTTGTTGATTAATTTATCGGATTAATTTATCAATGCTCAACTTTTCACATACATCATTATTGTATATACAGTTCGATACAAAGGTTATAGAGAATGTAATTTCCTACAACTTTCATTTGAAACAATTTTCCATAGCAGTTATTGTTTAGGAATTATTTATAAATGATCGGTTTTTTCAGTTTATGTCAAATTTCTCCTTAAAAACGTTGTTATTGATTATCTTCATGAAGACCAAAGTTGTGGAGAATAATATTTCTTCCAAGTATTGTTTGAAACAAATTTTCGTAGAACCATTTAGTAGATAATTAATTTATTCTTCAGTATACAGCACCACCGTCTAGCAGTGAATTCTGTAAACATATTCAAAATAAAATTTACGGCAATAAGGACGACTGTATTCTTTTATGACGCGAAATAATAATTTTGCCTTATAATTCTATTCATAATATGTTAAATATCTATACCCCAAATATGGAGAAAGTCATGTGTTGGCCACATCAGATTTTTTTTATTTTGCTGAAGGTGTAGAGAAAATTAAATGCATCACTGTGATTTTTAATAGGCCAGGCGTATCTTGTAATGAATTAGATAGAGCATCTAAAATTGCATTGAAAATTTTATTTCTTCTCAGTGCTCAGTGGTGTTTCATCTTCACTTTCATAATCAAATTGCCAATCCTTTTGCCTCTTCCAGCAATTTTTAAAATCCCTCGTCTGTGCGATTCTCTTTAACATGTATTGTTAATTTTTCTATGGATTCCACAGAACACTGAATATTCTGGGCGATGCTTTGAAGCATTTTGCTTACTATATTTACTGTTTTAGAATGTCATGTTACAACACTAATGAAAACAAAAATGTATGCTCTTGAATTTTAGAAGCTAAAACCTGGGCCTCATATTTGGTAACATTATCTTGTTATTTAATTTTGGCGGCATCAGTGATTGTAAAATTTAAGGTATGCACTGAACATGGAACAAAAAATTCTCTGGGGTTCAGATCATGAATATGTTTTTGCAGGCCGTTTTTTTGCCTAGCATATTTGCTCCATTGCTGTATCCATGATCACATCAATTTTTTACCTCTAATTGAAAACTTTGCAGCTTTCGTACTAAGTATTTGGATAATCCTTCGACGGTTGTGTCAAAAACTTCAACAAAACCTAAGAAATATTCCTCAGTGCTAATATATTTCAGTGTGACAGTTGTTGCTTCTGGGTTAGCATTAACAAAACGTGCTGTAATCATCATTGCGACTGATATCAGGTGTACAATCATAGAATTATAGAGAGATATTTAGCTTTTTTAATTTGTCTTGAAATAAAATGTTTTTTTGAAATCAAATTTACTATTTAATTTTGTATATTTGTACCTAAATAATTTACCATATTATGTTGCTTTTAAGGTCTTTGCACATGGTTTTCCATCAACATATCATACTTTAAAAAATTGCTACTGTTTTGTTCAAACAACTTATCTGACATGCCTCGAAGAGCTAAACATTGTGTGCCTAGGTATTTAATAATTTCAGTTATCCTTTCCTAACGGGATGCAAGTGACGCTTCTCAAACATTTTCTCTGTTTCACGGTCAATTTGTACACTTTAAATCTGTTTCTTTTAAGATCAAATCACTTTCTAAAATTTGTCAATTGAGCAGAGGAAACTTCGTGACAAGTTTTGCCAGGTAGAATAGCCTTAAAAAATAATTTGACTAATAGTGTTCTTATTTCCCATAGAAAAGTTTACAACTAAAACAAAATGTGCTTTTGTTCTTAACAGAATATACAAGCCAATGCCTTGATGTTGTTACCTTGTTAATAAGTATCCGAAAATAATAATTACTGCTATATTTTCTGCCACTTTCATGTGCCGGAAATGAGAAATTCTTAATCTGTTCAGGACCTTGCTCAATAATAATTTAAAAAATTTTATTCTCAATTTTAGGCCAAGTTTCTGGATCGCTTGGAGTAAACTGAGAGCGATTATCACTGGCAAATAAATGTCTTGCCTTCAAACTTTGATCAAAACTATTAAGGCAGGAACCATCTTCCTTATATTATTCTGACTCATCATTTTCTAATTTAGAAACAGGAGTTTCACTAGCAGATTTAAAATATCTGTTTAATCCACCTTTCTGTTTTTCTATTTCTAATTCTTTCACAGCTTTTCTTATTTTAAAACCGGACAAATTATTTTTCTTATCCATTGATGCTAACAATAATAAATGCTGGGTTAAAAAATAAAACTTCTAAAATCTGCGACTAAAAGGAAACCACTAATTTTTAACATCAACTCAACATTAATCCGAAACCATTATGAGCATTTCGGTTTGTGTAGTCAAAGTATTCCTTCCAATTACTATTATTTTATTAGAGGAACTTATGATAAATTTTATGAAAAATAAAGTTTTACAATACCTAATATGATAGGAGATGATAAGACTGCTTTTTTGTATCCAAACGCTACAGATCAGTCACAAAAAAGGAACTATAAATCACCGCTCCAATACACCCGACAAGCTACAGGCAGACTAGGATCTTATTGTTAAAGTCGAAAAAAATCGCAAGTCAAGCTTTCCTTAATGATTTCATTGTGATTCAAAAGCACAAGCATCACAGATAAGGTAGAACTGTTTGACCAACCCATCTGATCTTTATTAAGAAGCTTAACCAATATATCGGCCTGTGACAGTTGTCGTAGATGCAGTGTGGGCCAATAGATCTGTCGGCTAGCAGTTAAAGGGTTAATGTATAACCTGTAACATATTTGTGCATAGGAAACTCGCTACATATGGGATTAAAAGTCCACAATGCCTCATTCGAAGATTCCCATTGTATTTCGCATATTTCTTTCAATTTAATATCACTGTCAGATACGGTTTGTAAAAGAAAACAAAACTGATTATTTATCCATTGCTACGGCTTAGGTTAAGGTCTTCGCCTGCCCTGCCTTCCGCCGACCCTCTTTATTATGAAATAAATCTTTCACATATTATTTTTTAAATTATCTTCTGTATATCAATAAATATGATATGAATGCAAGGACCGAATGGAGGACGAATGGCAGTTAGCAGGGTAGCGCCCCTACATCTTTCAGTGCCCTTATTCTTGGCCACCTCCAATATGCATCTTACCTACACTAGAGTGATGCGACCCCGTACCTCGAAGGTTCGGGGGCAGAATTTGCAACAGAGATCACATGGCTTAGATAAGATCGGAGAGGAACACACATCGCCCAACCAGCTTAAAACTCGCATTCCGATAATATACAGACACAAATACTATCGTGTGATGGTGCCCCTGGCATGTTGGCGCATGGGTGCCTTGCATCCATTGCGTCCCCGGGTTGGCACGGCCTTTCTGAAATCAACCACCCTGGGTGCAAAGAGCACGGTGCATAAGGGTGCCAATTTTCCTAGAACTCCTTCCCATCAAGTTACAGGGTGGGCACAAAGTAACTGAACATGTTTTTACTAGTATATCTCGCAAGCGAAACCTACAACAAATTAGTATATTTCTCTTAAATAAAAACCACAAGGAGACTCACTCAGCACACTCCAATAACGTCTTCGTTCATTGGTTGCAATAACAGGCCGTCTTCATGACAGTATCCTCCAGTAGTGCTTTATCCACTAGGCCAAGTAGGTAACTGCCTACTGGTGTCGAATTTTAAAGGGGCATGGGGGTGCCAAATTTCAAAAAGCAGGTACTTAATTTTTAAAGTTATGGCGCAAAAATGTACTCTGACTATGGGTGCACAATGTCTTAAAGCATCCCTGGTATCCTCATTCATCTCAGCTGTGTTCCCAGCTGAGTGCAGTCGTTGGAAGAAAAGATATTTTTTCGGCACTCAGCATATTGGTACATGAGGAGAAGGTTTGCTTATAAATGATATAACACCACAATCACTGAATATATCCAAGATGATTATATCGTTTTAGATGGCTCATGTATATTGTTTCGTTGCTTCATTTGTTGGTTGCAATAACAGACTGTGATTAGAAAATTATTTTTTTGGAGTGTCTATAGAAGAAGGAAATGAATACGTGAGACAAAGGAATTCATAAAATGAGAAGAAACAGTCCCAACACAAAGAAATTATAACACCCTAGAAGAGAAAAAAAAATCTTTTTATCTGCGTGAGCTTTCGAGCGCTTCGTACATTAAGATCAATTTAGGTTCGGTTGCTTCATGCCAGATAGGGTTAATCCGCTAGGATATTACGTTATTTTATGACCTCTTAGCGAATCTGCTTTCACTGATAAAAATCGGTCCATGAGTTTGCGCCCCTTAAGCCCTGCGCCTGGGGGCAACTACCCCCTCTGCCTCCCCCTTGCTACGCCCCTGCCTTGGACATGGTTAATCATTCTTTACTATTGTAGAAGTGTTGCACTCAGCTCGATAAGCTCTTATCTTGCAAACAGAATACAAGTGTCTCTTATGATTGGGGAGGCAAGATTTCTTTCTGTTCCTCAAAGTATTCCAACTGGTGCTCTACAAGGAAATTAGGCACCACACTATTATTAAATTATATTAATGATCTGCCTTTAATTAAAAAAAGACCAAATATTAAAAGTAACATTTTTGCCATTGACATTAATCTCATAATTAAAGCATCAATTCACTTCAGTTAGAAAGTCCTAAACAGCAAATGGAATTGTTGCCAAATTAATAAATTATCTCTCAACTAAAGCAATATCCATATGTTGGTTTTACTCAAATATCTCCTAAAAATACATTAAATTATGACATCAGGTAAATTAAAATAAATTTTTTTATTTTAAAATACTCAGCATAATTAGAAAACTGTTAACACTGATAAATGAGTTGGACTGAAACCAAATTGAAGAAAAATATTTTCAAAATTACTTAGGTCAGTTTATTCATTTTCATTATGATAGTCCAGATCCGAAGATTCTAGGTCAATTTTTTCCAATTTAATTTTTCAAAACAACGAAATCTTATTTTTACGGGGAAATATTTTATGGGAAATATAAATTAACTTCTGAAATTGAACCCTGGACATTTCTGTACACGTTTACTCTGCAAAATTGCTCGAATTCACCACGATTACAAGACCCCTCTAGTATCACTGCGAGAAGTGAGAACAGTATGCTAAAGGCAAAAATCATGTGACTGTATGACAATGAATCTAAAATGATGATGGTATCTCAATCACAATTTAAATTGCTATTTCTAAATATTCAATGTCTAAGTAATAAAATAATTGAATTAGAATTTCTGTGAATAGAAAAGAAGCCTGAATTTATATGTATTTGTGAGCACTGGATGAAAACTGTGTCAATTCCAGGTTACATTTGTGCATCATCTTACTGCGGAGTCTCTCATGTGCATGGTGGTGTTGTTATTTTTGTGAAAAGTGATACATATTTCCTATGATAATTTCTCCTTTGATATTAATCATATTTATACTGATGAATTATTTTATCTTTTTCTCATGTATCGCTCTCCTTCAGCAAGCTTTGTGGTATTTATTGATAAACATGAATATCTTCTTGTCTCCATTACCTCGCATTCCCTACTATCTCACAGCATTATGGCTGGAGATCTAAACTGCAACCTCCTTAGTATGGGACCTGAGCAAAACAGACTTAAGTCTCACTTTGATACCTACAATTCTAAAGGTCTGGTCAAATGTCCAAGTAGAATTAAACCTCACTCTTCTTCATTGCTAATTGTTAATTTATTTACCAACCATGGTATTTCTAAAATAGATACCAAAATTTTTGTCTCATTAATCTCAGATCACAGTGTTGTCTGGTCAACTTTTAAAACAAGACCATCCCAAAACATTACCCCTGCTCTCAGATTAGTTCCGTTTTTTACACCACAAAATACCCAAAATTTTAGTAATTTACCATAATTTTCCAATTATAATATGCAACCTATATAATAGGCACCCATGTTTTCACAAGTGAAATGTGAAAATTCTCTTTTGTAAAAGATCAATGTAATTTTACTTGACTATGTGTAGTATCGGGACAGTTCTCGCCTTGCCACCAAATGAGATACGTGTGAGAGAGTTTACAAGAGTATCACATTACGTTCTGACTGTCCCATTAAAGTTCGTTATGCTGTATAAAAACATTTTGTCTCAATGTCGCCTTTTATATTAATCTCATCGGTTGGAATACGAGATCGAACTGCTGCTAATCTAGATATGTGAGATTGAGTTTACAAAAATATCACATTATGTTCTGACTCCCGTTAAAGATCGATACAATGTATAAAAACCTCAGTCTCAATGTTGTCTTTTGTATTAACCTGGTCGGTTGGAATAACAGTTCGTCCTTTGGTGCCCAGCGACATCATTTACGTGAACATCAGGTCCAGTTCATGCAAGCCGATCAAGGTGTGTAAAATATTTTCGGCGATGCAATTTACGTAGACGTTGAGAGAGAACACAAGATCGCCGAGGAGCTGTTTGAGGACAGCGAGGGGAGTGGTAATGAATTCCTAGGCTTTAGTAATTCTGGCAGCTAAAGTAAATAAATAAATATTCTTATTTTCATTTTGAAAAACAATATTTAAAGGAATGTTATCAAAATGCATTGAAATGTACAATTTACTGGTAAAAACATTTTCGAAGATATAAATTATTTCCTTACTGAAAAAAGTTGTATGCATTTAAAACCATATATAATACACGCCCTAACTTTTTGTCAGCTATTTAAAAAAAATGCGTATTATAATCAGAAAATTACGGTACTTGCTAAACATGATTGGTCAAACGTTTTTGAACAGTTTTAATTATTTCTACTCAGCCTATCTTTTTTATTTCAACTGCGCATTCCCTTTATCTAAATGTATGCAGCACAAGCGCAATAAATGTAAGAACTGGGTCACCAATGAAATTAGGTCCTTCTCAAGGCAAATACAAATGTTTGCTTCAGCTGATATTCAATCAGCTGATGCCAACACATTTGATTACTATAAACCCACCAAGCATCAGTATAGGTCCCTCATTAAAAATGCCAAAAAGTCTTATAATGATCTCTGTTTAAAAACCATAACTAATATTTCTAAAGAGGCTTGGAAAATTATAAATGAAATTAGAGGCAATGGAAAAGCTAGTTCATTACCTATCACGTTAGATAAAGATAAATTTACAATATCTGATCCACATTTAATAGATGATGCTATCAATAATTATTTTCTTGATGTACAGTAATACCCCGATTCATGTTACCCCTATTTAGGTTGCCCCTATTTACGTTGATTCGAAGTCACATCGATGATCATTATGTACCTGTGTACCGATTTACGTTGGATTGCTTTGAAGTTACGCCGTTTTTTCGGAAAATGTGCAAAAGTCGGAAAATCATCTGATTTTTCCATTTCCATCTTCTTGAACCTTTTAATGAATTACAATACTTAAATAATATACATTTTTAAAGTATTAAGATAAAAATATTATATTCACTCATAAATTAGAAAAGATAAAGACGGAATTTTAGAATTTGGTTCACATTCACCGCTCCCTTCTACATGATACAATTTATTGGATGATCTCTTTATGCCAATACTAGCAGAAATCTTCTCATCAATAGTCCTCTTTCGTTGCGCCTACCAATTCTCCAGCTGGCAAACCCTCAGTAGTCATTGAACTATAGTTATCAGTTAGTCAGCATATTCTTTCTTCCTACTTGGGTGAGTTTATGCCTGCAGCATGAGCGTAACCTAAACGTTTGCTTGGTCTCATAAATGTGCGTATACTTCACAGAATTCAACCTCTTTTGCAAATATCAATGTAGACCCAAGCTATTGCAGAGAATTTACTATCAATACTCACAATTTATATAACCTGTTCAGAAATCCTCTTGTACACGAGTAAATACAAGTAAGTAATATTCAAGGTAAAAATTCCAATGTGTTGCATGAATCACCCCCTTATAACATTGATTCTTATGCGGAAAACTGTTTCGATTTACCTTGATTTTATTTATGTCGTGATTTTCAGGAAAGCATCCTCGACGTAAATCGGGGTATTGCTGTAATTCCATTCAATCATTGGACTTTTAATATCAGTCTAATTCCATATTCCTTTATCCATGTAGCACAGATGAACTTTCAAAATGTATCAATAAATTAGGTCATAAGAACACTGCTGGACTTAACGAAATTTCAGGCAAATTCCTTAAATCAAGCTACCCTTTTGCATCCAATGTCTTACTGTACCTCGTGAACAAATCGTTGCAGTTGAGTTCCTTTCCTAAAGCTCTAAAGACATCCAAAATCATTTTTGTCTACAAGAAGAAAAGGTATTTTGTATGAGCATTTCATATTATTTATATTTGACCTGTCTTATATCTGCCTATGGTACAATCTTTGGACAAATAAATTTGATTTGATATAAAGAATTTTATTATTCACAAATTTCTGATAGAAAGAACAAAGGAAAATCATATACATACAATAATTTAGGAATTTTATATATTTAATCAATTTAATACATATAAAGAATTTTATTATTCACAAATTCCGAGAGAAAGAACAAAGCAAAATCAGGTACAATTATTTAACAATAGGTTAAAAATTAAATCTGTAGTTTGAGCACAAAACGGGGATTGGTGATCAAAGCGATATTTTGAAAGATCAATAATGAAAATTCATTTAACATTAATGACATAAAATTCATTTATATTATTGCTATCCATTTTATTCTATTCTTCGGGTTAGTTCATTTTCAATTCCTTGATTGATTTCTGCGAAAAAGGATTTGCTGTAGTAGACTGAAAACTACCATAATGTGTTATGCCTGGAAACATCAAGGAACATTCATGCTTAGTGTCTTTCTTCATGGTTTATTACACATAAACCAACATAGACCAATTTTTGGACATGGACAACTTTAGGTAGCTATATCCAGAGCAAAGTCACATCAGGGTGTGAAAATACAAATAACGAAATGTTAATAAACCAAAAATGAACATAATAATATAGTTTATGATGAAGTATTAAGTTAATTTTCTTGAACTTTATCATTTTTGTTAGTTTGTCATTAAAAATTAAATACACATTCCATATTAAATAAATTTATTTAATTCATTTTCAAAATATATTTCCACTAATCAAAATCCAGGGGCGGTCAGTCTAAGCAATGATTTTCACGTGTTACCTTATGGGAAAACGAAAGGTCTTCCTCGGAGTCGAACCCACGACTTTTTCGAGATTTTTTTTCGGTATCACGTTAAAATATGTGAATCGAGCATTCCTGACAAATTTAGAGTTTCTACATCTTTTCGTTATCCAGTTATTCGCATTTTTATACGATCACCAACCAACGAACAATTATTATAAGAGATGTTACAGTGTACATTTTGTCTCTTTATTCAAGTCATGGGCGTCGGCAGGGGGGGGGGGGGGGGGCGTCCCCCCCCCCCCTGGAAATGTGTAAAACCTAATATTTTATTAGATACCAGCGGAAATTCCCGTTGAATTTTAACGGATTTAGTGAATCTAAAACTTCGACCGTATAACATCTAAACATCGAAAGAATAAAATAATACATAGTTGTAATCTCACGGCCGCCCGTGTGCAAGTCTCTCATTTACCGCCATTTTTAAGTGTACTTTACAAAAACATAAAAACGCCTTATGGCTTGATAAATATCCTTAGCCAATAAATATGAAAGAATATACGGCATGTTATAATATAATCGGCATTACTGTTAAAAATACTGTACGTGTCTGACGATAAATCGGCCGTCCCCATTGTTTGACCGCCCGTGTTCATCGCACAGTCGCGCATATGGACGGTTGTAACCGTCGAATAAAGCAAAACCGAAGAAATCGGTCCATAATTAGGCATTTCGATGAATGAAGGAAAAAACTGAAAAATCGAAAATTACGTGTAAACTTATGGGAAATAATTATTGAATTAAGCACCCCTTCCCTCAAAATTTTTTATCGCCATATATCTTATGTTATTCGCAGGATAAATTATATATCTATGCGAAGTTTTGTGACGGAACCTTCAACGGCGTGGATTTCTATAGTGGACAAAAAAAACAGAATGTCACTTTTACATACATAGTTCATATCACTTTCGCCAAATCCAGCTTCATTTATTGTGTAATTATGCTTTTCTGAAATGTTCACTTTTATGTCTTGTAAGCAAGAACACCTGTGAACGTATATTAGTCTATGATTGAACCCTGACCCTGGTAAATGTACACCAGATGCTTGGGCCTATTTACGTTAACAAACATTAAAAATGTAGAATATAATGATTTGACTTATGAAAAAGGTAAGATTCCAGTATTCAATAGACGAAAAAAGGTTCAATATCTTTGGTCAATCATTATGAACGCTTCCCACAGGCTGTTTCCTGAATAATGATCAGTGTCTATTTACGTTTCTATGTATAAAGATAAATTAAAAAACAATATATTTTGTGTTTACCTCTCTAATTCCATAATAGATAAATGCATTTAAAACAAACTAGGTAATGTCGACTCACAACTAAATCCTTAATTTCCTTAAGTCGTTCTTAACCTCTATTTTCGACTGAGTGTGGTCTGCGAAGAGGGCGGAATTGAGCTATGTGGCCCGCGATGTTTGCGGAAATGGATCATGTGGGTCTCGGGCCGAAAAGTTTGAGCATCACTGGTATATACAGTCGTCGGTAATATCAGACCAGCAGAGCAGGTTGGCAGCCCTTACACTTCGGGATTTAATGGGAAAACCCTCATGACTGCAGAACTAGTCAGCGAATCGGTAGCCAGGTATTCAGTAAAGAATTGCGAGTGAAGGTAATATCGTTCTTTTGGCGATGTCAGGAAGATGCAGTAGCAGTTAATAAGCAAGTCATCCCTTATATATTTTCCTGTTCCCTGGGCGTAAAGGAGGGGCGTATTGTTTGATTCAAACATGACTTTAACTTTGTAGCTCTGATACTTAGTCACTGTTGCGCATTAGGTTTTAACTTTTTCTTTGGGAATGCTATTAGAGTTTGGTACCACTTTCTTCTTTAGCAGTACTGCATTTTGTCGTAATAGGACTCAATTCTTTGATTCCCTATGGCTCGTTCGTTACCAGCTGTCAGTAGTGGAATCCGGACGTATGCTTGGTTTTTAATAAAATAGTTTGATGGGATATTGACAAGTGCTCTGAGGTAACTTTTCGGTGATTTATTATCATATAAGGTGCGGTAATAATGTAAAATTTTAAAAGCTTTTTAAAATTAAGTTCTTTCCTTTTACCTATAGGAAAGGGAAAAAATCTAACAAGAAGAGAACTTGTAAGTTCAATGATCCTATGGCGAAATATTTTCCTTTTTTGAAAAAACTAAAATAATAGATACTGTTCGTTGCGATGAATGTAACGGTGAGGTTTCTGTCTCCCATGGTGGCAGATATGATATCGCAAAACATTTAGCAACAGAAAAGCATAAGAGAGCCTTAAGTAATGTCGCTTCCTGCTCTAACTTAGAGGATTTTTCCGAAAAACTAATTTCGCTGAAAAGGAAAGACAATTCGCAACAGCAGAAGGACTATTTTCGTTCCATGTAATTAACCATAATCAAAGTTTTAGGTCAATGGACTGTACATCCAAAATCATCCAAAAACTGTTCGAAAAAAAGTTTTCATGTGCCAGAACATTCGTTGGTGTTTCTTAAAGGTGGATATTTTTTATATATTATAAACATGCAATATTTATATTGGACGTTAATCGTTTCCTGAAAATTAAGGCGAATAAAAGATTAATATATGTTTGTTATTTGTGTCGAAGTATTTAGCCGATGGGAGTGGATTTTAGCCAGTGTTCGGAATGAACCGGAACGCCGCTCCATTTCGTCAAGCATGTAGAAATACTGCCCCTTATAACCAGCGTTCCTTTTCGTAAAAATTGAATTCAGTAGCGATTACTTTCCCCATTGCGGTAACACGTGAATGAGTGTCAGATATAATTCTTTTCATTTCAAAATTAGTTAGAATCGAGACACGAACTGCGGAGTTTAACATACGGACGTCAAAAAGAACGATGTTTATTTTTCCATTCAAGATTAAATTAATTAAATTCCGAGTTAGCATAAATATTTATTAGGAATCGAAAGGAATACACATTTCAACGCCTTTACAATGAAAAATGTTTAGTTGCGACTACTTTACGTAGCTGAACTAAAACAACAGATAAAGTAAAAATATACGCTTTTTATCTTTTTTCAATAAATCAACTTTTCTACGCTAAGAATCCAAGATATGAATATAACACGATTAATTTACACCACATATTTAATTTGTCATAAGAAAAAATCCATTTAGCTAATTATTGTGCTATTAAATGTCACAGAGCAAAAGGCTCTAAAATATTAATACACTGCCGAAATTTTTCTCGATAATTTAAATTGCGTATTTTTATTATATCTTGAAATTATCGGCATACTTGAAGATTACAAATGAAAGCCAACATCTTTGCAGGTGTCGTCTATGCGTGTCAGAGGAAGCCGACAGTATTAAGACGCGTATAAAAAGGATTAAGATAAATTCATATACTAAATTTGTAAATCATTTTCAAAATTAACTCTTTTTGCTATATGCGATTAATTTATTAGATATTTTAATGTTCTGGATTATATTTTATTCAATTGTAATATTATATTACTGTAACGAAATTCAACACTGGGAAATAATTCTTATGAAACCAAACATCCATCGGGTTCGAATAATGGATCGAGCGGACTCGGCTTTCTGTAGAAATTTTTAACAACTTGTTCTAAAATTGCTTCAAAATTTAACAACCAGTTCGCGCGAACCGGTTGCAGCTCACCACTGGATATAACCCCTTCATAATAAAAGTGACTAAACTTCATGATTACCCGATATTCTTCCGCTATCTAATCCTGTGCTATACTTTTGGAAAATAAAATCCGTCCTAAGTGGGATAGCAAACCTATTGCACGCAAGACAATTGAGATTAACATGCAACAGAAAAAACTTTTTATATTATAATATAATCATAGTTAAATCATAAAATTATTTCTTTTGGATATATTTTAATTGACACATAAGCTAGTCATTTTGTTTCGAATGGAGTAAGTTAGAAAACTTAAATTTCCAAACTTCCAATCATATTGAGTTGAACTTTTTTTTAATAACTCGAATTAAGATTAACTTATTTCATAGAAAAATGTATCCAAACGCATGTTTAACATAACTATATTGCCAAGAAAATGAGCAACCATGCCCTCAGCAGGATTCCTTCTTTTGCAGCATATTAATTATCGAGCGTTTTCTCTCGCTGTCTATGCACCTACCGCGTTCTCTCCTTTCACACTGTCATACTTTCTTCTTTCGTACGTGATACTTTTCAATCCTTCTCTTTTTCCTATATTCCTCCAGCAGTTTCTTCTTCCTTTTCAATAAATCCCACAAAATATCAGTAGCGTAGATTTATTATTACAGTTTTCAGATTTTAAAAAAATCGTAAAACAAAATTGACATCAAATTTTTCATACATATTGTGTACGTATTCCGATATTCTTTTACTGATTACAGCGCTAATACATGCAGAAATATGAAACTTATGTTGTATTTGACGGTGTAGCAGTATGTGGATGGTTTAAATGATCGTAATTATTCTGTATTTATGTTACTTCATTAGCCCCAAGAAGAAAATTTGTGGTCAGTGGGTGAAATTTTAAAAATGGAAATCCCTCACAGAAAGGTGAAGTATATTTAATGCTACACATTATGTTGTAAATTACGATGTATTTCCGAACGTCTGTCAATCCAATTGGCATTCATTTCTTCTTGTAAGCATACAATATTTTATAAAATGAGCAATACAAATGCCTTAAGCCTGTTGTAGCACATGGACCCATTTGTAATCATTTTATTAAAATAAATATGGAGTAAACCATATAGTTATCCTTCCATTTTGTTAATAAAAAGTAAATATATACTCCATTTTATTTAGAAAACTCGGTCACCTTAAGATATCCTGTATTCCAATGTAAACAATATATTCTTAATTTTCAAAAATTACCAGAAGAGTAAAGAAGATAGAAAGAAAATCAATGTAATGGGATATTTCCATCTTGATGTCCATAGAGTTAAGTCTTTCTTATGAGTTTGTGCCTTCCATATTGATCGAGATTCTTCCGCACCAAGGTAAGAGTATGTTTTTCATAATATTTTTTAAAATTTGAATTAGGATACAGTATTTTATTTTTATTAATTCCTCAGTAATGCTGATGATTTTACGACATTCAATACATTGTCAAAAAAAATCATTTTAAGTTCATTAATTCAATAAAACACAATTATAACAAAAGCTGGTGTTAATTGGAAAATGGATTCTGAGAGCTGAGCTTTTAAATCGTTATGATAGTTAACAAAGAATCAAGCCATATCTGTAAATGTATTGGTAAAGTTTAGTCATTTGTATTCTCAAAAAGTATTTTGCTTTTGGTTATCACTAATTCAACCAAATTATTGAGCTTGTCTTGTGGCAGAAAAAAATTCAAGAACAAGCACTTTAACCCTTTCAATGCTATTGACAAAACGATCTGTCACTTGCTTAGTCTCACCTCAGCAAATTAGTTTTGCATCATATTATAGCAGTGTGCTTTTACAGAGAATAGCGAAAACTCCTGACTTTAAGAGAATGGTTTTAAAAATGGCACATACTGCCAAAACATTCAGCTCAGCATTGAAATGGTGAAAAAATACTTATCTCAGGTATTTCCAATATCCCCAACAAGGTTATAAAAAAAACGTACATTTTGACTAAATTAACCGATGGTGTATTACCACTGAAGATGGATTTTTGTAGCTTAAATGCACATTTTTTTGTAACCTTACTGTGGCTATTGGTGATACTGGAGGCAAGTATTCTTTTAGTGTTTGTTCTTGAATTTGAGTATCACTATTTAAAACTTGGAGTCCCATAAAAAAGTTAATTTTAAAATCCATGTGGTTTTAGCATTGCTCCATCAAATTATCTGATTAAGATTGATAAATAATTTAGCTATGTCAACTACACTTTTCAATCAAGAGGAAGTTCTTATTCTCAGCCAATTAACATTTGAATGGATTTCCATGATAGTGGAAAATTTAAGTTGGGAAACTCTGATAAAAGAATAGTTTGGAAATAAAATGACCTACTGTTGTTAACGTTTCAGAAGGCCAAGGCTGTTTGAATCAGTGCTTGAAATGGAAAATGTTACACAACGGAACGCTTGTATTGTTAGTGGAACGGTAATTTTTATAAAACGGAACGCTTTTTATAAGGGACAGCATTTCTAAATGTCTGACAAAACGGAAGGGTATCATCGGTTCGTATGACCAGCCAGAGAGGCATTCCAGCTCATTTCGAGCACTGGTTTGAATATTGACTTGCATTAATTTACCACTGAGACATGAAGTAGGTTGGGATGTTATTACTGAGATTTGAAAATTATAACTGTACACTTAGACTGAAAAAATGTTATGCATATATATTCGAGGCTTATTTTTAATTATTTATGTATCAAACAGTGTCCTGCAAAAGGTTCTCAGGAGATGGTTCAGAATATAATAAAACAACAATTTTTAATGGTATCGAAACAGTAATGCGATTATTCAGATATAATAAATTTGATAAACATGACTACAGCATATGTTTTTCCTGTTCAATATAAATTAATTTAGTATTTGTTGCTTTTATGGTAGCAATGAATTAGTATGGCTGTCAATTTAAATTAATTATGTATTTTGATTATTTTTTCAGAATCTGTCAACAGTAGAGGAGGAAAGGAAAGCTGCACTGGAGGTGAAGAAATTTTCAGGCTTTTATAAATTTTGTTAGCTTAGAGTGGCACATTAAGTGGGGACTAAAATTTGAATGGCATGCAGGTAATAATCTTATTCCAAATATGTTTATTCATAATAATTCCTTCCTCAGGGACCCAGCTATCAGCCTTAATGGTTAGCAGGACAGGTTTGTTGGAACTAGAGTCAAACAAAACACATTGAGATATAAAAACTACGATAAAATAATATCTTTAAATATTGTTATCCAAGGACAGTATGGTGGCTTCAAAAATCCATTTAGATGCCAGTCTTTTTATAAGGAATGTTACTTGCTTATAGGTAAATTTTGAACTAGTTGAAAAGAAAGAGTATATATAAAAATAATATTTAATGAATTAAATGTGCAGTTAACCCTTTCTTTATGCAGTTTACATGGTTTTCAATTCATTTATTGTGATCTAATTTTAAAATGCCTCCATACTGACCAATGTTTAATAAAATATTTTGCATTGATTGCAAAGCATCTTTTTCAAATGGGCTTGCCTAAAATCCCATTATTATGAACAAGAGCATCATAGGAGAATGGTAATATAAGCTCCAGCTAGTATTCAAAGCATATGAAACTGGCTTTTTTGGAAAATAGATACCATTGAGAACTTAGGCATGCCTGTCCCAGTGCCATTTTTGTGCCTCAATTCTAGCCATTGTTAAATAGTAACTTTAAGATTTGAATTTAGATGTATTGTTATTCTTTTTGGAAATTAACTACAATTTTACAGGAGAATTGTGGACATTCAAATCATCCTGAAATTGCAGCATTTGTAATTTGTTACATTTGAATATTCCAATTAAGCATTTGATAACCATTTTGTGTTATGTTAGTTTATGCCATCAACATACCTTGCTCATTTTCTTACAACTTGATTTGCCAGTATTTTAGTTCATTGTTTGTCGGTTTCAATTGAATGTTTTGGTCTTTTTCTTAAGCTTGATTTAACATTGTAAGGCTAGTTTCATAGATTAAAATTCAACTTTCATGAAACAATCAATGCAGTGAATCATAAATATTGAAATGAAAGAATGAAATAAGGATATGTTCTAAGATAGTCATCTGATTTAGGAATTTATACAAAAGAGGTTCAATTCTCTAAGAGAGGTTTTATATCAAGGTGATTGGTAACGGTGATGTGATTATGATTTTAAGGTAACTCTTGGACAACACATTCATTTAAATGGAGCCATTTATATAGGATGACAAGGCGTCCCGGTTTCTCCGGATTTGTCCCGGTTTTCAGAGTTTTGTCCCGGTGTCCCGATTTTTCTTTTCAGGACGCATCAATGTCCCGGTTTTTTTCTTGTAATAGTGATGGTGTATGCAGTAGATTTTTTTATTCCCATTTATACAAAATTATTTTCAAAACCAAACTCGATATTCCAAATACAATTTTATAAAAAGCATTTGCATTTAAGTGCTGGAAAATCAAAGACTCGTGGTATTTCACTAAGAGCTGACTCTAAGAAAATACAAATTTTCTTATCCATGATTCTCAGTTCACTCAAGTTATATAAGAAACTAATATATTCACTGTGGTTTTTGAGTGGCTGAAACCTCTTCATCTAAGCAATTGTTTGATCCAACACAAGACAAAAAAAATTACTTGAAAATAATCTTGGGGATTATGAAAACTTGCAAGAACCTGTGCAGATTCAAAATTGGGGTTCTTTCTTCGTGGCAGAATTTCGGTCTCTTGCATAAATTTTGATTCAGCCTCTAGTTCTGTTGCCAGTTCTCGGGCATCTATAATTAATTTATTTAACCCTATTTCTGACCTACAAGCTCCGCAATATATTGCTGAATCTGCTCAAGAGAATTTATTGAAACTTTCATATTTACGAATGGACTTTGCAACAATTTACTTACTCCATTTATCTTAAATAGAATGTTGTGCCAAACTGTTGAGAAAAGGCAAAAACAATTCTTTTATAAATTACGCGTGAAAATTAATCTCAATTTACTAGATGTTGGATGTTCGGCACATATTTTGCATAATGTTATGCAGTCGGGAGCTGAGAGATTATCTTGTGATATAGAAATGGTCGTGGTAAAAATACTGTCATACTTTTCAACTTATGCAGTACATACCGAGCGACTGAAAATGTTTGTTCTCTATTAGATTTGCAGTATGAAAAGTTATTGACCCATTCAAAAATTCGCTGGTTAAGTTTATACAATGTGGTTGATAGAGTATTAAAAATGTTCAAAGCACTGAAAGCATATTTCTTTTCAGAAGAAAAGTCCCCAAAACATATTGTGAAATTTTTTGAATCACCAGTAAATGAAGCATACTTCCATGCAATGCTTAATATTCTTGGTTTATTTACTAAACAAATTCTAAAAATTGAATGTTTGCAAACTTGCGTAATAGAGGTAATGAATTACGTGCATGAAACGATTGGCATGATTACATTACGCATTAATGAAAAATTTGTTCCTTTGAGTGCCCTCAGAGTTTTATCTGATAATAATATTCAGAAGGATGACATAGAATCATTTAAAGAGAAAATATTTGACATGTACATAACAACCTGTGACTATCTAAAAAAAATGGGTTGAACTCTTACTGAAATTGAAGTATATGGAATGGACGCTATTAAAAGTTCCCAAGTTTGGGAATAAGTGCAAAGTATGTGTAAAAATGTTATTGACATGGGCTTTCCAGTTGACGAAAGTTTATTTTTTAATCAATTTTCATTGCTTAAAAATTTGCTTTCAAAAGAGATGAAAGAAAGGAATGATGAGTGGCTTAATAGATCTTGCTACGTCCTGTGGTCATATTTTTTTTCAAATTTTGAATTTCTAGAACAGACCTCAGAAATGGAGAAACTATGTAACTTTCTGTTTGCAATTCCGGCATACAATTGAAATGTGGAATGAATATTTTCACAAATAGACATTCAATGGTCTGATGAACAAAACCGCTTGGATATAAATACCATCAACTCCATAATGATGTGTAAATTCAATTTTAATATGACCTGTAAAAGTTTTTATGACATGATTAAAAATGATGCAAATTTGATCAAGGCAGGCAGAAGTACTTTAAAATATGATTGAAAACACCTTTTTCACCTAATATGTTTTATTGTAATACTGCATAATTAATCACGAAATATGTAATTTAATTGTTATTTCAGTAAATTATAATTTATATATTCTTTTGTAAACATATTTATTCAATTTTTAGAATATTCAAGAAAAAAAATCAAAATACCCATTGTCCAGGTTTTTTTTAGAAAATGTCCCAGTTTTTCCCTTTCAAAACTTCTTTTGTCCCGGTTGTTACCAAAAGCATCTGGTCACCCTACATTTATACCAAGTTGACGGAATTGTGATGGTGATGCAACTTGGAAGTGACTCGGCAATTCTAGTCACTGAGTGACTTTTCCTTTCACCCATGATTCTAGTCACCTGCCAGTAGCCTGTTATCACATTCAAAAATATAGGCACCTAAACTTCCAGTGTCTATAATTATGCTACCGCTTATGCTGTAAGGAAAGCAAAGACATTTTTAAAGCCTGAACTTTAGCCTAATAATCTATGCTTGTCAAATTTTGCATACTAAAAATTTTCTTTTACGAAAACCACCCTGATAACGGCAGCATAAACATGATATTTCCTAAGTGAAAAAATTGTAAAAATTTAATTCTTGTATGTGAACGCTGAAACTTTCAACACCGTAATTAAACAAAATAGGTATTACTATTATGAATATACTAGTAGGTTTGTTATTTATTATTAAAAATGTTTTCTTTAACATTTTACTTTTTTTTAAAAAACCATAGAAATTTAAGTAAATTTTAATAATAATATTTTAAAATGTAGGGTCCAATACTTCATTATAAGCCGTACTTTTTGTTTTTACTTTTGGGTAATTTGACAAGTTTTCAGATCAGCTAAACCGGTACACTCATTTTTACCCCTGGAGTGTAGGCAATTTCAAGAAGGGTGTATGAATTTGAGTTCATATTCGTAGAACATTGGGTAAAGCTTTCCAAAAACATATTAAAACAGTAATCCCTGTCTCCTTTTTCTTTGGTCATTCGCTAAAACAAGTGAAATTTTTTAGGTTGTTGGTTTAACTCGCGAGAATATAAAAGAGCTATGTGGCAAATTAAAAATATTAAGTGGGTGAATACTAAATCTTCTATCATTCTGCTTACTACGGCGACGCTGCCATCGTAATGTGCAGTAAAGGAGTATATCCTCTTCGCTTTAGGACATGTTTGATACTAGGGAAAAATAAATATCATATCACCATCAAAAATCAGTTGCGTTGATATAAATACATAGGCGACAGTGATTTGTTGGCAACTTCAGTTGCCGTCAAATCAGATCACTGTCACCAATCACCTTGGTATAAAACATCCTTAAGAAAAACTTCAAATTTGTATTTAAATAGGCAGAGCTGAGGCATGTATAACAATATATCATACTTAAACATTCTCAGCAGTTCTATTAGCAGAATTTAACAACAGTATTTCTACTGTGTTTCACTTTGTATTTCTCTGTTAGCTAGTTTAATCAAAGTCACTATAATATAATTTAAACATTTAATGATTTTGCTTCTTTATAAACTACTTTAAAGTAGTTGGAGGAGTTTGAGCCAATGCATAAGTGTCATGCAGTGAGATGATGGTGTCTAGATTATATTATTGATAACTAGTTAATCATCCATGGCTGATTTTAGGATTATGTATATGTTTGTCACAAAAGGTGATCTCTTAACAAAAAATAGGCGCTGGCAACCCAAGTCCCTTACTCCCTATTTCTCATTTAATCAAGGTCTTGACGTTCACTATGTTTCCTTGAGAACTGCAAGGGTTTACTGTAGTTTGTAAAATACTACAATATGAATGTTTCAATTTCAGTTGTACTCGATCAACAGACATGCTAGGAGAAAATGCACAGAAAGACAATGAGACTTTCATGATATGCAGCCATAAGTTGAGAAATTTCATGAGGGGTTTCATGCACACTGCAATTCCTGTATGACATGGTTAATTTACATTTTTCGTTCGGAACATTATCATTGCTTCAAATAAAGTAATGCTGACCAAATTTACACTTAAATACGGCTTGTATTTTTATCAGGATCGATGTAGACAAAATTTATAGTAATTATTTATCTTTGGAAGTGTTAGCTGAATTATTTCCGTTGGAATTGATTGAAGAATTGTCAAAAAAATAGTAAAGTAAAATGACTTGAATTTTCATGAAAATCAGGATTTGGATTAAAATTTACCATGGATGGCAAATCTATGGCATGCATGCCACCTTAGATATGTGAGATGATTTTGTTTGGCACTCATCAAAAAATCGTTTATTTGCTACTTAATATTTTTCCATTTCTGACTAAATATAAAAGACTATTTCTAGCGAGATTACAACTATTTTGATAAATAACTATATAATAGTAACCTTTTGCCCAGAGTCGTGAAGCTAGTTGCTGCATAATTGTAGTCTGTTCATAAATGATCTTGGGCAATGTATCTTTTTAGATAACTTTAATTTTATGTAATCAATGCATTGTTTTCTGAGCTCTAGTCTGAGAAAAAATGATGATGGTTAAACCATAAAATTATTTCTTTTTGGGTGGATTTTCAATTAATAGTAGGTTAAAGAGAAGCCAAATTTTGTAATTTTGGTATGCAAGCAAAAACTGCCATAACTGGAATATACCATATTCTCCACAAAGAAAGATGACATCAAATTTAAGAAAACTCCTATTTAGATAAAAGTCTGAAGGGAATGATCTTAATTTGTACTTTGTGATCTAACTAGCATTAACTGATGTGCGTTACTTGTCTCAATGTTTACTCTAATTCTCTCATGTGCAACAGAAAATGACTTGCAAGGCTAAAAGAAGTCTTGGTTCCCATATTCTCTATTGCTCATTTTCTAAATAAGCTTGTAATATGCATGTTGAATCTTCTGTATCAGAGTTTAAAAACTGACCAGACCATCATTTGCAGATACCGTATAGCAGTGTTTTCCAACTTTCTGTAGAATTTCATGGCATCTTCAACTTGAAAAAAGGTTTTATATTTTTATTGATACAGTGGGTTCCGCTTATTAGAATCAGTGGTTAATTGAATCAGCCGCTTTATTGAATCAAAACCGTAAAACCAAAACCCTTTTCTATCTAACGTTTTAAAAAACCTCCCATTATTGGAATCACTTATTTCGGTTTATTGAATCGTGCGGCAATGAATGAATGCAGGGTTGTATACCTAAAGCTGCGAAATGCTACGGAAAAGCAGATTTTCATCACATCGAGCAGAAATGAAAACCTAAGAGGAGGAAGTTGAGGAAGAGTTCAGTAGATTGAATTCGATAGATGACGACATTGTTGAAGCTCCTATTGGCAGAAGATGACATTGTGATAACACAAAAAGTGAAATTTGCATTTAAAATTTTATTTGTTATAAACTTTCTTATATCTCTCAAAAATTAGCATAACCATGAAATTTTTATATACGAAAGAGATATGAACTTTATTCTAACATTTTCTTATTTGTCATAACTAAAATACGCAGACTCCAGATTATTGAATCAGCCATTTAATTGAATCAAATAACGGATTCCCGACTTGATTCTAATACGTGGAACCCACTGTATCACAATGTTTGGACACATTCATTCCTTAGTGCTACATCATTATCTATTTATTAGAGGGAAATTGTTGACGTAATGATCTATCCTCATTTCTAAATTGTTCATTTATTTATTTAATCACTTTCCGCTGCTCCTCTGTTGGGAAACTGCTATACTGTATAGCACTGAGTAAGAACTCCCTGGATCATCCAAGTGCAGATTAATTTGTCAACCAGGCGACTTCTACATGGCTTACTGGGAACCGTACATATTTTATTAACCAGAGCAAACTACTAAATATGTACCCTCTCCCCATTTAAAAAATTATTTTCTATAGTTTATTTAGTTATTATTTATTTTTTGCACCCCTTAGTTACACCTGGGGCAGATGTCCTGCTTGCTCCCCCGTAGTTACGGTACTGACCGGGAATGTCTATACTGAACATCAGAATGAAACACACTGCATACAATCCAAACCAGCATTTCCCAGTGTATGGTCCACGGACCACTTGTGGTCCATGAAGGTTTTGTTGGTGGTCCGTGGAGGTTTCCAAAATGTAGTTTTTCTTTAGGCCTCACCTCATATTTAGTTGGAACTTTTTTGGGGAAATTTATGCAAATTTTACACCATAACATATTGAATATTGTTAGTAATTAAGTTTGTAAAATTATTTCATATTTCAAAAATTTTTCCTGCACAGATGTTGAAAATATTTCTTTGATTAAAACAAAAATAATCAGGTGATCGTCAAACATAGATACAGTAAGTAGGTTAGTGTAAGAAATGAGGTGGTCTGCAGGGTTTGGAAGGGTTGCTGAAGTGGTCCATAGAGTTCAAAAGGTAGGGAAATGCTGGTCCAAACCTACATTAACAGTTTTTGAAATGGGTAATAGAAGAAGACACAATTTGGAGGGAAATTAAACAATACAACAGATGAAGTAGAAAAGCTAATATAGTACAAGCACTTTAATCCAGTGCCCTTAGGAAATAGGTCATGCCGGACTATGGAATTTTCCTGACCACGGTAGTTGGCCATATTGAAAGGTAAACAAAATCTATGCAATAATTTTTTGTTTTATGATTTTATTTCACTTAACTTTTCAGATTCACTTTGTTCACATCTCATTGTTCATATTTTGTTTTATTAGTGTCCATTCAGATGGTAAGTAGTTGAAGCAGAGAGAAAAGGGAAAGATATTAACTTGTAGTGACTTTATATTTAAGTGATTAGATTTGAGTTTCCTCCTTCCTGTTCTTAGAGGGATATAGTTTGTTATATGATGTGTATGAAAGAATTGAGTGAGTTTTTAATTTAAAACTGGTATGTCAAACTGGCGGCCTGTGGGCCATATGAGTCCATTTCTTTCCCTAACTACAACCCAAAAACTCATTTGATTGAACTAAAGTACTCAATATTTTATATAAATGCTTTATTTTTATGAAAAGGACAATATTCTGTCATTGTTACTGAGGTCATATAGAACATGTTTGATAAATTGCTCTTTTTAATGCCAAGAAAGGTGTCCAGTCTTCTAGAATAAATCATTTTTTCCAAATCTTACTCTCATAAAGTAACTGCAATCCTAATGCGGCCCTTCTATAACATCCATCGCTTTAATGCGACCCTGTTATCTCTTCGAGTTTTACATGCCTGATTTAAATGCACAGACGTCAGAGTTTAACTCTTAACATTTTGGTCTCAACATTCAATCTCTTCCGGGCCCACGGGCTTCACCCAGGCAGTATCTATGTGACTGGAATCATGTTTAAAACACTATAGAATTTAAACAAATATTTTTTATACTTTTTAAATAATTGGGAGCATAATAATTCTTCATGTAAACCCACTAAATGTACTGAAATGCAATTTTATTATACTGAGTCGAGTTTTCCTTTAATCGTTTTCTCGGCTTGTTTCTTAGTTCTCTCACTTGGAGAGAGGATCAGTCCAAGCTGTAGGTGACCTCTTGAAGTGTTGTTCTTATAGCGGTGTAATTTTACATAAAAATTAGGCTGTCGTAAAGTGACTTGATTTTTCGATTTATAATTATTCCAACTCAATAAATAGGAATTAAAAATTAGAAAGTATTGTTAATTTTGTTTTTCTTTTATTTGTATTGGGCATTTTTAATATTCAATGTTTGCCTTAGTTTTACAATGAATTTGCTTAGTTTACTATAGGTAACGATAACGATAAATGCAATTTTGCCTCATTCAAATATTTTCAGTTAATAAATATTGATTTCTTTATTTTTTAAGCATTCCAGCGATATTTGAGATTTTGATTGAATTCAGATAAATTCCTGACATTGCAAGAGTTCATAAGCCGGTGTGATGGGGTTGTGAAAAATTCAGAAAGCGCTAATATACCCATAGAAGAGGAAGTTCTCATAAGTAGAAAACAAGTTATGAAAGTGTATAGCTTATTACAATTGAGCGCGTTTCGTGCATGGGGTATTTGAAATGTATGATATACCTTTATTTTTATTAAAAGGCTTCTCCACTGCTTAGCGGTTGCCTTGTACTCGCAATCGCCACAGTTGTCGGTCCTCCCACTGGCCATCTGTCAGGTTGCGTGCTCTCATTGATTCTTCCATCTGCCTTCGCTAAGTGATGCGCGGGCGTCCTCGCTTCCTGCGTCCTGGGGGTGACCAGTCGAATACTCGCTTCGGCCATCTCTCCTGCGACATTCTCCGCAAATGTCCATACCATTGAAGTAACCTGCACTCCAAACGGTCGAGGATAGTCTTCTTATTCGGCGAGAGATGGAAGCAGAAGGGACTATGATATACATGTTCGTTTTAAAGTTCTTTTTCTTCATCATAAATAATTTTCTTCCTATTTAAAATATTGCATGCACACGTAGGGGAATTAAACGTATTTTGTTTATATTAACAGCAATGAAGTAACGATACAAGAAATTTTCTAAGTTCAACTCGAACTAAGACATTTTGGTTGATTTTATTGATAACGGCTACTCCTACGATAAAAATGTATACGAAAAGAAACACACTATTTTATTAGTTCTACAAGTTTTATTTGAAAAATATTTTGATATGAGCAATACTTTACGAGATATGACAGAAACATCAGCACTGCCATAGTGAAAGAGATTGCTTTATTAAATTTTGTGTCGCGTAAGAGGCTTCGCGCGCTAACTTGGCCCCGGGTCCCGCGATTTTCGTATACGGTTCTGGATATCACTTAAATCTCCGATTATGACGGATTGTGAATAAATACCCTGCAGCTCCAAGGCATCGAGCATTTTCGATAAGCCCTGTTTATTCGACCAGTACGTTACTGTGGTTTATTTCTCTTTCAGAGTCCCTATTGAATTTTTTTCGCGCTTCCTCGGGGTGGCTCTGTTAATCGTAGTGGCAATCCATCATAATAGGCTATATTTTAAAAATGTTATTGCATAAGTGTTGAGCTCATTATTTTTATATAATCATGCGGTAGAATTTGGCGCGTTTTATTAGTTACAGTATCGTATCAAGTGAACGTAAACTGATCTTAGATTTCCTCGTTTCAACGAGTTGTGTCCTTACCTTTCACTTTTATCCTGAACAACATTCGCCAGGCATGATAAACTCGAAGATGCATCAGGGCCTCATTAGGATTACAGTTGTTTAATTAGACCCAGAGTTGTAACAAAATAAGACTTTCTGGAAGATAGTCTATTTTACAAAAACCATATTTTAGAAAACGCATTATACTGTACCATAGTAGCAATGAAAAAATTGTCAGCTTCTCACAAAAATGAAGTACCTACAGGAGGTCGCCGAGTTAGGAACGGGTTGCGTTCCAAAAGTTAGTCTTTTGTTCGGAACTCGGAACCATAGGCAATATTTTATAATTGGTGTGTACATTCCCAAGTCACTCCGCAAATGCCTATTTAACCCACAATTAAACTGAAGTCTGTATTTGCTCTGAATAATAGTAGAAAATAATACTGTTGTAGACATTCGTTTTGTCTTTCATTACCCTTCCGATCGTTGGACGTACAAGGAACTTAGAACGTAACCGGCCACTGTGTCGAAGAACACTTCCGCAGAGGGTTGACGCTACACTCCGCCGTCGCCGAAAAACATTCGTACGTGCGAGTTGTCGACCGTATGCCCTATTTATTAAAATACAAATATGTACGGATGCTCATAAGTCGGGAACCTGTATTTATGTAAAATCTAACGATTTAGTCGAAACGAAAATTCGCATTCGGGCCGCACTAAGGCATAGAAAGTGCAGCCGGCAGTTCGACATACCTTCCTTACGTGAACGACGCAGGGGTGTACTGTAATAGTCTCAAAATTACCCGAGCGACTGCCAAAATAGGCGCATATCAGCCAGATAAGTAGCGGTTTTACGTGAAGGTATTGATTTATTGAGAGAATTGGTACGCAATTATCACTTTCGTACAGCAGAAACGGAAATTCTTCTTGAATTTCATTAATATACAGAGAATACGGCGAAGTTTTTCCTAGACTTCAAATGAGAAATACAAAATACATGTTTGCATGTTGGTTTGTGTGAGGTGATGCTTCTATATTTATAAGTTCTAAGTTACCAAAAAGGAACGAAATGTTATTCAGTTTCTTCTGAATACCATTAATTCACTTTTTAGCAAATATGGATAGCTTTTTCAAGTAGAAAGAAATCCGTTAAATGTTTTGGAATTGAGAAAAGATATTGGAAACCAACGTACGAGTAAGATATATTCAAGTTTCAAAGTAAAGGGGAATTCTTTTGAATTGGTTTTATTGTAATAATATCATAAAATTGTTTTTGCTGGTGGAAAAGGTAACACCACCATACTTTTGTGCGTTATAATTGGAGAGGAGCGGGTGACCTCTTGAGCTGATTTCTGTTTCTCGTTTCAGATCCACCGTGATGAGCACCGTGGAAGTTGCTGATTTTCTGCCAAAGACTCGCCCTTCAGTTATTATTTTATGCAATTAGGTGAATGCGTAATTTGAAGAGCATTCCAAATGGCTACCGGGAAAATAAAGGGGTCATTTGGATCATAGTATCTTCAACCTGAGCAGCCAGCTGTTCTAATAAAAGTTTTGTATACTGATTTCCTTTTTGTTGCTTAAAAGTGTTATGTTTATTACTTAAATGTTTTAAAACTTTGTAGGTTACATCATTATAACTGCATAAATAAAAATGTGTGAAATAATATATTGTAAAAAAAGATTTCTATTTATTTTTCAATTACCTATTATATAGTGTATATTCTTTATTCATACATTATTTTAAATTTGAGAGAAGATATTCTCTATTAATAAATTATTTTAAATTTGAGAGAAAGATTTTACAATATAAAGAGAATTAGATATAAAAAATCTTTAACCTTGTCAAAACAATGGTTTCTTCGTATTTCGTGACAATTGCCCATCAAGAATGGGAATAGAAGCGTTATTCACTTGTTATGCTAACGCTCCACCGCTGAGCTAGAAAATAACATGGCGAAACTCTCCCCAACAGCGAGAATATTGAATAAGTAAATATGACGTCAATGGAAATGGAAGCGTTATTCACTTGTTATGCTAACGCTCCACCGCTGAGCTAGAAAATAACATGGCGAAACTCTCCCCAACAGCGAGAATATTGAATAAGTAAATATGACGTCAAAGAACTGTTACGTCAAGAGGGGGGAGGAGGGGAGCTGCTACGTCATAGGGGCGGAGGAGGGGAGCTGTGACGTCAGAGGTAGTGACCTTCACTGGCACTTTCACTTTCATTTTCTTGAAAATGTTGAGAAAAAACCGAAATTTTTGAAAAACCTGTATAAGTAGACCAAAAACTGCGTTTGACCTTTATTTAACCTTCTTTGACCACTAACTCACCTCAAATTAGTTCCGATTTCCGCCACCTGCCCAGTAAATGGCGCATGACTAGTTGAAGGCGGTGAATGGGCCAGGTTGTCATTGCGGTATTATTCTAATAGCCACGGTAGAGGGTTGACTAGCATATCTGGTTACGAATACTAAGCGCGCGAGTTCGAATCAACCCGTGTGACTGGATTTGTTTTCGTGATTACCTTTGTTATATATTAAGATGGTCTCGGCGAACCCATAGTGGACTATAAGTTTTAATTAGAGTTATTTCCACTAAATGGAATATTTTAAATGCATTTCTCCAATTTTATATCGCTTATTTGCGTGATAAACGTAACGTTTTTAAATCGATTTTCGCTTCCAGTATTTACCCAGAATAATTTTGAGGATAGGACGTAGAATTGACTCGAAAACTTTAAATACAAGTAGATTTATTTACAATTTTTACTCATATATACATATACAGGATTTTAGTAGTGCAATACGTATCACAAGTACATAATTACACTCCTGTCACTGCGTCGTAAATCCGTGGAATCTATACAATTTCAAGTTGGCGAACACGTCAGTAAATCGGCCAAACTCCTTCGTTGCGGTGTTAGTTCTAATAGCCACGGTAGAGGGTTGACTAACATATCTGGTTACGAATACTAAGCGCGCGAGTTCGAATCATCCCGTGTGACTGGATTTGTTTTCTTGATTACCTTTGTTATATATTAAGATGGTCTCGGCGAACCCATAGTGGACTATAAGTTTTAATTAGAGTTATTTCCACTAAATGGAATATTTTAAATGCATTTCTCCAATTTTATATCGCTTATATGCGTCATAAACTTAACGTTTTTAAATCGATTTTCGCTTGCAGTATTTACCCAGAAGAATTTTGAGGATAGGACGTAGAATTGACTCGAAAACTTTAAATACAAGTAGATTTATTTACAATTTTTACTCATATATACAAATATAGGATTTTATTAGTACAATACATATCACAAGTACATAATTACACTCCTGTCACTGCGTCGTAAATCCGTGGAGTCTACACAATTTCAAGTTGGCGAACACGTCAGTAAATCGGCCAAACTCCTTCGTTGTTCCCGAGACTGGGTCATTCCCGTGGCGCCTTCAGGTCCGCTCTACGCGTTTGAACGGCTGACTTCGAGTATTTTCTTCATGACGCTGCTTATGATGGTTAAGTTTTCGCCCGAAGCACATGGCCGGAAAAATGAAGCAGTGATCTTCGGAACACTCCAAGTAGGCGACGACATCCTGAGCCTGTAAAAAACACAAAGAAACCATTAACATGGAATTACCGTCCTCTTTGTGATCGAAGTCAGTGGCTCTTGACACATGAGTTAAAAATTGCTTTAATCTTGTATTTCTAATTTTATTAGTTTCAACGGTGAGAAGGGGCAAAACGATCTTTATTGAGGCGTAATTCGTAAAATACCGCATAACCTGAGACATAGGACTTTAAAATTTTATTGCGGGAATCACCGTAAGAGATGCATTTCCCGTGTTTTTACTTGGCGACCACAATAATACGCATGGTAAACTATGGAATACAAATGAAAAAATTAAGAAATATCAGGCCTAAAACATTTCAAAAAACTGAAATTCAGTAATAAATACCAGAAAAATGTACAAAATATAAATATTAATGAAAATAATGAAATATTTCGGAGAATTATCTGGGACCGATCAGGAACATATGCACATCGCCGTATACAAAGGACAATACAGCTGAAAGAACTACGTGAAAAACGTGGGACGCGCAGTATTTTACATAAACATGCGGAAAACGCTAGATGAGGGGCTAGAAGGTTAAAATAAGACTTCGTCGTATAGAATACAAATACTATAATCTTTTTTAAAGGCCTTTACGCGTGGCATGCATACGGTTGTTTTTTAAGCGCAGATATTCCATTCTATAATGCATTATTTAATAAATAGATAAACCGCAAAGTGAAGAGAAATCGGAAGGCATTCCAAACCGGAACCAGTACCCCGAAATGTTTACCTGGAAGAACTATGATTACACCTTGGCATATGTCGGACTACGCCATCTCTCGCGGCATTATTTGCGTTTCCGGTAAAATTGTATGTATGAAGGCATGTTCGGTCGATTCTACATTAAGAGAACGCGTTTGTTAGCGCTCCGTCCTTCGGAAGCGACGTTAAGCAGTTGGCCCACTTGGTGCTCTTCGTAAAGAGTAGCCTGTTGCCGGCACTGGGTTACTCTAATCTTTTCTGTGTTTGTCCGGTGTGGAAGTAGTTATGGCTAAAATAATCTTAGAGGTTGGATATAGTCGGTCCATCATCGGAAGTCTGATGGCCTCGAAAACTGGGCGTGCACGAGTTAGCAGCAGCCAATAGGAGACTGTTTGTTTGGGAAGGTAGTGGGGAGGAAAGCAGTCTCACTCCTGCTCTCGAAGAGATCGCATCGGACTGCGTTGCCGTTTCTACCGCCGTTTCCTTGCTGTGGATCAAAAAGAAGGATGGGAAGTATTTTATTTAGAAACTGCGTAGTATATCAGCTGAGCAAGAGCTGGCAGCGCGCACCGACATCTGCTCTCCCGCACGAAAGTTGAGAGGGGCGATGGAAGGGGAAACGTTCGTGATTGGCTACTTGCTCTAAGTAGGCCAAGGGACTTCAGATGGGGGATCGACTATAGCCAAAAATATAAAAAAAACAATTAAAGCGTTCTATATTTTATATGGATGCTTTACTTTCACGAAAAAGGATGAAAAAGGATAAGATAGAGGCGTATACAAGTTCGTCCGTAACTTGGTTGGCATAGTTAGAAAAAAATATTGTCAAAGAAGTTAAGGTGATTTTAGCGACGTACTTCAAAATAGTTACCTTATAATTTACGCTATAATGGTCATCATATAAATAAAATCCTTAGTAAACATAGTGTGTAATGCTTTTTGAAGTTTAATATCTCGCAAACGACTTAACCGAATTTGATGAAATTTTCAGGATAGCATTATAATCTAATAAAAAAACGTTTCAATGTATCCAACTCGAGATCAAAGACCCAGGGGATAATTTCCATTTTCCAAAACGTAACACGTAAAAATGGACATTTCGACGTGCAGATTTTCAATCTTTTTTAAATTAAAATTAGAAATAATTGACCTACAATCTTCGAATATAAACCATCATGAAGACATCATTACAAAGTTTCTATTATTTTCGTCTTTTTCCCGCATACATTTCGAAATCGCTCAATTTAAATGTTTAATTCACACAAATTGAGGAAATCTTTCCATTTTTAACGGGATGTTACCTTGCCTACTTATTCCATTGTTAGACCTCGATATCATACTGTTATTTCAATCCTTATTGGTATAAACGTGCTTTGAATGCTTTTAATACGAGATAGAGGGAGAGAGATAGTGGGGGAGAGGGACGGGGGAGAGATGGGGGAAACGATTTTCAAGAGTTTTTTCTGATGTTAATATGATCTCCCTAAATATTTTGAACGATCGTATCTTTCCTCCCGTCATTTTTGACGGGCGTTACACTAGTATATAACAAAACTCAGATTATCTGAAATAATAAAATTGGTACCAAGACTGATTCGAATAATCAAATTTTTTATATTTGCTTAAGAGAAAGGACTTTGAATTTTAAAGTTTTTATTGCCTCAAAAAGCAAGGAAATAACATGTCTTTTAACAATAGATTTAACAAATAACATTTAACAATTGAACCTCATATTACACGTCTTTATGGACAACGCCCGCTTAGGCTAGATGTCTCTTCTGGATGGAACGTCTATATAATTCGCAGTGTTTCCCTCGGAATCCTTCCGCACCTCCTTTTCCCTCCCCCTCCTACTACACCCCCTCCATTTTCAATTTTTCGCTTCATATTCATAATTGTTATAAAATTCCTAGTCGATCGATACCAATGTCCTCAGTGTTTCCTTCGAATTCCTTCCGCACCTCCTTTTCCCTCCCCCTCCTACTACACCCACTCCATTTTCAATATTTAGCTTCAAATTCGTAATTGTTATAAAATTCCCAGTCGATCGATACCAATGTCCGCAGTGTTTCCTTCGGATTCCTTCCGCACCTCCTTTTCCCTCCCCCTCCTACTACACCCCCTCCATTTTCAATTTTTAGCTTCAAATTCGTAATTGTTATAAATTTCCCAGTCGATTGATACCAATGTCCGCAGTGTTTCCTTCGGATTCCTTCTGCACCTCCTTTTCCCTCCCCCTCCTATTACACCCCCTCCATTTTCAATTTTTCGCTTCATATTCGTAATTGTTATAAAATTCCTAGTCGATAGATACCAATGTCCGCAGTGTTTCCTTCTGATTCCTTCCGCACCTCCTTTTCCCTCCCCCTCCTACTACACCCCCTCCATTTTCAATTTTTCGCTTCATATTCGTAATTGTTATAAAATTCCTAGTCGATAGATACCAATGTCCACAGTGTTTCCTTCGGATTCCTTCCGCACCTCCTTTTCCCTCCCCCTCCTACTACACCCCCTCCATTTTCAATATTTAGCTTCAAATTCGTAATTGTTATAAAATTCCCAGTCGATCGATACCAATGTCCGCAGTGTTTCCTTCGAATTCCTTCCGCACCTCCTTTTCCCTCCCCCTCCTACTACACCCCCTCCATTTTCAATTTTTAGCCTCATATTCGTAATTGTTATAAAATTCCTAGTCGATAGATACCAATGTCCGCAGCATTTCCTTCGGATTCCTCCCTCTCCTTAAAACTCTCCTCCATCTTCAGGTTTGCCCTTCATATTTTTCATACTTCGAATTAAAGTCTCTGTGGACATATGCAAATGTGGACAAAGAAAACAGTGGACGAAAAGGCTGTGGACATATACAAAAGTGGACGAAAAGGCTGTGGACATATATAATAGTGGACATAAAGGCAGTGGACAAAAAGACTGTGGACATAAACAAAAGTGGACATAAAGGCAGTGGACGAAAAGGCTGTGGACATATAAGAGTGGACATAAAGGCAGTGGACATAAAGACTGTGGACATATATTACGGTGGACGTAAAGACTCTGGACATAAAGGCTGTGGACATAAAAGAGTGGACATAAAGGCAGTGGACATATCATCTGGGAACCGAACAGTGAATAAATACATATGTTACGTGCCAACCCAAATCTCGCACGCCATAAGTTTTCCATCCCTGACCTAGAGTAACCCGGTTAAAATGCCTGGCTTGAGGTATCCACGGCTGTCTGGGACGCCATGATCTATGACTATGGTGCGCTTTCCCACCGAACTCCAGTAATAAATATCTCTGAAAAGGCGGAATATCAATGGCATTCATTCAGTTTTTTTCGGAGTCGACGTTTTAATTTCTCAGGACTTATAAGGAAGTCAGCGTCAACTTTTAAATGTCTTCTTAAAATTATTCGAAGGGATCTCACGGGGAGTATAGATCAGATTGTCTTGGTGGACTAGACCCGTCCTTATAAGGAGGAGAACCGCCCATAATCCCGAGTTTAAGTTTGAACTGGCTTTAAGATTCGTAAATGAATTGGTTAAAACTAAAAATTATATCATTTTCCATTTGATATAAAAGTCAAAAGAAGTTTTCTGTCCTGAATATTAATTGTTCAGTTATAATTAGCAAAAGTTCTGTGATTGTATTAATGTCCTACTACAACCTAAATAGTAAATAGATTAATATTCTTAGTTAAATATTTGTGTATAGTTTCAAAATTATCTTTCATGAACAATTCCTCCTTAACTCTCATCCACACCACAAGCCCTTCCTAATTAGAGGATTTCATGAAGCCAACCTCTCACGATCTCATCCTCACATATAATGAACACGTCTTCCGCGGCCTCTCCTTCTGCCTTATTCAAAAGTTCAACCTCTCCTGCCATCGTCGTGGGACCCGGATTTTTGGACAAAATGGTTGGTGGGATATAAGATGCAAAAGGTTGAGAACCGCTGTACGAGAGCGCAACTACGGTTTTGGTGAACTATGCCTCCATCCACTCCTTTCTGTCACACCTCTCTTCCCATCCTGCGCTATCCTTAACCTACCGTTTCTTCCCCACACATCATCACCTTCCTGGAGTTAGACCTCTCAATCCGGGAAAGAAATATCCAGTGTCCATATTGAACCCTGCAACCACCTTCAATGACTCCAACATGAAAGCTGCCACACCTTCAACACTAAAATCCCAGTTCCCCACCCCCGCCGAGGGTAGAGAATCTGCACGGAAGAGGAGTGTCTCTTGCTTAGAACATATTGCCATACCAACCGAAAGATTTTCTTTCTCCCGTGGTAGAATCTTGGCTATCTACTATAACCGCCAGCAAATAAAAAATGTACGCTTTAAAGCAGGTGTCTCAAACTCGCGGGCCGCATGAGGCCCGCGCGATGCATTTGTGCGGCCCGCGAAGCAATTTACTTTATACTATGCGAACCGAACTCAAATCTATTTCTTATCAAATATTTCTATAGAATCTAAGAAGCGTATTAAATCATTACAATTTATATCAGCCTGCACGGTTGAGTTACCTGCTGAAGAATGTTTATCTCACTGCCAGCGAGTTTCTTGCGTATTAGAAGGACTAAACCCTCGACTCCAAATCTGGCATTTTTGTAATGAGTGCCTGTAAGACGCGTAATAGGGCGATTCCTCTCTTATAAAAAGGGAGAGTGAATATAATACAGAGAATACGAAAAGATGTGAAGACTGGGAAAGTAATGAATGCGGCCCACGGATCATCAGAAAGCCGTCATGCGGCCCGCACACCAATGTGAGTTTGAGACCCCTGCTTTAAAGTAAGCCTTGAAATTGTATAGTATGCAAAAATTATGCGACTAATTCATCCGCCAGACTTTATTTTTACTATTTCAATCATCGGTTTGAGTGGTGGATTAACGTTATTATACATAGAATTGGAAAACTTTAGCAACGGGATCCCTATGGGCATCATTTTATATTGGCTCACGCCAAGTTCGAACCTTGATTACGCGTAGCTTCAATTTTCTTAGCTTTCGAAAATCCGGAAGCCTCCACTTCCTCTTCGGTTCTGCGGAAAATACCGTATCTGCGAATAAACAAATATCGTGTCAATTGTAAAAGCGGTTGCTCTCGCATTTCACGAAGGTGGCGATCCTGGAAAAATATGAAAAGTCCTGACTCACTTGATGCAAACAATATATACGCTTCTTTATTAAATGATGGCAGTGTTATTTTACATCCGTAAAAAGTAACTGTTAACAGAAAAAAATTCACCTTAAGAATATTTAGTATGTATTTTTAGCGGTCTTTTTTTAATGCGCTTATAGTTTCACTTTGGCATCTGTTTCTGATTTTTTACAAAAAATACGCTTAGGTGCTGATATTTATTTGTTGTAGTATTTTCTTTTGTTATAATGCTTTTAATGGGAATTTATAATCTATATTATGATGCCGTCGATTTAAAGCAAATATGTAATCTTATGATGACGTTATAATCCTAAAATAAGAAATATGCTTTCTTCATTGATTTTAACATAATGAAAGGCAAACTTTTGTAAATGCTTTCGAAAAAACAACTGCTTTTCACTACTGCAGGGATTTAAAGAAGTGTAATGTGTAATTTGCTCTGCGATTCTTTTCTCACTTTTTTTAACTCGCAGAGAAAGAGGCAACGAATAGTGTAGAGTGCGGTGTAAAGTGATAAAGCGGGCAATCTTAGGACAAAATAACGATTATAAAACTATTCACCCTTGTTAATCTGTTACAAATTTTATAAAATGAAATATATTTTACACTAATTCTGTTATCTCATGAGCTTTATACATATATAATTTTCTTCTTTAGCTTTCCCTTGTTACATTAAATATCGAGTTGAAAAGATGCAGGCAACCTACGGAAGGTTTTCCGGGTTTCCTATCCGGCTTAGGGCGAATGCCAGGGTAAGCTCCCCGTGTATATGACAAACATCCTCCTGCCAAATGGCTTACAAACTGTTCGAATTATATAGACTTTCCATCCAGAAGAGACATCTAGCCTAAGCGGGCGTTGTCCTTAAAGACATGTGTAATATGAGGTTCAATTGTTAAATGTTATTTGTTAAATCTATTGTTAAAAGACATGTTATTTCCATGTTTTTTGAGGCAATAAAAACTTTTAAAAGTCAAAGTCCTTTCTCTTGAGCAAATATACAAAATTTGTTTATTCGAATCAGTCGTGGTCCCAATTTTATTATTTCAGATAATCTGAGTTTTGTTATATACTAGTGTAATGCCCGTCAAAAATGACGGGAGGAAAGATGCGATCGTTCAAACTATTTAGGGAGATAATATTAACATCAGAAACAACTGTCTTGAATATCGTCTCCATGTAAACTGCATAAAGAAAGGGTTCAATGCACATTTAATTCATTTATTATTTTAATATATACTCTTTCTTTTCAACTAGTTCAAAATTTACCTATAAGCAAGTAACATTCCTTATAAAAAGACTGGCATCTAAATGGATTTTTGAAGCCACCATACTGTCCTAGGATAACAATATTTAAAGATATTATTTTATCGTAGTTTTTATATCTCAATGTGTTTTGTTTGACTCTAGTTCCAACAAACCTGTCCTGCTAACCATTAAGGCTGATAGCTGGGTCCCTGAGGAAGGAATTATTATGAATAAACATATTTGGAATAAGATTATTACCTGCATGCCATTCAAATTTTAGTCCCCACTTAATGTGGCACTCTAAGCTAACAAAATTTATAAAAGCCTGAAAATTTCTTCACCTCCAGTGCAGCTTTCCTTTCCTCCTCTACTGTTGACAGATTCTGAAAAAATAATCAAAATACATAATTAATTAAAATTGACAGTCATACTAACTCATTGCTTGCATAAAAGCAAGGAATACTAAATTAATTTATATTGAACAGGAAAAACATATGCTGTAGTCATGTTTATCGAATTTATTATGTCTGAATAATCGCTTTACTGTTTCAATACCATTAAAAATTTTTGTTTTATTATATTGTGAACCATCTCCTGAGAACCTATTGCAGGACACTGTTTGATACATAAATAATTAAAAATCAGCCTCGAATATATATGCAAAATATTTTTCAGTCTAGGTGTACAGTTATAATTTTCAAATCTCAGTAATAACCATCCCAACCTACTTCATGTCTCAGTGGTAAATTTAATGCAAGTCAATATTCAAACCAGTGCTGGAAATGAGCCGGAATGCCTCTCTGGCTGGTCATACGAACCGATGATACCCTTCCATTTCGTCAGACATTTAGAAATGTTGTCTCTTATAAAAAGTGTTCCGTTTTGTAAAAATTTCTGTTCCACTACCAATACAAGCGTTCCATTGTGTAACATTTTCCATTTCAAGCACTGATTCAAACAGCCTTGGCCCTCTGAAACGTTAACAACAATAGGTCATTTTATTTCCAAACTATTCTTTTATCAGAGTTTCCCAACTTAAATTTTCTACTATCATGGAAATCTATTCAAACGTTAATTGGCTGAGAATAAGAACTTCCTCTTGATTGAAAAGTGTAGTTGACATAGCTAAATTATTTATCAATCTTAATCAGATAATTTGATGGAGCAATGCTAAAACCACATGGATTTTAAAATTAACTTTTTCATGGGACTCCAAGTTTTAAATAGTGACACTTAAATTCAAGAACAAACACTAAAAAAATACTTGCCTCCAGTCTCCAGTATCACCAGTAGCCACAGTAAGGTTACAAAAAAAACGTGCATCTAAGCTACAAAAAATCCATCTTCAGTGGTAATATACCATCAGTTAATTTAGCCGAAATGTACGTTTTTTTTTATAAACTTGTTGGGGATATTGGAAATACCTGAGATAAGTATTTTTTCACCCTTTCAATGCTGAGCTGAATGTTTTGGCAGTATGTGCCATTTTGAAAACCATTCTCTTAAAGTAAGGAGTATTCGCTATTCTCTGTAAAAGCACACTGCTATAATATGATGCAAAACTAATTTGCTGAGGTGAGACTAAGCGAGTGACAAATCGTTTTGTCAATAGCACTGAAAGGCTTAAGGTAGTCGCCCACTACACCGTTCCGTTCCGTCACGATGCGACCTGCCGACAGACGGCGACGGTAGCCTTGTCGCCCACTTGTCCGTTTCGTGCCTCCACGACCCGTCGTATTTCCACTAGGGTAGCCCCACAGCTCACAATCAAGGGCAGTCGCAGTCTCCGTGTATAGGAGAGTTGCTGCGCAGTGTGGATTGCTGTCGTCAGCTGTAGTGGGGCATAGTCTGACATCTAGGCAGGATGAAAACGCGCAGGCGCAGGACGATGAACACCTGCAAAGAGGCTAACTAACTAGGCCGTGACGTCACATTCGTCCCGTTTTTGACGTGCCGGAACGTCGAGGGAGAATCCTGTACTATATACTGGTTTTTCTCTGGTAAGTTAAACATCATTTGTCATTGAAAATAATAGGATCAAGTCTGAATATCTTAAAGGTAAAATGTGTCAAGTTATTTTTATTTTCCTAAAAGTGATATTTTAATATGAAAAATCAGTTAATGATCTGTATATAAGCCATTAACTATATACAATAAATTTCTACCTATTATTTAACTAATGCAATTTACCGTCAAAAGTGACGGGTATGTATGATTTTAATATTTAAAAAAATTTAAATAAAAATAAATGAAGCCAAAATCTATTAAAACCTTACAAATAAACTTGAGGAGTATCTTTATTTAGTGATTGTAAAATATATTAATTAAGTATTAATCGGGCCTTTTATTAATAATACGTTATAACTTAAGATTTTAAATACCACCAATTATTTATAATAAATTTAATATTCAAGCATATCCTTAACCTTTAACAAGATTATTCTGCTCTTCTCACTAATTACATTTCCATTTTCCACATTTTTAATTTACATTCCAACCTTTCGCTGTTATCGTTACAGCTAATTAGCCAAAAAGAATATTTATGCGTGAAGTAGTTATAATACATTTCAATTCCATTAATCAATATTTCTGTTATTGATGATGGAAGCTAATTAGTTATACAATACATAAACATCAAATACATATAATGTGAATGCTGGACAAAAATGTTGATTGATGTCAGAGGACTGGGGAGATCTGTCGCAAAACTCAATATTGGAACAGCTTGCGAATTGTACAGCCAAAGATAGTAACACCTCCAGCCGCCAAATAATGTACTATCTTAACTTTCAATGTCATATGCCGTCTATGAAATGGTATCGCCACAGAGTATTTACTTTTAATTGTAAATTAGTCAGAACCCACTCAGAAATACCTACATTTACGGGTAAGTTGCTCAGAGTTCTTCGAATTGTTCTAGCTGATGGAAGTGGCAGAAAGGTTCTCATGTACATATATGCTTTTGGACTTAAAAAGCGAAGGCCTAAAGCCATTGTCTTTATATTACCCTTGTTTTTATTCCTTTTACCTTTTTCAAACATTAAGACCAAAGCCTTCATCTTCTCTGGTAAATATTTATCACAAAGGAACTCCAGTGACCTAACTCCTGCTTGAGCATCCTGCAACTGTTCTTTCAAGAATCATACTGTTGCCAGCAGGTGAAGAAGATGGTGGAGATGGAATATCCAAATTTTCACTTCCACAGTCATCAGAAGTGCCTTTTGTAGCATTATCCCCTATTACAAGAGAAGAGTGAATGAATAAATGAATAATGTATTTGAGGCAGGATTGAGATTAATAAGTCTCCTCTTCCATCTAATCCCTTATCAAGCTAAAAGCTAATTTAATACATATAAAGATATTGAAAAGCAAGAAAAATATATACGTACAAAACAGTGGACAAAATATATAAAAAGCCCACTTCATAAGGAAAAAACTAAAGAAGGAGATTGTGAAAAACCAGCAAAACATTCTGATATGATCTCAATTGCTACAATTATAATTAATTACTCAAACATAGGACATACATGGATGTTATACATATGCAGTAAAGCGGATTAATTCTCTTAAGAAGACAAAAATGAAGTAAAGGCACCTGTTACATATTTCAAAGCAAGATTGCCTACAATAAATGAATGAATGTATTAATTACTTAAAATTGATAAATAAATGAAATAAAATAGAAAGATAAATAAAAATGAAATGGAAATAATAAATAAATACAAGTAATAAATTCAACCTAACAGATGTTCTTAAAAATATAATATATTATGAACAGAAAAATTTATAGGATTCACATAAATGACAAATGCTTATATAGATTTATACAGTCACATAAGTTAAAAGACTAAACTGTAACAAATTATTTGTGAAAAATTTTTATTAAGTTTAAATCACTTGAGTAGAATGCCAAAATGTGACATTTCTAAAGTACTGAGTATTTAAGGTTTTATAATTAATGTTATATTAGAAAGTTATTTGCCCACTTCCTCCTACACTAAGATTTATTTGTAAAGGATTCATACACACGGAAGTACGAATCAACTGCACATATTGTATTATTTACCAAATACACACATTAATAAACACCCGCACTCGCAAAAACACGTATGAGTGCGTTTGTGTGTGTATACATACATATCGTATGTATAAAAGAGCATTCAGCAGTATAAATACCAATCTCATTCATCAATGCTAACCCGTATACAAAAAACCCAGTCACTACATATGCACATGTACGTACGTACATACATACCTACAAATATACGATTATCGTCAATCGTCGTGTTTTCCGAAGAACATTCTGCATTTACAGATTGCCTTTCTTTTGGAGGCTTTCTTTGGTTTCCTATCAGAGGTGGTGGATTGGGCACGTCGAATTTAGGCGGCAATGCATGGCTATGCAGTCTATTTTTTAAATAGTTGAGGAACATACTGTCTTCAAAATGTACACTACATATTCCGCAGTTGGCATGCAAATAGCTCGCACTCTTATTTTCGAGGTTTTTAGGCGTGAGCGAATAACCCACTCCTTGCACCTGATGAGTAAACACATGTTCAGAGGTTGGAAAGTACTCATATTAAAGGAAGGTATAGTCAATTCGAAAAATACCAATGCTCCCTAGAGTATAAAATTAATAAAAAGACAGGTTATCATGAAGTTTAGTCACCTTTATTTTTAAGGTGTTCCAAGCTACAGTTTAGTCACTTTTATTATGTAAATCGATATGTATACTTCAAACAACATTGAAAGGATGTACTGACGAGCCTCTGGCTCGCTATATTTTAATGCGTAGTCGGCTCCGGGCGTTACCGCGCCCTTCGCCTCGCCCGGAACCATAATATCCCTCCACGTTTTCCAGAGATTGGGTTAGTAAATGTTTAGACCGGTCAATCAGTTTCTTGTCCAGAGATTGGGTTTGTAAAATCTGATTGGCCTGTCGCGACAATTACTAACCCAATCTCAGGACAAGAAACTGATTGGCCGGTCTCAACATTTACTAACCCAATCTCCGGACAACGTGGAGAGATATTATGGTTCCGGGGGAGACGAAGGGCGCGGTAGCGCCCGGAGCCTAGTACGCATTTAAACAGCGAGCCGAAGGCTCGCCAATACTATCCTTTCGATGTCATATCAACTTGACTGTTGCGCCGCAAATGGAACCATATGTAATTTATTAGGCGAAACGCATTTCGTGATTCAGATCTTTTCAATAGCTTCTTACTTTGTGTTATTGAGCAATATGTTTTGTAATTCACTTGAATTTATATTAAACATAAAAGTAATAAATGCTTTAATAATTGACTTAGGGTGTTCCTGAGTGCTAAAACCGCCTTCATAATAAAAGTGAGTACACTTCATTAGCTTGGGATCCCTTAAATAATAAAAGTGACTAAACTTCATGTTTACCAAACGTCATCATTTACAATTACTTTGTAAGCATAGGCTCATGTAAAACTTACCTAGTGGGATCCTTCGGAAAACGGAAGAAACTGTAGTTGTTCGGCATTCCGGAGTTATTTCGGCAATAAATTGCCCAACACCAAGCAAATCCTCCTCTTCCCACTTTCTTCTCATTTATATCCATCCTGCATCTTACAGAAAACAGGAATGAAGTAAATAATTCTCCAAAACTTAGCACTTTCTCAAAATACACTGAGACGTAGGCACCTAATCATGGAGCCTATACTGAGGAGACTCCACTCCGGGTCCGAAACTGTTGCCAGTTTGGTCGCTCAAGTTTTAGTTGCCAAAGTCGTCACACGCAGCGCTGCCATCGGTAGGTTTGCTGAAGTTATGGGCGTAGGTATGAAGCACATGTAATTTTCGTGTTTCTATTTGCGATAATAGTTTGTTACGTAAGATGGCATTGGTAATTTAGGTTTGTAAATCAATCTATGAATATAAACTATTTGTTTTTACGAAGTACCGAGTATGTTACATGAATTAGGTAGCGGATCAATTGATTGGAATTCCGCCCGAAAAAACCTCGTTTAGGGTATAATTACAGGACGGAATGGTTGTTCTGATGTTCAGTATTTCGCTTAATCCATATTCGATAAATTTATTGTGGCTTTGGTCGACTATGGAATTCACTGTATAGAGGATAGATAGGTGGAGGTAAAATTTGGACTTTTTCAATATCCACGGTATCTGGAAATCGAGTGCCTTTTACTTCGGTTCGGCTCCACGTGTACATAGCAATATCCAAAAATATAATCAGTATATCTAATTTTACTTATGGTAAATATATGCGACATTCAGTATTTTATTATAATACGAAATGACAATATTATTACAAAATACCGCAAACATTCGAGACGAAATAAGTATTACACCGTCATGTAATATATTGATGCATTTTTTTCTTAAGCTGACGATTATTTAAATTTCGTAACATGTCCATAAGGTATTTTGTCAGAAATTTGACATTTCGAAATGCTATGCAGTTATATTGTCACATTAAATAGGAACGTCATATTTGTTTTGGTAATCCAATGAGATATTTTACAGTAAAAGTAAAACGGGAATATGAAATAAGAACACAATGGCATTTTATGTTTGTATTAAAACAGTTTATTTAATAAAGATTGTGTGGGAAAAAGCTATAGAACCTACTACAAATGTAGTGGAGAAATTGCAGAAGAAGAGTAATGGTAATGTAGGTCAATGTACTGCAGCTACCACAGGAGGAGGAAGAACTGCTTCACAAAAAAGAAACAAAAGCACAGTGACATTATTGTGAATCATTTTAAAGTGATTTATTTAGCGACAATAACTGTAATAGTATGCCTTACAACTGTAAAGCAGGGCAAAATATAAAATGACAAATGAATGAATAAATAAATCAATAAATGTATGATTAACTGAATGAATGAATTCAGAAATAAATGACTGACTAAAGCAATACATTACTAAGAAAAATCAATAAATAAATCGATAAATATATTACTTAGTAAATCAATAAAAAGGCTACTGAATAAATTAAATAATACACAAGTAAATGTTGGATGGTATCTTTTGTACTATAATATATAATACATAGAAACAGTATGATTTTGTTATAATTGTAGATATACATCACCTCATAGGTCCAGGTATCCCTTGGCATAACTTAAGTTTATCGATGTAGCCAATCACATCCAATAAATTCTGCTGGTCCTTAATGGGTTTTAAACCATCAATATTAACCTCCATACTCCTAAATATGACCTGCCAATCGTAAGTAGGTACACGGTTAGCCAAATGCGAACAACAGAATTACACGTAATCATAATAAACCCATATATATCTTTACACAATCTTAATAAATCCATATATTATTTCACATCAGCAAACTATAATATGATGCTTGGCTAAAAAAGAGAGCATAATTATATAAATACAATTGAATTTCGTGAGTCACCTTACGTTGCAGGTCATCAGCCACAACTAGTGTTTTTTCAGCCATAAAGTTGCTCCCTAATGACAGAAAAACCACACTGCTCCCAACGAGAGAGAGCTGAAGTCCAGTTTAGACTAGGTAAATGGACACTCTTGAAAGTTTCCCTCAAGGAAGTTGCATCGAAGACCTCTTCCGTAAAAATCTCGGGTATCACAGGATTAATTTCTGCAGCAACCTCAGCCAAAAGCGCTAAGTTATCTATTCCACTTATGCTTCCAATATCTGGGCTGGGAGGTCTATCAAATCCTGGAGTCAAAGCTTCTCCACGATTTCTATCCAATGGAGGCTTCCGCTTTTTTGGCACCTTCCCAAAATATTTCGGTAAATTAGGAAATATTGTTGGGAACGCATCAGGTCTTAGAAGGAGCCTTCCTCTTTCAAATCTCTCGATGCTTCCATCAGGTATCATAGTTTCGTAATACCTGATGATATCCTCCTCGGCAAAGTGCAGCCCACAGACAACGTCCGTTGCGCTGAAAACTTGATCTTTGCGGGATATAACCCTCCTCCATTTCTGAAGCTGAGCTTCATCCTGAAAGCAGACGATTTCAATATGACAATATCAATTCAATTAATATCCTTTCTACATTAAATACATTTATATTTACTGACTAATGTGTACTTACCCTTGCCTTGAAAACACTTGTGTTCTTCACTCCCAAAATCTTGTTCACTCGTACTGTTTTGCTATAACCTGTCGAACAGCCAGGCACAAAGCAACACTTTGAATCTCGCATCATTTTGTAATAAAATATTCCACCGCAGATGGAGAAAATGTCACACAAACGAAATAGATACAACGATTAGCCGTAAGACCACGTGTAAACTACCCAATTTGTAGCAAACCTAAGAACACCTGCGCCGCCAAACTGGAACTAATACGCTGCGACTAAATTGGCAACAAAATACGCCCCCTTTAGAGCTGAAGTGGGATCTCCTCTATGTAGGCTCCATGCACCTAATCCACGAAGTAAATAGACGAACGATATTGTTTCCCAGTTCAGAGGGGCGCACACTTAGCCTCCTATTGTTTTAATTTCTACCAAACTATTCAAAATCAATTCTAGAAGTACCTTTACGTAATAATATTAGGATGTAATATATACCGTTTTTTCTCTGGTAAGTTAAACATCATTTATCATTGAAAATAACAGGATCAAGTCTGAATATCATAAAGGTAAAATGTGTCAATGTTATTTTATTTTCGTAAAAGCGATATTTTAATATGAAAAATCAGTTAATGATTTGTATATAAGCCGTTAACTATATAGAATAAATTTCTACCCTATTATTTAACTAATGCAATTTACCGTCAAAAGTGACGAGTATGTATGATTTAAATATTAAAATAAAATTTAAATAAAAATAAATGAAGCCAAAATCTATTAAAACCTTACAAATAAACTTGAGGAGTATCTTTATTTAGTGATTATAAAATGTATTAATTAAGTATTAATCGGGCCTTTTATTAATAATACGTTATAAATTAAGATTTTTAATACCACCAATTATTTATACTAAATTTAATATTCAAGCATATCCTTAACATTTAACAAGATTATTCTGCTCTTCTCACTAATTACATTTCCATTTTCCACATTTTTAATTTACATTCCAACCTTTCGCTGTTATCGTTACAGCTAATTAGCCAAAAAGAATTTTTATGCGTGAGATAGTTATACATTTTAATTCCATTAATCAATATTTCTGTTATTGATGATGGAAACTTGGCACTTGAATCAAGGGCGTCGACAGGAAATTTTGCAGGGGGGGGGGGGGGTGGCGGCAAAACACAAAAATGCCTATACCCAGGGGCGGACGCAATTTTTTCCAAATTGTCTTGCGACTAATTGACGCGCGACGAATTAATTGACTGCGAGGAGTTGTCGTAGAACTGAAATTTTTACTTAACCGGCCCCCACCTAACCACAAATGCACACCAATGAATCACTTTGAATTATATTATCACTATACATACTGAATATCCTCTTGAAATTAACTTAGAGTATATTTTAAATGACTAATTTTTTCCGCGCGTGACGATTGGCCTTCCTCTTAAAGCAGGTTAAAATCTGTGCTTGAAATGGAAGATGTTACTAAACAGAACGCTTGTATCGGTAGTGGAATGGAAATTTTTACGAAACGGAACGCTGGTTATAAGGGGCAGTATTTCTACATGCTTGACGAAATGGAGCGGCGTTCCGGTTCATTCCGAACACTGGCTAAAATCCACTCCGATCGGCTAAATACTTCGACACAAGTAACAAACATGTATTAATCTTTTATTCGCCTTAATTTTCAGGAAACGATTAACGTCCAGTATAAATATTGCATGTTTATAGTATGTAAAAAATATCCACCTTTAACAAACGCCAACGAATGCTCTGGCACATGAAAACTTTTTTCGAACAGTTTTTGGATGATTTTGGATGTACAGTCCATTGACCTAAAACTTTAATTACGGTTAATTACATGGAACGAAAATAGTCCTTCTGCTATTGCTAATTGTCTTTCCTTTTCAGCGAAATTAGTTTTCGGAAAAATCCTCTGAGTTAGAGCAGGAAGCGGCATTACTTAAGGCTCTCTTATGCTTTTCTGTTGCTAAATGTTTTGTGATATCATATCTGCCACCATGGGAGACAGAAAACTCACCGTTACATTCATCGCAACGAACAGTATCTTTTATTTTAGTTTTTTCAAAAAAGGAAAATCTTTCGCCATAAGATCATTGAACTTACAAGTTCTCTTCCTGTTAGATTTTTTCCCACTCCTATAGGTAAAAGGGAAGAACTTAATTTTTTTAAACTTTTAAAATTTTACATTATTACCACAACTTATATGATCACTAAATAATAAATCACTGAAAAGTTACCTGAGAGCACTTGTCAATATCCCATCAAACTATTTTATTAAAAACCAAGCATACGTCAGGATTCCGCTACTGACAGCCGGTAAAGAACGAGCCATAGGGAATTACAGAATTGAGTCCTATTACGACAAAATGCAGTACTGCTAACGAAGAAAGAGGTACCAAACTCATAATCGAATTTCCAAAGAAAAAGTTAAAACCTAATGCGCAACAGTGACTGTCAGAGCTACAAAGTTAAAGTCATGTTTGATCAAACAATATGCCCCTCCTTTTCGCCCAGGGAATAGGAAAATATATAAAGGGATTACTTGCTTATTAACTGCTACTGCATCTTCCTGACATCGTCAAAAGAACCTTATTGCCTTCACTCGCAGTTCTTTACTGAATACCTGGCTACCGATTCGCTGACTATGTAGTAATAAATCTTATTAGGAATTGAAATTTGTTTTACGAGACAGTGAAAAAAATGTAAAAAAATTCTTCCTTATAATATCTTTTTCTGTAGATTTTTTACTCTTTCTAATTATTCAATATTAATTTTTATGGTACTTCATGTATTTTTTATTTCTTGGTGGACAGTGCCTTTTAATTTATTTCGCGGTTTTTTCGTTCGTATAGGTATTTATTTTTCTTTTTTAGTTGTCGTCTTTACCTTCTTCTTTATTTTTCTTATAGTCCATTTCTTTGGGTTTTCATTTATTTGTTGATTATTTTTGCTTTTATTCGAATTTTTTATTTTCGTTTTCTACTAATTAAAATATTTTCGGAGCTTGTAATTTTATTACGACTTGGAAATTTGTGGAATGATAATGTTTGAATCATTTTCAGTTAGAAAAAAATAAATAACTTTTGTAATAAAAAGTTAGTAATAGGATGCATGAGTGTGGTGCCCGCCCGTTCCCGGGGTCGACTAGCAGGATAGTGGCCGCGCACCCCACCAACACAAATAAGCGGGCCCGATCCTGTCTCGGACATTAGCGCCAAAGCGAAGAAAACGTTCGCCGTAGGAACGAGACTACGACGTCCATTTACTCGTGTACGCTAATGTCAGAGACAGGATTCGAACCCGCTTAGGTTTGCATTGATGGGGGAACGCTCGAACCCACTACCCCACTTGGCTCCACTTTGGGGCTCCTTATTTTATCTAAAAAATATCATAAACACTTGGGATCCATGAGTAGCACTGACGCACTCAAATTATTTTCCTGGAGAGCTATGAGAATCATGTGTACAACTCAATCATAGTTGATCTTATTTTATACCCGTTTTCTACTCTTATGAAACTTGACCTTGAAAATCCTAGTTGTATGCTTACTGCTGCAGCCAATGAAAGCTCGAGAGACTGTCGATGGGAAGGGAAGAAAGTCAGTCGGTCTCTCGCCATCGTGCTGTTCACATCGCTCCGAGCTCGACTGTGTTGCCAGATCTACCGCGTTTACGCCTTAGGTAGGCCGCACACCGAAGCGTCAAGACATAGTCAATTTTTGTTTCAGTCATGCCTCAGACAAGCCCCCGCACACTGGAGCGACACCATGTCTGCAACGAGATGAACGTCACTTGGCCAGTTCGCACTATGACTTCTTCGAGTGAGGATGAAATTTTAATGTACGCATGGCTTAAATTACGTAGGAAGAAAAGGAAATGGATCCACGACTTCAACAAGTCTTGTGATGAGCATGGTGGATACATTTTGGCAAGTGATTTGTTGAAAGATCCCGAGAAATTTCAATCATACTATCGGATGTTCCCAGACACGTACGAGGAATTGCTGGAACGGATTTCACCTTTGCTGAGGAAGAAGGATACGAATTTCAGAAAGGCTATCAATTCTGACGAGCGTTTACTAATTACGTTAAGGTAAGAGTCAGACTCTTTCTATACTAAGAAAATTATTTTATAATACTATCATTAATGGAGAATTATAACATTAATATTTCTAATAACTTAATAATTAATATTTTCAAAGAAAATTAATAAAATAATTCCAGAAGAAAAAAAAATATATTGTTATACTCAATAAACAGATATAACAAAGTACAAAAACAATTTTATTTCGACTTAATAGAAGAAAGGAAACAAAAAATTTAAGAACAAATTTTTGAACAAATTTATTCAAATAAATTAACAACAAGAACTTTGAACTATGTACTAAATAAATGGATTATTACAAATTACAAACACAAAATATGACAAATAACTATGAACTATAACAAAATTCTTGACAATGTATTTTGGTTTAAGTTTTCGTATACGTTTTCATCACCTGGGGAGGGCAGTGATGATGAAGTAGCTGAAGAAGAGCCGGAAAAATATGGTGAAGAGGTGGCAGTATTTGAATATTGAAATTGTGAGGGTGTGTTATATAAAAGATGGTTCAGTTGCTGTAAAATACTGGATTTGAAATAATTTTTTTTTTCGGGGGATAGCTTGGACATTTCAGGCAAAAGACTTTTAAAGAAGAACATATCGGGATTTTCCGGCTACTCTGCAGCACTTTTTTGTTTTTTAAACTCTAAATAATTTGAGAAGGCCTTGTCGATGTCGACAGCCCTCTTTTTCTTCTGAACTTTGGAAGATGGTGGCGGCATGTCTATATTTTCTTCATTGATTCCGGCACCAGATATGCCAGACTCCTCATCTTCGTTGGGGGAAACATGCTGTTCTTCCAATTCCTCCTGAGAACTGGAAGTTTGCGAAACATCCAAATTTCCAGTTTGCCTAAAATTATTATCGCATTTAAGAAGGCAATTTTTAGAAAGACTGAAAATAAAAGTGGTAAATCAAAGAATGGGAAAATCTGTTGGATTCTCCCCTCCCCTCAACTGAAACAATTTTACCCTACCTTCTTGATTTCGTAAATGGAGTTAGGAAGGCCAAATACTCAGCCAGATAATACGGCTTTTTGTATTTCATTGCCGAACCGCTGGGTGGTACCTTCCTTAAATATCGAGCCCAAGAGTTTCTGCAATTTCTCCATTTTTCTTTACAAGTGCTCACTAAAATAAAAGATACAAATAGCATATTTTTCTGTTTTTAGATATCTTGCAACTGGTGCGAGCTTCAGGAGTTTAAGCTTTCAATTTAAAAGAGGAGAAACAACTATCGGCAAGATTGTGAGAGAAGTATGTACTGCGATTTGGACAGCCCTGCAGCCTGAATTTATGCCAGTTCCAACAGAGGAGATGTGGAAAAACATTTCTGAGAGATATTTGGAGCTTTGGAATATACCAAACTGCATCGGCTCTCTAGACGGGAAACACATTCGTATTCAGTGCCCGAGCAAAAGTGGGTCGGCCTTTTACAATTATAAGGGATATTTTTCCATTGTTCTATTAGCTTTGGCTGATGCGGATGGACTTTTCATATCAGTTGACGTAGGTGATTTTGGTAAGAATAGTGACGGTGGTGTTTTGCGAAATTCAACATTGGGTAGGAATCTCCAGAATGATGCACTAAATATTCCTGAACCTGTAAAACTACCAAAAGATGATGATGACTCAACTCCTTTTCCATTTGTTTTCGTTGGTGATGAAGCTTTCCCACTGCAAAGACATATTATGAGACCGTACCCCCGAAGAGAACTCACAAACGAAAGAAGGATTTTCAATTATAGACTTAGTAGGGCTAGGAAAAGTGTAGAATGTGCTTTCGGCATGCTTTGTTCAAAATTCAGAGTCCTAGGAACGGCGATAGACTGCAAACCTGATAAGATAGATGATATAATAAAAGCCGTCTGTGTCCTCCACAACTTCATCCGGTTAAAGGATGGTAAATTTAGTGAGCCCAGATTGGGAGAAAATGCTAACGACGAACAAAATTGCCACACACCTCATCAAAATTTACAACCTTGCTGCAGAAGAGCGAATTCTGAGGCCATAGAACTGAGAAATCGTTTGTGTAGTTATTTTTTAAAACCGAATGCAATTATTCCTTGGCAAAACAAGTACACTTTAACATAATATAAATAATATAAAGAATTTAGGTAGAAAAAATATATTTTTTAAAACTTTTTCAATGTATTTTTAATACATATCTAATGTCAATTTAATGTAAAAGGTATTTTTACTTGTAATGCATTTTTAAAAGAAAATACATGTTTATTGAATGAACTCATGACACTTTCTTCAAGGCATTTTGCAAACTATATTTGCAGATTTTGCAGACTATTTCATTATCCGGAAAAGGGCGACAGTAATTATTCTATATAATCGAGGCTGTACATCATATGGAAATCATTCATTATGATAATAAACATAAATATAAAACTTTAATTACCATTTAATCCGGTTTCCTTAGATATTTCAGTCCAGGCTTTTTCGAGCTCATCCCTGTTACTATGCCCAGGTAATGAATAATCAAAAATTATATGAAATTTCTCCACCGCTTGCACTAATTTTACATTAATTTCTTCCCCGGACATGATTCCTCCTTCGCTGACAGCTAAAAGTTGACTGAAGCATGACGCAGAAAAAGGAACATGCGGTGTCTTTTGGGTCTTGTCTCAGACATGATCCTGACGTCAGCGGCATGACTAAGACCAGTGTGCGGCGGTTTTCATTTATACATTGTGTTCCATTGTGTTCCTTTCCTTGCGTCACGTCGCAGACGCCGTGTCTTGTCTAACGTCTCTGTCTTGACGTGTCGGTGTGCGGCCGGCCTTAGCGTTCGCATGCGACTTTCTTCAAGAACGGATATCGGGCAAGAGCGTGCTACTTTCCCGCACCTCTCGAAAACTTGAAATGGTGGTGGAAGGGGAAAACGCCCTGATTGGCTATTTGCTGCGCCACGGTCAAGCTTCATAAGAGTAGAAAACGGGTATAGTATAATTTTATTATCTGATAATGACTTTCAATAAATCATTTATTCGTGAATGTGTCACCCTAGCAAAAAAATAATTTTGATCTGAAACAACATAATGACAGCTGCTTACCTATTTCGGCGAACAAAAAGAAAGACCTCATGAGCCTGCTTACATCTGGTGTCATACCTAATGATTATTATCATTTTTATAACGGTATTCAATCTACATCAATACAAATACCAACAGAGGATATAGATGAAGAGGACCAAAATTAAAGTTAATGATGAGCTTTTAAAAGCATTAAGAAAAAAGTTTACTCATATTCTCATTATATTATAGTTTAAAATATAAATAAAAGAAAAAATTTGTTAATTAATTCCTAGTTTAATATTACAAGAAATTTTTCATTTGGTTTGCACACATTGTCATAGTTGCTTGAAGATATAAATAAAACATATAAATGGTCCATATTATTCCTGTTTTTACTATTATAATAAATGTTTTGTAAATGATGTGTTTTTTGCAAAGAATTAATTATCTAAGTTAAAAATGTTCGTCAAAACCATCAATCTAGTGTTACATGTATCTTGTGCACAGTGCCAGTGGATGAAAATGTAAAAGCACAGACATGACATCTCCTTTATATTTATTTTACAAAGTGGATGAAATCCCTAATTGAAGAGACAAAAATGAAGAAGGTAAATAAATACACAACACATTGAAAACTTCTCAAATTATACCTAAAGAATTAATTATTTTGCTTATTGAACACACTTTATATTTGCTCTCCTGTAAAACTCATATTTTGGGCATGTAACCTTTGTGCTCTGATAGAGCTACATGTCTACATTTTCAAAGAATGAACACTGCAAAGCCAAATGAAAATGAAGCTCCTGATTATGTTAAATCCAAAATACTGTGAGTGGACAGTGCTACAAACATCACTAAAACAAAGTCCAATGTGCAACAAATCTTAGGAACTGCCATTTAGCAACACAGTGATGTGACCAACCATTGAATTAGATAATAACCATAATCCAGAAATCAGAAAAATCCCTGTAAAACCTAAAGCACTTTTTATGAAAATAGTAATGATTCTAGTAAGCAACAAAACTTGTACTTAAGTCACATCGCCCCTTTCCCTTGACTCTAAAACATATCAGTCCAAAGAATACAAAGAGTGATTCAAAATTAGGTAACTTAAAGAGTTGTTATATCTCAAAAAGTTAATTGATTAAACACAATTCCTGCACATATAAAACACAGCCGAAAAATATCATCTTCCTAAAAAATTAATGATTTGATTTTAACCCATCTAACAAATCCCAAAACACTTTGCTACTTGAGAGAAACTTAAGTCTATGACCATCTGTGCCAGTTTCTGACAACCTGTGTTTTATGAACTGCATAAAGCTCTTTAAGGCTGGTTCCTTACTGAGCAGACAGGTAAGCAGCAATGTTCACTGTGGCCAATAGCCATAAACATTAAAACAATGATTCTTGATACACGTTGCCAGACTGGCACTAAGTGTTGGACGTAAAATAATTGAGTGGTGCTGCTCACAGTTCAAGCATGTTTAACATTTGAGCTGGGGCTGCTGACTAATAACTTTGCATTTGTTCACATTTCTGCAGTGAGTCAATTCCTACAGCTAACTAATATCACAATATTATTGAATGCAGAACTTTACTTCAAGGCATATTAAGGATACATATCTATTACAGTGTCATTTAAAACAAATTTTGGATCCTCATTTTAATGTCATAGCCTATTTTTGGTGAGTGCATTTAAATATTATCCATAATATTTTAAAATCAAATTATCCAGTTTAGAAATAAAAAATATTTTCTGCCAGGGTTGTTTTATTATGCCATGAGGAAGAAATATTTCTTTATAACTGCATGTTAAATTATACAGGAGAAGCCTATAGAAAAATAGGTTTCAAACTTAACAAGGATTCCCTAAGGGAAATTCTTTTTGGGAAAGGTTTCCTTTCCATAACCAAGGTATACTAGTACTAAATCAAATGTAATGACATATATATCTCAAAACAGACCAGTATCAAAGTTTAATAGGCATTGGCCTTCATTTGCATGAACTTTGAGTCAAAAAGTCTTTTCTATTATCCTACCAAGATTACAAGTTGAAAACATAAATAACTACAAAAGTATGGTATATGGGATGAAAAATAAGATTTAAACATTAAGGAACACAAAAAGTTAAGAAAGACCGACTCAAAAAATTTGTTTTCCATTGACGATAAAGGTAAAATCTGTTCTTTTGGTTGCAAAAATGTTTTATCTTTCTTCCAAGTCATTCTAAAATGTAAATTATAGAGCATAACCTAAAACAAAAATTGAAAGTCAGCCATACAAAGGTTATTAAAATGAATAACATTTCTTTTCATATATGTATACAAATGCAAAATCCAGAAACCAAATATTAGTCATTTAATTTTCGCATGTACAATTGTGAATCCTTACGCATCGCCTTGATCTAGCATTGTAAACCAGAGACGTTTGCATAAAGTAAAGGCAATAAGTTAAAGGAAATCATTTACTCTCTGTGTGAAATGCTCATTATTTCTTGAATACATAGTCATTTTCTCATTTTAATATGTAAACACTTTTATACAAAAAGATTTGAGCATGTCAGACATGTGCACCTTAACTGCATGAGTCAATCTTATATCATGGAACATTTTATTAAAAATGTCGGTTTGAACTGAAATAATTGTTTATAGCAGAAGCTGTTACCTGCTGGCTAAAATCAAAGATAATCTTCTACTGTCATATGCAGCAAACAAGTGAAAGTTATATAAACAATTCCTGGTTCATATCCTAACACTTTTAGATCTAATATCGCCAAACTTTCAGACAATCTCAATTACCAAAATGTCCAATTCCAAGAAATTAATGAGCTTCTCCATTTAAAATAAATAAAATATATACCTACTATGAAATTTTTTTCAATTTTTGAAGCACATTTGTTTCTTATATTGTTTTTAGTTCATTCCTGCCTTTGTAGATGGCAGAACTATGACTCTTTCAATCCAAAGAATAACTAACATGAATGGAGCATTCAGTGTAAAATTCCTGTGTTTCAAGTTATATCATACAAAAATGAATACAATACACAATAATTAAAAAAAAGTAGTGTTCCATTCTTTCTTTTGAAAATGTAATACAATCATAAATATCTTTAAGACAGAATTGCGATAGTGATTTTCAATAAGCAAATAATAAAACTTAATCTCAGACTTTTTCATTTTTACTAAAATGTATCAAATATTAACACAAAAAGTTTCAATACATTCATGTTAGAAATAAAATACCTTGAGCTTTTTATTATAAAAAACAGAATATCTGTAAAAATTTAAAAAGTGCAAAAATTACCGGAACTTTGAGAAGACATCTAAATATGCTAGGTGTGAGAGTATTAATGTTATGATTTGTTCATTTGTAGTATACTATTTTTCTATTTATAAAACCTCTATGGTACCTTTAGGTACCATTCCCATTTTTTATATTTTCTTTCTCCTCAAAGAGATTCTCTGGAGAACATTATGATTATCAATTAATAGTATGGCAACCAAGACCCCTTGCTTAGGTTTTTTAAAAAATAGAAATCCATGTTATCTCATATACTAACTGAAGAGTAGGAGCAAATGGTGGAAGTTTTATACAGTAGCAAGACTGCAGCATTTTTATTAGTTTTTAAGAATTATTTTCACTTTTCATCATTTCAAAGTATTAATCCCTTGCTGTTTCAGTTATGTAAACTTACCTTTCATTCCATGTTAAAATTCCTTCAATTATTTAATGTTATTTATATATGCATTGATTTCAGACAAGTTTGGGAAAGTAAGGCATCAGTTTAGTTACAATTTTGCTTAGTCTGTCAAGCATGGGAAAAATATGAAAAAATACTGTATGAAATATCTCAGAGTATACATCTGATAATTAAATCTAATAGCAACAAAGAATAGACTACAGAACAACAGCATCAGGAGCATAATGTGATAATAACAAGTGACCATCACAAACCTAGTAGACAGCACCAGCAGTGACTAGGTCTAGACCTACCTTTGGAAAACTAGCTTTATTGTCAGCTATTTTTCAGCAGTAATTTCCAAATAATCACATTAAGGAATAAGTGTTATTAATGTTCAATTGACCTGGAAATGACCATACTACATTTATCAATTAATTCACCAAATTATTAAATACCCATTAAAACACAAAATTTACAGAGTTTCAAGGAGCAAACCACTCTTGGTTAGGGTGACCAGAAATCTCACTTTTGCATATGTAACATATTTCATCACATTGTCCCACAGTCTTCTCCCTCACTCAAATACATATATCCAATTAAAACTAAAACCTACTGTAAAACCTATCACGCTGAGTTTATTCAGTTAACAGGAATATAACAAAAAGGTTAGACTTTTTAAATTCCATAGATAATGATTAACTGCAAAGTCATAAAAAATTATGATAATAAAATAGATACAATGAAACACCAAGTTTTAAATTCCCTAATACAGTACACTCCCAGTTATCCGGCACTCATGCAACTGGAATTCTAAAGCAACTGGCATCTCCTGCCTCTCGATTTTCTTATTACATCTAGTTTGGAATGTTACCTCTAAAATTGGTACTTTCAGCAATTTTTTGTTTACATCTAATTTGGAATGTTACAGTAAAATAGGCATTTTCAGCAGCTGCAATACATAATTGTGGATGTTTCTTGAACTCAGTGTTTGTGTTAAAATATATCCCATATCCTTTTTAAATGTCTCCTATAACTCCAATATGCACTAAAGGTGATAAAAGTAAATGGGTTGTGATAACCTTAACCTAGAAACTTGATATAATATAACACTTAGAGAAACTGCAATGTTTTAATGAAAGAGTTCAATGTCAGTTCTTCAACTAATTATGAAATTAAGGCACATAAATCACAGTTAATGAAATTCATTACATCTTCTGATATAACTAGAGGAATTGAATATCAGCACACTCTTCATAAGCCAAAACTTTAACAATTGGATATTGCTATTTATGAATAGTTTTCTATCAAGCGTTCCAAAAGAGCTCCTATTTCTGGATCAATGTTGATTGAAAAGGCCCAAGATTCTTATAAACAAATTGATATTAGTGAACCACATGCAATTTCAAATGGATGGCTAACACATTTTAAAATTAGGCATTGGATCAGACATCTAGATGTTTCAAGTGATAAAAAATTGGCTGACCAAGAAGCTGCCAATAAATTTTGACTTTACTAACTGCATTGTATGTAACGGTGTCATGATTGCGTATCACTATTTGTTTCTCTTTTGTTTTATATGAATTGGCCTCAAGAATTTCTGCTAATACATTGTGTTGAATGTTGATAATTTTTCTCCTTTTCTCGGATAAGGAAACAATTTGAACTAAGTTAACTGCAAGTTATAATTAGAACAAAAGAGAAGCTAATAGTGATAGGTATATGAGAAACATGGTAGGATGTAATGTATGAGGGTGAGTCAATAAATAAGGTGAATTTAAGTATAACTTCAACACAGTTTATTCCAAAAACATGCACATACACTATTTTTCAATCTAATCACCTCCTCTCTCGACACATTTAGTCCAGCGACTGACAAGCTATCTGATTCCATCAGAGAAAAATAATGGATACATATGTCTGTGAAAAATGTAAATTCACCTTATTTATTGACTCACCCTTGTATTTAGTAAATATTCAAATATCGCAATTAAACATTTGAATTTCATTACTTCCTTGAATGTCAAATTATTTAAGAACAATTGTGAGTAGAATACCTAGTCTACAGATTGGCAATTCCAAGGCTAGTGTACAATTCTGCATCTGTTTCTTATTTTGGTATCCAAATGCTTTATTGAGGCATATCACTAAAACTCTCAAACAACCAGAATATTCACCTAACTGGTAGTAAACCGAATTGGCCAGGCATTCCGAATAACTGGGAGTTCATTGTACATGAACTGGTATCAAATTACCTATTTTTCTGTCCTATAAAAGAAATTCAATAAAATTGATTTAATTTTTATATTATACCAAAGGAACAATGTTATGGTTATTACCTTGACAACCTTCCTTAGGTGGGTACCAATGGTCTTTCATGATTTCAAAGTACAGTATAGAACGATTTAGAGGCTCGCCATGCCTCACAGCCGCCCGTGTCAGTCTCAATTGCCACCCTTTTTGTGCGTTCTTTACAAAAATAAAAAAAAAGCCTAGTGGTTTGATAAATTTCCATAGCCAATAAATATATATACAATGCTTGGAAAGAGCTAGAATCCACCAGAACATTGTTCTGGTCTGTCATATGTTGATAATATCGTTCCATATCATGAACCATTTAGTAATACTGTTTTGCTAATTTCATTTAATAAAAATAATACAGTAAACCTCTTTATAATGAAACTGAAGGGACCCAATTTTTTGCACTTTGTTGTAAGGTGGTTCTTTGTATGGAGGTTTTTACAGATGTATATGCATATTAGTGTATTATTGTTGGTTATAACAGAGTCGGCCAAGCACTGCAGTGGGACCGGATGAGAATATCAATAGGGGCCCAACAATATTAATAGTAATAACAAATGATTTATGTAGTCCCAGTTTAATATGATAACTTTTAAGGGATGATCTTTTATTGGAAATCACTTTTCAAGTAATTTTTGTTAAAAGTGTTTGCAAAATTTACACTCCATACATGAATAATTAAGAACTTCTGGGGCCTCATTATTTGGGGGTCCTGATGCCTCAAATGCACCGTATCCCCCCTTTCGCCAGCCATGGGTTACAATTTATTTCAACACTAACATTTTAGTTAAAGAATGTTTCCAAAAAATTCACTTTGATAAAAACAATACAGGCATCCTTCGTTTAACGTGGTTCCAGGAAAATGCTGTGCTAAACGAAAACTCACTAAACGAAAATTATTTTTCCATAAAAATACATGTAATAATGATTAGATGCATTCCTAACTCAAAAATTTTCACATGTAACTCCAAAAAAAAAATTGCAATGCTAAGGTTTTTCTGGATCTAATGCCATCAGTAGTCAGTTCTCTAAAAATATTACATCATGATAACCTATATAAAACATTTAAAAAATTTGAAAATGAGTGCATTAAATTATTAACCATAAAAATTAAAAACTTCATTAAACAATCACCAAAAAAGAGGTTCCTGCATGAATTTATTGGGAGTGTATGTTTCGCTGGTTGCATGAATTACATCAGCGTGTTCTCAAGCAGTTGTTGAAGGCATGCTTGTGCTTGGCGTTGATAATGGTCTTTTTCTTAAAAATGTCTAATGTACTTTGAACCGTAGACTTCTGCTTCTCCCTATAAACTTTCCTATAGCATTCAATCAATCAATCCAAGACCCTGCAAACACGTGAACTCCGGTTCCCCATGGCATATTTTCAGCCAATATTCAGTTGGACGATACGACTCGTCCGCATTGTAGGTATTAAGTTATTGATTGTTTTGTCTTAAAAATGTTTATTATACAACTTTTATATTAACCTGACCTGTATTATACAATATATTACTCATTGGTTCTTTAACTATTAAAGCACATCCCAATTTATAACATGTAAGCCTATGGGAAATTGATATTTGACTTATGATGTGATTTTCTGGAATATTTAGAGTCGTAAGTTGGAAACAGATTGTAGTTTGATGATATTCTGGCAACTGTCAGTACACATTACTTCCATTTTACCAATATGCTTTGTATTTTCACATGTGATTTTAAACATTTCATTTAAAATGTAACTAATTTTTTATAAGAAAACCACATTAAAAATCGAGCGATGTACAGAGTGATCATTTTATCAAGAAATGCACTAGCACCGTCCCTCATATGGCTAATTCTTCCAGACTTCAGCCTGTATCGGCCACATGTGGCAATGACTCATTAGCGGAGATCTCCCTAGCCTGCTTACACATGTTCTGCTAGCCATAGCCAGTAAGCTTTCATTCTGTTCGGAAGGAATACCTGTGGTACTGGTCGTTACGTTGCTGTGCTTATTTTTATTTTATTAAGTGTTTTATAAACTATAGTTTTTTATTTTATTTTACCAAGCATTTTATAAACTAAGACAGTGCTCACAGACGAAACAATTCAAGATATTCAAGCGAGGTTACAATTTAGCCCTCACATATCTTTAAGACGTTTGTTGCAAGAGACAGGTGTATCTTACGGATCTGCTTTCAAGGCTACTAAGTTAATTAAGTTTCGCCCATACAAGGTGAGAGTAGTTCATGAGTTCAAACCTCTTGATGCTCCCAAAAGGACTGAATTTTGTAACTGGGTGCTGCAAAATTTGCACGACGGGCTCGTTGATCTGCAATTGCTCTTCATAACAGAGGAGGCCTATTTTCATGTCAGTGGTTATGTAACTTGTATAATATATGTAAATTGGTATAATATGCTCGTATCATATTATCACCCATTATTTTTCTTGTTGAGATGCCCATGCATCACACCATATCGTCAATGATTCGAAAAAAGCAATATCTATAACTTAAAAATATGATGCTCAAAATCTTCCATTTGAATACAAAATATTTTTATTGTTAGGTCAACATACACAATACTTATGAAAGAAGATTTAAATTTTTCAATAACTGAAGTATAAGCATTTAAATGTCAAAAATGGAAAAAATATGTAACTGTCTTAGGTAACTCCTATAGCCATAAAAACTATTGAAGATATACCTTTTCTTCAATTTCTTATACTTAAGTGCTTATTCTTTAACTAGTATAACTGCCCATCAAAAATGATGGGGAGTGATTTGGTTTATTGGCATGGTACACATTAAATAAAGATGTATTGTGTGGGCATAAATTCGGACAATGCACATACAGAATTTGTTAGCATTTTTAAATCGTGGAATTTTTACAATTTCATACTTTTCCCATCGGTTTTATCCAAGAACATAACTGTGCCAAATTTCAAGCTCATCTGAAAGTGCCTTATCATTTTTATCCTCGTAAGGGGTGATAATGGGGCGAGATAGCCCCGAAATTTTGAAATTTTTAGAATTTCAGAGTTTTTCCTTGGTTGTGGCAAAAAAACCTAAAATGGTGCCAAATTTCAATACTCTAAGTCATCTGGAACGGTCTCATAATTATTATCCTCCTTTTGGGCAATAATGGGGCAAAACAGTCCAAAAAATGGGAATTATATGAACGTCAGATTTCTGCCATTGGTCATAGTTTAACATTAATGGTATTATAATATAAGCCTCTAATTCCCATTAAAATCTTACCCCTATAAAATCATTAAGCTCGTTGCCACAACAGCCGATTGTTGTGACCCAGAAAAGTCACCACTTTTTTCCAATGAAAACTATAAATTTATGCTAATTATATTCATAACTGAATTCTGTTTTCAAAAATAAGAAACTACTAGTTATATCCTTTCCAATAGTTCAAGTCCCGAGTTCAAATGTTGATGGAAAGTAATTTTAAAATGCAAATATAAAAACCTCTACACCGATTTACATATTTTCTTATGGGGCAAAAAAAAGGGCAAAAGGAGGTCAAAATAGACCCTCAAAATTGGAATTTCAACAATGTTGGATTTTTTCCTTTGGTTGTGACCAAAAACCTATAATCATGCCAAATTTCAAGTTTCTAGCTCATCTGGAAATGCCCAAGTAGTCCCATTTCTGCATTACTATGTAAACAAAGCGTTCCTGACAGATACACAAACCTGGCCTTTTATATAAGAGTACAGGCGATGCCTGAGATTCGACAGGGATGCATTCCTGAAATGTGGTTGAATCTCAAACAGTCGAATGTTGAGCGGCGTTTTCCCATAAAAGTATGTTATTATTGGGAGATGCATTCCAGCATCTTGAAAGAAAATTATTAAGTACCATCTCATATTACATAAAGTTAAAGTAACATTACTAATGTGCTTAGAAAACAATATTAAATCATTGAAAAGCATAAAATAATTTAGGACTAAAGAAAAATGATATAAAAATATTTTCATACCTGAATTCAACTGTGCTTACATGACTTGGTTTATTAATTGAGAAATTGCAAAATTTTTGTTGGAAGAAGAAAATAGATGAAATAGTTTCAACCCTTCAGATCCAATAATATTTTTTTCTTAGAAAAAGTAATAAAGGAAAACCAGACATCCTGAATCACTGTAATGCCTGCTGCACAGGTTGACATGAGCACAAACGATGAACATGAACTATCATGAATTTCTCTTTTGCATGAAATTACTTTTTGAAACGTTTTCTTTCCATACATTTTCATTCAATTTCCTTTAAAAATAAATTTGAAGAAATAAAACTCACAAAAATTCCTTGAAACAATCAGCTGAGAGGGAGAGAGAATGCGACTCCAACCCCGAACTGAATGCAAAGGGTACTCCCCAAAGATTTCATTAGTCCTTCTGTTTGTAAACAAGAAAGATGCTCTGACAGCAAAAGAAATCTAATAAGCAGAGACTCTATAGAGATAAATTCTTGGTCTGCTAGCAGGTAAAGGTGTGGTAGTTATCTGATGGACATAACCCAAACATTAGAAGTAGTCTCACTGAAAATTTATCAGTAGATGCTTTTATAAGTACATTCTATAAATATTCCTTTTTGCTTAGTGGAAAATTCGATTGATTCTTCGAACGGAAGCACAGAAACTTATGTAATTGTATGTTGTTCCAAATTCGACCAATTGGCTCAGTCGAATATGCAAGCTTCGACCGGTCAAAAGTTGAGTTTAGGTTATAATGTATAACGATCAAATTCTCGAGTTAGTCGAATGTTGAACAGTCGAATCTCGGGCGTCACCTGTAATTGGTTCTCAGCCATTATATGAGTTTAATAATTCTACAGTGAATCAATAATCATACAAATACAGTTTGTACAATAGATCTTCCAAACATGACATTACACGAAATCTTTTAAAATGAAAATGAGTTTAAATATAAGAGAAAAGAGAAGAAACCATTACTGCCATAAAAAAACAAAATCACTCACCAATATTTCTCCACCGGAATTTTCTCTCTTCCTTGTCCTTTAGAATGAAGTTCTTCATCCTCAACTTGTCTCCAAAACTTGTCTCCAAAACTTGTCTCCAAAACTTGTCTCCAAAACTTGTCTCATAAATTTTAAAAATCACAAAAGAACAAGCATTAAGAGATTGGCGGCACTATGAGCAACTCAAAATTGAAACATCAGTTAAATGGAAAAGTCTGAAAAATGTGAATGAAAGTCTACAATGAACACAACCTCTTAATTAAAAGACCAACTCTATGATACTTGTAAGTAAACCAACATAATTATCACTTAAGTTTCTTTCATGAAATGTGAAATTTTTACATAAAAATTACCATATTTTGAAATATGGCCCAAAATAAATTCTTTCATCAAATCAAATACAGTATTTAAAAAATCATCACAGGACTTATTTAACAACAAGGTCTTCAATTAAAATGAATTGCCAATAAAATTTCATAATTAATTTACTATTAACTTTGTTCTGATCAACTTTTACTAAAGCCCTACCTCACAAACCAATAACAATTGACTTTTTATACATTATGACAAATTCACAAGTATTTTGTATTAACTAGCTTTGCCTTAACAACATTTTACTTAAACCTTACATTTTATTACATTTAAATTACCGTATATACTCGTGTATAACACACACCCATACTTTTTGCCAAGAAATCTTGACTTTTTCTTATACTCCGTGTATAACATGCTCCCTTGATTTTTGTGGGGTATAAGAACAAAATTTTATAATTACATCATCATGTTAAGTATTAACTACAGTACTGTAAATAAATATGTGAAAGCATTAAATTATCACCAGTTAACAATTTTAGAATGCTTGGACTTGTCCATAAGTATTACGTTCAATAAGCTTCACATTAAGTCTTAGAGAGACATCATCAGTAATGAAAGTGAATGAGTTGAGATGGCAGCAACTTCATAAAGTAAGTTGGCAAAACTGATGACGCATACAAAACTGCAGAGCCACTGCTGCCAATCCTTTAAAATCAGACAAAAAGGATCTACAAAATAGATATAGTTTTGATTTATAATGGATTTTGGTTCTCTCTTTCCTATCTCATTCTAAAACTGTTTAATAGAAAGAATAACACTAAAATTTAACAAACAAATCTGGAAACAGGAAACACGACAGTTAAGATTAAGTTCATACACGTCATTCTATGGGTTTTAGATTACTTACATTGTTAATTGTACAGGTGTCCCTTGCTATTCGTCCCCCTGATTTTCGTCTTTTCGCTTATTCATCCATAACCAATTATAACCAAACCCTCCTTTATACGTGGCGGCCTCATTTGTAGTTGCGTTAACATCATGCCTTCGTGGTCCACATAAAATGCACCCTTGGGCCGTAGCTTCCTGTAGATTGTTTATAGTACCAATAGCTCCATAAAATACGGTAATATCTATATTTGGTCTGCTTCTTGGATTTTCAGGAATGAATTTATACATTTATAACATTGGGTCTAAGGAAAAATAGCACTCAATATTTGTCTTTTGGCTTATAGTGCAGTTTCTGCAGAACAATTAAGGAGAAATATCGAGAGATGCCTGAACATACTAGAATCATTAACTAAATAAAATTATTTCAATTAACTTATTCTATGTTTTTTGTTTACAATGCATGTTTTGAGGGAATTCTATCTTGCGAGTTTGAAAAATTACAGCACTCAGCTGATGAGGTAGTGAAATGCGGAATATGTGGAGAGGATAGAATTATAACTGTATGGAAGTAATTAGAAGTTTTTATGTATAATTAATATAAGCATAACCTGGATTATCAATAATTATTGTGGTTTTCCCCTTAAATCACACAAAAAGCGAGAAACTGGTGCGAGGTAGGCTCACATTAATTTCCAATTTTAAGTGCCCAAAAGTGTTAACCGTGTATAACATGGACCCTTACTTTATGGCCTGAAATTTGGTCTTCAAACTGTGTGTTATACACAAGTATATACGGTATATTTTCATGCCAAAACTGATCTTGCTGTCTTATTTTCCAGTATTTGACTTATGAAGCTCAGGGCCAAAATACACCTTTTAATAACCTTAAAAGAATAAATAAATTAAATTACAATAATTCAATCAGGTTCAATACAAGTTCAGAAACTCAAAATTTTTCCTCTGTTGACATTAAAATGTTTATAACAGAACTAAAGAAATAATAAATTGGAACTTTCACCATGTTTGTATACACTATTCCCTGCTGCTTATGGTCACAGGCTTTTATGTTATTTTCTTTTATCAGAAGATTAAACAGAATGAAGAGAGAGACAAATATTTCTTAACTACTGACAACAATACTCACATGTGTATCCTCGCCGGCTATCTCCCCTGACCAATTCATCGTCCAATCGATCCGCGTCTTCGTCTTCATCTTCCTTCTCAAAGCGATCCAGCCCCCTCTCGTCTTAACCTTCCCCCCTCCCCCCCATATACTCCTCCTCTCCTTCTTCTTAACCTCCCTTCTTTCACTCACCACTATCACATTCTCCTCCGAGTCATATTCCACGATCCTTTCCACTCCCTCTTCTTCTACCAATTCGCTTTAAACCTCTTCCTCCAATGCCTCATCCTCATTTTCTACTTCTTCCCTTGCTTTGTCTTCATCTTTCAACTTGTCTGCTTTGTTGTCAACCTATCATTTTTCTTCCTCATCTTTATCACCTGCAAAAATTAAAAGTATCATAACAATTTTGAGCACGTTTTTATATAGGAAAGAAATGACTGCAATGGTAGGAATGGCAAGGATCATATTCTGGAGTTTTGGTTAACTTGGGCCTTTTGTATTCACAAGTTTTTATCTATCTTGGTTTCAATGCTAATAAAACTCACCCTCTCTTAACACTAGGAGTACCGAGGTCAGCCACCTTCCTGTAAGTACCGGCGGCAGTCAATTGACCGCTGGCGACTTTCTCACTTATTAGGCGTGAAAATGTGCTGAATTCGTTACTATTAATGACTATTTGCCTTATTTCATTGTATCCTGATGTTATAGACACTTGGGTACAGTACAATTGTACAATTAGGAAGTACACTGCAAAAAACATTCTTTCACAAAAACAGAGAAGTTTTATTTCTTAGTCACTTTTCATAAACTGGGACATAAAACGTCTTTAAATCGGTTGAAAACACAAATTAAAGTCAATACAATTCTATTTTAACTTGTAAGTTGTGTTTAATGATAAAAATTATAAACGTAAAGAATAAAACTTGGGTCTTGCCAAAAGCCGGTGATCGTCAAAGACAGAACATAAGGGAAATTCCATGAACACAGCGGGAAGTGAAACTTTATTTTTGTGTTGCTAACACTTTATACACATTTGAATTGTATGAAAAATAAAAATCAACGTTTCTTCTACAGAGAGGATGGAGATATGTCCAGTTAAGGAGACATATTTCTAAGTACTCGGTGTACCTGCACATTTCACACAGATTCTTATCTTACTTAGGGAAGACCCACACGCAAATTTCTTGCATCATGTGCACGAGTCCTTTGTTTCTGTTGCAGCATCCAACTTGACATTGCTTTCGAGTGCCGGAGGAGCTGATGTGTATGCTGGATTCACCCTGCTGCGCTTGAGTGGAAGCTTGTGGCCTCGTACTTTTGTATGGAGCAGACAATTCTCTAGCTACATTGATGATGTACGAGCATCGTGAAACTTTGGAATCGGTCACCATATTGTACAACGTATGAGTCTTGATCATAGCTAATTCTAGGATGTTGTAAAATACATGCACGGGCCACCGTTGGCTCATTGCTCGCACACTGTACTTTCGAGATATCTGGTCCACAACATCGACACCACATTTAGTGACGTTGTAAAATCTTATTGTCTCTGGTGTCTTCTTCCCTGTAGTTTCATCAATAATAACACCATTGTGGAGTGTGCTGAGGACAAGCACATTATTATTTACCTTCCCTTGGTAAGACGTCCGGGTGGTATTATCGGTTTTATAGATGACTGTGTTGTACAAACGGTCTCGAGAATTTTTCACTGACGGTGGTACCTCCCTTCTAACAATAAGTCTGTTTAAAGTGCCAAGAATGCTGGTGTTCCGTCTCTTCAGCTGAATGCCTAGATTCAAAGATGTAAAAAAATTGTCCGCCGTGACATTTCTCCCCTCATCTAGAAAGGGTTCAAGGAGACGCAAAAAGATATGCTCACTCAGAGATCTGTCTGCTGGTCTTGTCTCATCTTTCCCCAGATACGGAAAGCCATTCAGGATGTATCTCACCTTGCCATCAGTAGCCAGCCAGTACTTCACTCCATATTTGTCCGGTTAACTACTCATGTAGTCTATTTATTCAAGCAACCTTTCCACAAACAATGTGTAAAGATTGCCCTACCTAGCAAGGAAAAGGGCATTATGTCGTATGCTGTAACAATGCGACTTACGCCTTTCTTGTACGGAGATACGATGTGTCACTATGTAATAATTAGATAATGAATATTCTATCTTCAATAAAAGAACTCAATAGATGTAGAACAAACTTTTCAGCACATTTTGACTGGCGAAAATGCTCACATACGCAACAGAGTAGTGCAGCGGTCAAATGACCGCTTCCGGTACTAGTAGGTGGGAGGTGGCAGTACGAAAAAACTATCGGAGTAAAAAATCCAAAAAAAATTGCTAAAGGACCTAAGGCACAAAATATTAAAAGTCAAAAAATTTCATCATCCGATCAATAACGTAGGAAATACGGCGCTCAGAAAATCAAAAACGGTCAATTGACCGCCCCCGGTACTTCTAGTGTTAATTTAACGGCGAGTAGAAGGGCAATTATTTGACACAAATATAAAATAATTTACATGTTACAGAGCACTGAATTATAAAAATAAATAAAAATAATCGCACATGTAAATAGTATATTGTTCATTCACAGTGCAACATAATGGATACAACATTTATGGTTCGCTACCTTTCACGCAGATTACCATATTTCTAGATAATAACTCAATCCTTGTATTTGCACTGCTGCAACATTTATACTTGTTTTTTCGCATTAATCTTCACTTTGGCACCAAAAGCACAAATGATTAATCAATATTTCATTAAAAGAGTAGCTTGCACCAACAAAACCCAAAAATTTATATAATGCCAGTAGGAGAAAATGACCGGGCGAGAAAAGGTTGTCCACCTGAGATATGTTTACATTTAAGATTCATGTGAAAATGTATAATTTAGGCTTATTGTCTTATGTAAAACTACCAAGAAGTGCCTCAGTTACGATGTAACCATTTCTTCTTTTACCAGGATGGTGGTTATTTTGTAAGTGAAATACGTCGTTAGTTTTATAAAGTAAATTCGTTATTGACTTAGATGTGCTCTCTTATCTTTCCGTCATATTTAAGGACTTCTACATACTATATGAGTGGGTAATCGTGAAGTTTAGTCACTTTTATTATTAAGGGGTTCCAAGCTAAAGTTTACTCACTTTTATTATGTAAATCGATATGTATACTTTAATAGATATTGGAAGAATGTATTGACGAGCCTCTGGCTCGCTTTATTTTAATGCGTAGTCGGCTCCGGGCGTTACCGCGCCCTTCGCCTCGCCCGGAACCATAATATCCCTCCACGTTTTCCAGAGATTGGGTTAGTAAATGTTTAGACTGGCCAATCAGTTTCTTGTCCAGAGATTGGGTTTGTAAAATCTGATAGGCCTGTCTCGACAATTACTAACCCAATCTCCGGACAAGAAACTGATTGGCCGGTCTCAACATTTACTAACCCAATCTCCGGACAACATGGAGGGATATTATGGTTCCGGGCGAGGCGAAGGGCGCGGTAGCGCCCGGAGCTGACTACGCATTAAAACAGCGAGCCGAAGGCTCGCCAATATTATCCTTTCGATGTTATATCATCTTGACTGTTGCGCCGCAAATGGAACCAAGTGTAATTTATTAGGCGAAACGCATTTCGTGATTCAGATCTTTTCAATAGCTTTTTACTTTGTATTATTGAGCAATATGTTTTGTAATTCACTTGAATTTATATTAAACATAAAAGTAATAAATGCTTTAAAAATTGACTTTGGGTGTTCCTGAGTGCTAAAACCGCCTTCATAATAAAAGTGAGTACACTTCATTAGCTTGGAATCCCTTAAATAATAAAAGTGAATAAACTTCATGATTACCGTATTTATGTATATTTCTGCAATATTTCTAAGAGAAAACTAAAATTACTTACCTAAAAATGACTCGGTAAGTTCGGGGAAACCCCATGAGCTGAGCAACGTATGTAGATCGTCCATGTTTGATGAAATAAATCGAATCGATATGTCGTTTAGGGAAGGATGGAACTGTTCGGTAGAATTCACTGATCATGCAGTAACGCCTATCGAACAAAACCTTAGGTTTTTCGGTATTTTTAACCGAAGAGACAATTTGTTCGATAAATTAATCGTAACTTGGATGAAAATTATCAATCTCATGATAATATCGAACTGGTTTCATTATCTTAATCGAACAGTTCAATGTTTTCCGCCAAATAATGAAGTATCGAAATGTTTAGTATGCTCTAACCGAAGAGTTCAATATAATTTATCAAATGCACGGTTATTTGTATTGAATGTGCCGTTAATTTAATCCAAAAAGTCCATATCAAACGTGTTCGATTGTTTCAGCCAAACCTTTTTTTCCGTGCGGAGATGAAAAAGAAAAAGGAGAGGGAATGATGTCAATTGGGGATAAATATTAGAAAATCTTTGGAAAATCCATTACAGGCACCCAGATAAAGAAAAAGATTCATAACATGAAGACCCAAGTAAAAAAGGAAACTGATTTGAAGGCAACTGACAACAAAAAGATCAAATTAAAGAATTGGGAACAAACCTATTTTGCATTACGATTGAAGATGATAATCCAATTTTTAAACAGTTAGATGGTGCTAGATCCGCTATATTTCAAACGCTTTCGAACCCTATTGAATCTTCCCCACTTACTTCAATAACTCCAAAAGTAGCAGACGACAGAATAGATATAGGTGATAAAAAATCCGTGGCAAGCAAACCAACTATAAGTCCGCTCCAGTAAGAAACAGATGAAACGAAGAACTCATCCCTCCAAGAACTGCAAAGGCTAGCATATTTTAAAAAGACCTAAATTAGAAAAGTTAAATCTAAGATACTAAAATACAGATCAGTTAAGGATTATCGGGCTCGCACTAACCTACTTCAACGTTTAGCCGCTAGATGGTACTTCTTGTGCGCGCCGTGCGCGCCATTCTGCCTCCCAAGAACTTCCTATTTTGGCCATTACGTGGCACTGTGAATTAGTCGCTCAGATTCGATGTTTCTTCACTTACGACGCTTATCGTAACTCTTTATGTTTTACTTGAGCCATATTACTTTTATATGCAATTTTTTTATTCAATTGTTTACAAAATCCCACAATTAAATTAAAACTCTGATCTAATATATGAATTGATCATCGTTTTAATTTCCACGCGCTTAGAAAATTTTCGAACTTTCTTCTTGTTGTTTTTTTTAGCTTTTAGTGCTTTTAAAATTATATTTGAAAAATTTATTATATTCATTTATGTTTTAATTTTTTGTCTTAATTACCCGGTTCGATATCTAATACATAATACATAACGTTCGGGTGCCCGTCCCCCACTATCCCATAAACCGTTTGCCGTAGAGATGTGCGGTAAACTGTGCTTCGTTTCTACTAGTTAGGAGATCCCTAGAAAACTATTTTCATTTTCATAAAGACCAGGTTCGATCCCAGGGGATGAATTCAGTTTCCCATTACATAACACGTAAAGATCGATTTTTCGATGCGCACGCCTTCATTCTTTCGCCGGCCATGGAGAGGGGTGTTTAGCGTATCTAGAGCCCAGGTTCGCTGGTTTGAATTCTGCCGAGGGCATGGTCCTGTGTTCGTCAATGTTATTGCTGTTACGATATTAATTGGCCCTGTGCTGTTTCTGAATTTTTGCCTTTTAATTAATAAATTAATTAATTAAAATCAGAAAAAATGGACCTACGATCTTCGGATTTTAACTGTTTTGAAGGAAAATGAATAAGGTTTCTTATTCTAATAATCGATTTTCGGATTCCGTTCGATATCACTCGAATTTTGACAGATTAGTTACGTATTTGTGAAAAATCTTGGGTTCATTTATGAAAGTTGCCATGGCGACCATGCCACTGTCGACCCAAGAGATTGTATTATTATCTCAATCCGCATTTGCGTAATATATACGCGCGCATTGACAGCCTTAATGCATGGTTACGATAATAAATTGTGAATACGCACACACAGTCATGTCCTCAGCGAGATTCGAATCCGCGAACCTTACATTGGGAGCCTAAGACACTAAAATCCTATACCGGGGAAATGCAATATTAGAGTTAAATGTGAATTATTGAGATCAACGACAGTTATCTTATAATATAAAAGGCTAAATCTCTTGGTCATCATTTTCTGCGTAACACTAAATATCTCGGCCATTTCTTCAGCCAGTCCAGCCAAATTCTGTAGGATTGATACGAATACGGTGAAAAAGCGAATGCTACAAGAAACATTTCAAAATAGTCCCGGGTTCGGCGCCAGAAGAATGTTTTACATTCCGTATGAATCTCAAAACCGCGGCCCACAAGTTTACACGCTAAAATTTAATTTTCAACGAGCAGAGTTTTACTATTATGGAAATTAAAATTAGAAATAATTGACCTACGACCTTCAAATTAGGACCATTTTAAAGGAAAATAAACGGGCCGTTTAATTTTGTTCATCTTTTCTCACCTAAAGGTAAAACTTGAGCAAATTTTACGTATAAATTCGCTGATTTAAGAAAAATAGTTCATTTTCATCAATGATCGCCTTGGAAACGGGCATTGTTGTTTCAAGCCATATATATGCTCATATAAACCTATATTCATTTACGTAAATTGGATGGATAAATGCGGTAAATTAAGTATTTTAAAACATGCTAATGTTTGAAATAATTCGACGATGTTTTAACGTGTCTTCCCTTTGTTATTGAAATCTTTCTGCATATTAAAGGCAGTTGCTTGCGCTGGGCCTTCGCATTATCTGAATAGAACAGATATTATGAATTACATTTGCCAGACGCAGTTTTTTCACATGGACAGCTGTATGTAGCCATAACTAGAACACGTGACAAACATAATTTGAAATTTTGGGTTAAGGATAAAGATAATCAAGGGCAATTTCTGTTAAACGGAAGAGTATTTACAAGGAACGTCCTTATAAATAATATTATTGAGGTATAAGACTGTTTTCCTCTTAATTTTTTTAAACTATTCCTTTGTTTCTATTTGTAGCCCTTTCCAATCTTATTCCAATATTATAATTTTATCATTTGTTTGTCGGTTTTATTTTTATATTGTTTGTTTTCAAAGGCCGTTTTAAACGGGCTCATTCGTCTAGTTAACGGCATAATTACTTACTCCACAAACTTCTTAATTTTTTATAAATTAATTGAAAAATATCCGCGCAATCATTGCGCGGGTACAGCTAGTCAGGTTATAATGTACGTTTTTTCACAAGACAGTATTTTCAGAACAGTTTCTCGTACGGACATGGTTCAAACGACATTTTGTTTCTGCTGATTAGTAGATCCCACGAAAACTAAAAAATTAATTAATAAAAAGTGTTACTTAGGCAATATAACAAAAGTTTGAGTACAGCATTTTCTAATGTCTTATTACTTTCTCCATACGTAGTAATGGGAAAGTATTATTTTCATGAAAAAAATCGGCTACGAGATTTCAACGGAAATACACGTTTTGAGGTCCCTAGAACACGTTTAGACTATTTTCGGAATGATGTCTGTGTGTGTGTGCGTGCGTGTGTGTATGTGATTGTGGGCGCTCTAACTCAAAAAGTACATGCCACTTCAGAATGAGCACAAAGAACTGATTAGTTTTTGGACAATAACGGTTAACCGAAAGTCGAGGTTTATTCGAAACCCGATTCGGTTTTTGCGATATTTCGTCATTAAAACATCATTATTGCATATACAATTCTATACAAAGGTTATAGAGAATGTAATTTACTACAACTTTCATTTGAAAGAATTTTCCATAGAAGTTATTGTTTAGGAATTATTGATAAATAATCGGTTTTTTCGGTTTCCGTCAAATATATCCTTAAAAACGTCGTTATTGGTAATCTTCGTGAGGACCAAAGTTGTAGAGAATAATATTTCTCCCAAGTTTTATTTGAAACAAATTTTCGTAGAACCATCCATTTCGGAGATATTTTCTTTTTCTTAATTTCCAGTATACAGCGCCGCCACCATGTAGCGGTGAATTCTGTAAACATATTCAAAATATACCTAATTTACGGCAATAAGGGCGACTGTATACTATTACGATACGAAATAATAATTTTGCCTTATAATGCTATTCATAAAAAGAATTTAAATATCTATACCCCAAATATGGAGAAAGTCATGTATTGGCCACATCAGATTTTTTATATATGCTATTCGATCACCGTTGTCCAACCCCTTTGCCACTCACCCCATGTGGCGAATTCGCCGCGAATCTGTGGCGAATCGATTCCTTTCATTAGTTGTATATCTACTTTATCTATATTAGAGTGACATCAGGATATCAGATAAATTATAATGATCTCTGTTAGGAAGAAGCCGAAGGAAATACATTGTGAAGTATTCGGAACTATAAGCATATTTTCGCACGTGTTGAAGATCATCACAAGAATTCTCAGAGAAAGGCTGAAGATATGCTACGAGAAATTCAATTCTGTATTACTTCTGCTCGGCATCGGGTGATGAGTATGGTGTTGGCAATTCGACTGTTTATAACCTCAAGAAGCAAATGAAAGAGTTATTGGCGTTTCTTTTAACAGTAATACGGCAATGTCGAGTTATTATAAAACTTATTAATTACCATTCTAATATTCTCTTTCCAGGGCAATGCAATTATTCCATCTAATTTTATATTTATCATAGACGTTAAAAACCATTGCTTGACAGTATATCTAATAAGTAAAAGAGGATGTCTTTCTTTGTGTCTATCTGTCTGCCTGTGGCAGCCATAACTCATCAGAGAATGAAGTTAGGAGTTTGAAAGTTTGAAAGCTGCTTCAGGTTCATGATGGGAGTTGCAGTGCCAAATATAATTCACATCGGCCCACGGGGTCGTGACCCCGGAAGTCACGGATCGGTCGGTCAAAATTTCAGTTTCTTGAGGATATCTCAGCAACCATTGGACCGATTTTGATGAATCCTACACCAATATCAATGTTTTGATGATATACATTTTCTAACTGAAAATGGACAAAATCAGTCCACTGGGTCGAAAGGTCTTAATGTAATGGCCGGTTCAAATTTAGGTTTTTTGAATATATCTCAGCAACGAATTGAAATATGTTTAAAAATATAAATTTTTCATCAGTTATTTCTGTAAAACATAATTTTTGCATTTATGGCATTATTGAAGTATAGAAATTTACTAATCTTCCATATCTTACGTAAAAATTGCTGTTGAATTGTTGTTTAAATTGTTGTTTATTTCACTGAAATATATCTTGTTTTTAATTGAATTATCTTATAACCTAACATATAAGGGAGAATGTTCGCTTTGAATGCCTTTAATACGAGATAGGGAGGGAGACGGATGGTAACGGAGGGGGAGATGGAGAGAGGGAATTAGAGGGAAGGGGTGGAGAGAGGGAGGGGGAGGGTGGGATATGGAGGGGGAGGGTGGGAGAGGGAGGGAGGGATGGGAGGAAGAGAAAGGGAAAGAGGGGAGGGAGGGGGAGAAGGGAAGGAGAGGGTGGGAGGGGGAGGGAGTTTATACGTTATTTTCGTAAGATTTTCTTCCTTCATTCATCTAAATAGGAAAATGCGGAGCGGTTTTCTTCATTTTTGCTTTATTCGACGGGTATAACTGTGTACTATCTTATTCTTGCGATGCTTACTTGTTACACTGTCGAAGTTTTAGATTCACTAAATCCTGCTAGCTGAATATACATGTAACATGCATATGTAAGAGATCGTTATCGAACTAAAAAATGTCACATAAAAATGTTATTTTGAATTACGGCTAGAAAAAAATCGTAGAGTATTTGTTCTGGTAAAAATATTGGATAAACGATGATCTCGAACCTCAATTTTTGGTGGTTTGTTTTCAAATCTTAGAGCGATGCGAAGATGTGTTATCGTGGCACAAGGCTCAAACAATACTGATGAACGAGGAGAGGACGTGTTTTCTTGAGTTATGCTCATTACAAATCACTCAGCACCTTTAACCCGTAGACGCCGTCATACGTACTATTACGTCCTCCGTCAGCACTACATTTAATTGTCTTTTGGCGCGAGAGATATACTTATATCTAAATAAAATTTATATATTTTCAAAGAGGAAGCTTTGGCCTTTCTACTAGTGCATGCTTTGTAATTTTAGTAGTGTTTTTGTATATTATATTCTACGTTAAATTTTGCGACGAAATTTTCATTTTTGCCACGAAATTACGGTGCGTCAGCACTAAACTTAATTGTCTTTTGACGCGAGGGACATACATAAATCTGAATAATCTTTATATATTTTGAAAGAGGAAGCTTTGGCCTTTCTAGTAATGCATGACTTTATATTTTATAATATACGATAAAGTTTGAGATGGATTTTTCATTTTTGCCACAAAATTACGGAGCGCCAGCACTAAACCTAATTGTCTTTTGACGCAAGGAACATATTTAAATCTGAATAATCATTACATGCCTTGAAAGAGGAAGCTTTGCCCTTTCTACTAATGTATGACTTGTATTTTTTGTTGTGTTTTTATAATTTATAAAGTACGATAAATTTTGCGCTCGATTTTTTACGAAAGTACCGTGCGCCTGAAGATTTCATCCCCTTTCGGCGTAACGTAGTTTCGTAAATATAAATAAGCTTTATATATTGTGAAAAGGAAAGCTTTGTCCTTTTCAGTAATGCACGATCTGTAATTTTTCTGTTGTTCTAATGTTTTATAATCAACGTGAAAATTTGCGGTGAAATTTTCGTTTCTGCGACAAGAAGTTGGAGTGCAAACACATACTTTTGTCTAAATACGGAAGGCATATTCGTCCATCTGAATAAGCTATATGTAGTTTGATAGAGGAAGCTTTGGCCACTTCAGTAATGCAAGACCTGTAATTTTACTATTGTTCTAACGTCTTATAATTAACGTGAAAGTTTGCGATGAAATTCTCATTTTCTCACGAAATGACGATTCCTCTTTTCATTTTCTCGAAGAAGAAATATAATCTTTTCCCTTGTATCTTTGTGGAGCCTTGTGAGAAAGGTGGTCGTCCGCTTGAGAAAGAAAGATGTCTCCTATATACTAAATACACACAGCCCACTTCATATGCTTCTAAAAATCGCTTTTCAATTCCCCAAGAATGCTGTCCTCTTCGGCGATCCCTCAACGACCTCCAACGACCGACTTGTTCCGCTATTTGTATTTTTTGCTTTGTTTACCTAGTAAGTCCTTCCGTCCCCCAGAAACACGAAACGGTGCGTTTAAAATAAAAGGCTAGCTCAAAACCGTAACATGGCTGATATTTTAGTGAATCAATAAGTATGTTTTATCGATATTTAACATTAGGGAAAACTAAATAAAACAGCGCATTAAAATCAAATTTTGACGTAAATATAAATTTTTATTGATTACAATAATAATAAATGCAATTTATAAACAATCTATAATAATAATAATACACAGATTTTGTCTTTCGTATTCCACGGACCTACGCAGTTTCGATTTCTCAAGTTGACCCATAGTGCTTGTAGACGAGGAAACGGTCACGCTCGGATATGATTCACTGTATCTTTTCAAAGACTTCGCTTACAAAAGATATGTTTACGATGCTATGATGTAAATTTCATGCGGAATCCAATTACGCATGTGTACAATTTCTAAAACACTCGGGAAAGGACTTGTGAGCTAATATGTAACTTTTAAAAGTTTTCCGTATTCTGTGTCTAAAATCTCATGATAAATACAACTCCATATCTCCGCTTCTAATGAACGAAATGTAACCAATTTTTCTATTTGACTTATGTAATAATTAGGAATGATTAAGAATGATGACTGCGTAACTAAAACGTTTATATTATTAATGAAACGCCTTTAAAAAAATCATAAATACAACACTTATTTAAAAATTTCCAGTCACGACATGGAAAAGTTGGCATGCGACAAACTTTTTACCTAATTGGTTTAGATAGGCACATTCAGCGATAAAATATTCAGTAATGTTTCAATGCTTTTAGAGTATGATTTCATGTCAATACATTTCATAGTTCTCGCGATTCCGAAAGTTAATATAAACCGTGAGCGCGCACCGGAAAATTATTTAATCGCTTCTACTGCAGCAATGTTTGTGCACGACATATGATATTTTAAATGATACTGTTTAAAAATTTCATCTTTTATGTGTATTCACGAAAAACGTCATCAATATAACAATAAAACATCAAAAGTTATGAATTTTTTAATATCTTCGCAAATTTTCTCACCTTTACCTGTTTTAAAAAACCTCATCCGGCGAATAAGATATGTTCTCATAAATCTCATCCGGGCTTGAGGGGTTAGTGTAGAAGTTTTTCTGTTTAAAATTTTAGTTAACTCTATTATTGGGTAAAATTATTTGCTTTTAAGAAATTCATCTTGAAGGTCGTTTTAAGTTTTATCTTGCTCTTGAAGTCCAAAATCAGTCATAAAGTTGTAGTGTAATTTATTCACGATAAAGCTCGATTTTCTTTCCTACGTATATTTTTAAAATTATCTTTCTCGGAACGTCATTGCAAGATAAGGTTTTATTTCATTCGTTTCGTCGCTTGTTTTTCTCTGCATCCTTCCTTTGCGGTATTCGCAGACTCCCAAGTGCATTTTTCAATCACGAATCAATTTCTTCCTTTCTATTTAATTCCAAGAGAAGTTTTAACCTTTACCTTTAGATAAGTGCGTCACTGCCTCTATTTATGCGTTGGACGACATGTGCTTCTCGATGAATACGGCAATATGTCGATTTTGCATTTTTTGATTCGGTCTTTATGAAACTTACTGCACCAGCAATTTTGGCAATCATCGATTGAGCCCAATCTGTGCATACATCGATGCAATAGTTGCAATCAATCTTATTTTCATTGAAATAAATACCGCAAAATTTATATTTTTTGTGATATTTCAAAATTATCTTTTTGTGAAAAAAGACGTTGTTTTATTAAACTGTTTAATCAGAAAAATACACAAAACATCAAAATAATTATATCCTGTAAAACTATCGAATTTTAGTGTAAAATTTATGTATCAATGGGGCGCCATAATTGAAATCTGCTCTAAATCATGTTGGACAAAGCAATATTAAAGCTAGCTTTGAGAAACAAGTGGAGCCACTACTATCCTTGCGTGTATACAAAATACACGATATATTTGTAAGCGTGGTTGCCTGTATACAGGGCGCAATACCATCTTGCGAAAGGAATTTTATTAAATTTCATTTTAACTTTCTTACACGAAGTATCGAGAAAGTACTGTTAGCGTGAAAAAATTCGACCTCGAGATTTTTACGGAAGTATACGTTTAAGGTGTTGCTGAAACCGAAAAAGTGGTTTTCGCAATGCCGTCTGTCTCTATGTTACTGGCTCTGGAGCCTAGGCGGTAGGGCGAAAATGAATGAAATCTGGTATTTAGTCATTTTATCATACTGTACAGAGTATACATAGAAATGGTTGACATTGCTCAATAATTAAGAGTAGTTTGTTATACGCATTTTTAGCAACAATTCGATTTTCTCAAAAACGGCAATAACGATTTTGATCACATTTCGTAGAGTTACTTGACTTTACGTCTTTAATAATACCAAATACTTCACATTTCTCAAAAAATGAATATAAGGCAAGTCTACTGAAGGGAACTTTAGCAATAATTCGATTTTCTCAAAAACGGTTAGAACGATTTTGATCAAATTTCGTAAAGTTACTTGAGTATACATCTACAATAATACTACGTATTTCATTTTCCTCAATGAATGAATATAAGGCTAGTTTATTCTTGGGCAACTTTAACAAAAGTTGGATTTTCTAAAAACAGGCTAAATAAAGGAAGAACTCTAGACACGGTGAAGGCAATGAACAGAATAAGAAAATTAAAAAAAAACTCCAATTCACCGTAAAGGCGGTACTTACGTGTCAAGGCACAGAAGACTCGCAGGACCACTTAGAGGACGCGCGTTTCGACAGCTACGCTGTCATCTCAGCAATGTCCAATGTCCAATTGCTGAAGATGACAGCGTAGCTGTCGAAACGCGCGTCCTCTAAGTGGTCCTGCGAGTCTTCTGTGCCTTGACACGTAAGTACCGCCTTTACGGTGAATTGGATTTTTTTTTAATTTTCTTATTCTGTTCAAAAACAGGCTCATACGATTTTCATTTTCTAAAGATAACTAAACGACGCATTAGAACCTATATATGAGAAAGTATGTACAATGTATCTTTTACCGATTTTTTAATGTTAAGGCCATAGAGATGGCGCTTCGATAAATTGTTCAAACGAAAGAGAACATCTTTCGTAACTACTTGTCGAAAGCTCCAAATCTCTATCTAAACAGGAACCGAATTAGGAGAAGTGTCATGTTGACCATAGAGATCTGACAAATAAAGAAATACATAAATATCTAGTGACGTGCGTATAAAAGTACATAAAAACAGTAACGTTTCATACGGAAGCAGCTATGTCAATTTTTAATGTGCAGGAATTCATAAAAGTAAATCTTAAGTTGACGTAATAGAAAATTTTTATTAAACTTGATAGTATTTTAAAGTCGGAAATCACGCACTGCAATAAAACCGTCCTATTTCAAAATTCAAACATACCCTATTATAAAATCTAATACATATTTTTTAAAAATCAACCCTTAAATATATGACACACTCTGTAACTTGGATATCCACACCCACGATTTCGTACTCCATATCTATATATTCCACCTTACCTTTCCTAAAAGTTAAGAAGGAACATATATGGTAATTTATTTCAATTTGCTTTTTTGCATGAGGCAAGAATAGGATAAACAAAGTTATTTTATTCGTTTCAAAACGGAGAATCAATTCCATAAATAAGATCCGAATTCATCGATAATTAAATAATTTTTGTTTCTCAGAATAGCAGGTGCCCCATAAATCTCTTTTCCCCTCTTTTTCATGACGTTAAAGAGGCTAATTTCGTTACCCGTAATGCGCTGCCTGGTGTTGCCTTAGCTCCATTCGCTTTTATTTTGCCAGTACTGTTGAGTATAGGACGTGGACTGGAAGGGGCAAGATGGAGACTTCGTGCCATACCCACTAAACGTTCACCTTTCTCGTACTTTTTCACAATGTTTAGTTTCGGATCAAGACTTATAGACTGTCTTGACTTCTTGCTTGTAATACTAGATGATGACGAAAGTGAGCGCTTGCAACTCATAATCAAGGATGGGCAAAAAATTGGGAGACAAAAAAAAAGAAAAATAAATAACGCAGGGAGCAAAATGAACAAAGACGAAGGTGGATACACGACTGTGTGAGTAAGTAAGTAAATGGATGGTGGGGCAATAAAGTGACGTCGAATTCTACAGATCGATGGATCCAATTAATAGCATTGTACATATCCTTGATTTGAATCGAGTAATACGTATGTAACATAATTTCAAATAGCCTTCCTGTAAAAGTTGGCAAAAAGAAATTACAATATTATTAGTTGGAGCCGTCGATATGTAGCATACAGCGTAGTGTGTCGCCTCACATAGCTTGCGGCGCTAAATTACAATTTCGCTTCAGAAAAATTCGTAAGTCAAAATCGCGTAAATCGAAATTGCGTAAATCGAAATTGCGTAAATCGAAAAATGCCTAACCTATTCACTTGCATTAATGCGAACATTCGTAAATCGAGGAATTATTGTATTGAAATTCATTTTCCAAAATGAATTTGTTCCCAATGTTGCTGCTGCGCTACGTATTACGTTAACTCTCCCAATAACGGTAACTTCAAGTGAAAGGATTCAGTCTTCATTATTGCCGTAAATTAGGTATATTTTGAATATGTTTACAGAATTCACCGCTACATGGTGGTAGTGCTGTATACTGGATATTACGAAAAAGTTAAATATCTCCGAAAAGTACGAGAAAGGTGAACGTTTAGTGGGTATGGCACGAAGTCTCCATCTTGTCCCTTCTAGTCCACGTACTATACTCAACAGTACTGGCAAAATAAAAGCGAATGGAGCTAAGGCAACACCAGGCAGCGCATTACGGGTAACGAAATTAGCCTCTTTAACGTCATGAAAAAGAGGGGAAAAGAGATTTATGGGGCACCTGCTATTCTGAGAAACAAAAATTATTAAATTATTGATGAATTTCGGATCGTATTTATGGAATTGATTCTCCGTTTGCACACTCCCAAGCGCATTTTTCAATCATGAATCAATTTCATCCTTTCTATTTAATTCCAACAGAAATTTGAACCATAAGCTTTAGATAAGTGCGTCACTGCCTCTATTCATGCGTTTGGCGACACGTGCTTCTCTATGAATAAGGCAATATTTCGATTTTGCCTTTTTTGATTCCTTCTTTATGAGACTTTCTGCACCAGAAATTTTGTCAACCATCGATTGAGCCCAATCTGTTCATACATCGATGCAATAGTTGCAATCAATCTCATTTTCATTGAAATAAATATCGCATAATGTATAATTTCTTTGTGACATTTCAAATTTATTTTTATATGAATAAGGACTTGTTTTTTATTAAACTGTTTAATCATAAATATACACAAAACATCAAAATACTTATATCCTATAAAACTACTTAACTATCGAATTTTAATGCAAAATTTATATATCAATGGCGTGCCATAATTGAAATTGCTTGGAACGGCAAAATGTCTTGAGCCGGCCCTGACGAATTGATTCCAGGTGTATCATCCAAGAGTCGCACGATTTAAAGAAAAAGTAAAATATCGCGACGTAATTTCGTAACTCGGTATATACTGAATCAAGAATGTTTATCGTGATTTGAAAAAGACATGACAATTTCTCAATTTAGTATTCGAGTTATTCCACTAATTTTCGACAAATCATAAAATTCCAATACGGTTTTCCATATGACAAGATCATCCGTTTGTAAAAATGGAGTCATATTACTATTTTTTGTCTTTGAGTAATGCTGCACGAAGTTATGCTTGCGCTGATAAACCGATAATATTTGGAAACATTCCTTTAAAATCGCGTAACGAGGTCAGTAGTGTGAAACGCTGACAGGTAATGAAACCGGAAGGGAATCGGGGATGAGGTAGAAAGGAGAATATAGCTTAGTGGGTCGAGGATTAGTGGGAATTTGGATGCGTAAAGGCGATGTAAAGATATGTCTTAACGAAAGAAATTTAAAAAATCGGTACAGCATACATTGTACAAACATTCTCATATACTAATGCGTAGCTTAGTTTTCTTTAGAAAATGAAAACCGTATCAGCCGGATTTTAGAAAATCCAATTTTTGTTAAAGTTGTCCAGAATAAATTCCTTATATTAATTTTTTGATAAATATTAAGTATGTAGTATTATTGCAGACGTATACTCAAGTAACGGTATGAAATTTTATCAAATTCGTTCTAGCCGTTTTTGAGAAAATAAAGTTATTGTTAAAGTTGCCTAGAATAAACTAGCCTCATATTCATTTTTTTGAGAAATATGAACTATTTTGTATTATTGAAGATTAAACTCAAGTAACTGTATAAAATTTGATCAAAATCGTTAGAGCCGTTTTTGAGAAAATCGAATTGTTGATAAAAATACGTAGAATAAACTTCCCTTAATTATTGAGAAATATCAACAATTTCTCCATATCTTCTGCTCTGTATGAAAAATTGCCTAAGTGCGACATTTCATTCATTTTAGCTCTACCGTTTAGGCTCTAGAGCCAGTAATAGTCAGACAGACGGCGTTGCGAAAACCACTTTTTCGGACTCAGCGGCACCTAAAATGTATATTTCCTTTAAAATCATGAGGTCGAATTTTTTCGCGATTACAATACTTTCTCAATATACTTCGTATATGAGAAAGTAAAAATAGCCCGATCAACCTGAACAATATGGATATTATCACGTTCATGCTGAAAAACGTCAAGATTGGCCACTTTCGAACAATAACATATTCATGCATATGTATAGTAAAATGTTGTTGCCAATGCTTTGTACTGAATGTATGTTATAGCACTAAAATGCTTGTATAAATTAGAGTATATATAGTTGTATAAGTTCAAAAAATCAACAATGTGAAATTTAACCTAAATATAACAGCGGAGGAACTTTAATATATTTACGTTTATTTACAGGAAAATAAATATGAAGGTTCAGATAGATTTTAGAAAACAGAAGTGATCAAAACAGCGTATATTTACAAAAAAATAAATATGCAATTGTATTTAGCTACATATTTTGTCAACAGGTCCGCGATAATATGTTGAAACAAATGCTTGTTCAAGAACCTTCTCCCTCCATCATTCCTCTCCCACCGTGCTCCTCTTTCCATCTCTCTTTAATACGCAACTCAATGTTTCTTCTACCTCCATCACACTCTTCTCTCATAACCTTCCTGTCTACTTTTTTACTTCCCTCTCCTCATCGCTTCTTTCAAAGTATAGAATAAATAAGATTTTAAAATAAAAACTATGAAGATCTTTATATAACCACAAATCGGGATGGGAAAAAATCAATCGTCATATACTATTACCACTTAATAAAATACCACAAAAGTCAACCATTTGATATAAAATGAAAATTTTGCTGTGAATTACGTGATAATGATGAATATAGCATCGGGACCGCATTCGTTTATACGTAAAAACAATAAGCTGCTAACATACTCTCCTTAACTGTCAGCCATCCGCTCGGATTGCAATCATGGGCCGTCCCTCGCACGCCGCAATATTATTCCCTGTAATGTTTATTCGCGATTTTCGCCTTTAAAAACATTCGAATTTAGTGTAGTCGTTTCTCTAAATGAGCCTAGAATGGTCTAGAACCTAAATAAATCCATAACCCGAAACAGGTAACTATTAGGAGAAAACCGAAAATTCGTCGATGAAGATGAAGCTTTTCGCTACGCGTCCGTCAGATTCTATCACGGGCGAGTAGAAGAGGCGACGAAAATATTCGAAAAACACATGCGTATATTTATTGTCGTTCGATGCCACGCGTGCGTGTGGGCGCATAATTTACAAATTTTTTCCTAATCAATCTGTTTAGGAAAAAACGTTGACTGCATGATCTAAATGAAATTCACTCCTTTTCCATCCTCCCCCCACCCACCGACCAAGTCATGGCGGGTCGTTCCCTCTCCTCGGTAGAGTACGCTTCTCCTCTCCACCTAATTCTAGTCGTCGATAGGCTAGCGCCCGCGGGAGTTTAAACCGCCCCACTTCGTGTTTCTCCGCCCACCTTCCTCACAGGCTGATAAATGGGAGATCGCGAGTCCGCTACTCCCCATTTTGACGAAGACCCAACGAAAATATCATCCTCTCGTCTCATCGGCACAACTTCTGGACATCTCACCCAGCCCAGTAGAAGCTCTTGAGCCCAGCAACCCAACTACTGGACAACCCAACCACATTCTCGTCTCAGTTGCCCGTCATCTGGTCGTCTTTGACCACTTATTTCCAACTTCAGGTAAGGAAACCGAATTTTTTCGTTTTAGTTTTCCTGTTTTATCATAGCTCAATGTTAACACTTGTATATTTCTGTCTTCTTATCTCCTCCGAGATGGTGCTCAATTTTGAATTCGCGGTCTTTATTTTGAAGTGAATGTTTCAATTTTTTTTACTCGCGATTCGTTCAAGTTTCTTTTTTGCAGATAAGCTTCATTTTACCACTCCGCGCTTTGCGATAGAATTTATCACCTTTTTCAACATTTTCTAACATTTTTTTGTTTCTCGATGTTTCTCAAAGTTTTTCAACAATTTTCATTGTTTCTCAACGTTTCTCAATGCTTTAAACGTTTTTGAATGTTTCAATTTTGCAATAAACATCATCAATTCGTAGTATATTTTACTTTTTACTTTCTCCATACGTAGTATAGGGAAAGTATTGTGATCACGAAAAAAATCGACTTCGAGAATTCAACGGAAATCCACGTTTTGAGGTCCCTTGAAAACGTTTACACTATTTTCGGAATGATCTCTGTGTGCGTGAGTGTGTATGTGATTGTGAGCATTCTAACTCAAAAAGTTCGGTTTTTGCGATATTTCTCCATTAAAACATCATTATTGTATATAGAATTCTATACAAATGTTATAGATAATGTAATTTCCTACAACTTCTATTTGAAACAATTTTACATAGCAGTTATTGTTTAAACATTATTTATAAATAATCGGTGTTTTCGGTTTCAATCAAATATCTCCTTAAAAACGTCGTAATTGGTAATCTTCGTGAGGGCCAAATTTGTAGAGATTAATATTTCTTCCATGTTTTGTTCGAAACAAATTTTCGTAGAACCATCCATTTCGGAGATATTTTGCTTTTTCGTAATTTTCAGTACAGAGCACCACCATGTAGCGGTGAATTCTTTAAACATATTCAAAATATACCTAATTTACGGCAATAAGGGAGACTGTATTCTTTTAAGATATGAAATAATAATTTTACCTTATAATGCTATTCATAATAATTTGAATATCTATACCCCAAATATGGAGAAAGTCATGTGTTGGCCACAGCAGATTTTGCACCTAAATAAGTCAAAATTCTCTCAAAGTGCCTTATTTTATTTTTTTGATAGTTATGCGATGTTTAATATGTTAAAACTGATAATTTTTCTACGTCATTAATGTAAATGGTTTAATTTACGGAATAGCTTTGAAGGAATGCATTTTTGAAACTTTTAAGTGATATTATTAGTGTCTTTTACTTGTTCTTACGTGTTTTTCCATGCGCTATGATGCAATTCCGATTTAATTATTGCGTGGCATCTCGAGAAGAAGAATTAGCAAAGAACTACAAAACTGAGTTTTAAGTTATCATTGAAAGTTAATTTACTCTGTTTCTTGATTAATTCTCGCAGTGTAGTTACCTTTAAAAGATATTCATCGAAGTTGTTAATGACGAAAAACTTTATTTATATGATATATGAACTTTTTCTGACATTTCACGATTTCTTCTTGTTAATACCGGTCGTTTTCTTTTTACGCGATATATTCTTAATTAATCGACATTCCAAACTCGGGATATTTTCCGTAAGAAAATTTTCATCTGAAAGTATGAATTTAACGCGGGAATTACGTCACATATGGTGTCTTCTATTGACCTCTTTCTTGTCTGTCCTCAAAATGTTTAAGTAGAGAGCGTCGTTTTCCTTCAAGTTATCTTCTTTTTTATTGCCCGAGACAAAATTTCACCAATTTCGAACAAAATTGCAGGATTTCAGCGTTTCTTCCTTCACCGGGTAATACATCGCGTTTATTAGCGCTTTGATAGAAAGGATTATGTTTGTTACTCAAAAATAGCAAAATATTTTTACGTGGATTAGAAAATAAAAAAGTAAAGTTAAACTAGTAAGTGTTTTATTTTTCGATAAGTACTTAAGAACTTGAACGGATACCATTTTCCGAAACTAATTAAAAAAGTTCGCTCTTTCGGTTACACTTCCAGAATACACGAGTCAAAATAATGTTTGGTTTTCTTTCTAGCTAATGAAAATAAGAACGCAACAAAATAAATTTGGATTTGCCGTTTCTTTAGAAATGGAGTTATTGAGCATACCATATGGTTTAAATAAAATTAACTGCCTTTCCAAAATTCCTAAAATTGCTCGGAAAACCAGATGCACAGTTCGGCTACTAGGAAATTCCCCCAACTTTTACGTCAATTTGAGGGACGCATTTTATCTATTCGTAATAACTTGTTTTCAAAGTCAATTTTTAAAATAAATTAGTCAGGTTCGTGGTAAAAATCCGCGCAAACGGACAGATCTGTGATAATACGTTAAAATATACACGTGTTCTAGAAACTTCTTCCTCCAAAATTCCACTCTTTTCCCTTTTCTAGAACATCCTTCCTGTAACCTTCTCCTACCACTCTGCCCCTCTTCCCATCTCTCCAAATACGCATTTCAATGGATTCATTCTGCCTCCCTCATACCTTCTCTCATAACCTTCCTGTAGTCTCTTTTAACTCCCTCTCCTCGCCACTTCTTTCAGTCTAGAATGAATCCGATATTAGATATTAAAATAAAAACCGTAAAAGTTCCCCGCGAGAAATCTTATTGATTACCGTTTTCGAGAATATGAACCTCGTCATTAAGTGCACCAATATGATAATGTTTAAGCGTTTTAAATATTGGAACTGATGTTCGATGAATATTTTAGGTGGTATTTTTAAAGAATCCGTCCTCGTATACGGTGGTCAAAGAATCTTCGCTTGTCGAATTTGTCCGTAGCCAGAATTCCGGAAAAAAGTATACGAAAATTATAAATTAGTAACTAAAATTTTAATTTATACGACAAATTAATAATTAGTTTCTCAATCATTGAAAGGGAAGATTACTCAGTCTAGGAATAAATAAATTCTCTACCAAGACTGAATATATTTTCTCATTGGATGAACAGTCGTGCGAAATATTTTTGTAACTCGGACCAATTCATTTCCCAGTATACTTTACATAAATCAATATATGCGTCGATGATATCATAAAAACCAGGTTTGCATATTCATTTAGAGGCCGCCATTTTGTGTAGGTTGAAACCCACCGCAACGCTCACTGAGAGAGACAATCCTCGTGACATAGGACATCCATTAGTTATAATTTTAATAGGAATTCGGCATCGTTCTCCCTCAAATTCAATTTTTCTCTCTTCTCAATATAATAAATTAACTCCACCAATTTTTTATTACAGGCGTTTCAGTTGGTAATTGTTAAACGCCTATTATACTAATAAAAATTAATCTTTATTTAACGCTAGTCGCAGCTTTGTCATACAGTATATTATATTCGTGATAAAACCTCGCTTTCCTCTGAAGTGTTGAGGATCAACAGGTATTCTTTGAAGAAACTTCTTAGCAGGAGGTGCTAAAGCGAGAGGAAATAAGAGGGAGGGAGGGAAGAATAGGTAGAGAGGTATAGAAAAGTAGAAAACGAGAGGGGGAAATAGAGAGAGAAATGAAGGGAGGAGGGAGAGAGCAAGAACAACGGGAAGATGGAGAGAAATAGAAAGGAAGGGTAGGAGAGGGATAGAGAACGAGACGAAGATAGAGAAAGGGAGATAGAGAAAGGAAGATAGGAAAGGAAAGAGAGATATAGAGAGAGGGATATAAAAAGGAGAAAATTAAGCGCATTGGGGGGATAAAGTAATATGTGTGGTATGAATTCAGGACTATTTTGTTGTTTTATACGTTTCGGGAGTACTATTATAGGTTGGTCTTCTTCGAGAAAGATTTGACGTTCGTTTAGTGTGATATAATTCTGGGCAGGTTTATATGTATTGATTGGAGGGACTCAGATAGGAGGAACTTTCATCAGAACAAATTTGCCCTTTGTTAGGTGGCAAAAAGATTTCCACCAAAAATTTAACGATGCATAAATTGTGTTATGGACAAAATATAAACAGATCGTGTTAGATAATTACTTTTTCTCAATTCATGTTTGGCTTGATGTTTTATTCAGATCATAAAGTCCACTATCGACCGCTGCAGAGTTGAGCATCGGTTTATTCACATCTCTCCGAAAATCATTTATGCCACTTACACACTCATCCACGAAACAATTTATCTCGTCTTATATATATTTCCGAAAGTTTGTGTCTCGTCATGCAAACTATAAGACCAACAACCAAATTTGCAACGCTTTTTACTTATATCATAACTTGGTGAATGGTGAAGGTCTGGTCAACCGGGATTAGTCAGCGCTGCCAATATAGGAGATTGACATTTTTGCATAAGATGACAAGTAAAAATAGATTGCTTGATGTGCAGGTTTTTATTCTTATGCAAATTTAAATTACTTAAAATGAAGATACGGAATCGAGACAAAAACATGTATTAAGCTGAAGGTTAAAGCTAAATCTAAAGTGTTCAGTAATTCAACGTTTTTGTCGATCTCGACTGTATACTCCTTGGTGTACTACGGAAGAAGGGCAGCTTCGCCAATTAGAGTAGCTCAATTATTAAAAATCGCATTGAGAGATTTTTAAAAAAATGATACCTTCCCCGCAAAGCCAAATGCTTGTCTTCAGGTGAGGGAAAAATCCCAAGACGAATCACAACATCCATGCCCGAAGCTGGATTCGAACCCGCGACATTTGGGTTAGAAGGCAGCCACACTGCCTACCAGTCTAATGCGGCCGGCATATATAATTGTAATTAGGAGAGGAAAGAATATAGGCTAGAAAAGTTATCTCAATAAATGAAACACTTTTGACAAGTAACTGTCAAGAAATAATTCGTTTCTCTAGATAGGCTGCTACTACCAGATCAATCCATGCAAATGAGTATTCAGTGTTTTTCGTAGGCATTGACGTGTGTATATTAAGAGGGACAGGGAGACGGGAGAGATGGAGGTGAGAGAGAGAGAGGGAGGCAGGAGAGAGGGAGGCTGGGGAGAGAGAGGGAGGCTGGGGAGAGAGAGGGAGGCTGGGGAGAGAGAGGGAGGCTGGGGAGAGAGAGGGAGGCTGGGGAGAGAGAGGGAGACTGGGGAGAGAGAGGGAGACTGGGGAGAGAGAGGGAGCGAGGCGCGGGAGAGGGAGGGAGGCGCGAGAGAGGGAGGGAGGCGCGAGAGAGAGAGGGAGGGAGGCGAGAGAGAGAGGGAGGCGAGAGGGAGGCGCGAGAGAGAGAGGGAGGGAGGCGAGAGAGAGAGAGAGGGACGCGAGAGGGAGGCGAGAGGGAAGGAGGGAGGCGAGAGAGAGATAGGGAGGCGAGGGAAGTAGGGAGGCGAGAGAAAGGGAGGCGAGTGGGATTGAGCCGAAAGAGAGGGAGGCTAGAGGAAGAGTTCGGAAGAGAGAGTGAGGGTGGGGCAGTAACCGAGAGAGAGTGAGGTAGACAAGAGGGGAGGAAGGGAGAGGGAGCAAGGAGTGAAAGATGGAGGGAGGGAGGGCAAAGCATAGAGAGGGAGCGAGATGGAGGGATGGACAAGGAGGAAGGCGAGAGACAGGCAGGGAGGTAAATGAAGGTAGAGGATGGGTAAGGGGAAGAGAGATATGAACAGAAATAGGTGCATTAAAGGCGTGGGAGTGAATGAAATGGAAGGGGAAGAGAGGGAGTAAGTGGGAAGCAAGGGATGGGAGGGAAGGTGGCACGAGGGAGCGAGATAGGGAGAGGGTGGTAGAGAGGGAGATAGAGAGGGGAAGTTGGAGGAAAAGAGGTCGAGAGAGTGTGGAAGTGAGAAAAATAAAAAGGAAAGAGGAAGATACAGGGAGGGATTGAGGAGGGAATGTGAGAATGATAGTTATATTTTCAATTTCGAATTCTAATGTAAGAAAATCCTGTTGTGCCTCACTTACAGTACGGACTGCTCGAAGTAATATAAGTCATGCTTTTTCTATTTTTTCAATTGTCCCTTCCTTAAATTCGTCAAAACGTCAAATCGTACTCGGATGCGCTTTGATTCCCAAGTTCGACCTTAAAATATCTCAATTCAAAGAGAAAAGTTTTCATATATGTCGGCAAAGATAATATAGTGTTAATATTTTCTTTTAACAATCTATTGAATAATGTAATATCGTTTTGATGGAGTTTAAATAGAGCCTATATGGGTTATATATAAGTTACAAATTCACATATAGCTACGACTTTTATATGTTTCTTCGAATCATTACAAGCATCTAAGAAATTTCTTAAGGCCTGTACAGACTGGGAAACAATCGCTGGAATATTTTTATAAATTAAATTCGAGAACAATAAATAAGATTGTAACAGTAAAAATAACGTTTACAATAGTTAACTAAATAAAACAAATGTTTTTGCGGCGTTAAATCAGTACGATAAATGCTTTGTATGGTTTTCGCCTTTCGTTGGCATGCCAACCAAAATCATCGTGCGTGCCATAGGTCGCCATCACTGTCCTAGGTCATGGCCTAGATTTCTGCGTAAATCAATTGTCGTATTACCGGAGAAATCCACGCAACGCACTGAGCTCGCACTCAGAGTTACGGAGTTTCAGGTGGAAAACATCGGAGTGAAATCCATCTCTTTGACTTTCAACAAAAGCATTCCGATAGCAAACGCTTTGAACATGATGGAGAATTGCTTATGGCAGTGACTTCTTATCTGTTCGAGCTTGAGGAGGAATTCCTCAGAGACGGAAAGACGAAATCGGTTGCACGTCGGAAGATTATATAGGCCAAGTAATGCAACTGCGTAGAGAACTTCGAGTTGTGCATTTATTTAACGTAATTAGTATAATTCAGTTACGCTTTCGCTCATAGTATCAGATGTTACGATATTTATTGATGCATAATCGTACACATCCGACGTATAGAGAACTGGAAGAAGCGTAGTTGTTTCTGGGCTTTCTTGCATTATTATTTGGCTGGTAAATTGAAAAGCATCGCTATTGTTCCTTCGAGGAAAAACTACAAATCCGGGTTATAATTAGAATTTAAAGTGTCTCCTTTAAATATCCTGTCATTTATATCTTTATCTATAAGAATACATAGATATTTAAAAAGTTTTGGACTCCATCAAGTCTCACAAATTGCTTCAACCTCGCGGTTATTTTGCGAAAATTTCGTCAATTAACCTTCTTTCCGCGGTCTACGCTTTTAATGTGGAACTTTCACAGCGACTCATCCTAAAAATAGGTTTTGACGGGAGTAAAGGCCTGTGTTGGATCCGTTGTTAAATACTGACACTCAAGATAGAGAATAGGTCCATTGTTCTTCTTTATCCAAGAAATTTGTTTCCTTAATACCCTTTTCACTTTCATGTCATGTGAAAACCTTATAATTTTGGACGAAAATAAAGATGAGAACGAGGTATTTCAGCGATAATTTTCAAGTAATTATACAAAGAGTTCACATGGTCGCCGTAGTAAATTACGTATGGAAGATATTGAAAGCGAATACTACAAACACAAGTATACATAATTTGATTATTTAATTACAAATATTTTTCAAGAACTGCCAGTGTACCATTTCGATATTTATTTTTTTAAATGTCTCGATCTTATTTATATTCTTCGTTTTGACGTATTGACGCGAATATTTATTTTTGCTAATGCTTTCGACGTCCATTTTCCCGTTTCCATTCAATCCTACTCCATTATTGAATACCTGAGGCGTTTTTACATACCTCATTTTATTTCCCTACTCGAATTTCTTGTTTACGACAGATGTTTAACCAAACAACATTGTACCCTTATTTATTCTTTGGTATATTTATTTCGAAAAGTTTTACTGCCGAACTTTGCGTATACTTACAATTTATCATATTCCGTTCCTATAAATAGAAGAGAATAATTGTGCACTACTCAAATGAAGAGCAAGTACTGTGTATCAATATCGGTAATTAATAGTCTAAAACTAAGTACCCTAACTCTGCAACATCCATATCTGGATTCAATCTCCTGTATATATATTTTGAAGGCGTGAAATTGAAATAAAGAATGTGTTTTGTATCTTGGGAAATCCTCTATGACTTAATTAATATACTGATAATTAAAAATGTCTTTCCATTATATCACAGGGATTTTTCTCGATTAATCCAATCTTTCGCTTCTTTAAATTAAGTTAATAATTAGTCCAAGCAAAACAAAACAGAAAATACTTAGAAATTCATTGCAACCTCATCATTTACCGTAAGTAACGAAATAATGAGAAGTTTCAAAAGTATGAGCACCGAATCCATAATTACTTCCTCATCGTGATCCTTCATTCCTTAAAGCCTTCTTTGGATAGGGAACAAATAATAACTAGTTTCCCCGGTGAAAAAATTCCACCAAGGTTTCCTTTTTCACGTCGCTAATCTGCTGATTAATCACGAAAGAATCTCGGGTTAAAGGGGAAAAATGTTTTCACGCGAGAAAATGTAGAACGGATGAATTTAAGGAACATCATAAATTGCGCTCAGCTAGGAAAATGTAATAATGATTCATTCGACAAATTTTTTTTTTTTTAGCGTTGAGGATGACAGACGGAATAACCTTTTGTGATACGGAAGTCTCTTCAAAACGAAAAGGAGCGTTGTAAAGTGAAGTGTTCGATGATGGTGGTGCTGGTGGTGGGGAGAGGGGTATAAATTGGTTTATAGTGGCGAGCGAGCAATAAGCGTTTATAATTGGAGTAGAGCATAGAGCGCTCCAACTCAACCCTAGCCCTTCGCAATATTTTCCGCATCCTCCTTCCGTGTCCTGAATTCTCATCCCCACTCTCCTTCCTTCAACCCACCCCTCTCTCTACATCTCTCCTCTATTTCTCTCTCCAATCCCCCTCTCTCCCTCTATAACCCCTATATCTCCATTTTCTCCCCCCTCTATCTCCATATCTCCCCTCTTCCTCCTTATCCCCTCTCCCTCCATATCCCCTCTCTTTCCATTTCCACACTTTCTCTCTTCATTTCCTCTTTCTCTCCCCCATCTCCCCACTCTTTCTCCATCCCCCCCCTCACTCCCTCTCTCCGTCTCCTATCTTTCTCTTTCCATCTTCCCTCTCTTTCTCCCTCAATTCCCTATCTTACTCTCCATCTCCCCTCTCTTAAAGGTTAAATGGAAGAGGGGACCGTATGGCCTCAATTTCGCCCTGAAAATAAAGACATTTCTCTAGCTATCTCTTTCCCTCTCACTCTCCTCTCTCTCTCTCCATCACCTCTCTTTCTCTCTCTCTCCATATCCTCTATTTCTCATTTCATCTTCCCTCCCTTTCTCTCTCCATCTCCCCTCTTTCTCTCTCTCCGTATCTCCTCCCTTTCTCTATTCATCCCTCTCTTTCTCTTTCCGTCTCCCTTGTCCATTCCCCTCTTTTTCTCTCTTCATTCGTCCTCATCTCTCTCTCCATCTCCTCTCTTTCTCTCTCCATATCCTCGATTTCTCATTCCATCTTCCCTCCCTTTCTCTCTCCATCTCCCCTCTTTCTCTCTCTCCATATCTCTTCTCTTTCTCTCTTCATCCCTCTCTCCTTCCATCTCCCTTGTCCATTCCCCTCTCTTTCTTTCATTCCTCTTCTTCTCTCTCTCCATCTCCCCTCTTTCTCTCTCTCTCTCTCACCATATCTCCTCTCTTTCTCTATTCATCCCCCTCTTTCTCTTTCCGTCTCCCTTGTCCATTCTCCTCTCTTTCTCTCTTCATTCCTCTTCATCTCTCTCTCCATCTCCTCTCTTTCTCTCTCCATATCCTCGATTTCTCATTCCATCTTCCCTCTCTTTCTCTCTCCATCTCCCCTCTTTCTCTCTCTCCATATATTCTGACTTTATCTCTTCATCCCTCCCTTTCTCTTTCCATCTCCCTTGTCCATTCCCCTCTCTTTCTCCCTCCATATCCTCTCTTTCTCTCCATTTCCACTCTTTCTCTCTCCATCTCCTCTCCTTCTCTCTCCATATCCTCTATTTCTCATTCCATCTTCTCTCTCTTTCTCTCTCCATAGCCCCTCTCTCTCTCTCCATATCTCCCCTCTCTCTCTCTGCATATCTCCTCTCTTTCTCTATTCATCCCTGGCTTTCCCTTTCGATCTCCAATTCTCCAATCCTATACTTATACTATTCCTGAATCCCTCCCAAAGCGATTTTCAATATGGATTTTGTGACGGAACTTAAGACCTTTGCTTTCAAAAAGAGAGGAAACGAAACGCGATACAGGCGAGGCAGAAAATTCTACATAAATTCTGCTCTTCTGCCATACAAATGACTGGGATGAATTAAGGTCATATCGTAGGTATTTCCAAGAACTGAGAGATGAATTTCTGCGATAATTTTTCGCAGGAAAATAAAACAAATCGTGGGTAAAAGAAATTCTTTTTCCGACGCAGAATCGCAGAATATATTTAATTTGATCTTTCTATCTCTCTCTATTTTTACGCGAGCTTGTTTGAAAGGTAAAAAATGTAATTCACTATTCCGGGAAAACCAAATTAATCATCGGCAGTGGTATAGCAAATGTTGAGTGGACACACAATTAGCATCCATTGAGGAATAATTTTAGATTTTGCATAAGCGGCTTTCAATGTTAAATAGAAAAGATACCTTTATAATACTGTTTACTCATAATAGGTTATAAATATTTTATATGCACATACGCGCACACACGATAACAGATAATTTCGGTGTTTCTAAACTTGGAGTTGCATCGTTTCAGTATTAGTACACTACGCCAGTAATCTCGATAAATCATCATTTCATAATTTTAACTGGTGACTATTGGGTCTCTAAATGAGTGTCAATTCCACCATATTAGGGAATATTCAATGGTAAATTCCGAGCGCCAAATCGTTATTTATCCATTTATAAAAGGAAGTTTTTTCATTGGATATAAACGGCAAAGAGCGATTGGCGCGAATTGATGAGAATATCGTACAATTTTCAAAACAGTAACATAAACGTCACCAAACGACAAGTTGAAATCATTTTAATTTGTTTAAACTTAACGAATGAAGTCGACGAGAAAAGATCCAAGAAACAACAATCGAAAACATTCGAATGTCTAATTTCGAATATGAGCGCGGGTTTAAACATTTCCGAACGCATAAAAGAAACCCGGAAGCGTTTGAGTCGCAGCTTTTGGCTAACAGAATCAGAAAGGCCGCGTCGACGCGAAAGGTTTATCGTTTGGCTCTTCATTCGTTCCACCCAACTTACCCCTTCCCATTTCTCCCTCGTCTCCTTTCTTTTAAACTTTTATCCCTTTCCGCCGAGGCGCTTCCGCTTCGCTCACGGTCTCTCTCCCGCGAATCGTTCCATCCACGTGCTCACTTACGCTCAACCCATCCCACATTCCTCTGACCTTTCACCTTACTCGATTTGTTCCATTTTTCGGACTGCACGCGCGTCTTTCCATTCATCTCCGCCCTTTTGCGACGTTCTTTTTTCCAATCTCGGCTCCCTCATCGCTAAACACGGGTCATATTCGTCGTCGTTTATAATCGTATTATTTTCGAGAATAAAAAAAAAAACACCTTCTCGTGAATGCTCGAACGCTATAGAGTTAAAAAGGAAAGGAATAGGAAAATAAATTCCTGAGGAAGCGGTTAATTTCGCTCGCATTCCGTTTGAAATTTTCCAAAAGGAGGAAAAAAATGCAATTTTGTTTGTTCGAATGATTGAAAACACTTCAAAAAATTCAGAGCAGAACAATGTTTTTGACGATTATCGGGTATTAGGAATTTACTAATAAAGTCCGTGTCAAGGTCCGTCAAAGTGAATGGGGATTCTTGGCATCCTATTGTGTTACGTCAAACGAAACGTTCCACGTTCCACGTATTTGCAATAACCCAACTTGATTCAGCCTTTGGCCTCGGGATCGACAAAAAAGTTTGATTAGTTGATGTCCTCTTTTTAAATAATGGAGGGATTTTCTTATATCAAGGGGAAATGAGCAACATATATGGAGTGAATATTTTATATTCCTTTTCTCCTACCTTTTTGCAAACCGCGAACAAACAAGACTCGAATGACAACATCTATTATTGGAAATATCAAACTCGTACGATTGAATGTTTTTTTGAGAAGCAAAATTATTTCAGATAATTAATTTATTATTATTTGTAATAGTAAAAATTCGCAACAACGGTAATTCATTTATTCAAATCGTTGATATTAGAACCCTAGAGATGTGGAATTTTAAGTGCAATTTTTTTACGTAGCTCTTGCCTCTAGACTCGATGTATTCTAGGAATAACGATATAATTAGTTTCGGTTTTTATAACAAGAATTTTCTTTCGCATACCTCGGTTTCGTTATGAGACTGTAGTTCATTTCTACATATCAGTGTCGGCAAAAGTGGAATCAAATAACGAAATAATAAAAAATCGTTTTCATCTGGGAAGGAGAAAGAGTAGGGTAAGGAGACTACTCCCAAAAAATCTGCCTATTTTACCAATTAAATAAAACTGACGCCACATCGAAAGTATAGAGCTGAAGTTGTATTATAAAATTATTTCTAAACCGCATAATTCAATAGATAGAGAAACACTAAGAAATATGGCAAGAAAAGAGAAAGATAAAAGTACAAATGAAGATCGAAAAAATTCAATTCATTAATCGAATTACTCAATGTTTAATGAAACGCTGAGAAGGATGGCAAGAAAAGATGAAGATAAAAGTACATAATGAAGAAGTTAAAAAATAAATATTAATTACTTAATTAAGCATTTAAAAGGTTTAAGAGGTGTTATTTCACGCCAGGTGAAAAGGTATAAATCGAGTTTACGGGAAATCATTCCGCAGCAGGGATATCATACTGTTTTTTAGGAGATTTGTTTCTGATCAAAATCGACAGGATCCTACTGAAGGACTACACATGCTCGAAAATACACCCAACTAAACAAAATAAAAAAGGAAAAATGAACACTTAGGTTTAAGAAGAATTGTTCCGCACCAGGGACGTAGCATCACGAACAATGTATTAAAAAGGTTTTTGCGTCTTCCGAGAAAGACAGAGACCTGTTAAACAAACCACTCACACACCCACGTACTGTATGTCTAAAATTCGTTGTTGTAGGCGTTACTTTGTGGAATATATCCATATTTGGAGGATAAATAACTGTAGCACTGGTACTTTTTCCACTAATTTTATTTGCATTTAATAACAAGAAACGACCATGGTTTCGCTACACAATAGCATCATCAGGTCACTGTGTAGCGAAACCATGGTCGTCTCTTGTTATTAAATGCAAATAAAGTTAGTGGAAAAAGTACTAGTGCTACAGTTATTTATCCTCCAAATACTGCATGTCTCCCAAGAAAATTCTCTAAATACTTTTAGGATTCGAAGTATGGTGAACACTCATTTCGAGATCCAAGCTCTCGTCATCAGTAGCTCATGTTCGATGAGGTATCTGTGTGCGGTGGTCGGCATACATTCTGTACTGGTGTAAAAGTGAAAAATGAGTGAATTTCAAAGTGTTGAAAGGGGAATTGGGATTGAAAAGAGTGGGAGGCAGGTGGGGAGAAAAATATGTTAATGGGATTTTGATTGCATAGACCCAAGAAGCCCGTTCCTATATAATATTCCCTAACTAGCAGAAATGCCCGTTGAATTTAAACGGATTTAGTGAATCTAAAACTTCGACCGTGTAACATGTAAGCATCGCAAGAATAAGATAGTACAGAGTTATAACCGTCGAATAAAGCAAAAACGAAGAAAACCTATTTAGATGAATGAAGGAAGAAAATCTTGCACGGTGAAAAATCGAAAAATACCTGTAAAGTCCCTCCCCCTCCCTTCCACCCTCTCCTTCCCATCTCCCCCTCCCTTCCCTCTCTCCCTCTCCCTCCCTCCCTCTCCCCCCTCCCTCCCTCTCGCTCGCTCTCTCCCTCTCTCTCTTTAATATAAGAAGGGACTATATAGTCTCAATTTCGCCCTCAATAGAGTCGTTCGTCTGTCTGTCTCCCTCCCTCCCTCCCTCCCTCCATCTCTCTCCCTCTCTTTCCCTCCCTCTCTCCATCCCTCTTTCTCCCTCCATTCTTCCCCTCAGTCCCCCTCCCTCTCTCCACCCCTTCCCCCTGATTCCCTCTCGCCATCTCCGCCCTCATCCCCTCTCTCCACCTCCCTCCATCTCTCCCCCTCCGTTACCATCCATCTCTCTCTCTCCCTATCTCGTATTAAAAGCATACAAAGTACGCTTGATACAACAATGGGATTTTTAGGTCTAACAATATAATAGGTAGCCAAGGCAACATCTCGTTAAAATGGCAAGATTTACACAAAATATGTAAAATAAACGTTTAACATGAGCGGTTTCAAACTGTATGCGGAAAATGATGAACAGAATAAGAAACGTTGTAATGTTTTCTTCAAAATGGTTTAGATCCGAAGATCGTAAGTTAATTCCTTCTAATTTTAATATCCAAAAAATAAAAGCCTGCACGCGCTGATAGATAGCACTACTGTATTATTCGGACAAACAAAAACTCTATTATTATTATAGATAACATCATAAATTGCGCCCACTATAGTTCCGCGCGTTTCATTTACAGAGTGCAGTTTTCCTCCTTTTTTATATCGAATTTTGTAATATGGCGACCAAATTGGCTAGTGAGTCAAGCATAGAGTTAATTTAGTCGACATCAGCAGGGGCGATTAGAACTTCCGAATGGAAGACTTTGTACAGGCTAATTTATTTATTGGTGTTTCCAACAAATGGAAAGGAATAAAATAAAAGCGACAAAAATTAAATAGGTACCACTGAGATTTCCAACCGATTCAGTGATACTCACCATTGGGCGAGAATAACCTACGTGCAAATAATACAAAACATTGGTCCTTGGGATTGCGCCGCCAAAACATGGCGCCCTGGTAAAACCTTTGGATAGTCGAAGGGCCTCAAACACGTGGCCCGAAGATCGCATTCGGTCCTCAAGTTCCAAAAGTGCATTCCTCTCATTAACTTGATTTTACTATACGTGGGTAAAAGGGAATGTGTAGACGGGACAATAGTGGGGTAACAGGTAAACGAGTGTTTGATTTTTTTCTGGCGAGTCAGCCTCTTTGGCAATGATCACAGAGATAAAGGAAAAATATGTCTAATAGTTAATAGGTATCAGGCATCATAACTTGTACTTAATATAACATACACTATTTGAATCTGGTGCTTATAAGGTTTCACAATATTCTCATTAATAGATACGTAATGTCATATGCAGTGGCGTAGCAAGGAAGGGGGCAAGCGGGAGGACCGCCCCGGGAGCCGAAGCCCGAGGGGCACCAGACAGGCAAAATAAATCAAGTAGATATTTTGAAATTATTATTTAATAATACTTCAACCAAATTGTTATGTATTACTTACCGTATAGTTTTCTTAGATTGACGTTTTAAAAGATACGAAATTCAGCCGACGGACAAGGGGCGTCCGAAGTACTCTACTAAACGTGAATGTTTCGGGAGACTGCTCATAACTACCCGAATTGGGGCGTTCATTGAGGTGGAAATGTACGCTGGCTACCGATATCGAAGGGGGGAGGGGGGAGGAGGGCGGGGGGGGGCGTTTGGTTCTGCATTTACATTTCTTAGTCCTAGCTTTTGCTTTTTCCAACTTTAGCCACTCCATTTCCATCTCCTCCTCTCTGCTTCATGGCTTCCCATGGAGTGGCACGAGCCGCACGTGGTGAAATGAAGCGCATTTTATGGCATCCTACCATACACGCTACCCTTATGACTCATTTTTTCCCATTTTCTAGAAGCCCCCACGTGCCATAAACCGCTGGGTAAAGTCTTTGGCGGTTTCTTCCTAGCCTACACATGAAAATTCGTAAGCAAACGCATTGAAGGTCTTTTTCGCAGCACTTTTTCTATCCTTTTCTCCTTTACTCCTTCCATTTTCTCGAAAAGGGCACCTATTCCTAGCCATCACTTTGACTAGGTTTGTCGTCAAAGTATTATGGAAAATGAGAGCTACCTCTTGTATCAATATTTTGTGCATTGTGTAAAGTTAAATAAAGCAAGTTAGTACTTTCACTCGTAAGAATCAAATATTATTTTTTCACTCAATATTACGTCAGTTTTTATTTTTGCTACTTTTAGGGCAGAAAAGTTTTTAATCGTGGTTACCGGAAGAACATAATATAGATCTAAATCTAGTAAACGCAACTACTTAGACTCAAGAGGTTAGTCTGAAATTTTTGAAATTTTATTATGCATATGCGTTAAGCTGCGTATGAAATATCCTATGTTATTTTATAGGAAAAACTCTAAAGGTGCAGAAAACATGACAATTGTTTTTTAAATTGTTTAGGATATTTGTGCGAACAAGGAACGTGAACCAAAGTGCCGGTAATGTAATGAAGAATCTTATTTACCCAAACAAAATTCAAACGTGTATGTGATATTTATTCTAGGACGAAGTTGATGAAGTTGTTTAAGTAAAATTAGGAATCCTGTTCTTTTCACATACAAACACACTCGGGAACATATTGTTGTAAGGCTGGTCCACGTTACTGAAGTCAGTGTAAATTAAAACGTGTTGTTATAGAAATTAATTCTAAATGTATCTGAGGGAAGGATAAATTTAGAGTGGAGGGAAGTGAATCTAGAATTTATTTGAAGGTGAAGCTGCAAGGGCCTTATTATCTATTATAAATAGCTGCTTCTTACATATGACAACTGATAAAAAAAACCTAGGGTACTTCTGTAAATGGTACAGGTTTGAAAAATGGCTGAATTATAGGCAACTACGTACTACCAACGAAATTCCAAAACTTTTTCATCTATACCGCGAAACGACAAGGGATTTCTGCATGTTATAGTATATCCTTTTATAAATATTTCACGGCTCTTATCCTATGATAAAATCCTTAACTTCTTACTTCATGGACATGAAACAAACGACCCGCGAGAGCATTTTACGAAATAGCTATATGTGATAATTAATACGAGCAATTTTGTTCGTAGTCAAAATTGTGGCAATAAGATCTTCCATTGAAGTTTTGACGATAAAAAATTAGTTACGCATTAGTCTCACTTTAATAAGAACGCATAATTTTTTACTAACTTCCGATGCAAACTCGGAGTGTTGGTAACCACGAATGCGAATTGCCACGTAGAAAGATCGCACCCCATTTTCTTAAGGCATGGTTAGGAAAGAGTTTTTTTATCTAATTTTACAATAACAAATTTCAATAATTCACCTCGAACGTATTCGTAAGTAATATGTATACCTCAATCGAAAACAAGCTATTGATTGAGTGACGACTGTATTTCGGCGTGTTTGAGGCTGGAGAGACACTTCTTTCACTTAAACCGTATCGTTAACAACGAATAGTACAAAAGAATTCAATTGCATATTATACAATAGATTGAAGGACAACTCCAACGAACTATATTTCGTTAACCTTACGACTTTGTTTTGGCGAGTTTGAAGCTCGAGAGCCCCTTCTTAGACTTATAATACCTATATCATTAACAACGAACAGTACAAAATAATTCAAATACACATAGAAATAAACGAAGAACAAATCAAACAAATTATAATTCATAAATCAGACGACTTTATTTTGTCGAGTTTGAGCCTCACATCCAAATCCTATCTTTAACAACAGCTAGTGCAACTCACAAAACTTGTCAGTCACACATTACGCTGAGAAAAGAAGAACGGCATAAGCAAATCCTCACTCATGAATTCAGATAGAAGATGTGGGGCGTTTAAACTATCGAGACACAAACGACGTATCCTCCAAAAAGATTAGCAAACGAAATCTTCCAGCCTCTTCCCTCCCTCCCCTCAAAGAGCTCAAATCCCTACTAATGGGTCGAAGAACTCCTTTCCGTTATTCAGGTTCTATCCGAGCGTGTCCTTTCAAAACAAAACTAACCCGATTACGAATATACACCGCGGGCTACATACTATAGCTCGAGCAACCTCTACCCCCCCCCCCCCCCCTTCTCCCTTTCCATTCTATCCGATTCCCTTCAATAACTCTCCCTCCATTCTCGTCTCGTATCGTCTCCATCCACCCTCCCCCTCATCAGTTTCAACTGAGTCTCTCACCTTTCCATTCTCTCGTTCCCGTACTATCCTGGTTACTTCCTTCTGAATCCGTTTATTCCCCCCCCCCCATTAGCTCCGTAAAGCTCCTTCCGTGTTCCCTATCTCTATCTCTCGCTTTTCCTATCATGGTCATAAAATATCTCTCTAAATTGGTGGTCACAAATATGAGTCGTTAATTTCTGAGGAAATCGTTTTCAGGATCGTTCGTTTTCTTCGGCGTAACGACGTTTGAGTCAACTTTTACGAGATTAAGCTTTTCGTAATCGATTTCGCTCTTCTATTTTATTTTATTTTAAATCCAGCTCCGTTCCCCTTTTGTTCACAGCTTCCGTCCTTCGATTAGGCATTTTTCGTTTTTTTTCCACTTCCTGTTCTATGAGGACATGAAAAAAAACCTCTTGACGAGCGGGAGGGTTAACTTCAACTGCTGTCAAGCAGTGGGATTCCTCGTCAATCGAGTGAGGAATCGATGAGGGAGGGGTCATCGAGGGTCAAATGTGATGGCAAAAACGGACACGGCACGCTCTTACTCTTTCTCGAAGTGGGTGTATCACCGCCGTGCTCGGTTGCTTTGTATCCGAGATGCGCTTAATATTTTTTTCAACCGTTTTTCAATCGGAGTTGTCTTCTTTGTCGTATGGATTCAAACTATAAGGTGAGATTTATATTAGATTTTTTTTATTCAACCTTGGCTTAATTAGCTCAACACCATCCTCCGATAACATTGATAAGTGAGCAGCATCAGCTAATAAACCTAATTTCTTAAACAGTGCGCATAGCAAAACGTTTACCGTAAGTTAATGAGAACTTAAATTCAAATAAAATACGGCCCAGTCTACAACCAATGATCATTGAATCGCCACTGAGGACGGCAGCTTCGCTTGCGAGATTCGCATTTGGGTTTTCCAATCTTTTTGTGACTATCTTCGCCATCATGTTGATTCCATTCATAAGGTTTGCAGTTGAAATGATAAGCAGCCCGCATACTGTTAACAAACACCTGATATATATAATAAATGAATAAATAATTGGAGAAAATAGATGAACGAGAGGATTAAGCCGTTCAGCTGCTATAAAACCATCTTGTATAGGGCAGAAACATGGAAACTTTTGGAAAAATTATATGAAATATCAGGATACATTCGAAATGAAGGAATGGAAAACTACGCTGGAAATTTAAAAAAAAACAATAATACGACAAATGAAATTTTATTAAAAAATAGGAGAAAATTATAACAAAACTAGCTGGAATAAAAAGGCTTATTTGCCTATTTCTCGAGAAGAGACTGCGAAATTAAAAATATAAGTACATGCAGATGAGGAATATATAAATTTCAGTTATTAGACTAAAGGAAAACAAAAAGTGTTAACGGGAAATGAAATTTCGCGGAGGGCAGGAGGTTTTTATGAAAATACTTAATCAGCAATCACGGACTCGCCCGCAGCCGCAGAAAAAAAATAAATGTATCGAATAACAAGAGTTTTGAATTTAGCGAAAATTAGGTAGAGACCGACTCCGAATTATAGGATTAGACAGATTCATTTGGCGTCGCGGCACAGGAGAGACAGGTGTTAGGAATGGCACCCGTAATTAGATTCGTTCGAATCCTTCAATCTTTCCAGTCGACCACGATTTCCAATTTCCGATTAAATGTTGATGGGGGTGCGAACTCGTCGCAAGTTTTTACGGCAATCCTTTCCAAAAAGTAGCACACGAAACAAACACCAATATCCCAATTAACTTTTGCATCGACGCGTCGCCGGAACGTTTCATCCTCCGACTGACTTCAGAACGGAAAAATTGATGGACTTTCCCACAAAGTCGATCACATTGACGGAAGCGTATTTATCGACGCTGAGAGTTTTTTTTTTAGTTGCGCTTTATCGCTCTACGATTAAGTGGAAGGTTTTTTATTAATTTATAGGAATCTGGGGGAGGGGGGAAAAACTCAATTTGTAGGCTAATGAAAAAATATTCGGACATGAACGAACGTAGGGGAGATTGATAGGAGAGCGGGAGAGTATGAGAGCGGTAGAGAGAGGAATCGGGTAAGACAGGGAGAGAGGGAATGAGCGAGGGGCGTGTTCAAAAGAAGGAAGGTTTTAGCTTGCTGATGGGGTGGGCGGAGTTCCCGGTAAAGGAGGTAGTTCGTGGATATCGCAAGCTCTTCTCATTTGCTGCCATTAGGGACCAACGAGAGATCGACTGCTTTCTCCCTCGCTGGAATTATCGAACTGCTGCGCTCACCGTGTCCCCGTCGTACGGTCTCCCATCTGGTATCGGCGAAAATAACAAGTTTCGGGATAAAAAAGAATGGGTTGCGTAAACCCTCCCCTCCTTTCCCAAAAACCTGCGACAACGTGCGTGTTTGTACGCGTTTGTGTGAGGGATGTTGACGTAAAGTTCCCGCATTGATGGTTAATTTTTCCTTGTCTCCAAAGAAGCTCCATATACGTAACTTACACGTTTCTCAAATGTCAACGTTGCAATATGGTCAGGACGCTGCCATTTTACCACATTTCTTTAGTATAGAGTCTTCACTGCGACGGTCTCTTCGGTTAATACTTAAAACTCAATCTCTTTATCGCCCATTAACTCGCGCGATTTTTACAGGTTCGAAACGAAAGGGCTGACTATTTCACGAGGAACACCGCTATTTAAGAAGTGATATTTCTTATGTTGATACTCTTGTATAAAAATGTTAGGAGTTTGTATTGGGTACTCTAGTAGTCAAAATGGCGTCATACGCAATGGAGCATTGTTGTTATTGTTAACACCTTTCTAGAGGCGTTTCCTTTCCAACTTGAGCGCCTATTAGCTTCGTTCTGTCCACCCATCCGTAGGCATAGTCGTTCATGGTTTCTACCGAACGGTTTTTCATGGAATTTGTATTTAGAACTTATGGCCAAAATAAATAGGAGACTGATATAAATACTTCACGTAACCCAATCAGGCATGTCACTTTACTAGAAACAAAAATAAACTTTCCCTCATATCTCGTAAAATATTAGTCATACCGAAAAAGTCTTCGCAAATAATTTTCCGAACTAGCTAAATACAATATTTTTCCAAGTACATTTTTATTGTATGATCAGCCGTTATTAAGATAATTAAACAAGTGTGTCGTAATTCAAAATGTTGTCCTGGCATAATTTCTGAAATATAGTTTTGCAGTATTTATTCATTATACTAAAATTACGTAAATACTGTTGTTAATGCTCCAAATTATGGGAGGGAAGAAATGTTTAGTAGATCATGAGGTCATGGTGTTTCGTTGTTTTTGGTGTGTTCATTTAGTTTAGAATACCCCATCGCACGAAACGCGCCTATTTGGACACGCTTTACACTTTCATAACTTATTTTGTATTTGAAACCGTTAACCAAGTGCAAAGAAATCATTAAAGACAATTTAATATTAGGAGTAATCCTACGCGAAAATGTACTGTTACGAATGTTTGTAGAAGCAGGATCTTTGTAGAATAGTCTGAAGGAATCTATTTATATAATGAGCTAATAAATCCGGTCACGCAAAATGACGAACCTGATCGATCACTATATATAATATATATCCTAACATATGTTTATTTATCTACTTTATTGTGATAACTAACAACAATGTAGTTGTTTGTTAATAAATTTTAATACTCGTTTCGTTTAACAGTTTACAATGAAAGCTAAGCTTAAGTATTTTTAAGAATGTATACTAGGGTGGTCCTTATTTTTCAAACTCTGAATTTCCTCCGGGACGCCGCCTAAATTTGTTCCATTTGGTTAGAAAATAAATTGTGTTAAATATTTTTACAATCGGATAACGGGAAAACGTGCCGCATCGCACTTGAACTTTATATATTTCATCATTTTTTGTGGTATTTGTGTCATTCCTAGCGAAAACGGAGCAATTCCAATTTTGGATTCTATCGGATTGTTTTGATATTATTACCAACACTTTATTAGATATTTTTGGTGATGTGTCTCGAATATTCATATCATCTGCCTAGTAGTTGCCAAGATCCGGCCCGGAAAGTGAGCGCGTGCCATGCAAGTCGCAGCGTGCCGCGGCGCAACTGCTCAAATCTGTCAAATTCGCTGCCTCTTATCTCGTAAAGTATTTCGCCAGTAGTTTCGAAAAACACAACTTATCATCGTTTTTGGCAGTTCTTTAAGGTTATTTACTTCAATATACCTCATGACTTCCATATTTTGAATAAAAATACGCGAAACTTGAGAAATATTCAGATTTTTTCGTTTCACTTATGTATTATGTCCTAGCGTCGGAATATCTCCATGAAATGTAATAGTGAATAAAAGTTTCCGGCAATCTCCCCTTCTGTGATATTCCTAAAAATTTAGTATACACTTGGCGACTACATTGTACAATTAAGATACATTGTTTTAATGAGTGTCTTTGACGAAAAATTTGGAAAATCATCGGGCCCAAATGTTCCCCTCTTCAAAACGTTTCAGGAAGCATGGCCTCAACTTAACGGAGAATTTTAAACCTGGAATGGAAGACTGGCGGGTTCGAGAAGATCTAAAGGACGCGGAAGACGAAATTCTTGCTTTCGCGCTGCAACGTTTACAGGAAAATCACCACAGAGAAGATTACCGAGAGCTCCTTGAACTAACTGTCATTTTTCTGGGAGGGGTTCCTCCTCGAGGAATATCATTTCGCGTTCCCGGTGCATTTCACCATGCTAGGTGGATGGATAAAGCTATATGCTGTCTAATAATGTTTCTTCTTCGCGATGAATTCTCCTTATCTGCCGAAGAAGAAATTGCACTCCGCGACGTGTGCGTCTTTCTAGTACGTTTGTACGTGGAGGCTTGGATTAGCGCGCCGATTGCCATTGAAGCTCCTCGGAGAGATTTGCTGTTTTTGAAAAGTCTTTACGAGTACGACAAGACTGATAGTGAAATTAGCCGTGTGGCAATGAATAACTTTTGTAACCATTTGTGGTACCTTGCACCAGAAAGTGCAGCTCTAGCGTTTTTCGACGACAAGGTATCAATAGACACTAAGAAACGAATGGTATTAGCCTTGCAATCAAATGTCAACGAGAATTCAGAGGACTCAACCAAAAGATTTACCATACACTCGAAAGATATAATACACTTCGTAGATAAGGGACTTGAACATTTCATTTTTAATGAATCTAGACAATTTTTCAAAAGGTTCAATATTTCAATGACATTTCTCTCTAAGGATCCCCTTATGTGAAAAAATGATCACACCTAAAGCGAGGGACTGGAGATTGCGAAACAACTGAAAGTCGTCAACGACGCTGCAGAAAGAGGTGTTAAGATAATGGAGGACTTTAATAAATTATTTACTAAATGTGAATCTCAAAAACAGTTCGTTTTGAAAGTCGTCGCAGACTACCTGCGTAAATTTCCAGACTGCAACAGAGCAACGTTGTCAAAAGAATTTTGAGAAACTCGTTATAATTTAAATATACTCTTAAATTAAACTTCTCTGAAAGGTACTTTACTATTTTAATGATCATAAGACCTTGAGAGAAAATTATTTTAATACATTGAAGTAACAATGTTTTCCCACAAATTGAAAAAGAAGTTTTTAAATAAAAAGAAATATAAAAAATTACACATTATTTAAACCTTACAAATTCACTTTATTGATTTAACAAGGGTTACAAACTCTATTTCAAATATGAAAACTGTTGGCTTCGTACAGTAGCGTAGCTCGATGTTTCGGGCCCCTATGCAAGAATCGCTGATGGGCCCCCTAAGCGGAAATATTTTAGTAAAAATATTTTTAAATATATATTTCATCGGTGTTTATTTTTCTCTGTGGTGGGGCCCTCTTGAGAAAGAGGTGAAAACGATAATCTGATGACAATTCATCAAAGTGACGCTTAACTATAAAAATCGTTCTTTCGCTCGTGGGGCCCCTTTTGTTCGAGGGCCCTTAGGCATTGCCTCCTCTTTCTATACGGTAGCTATGCCACTGGCTTCGTAATATAACAGTGAAACGAAAAAATCTGAGTATTTCTCAAGTTTCGCGTATTTTTATTCAAAATATGGAAGTCATGAGGTACATTGAAGTAAATAACCTTAAAGAACTGCAAAAAACGATAATAAGTTGTGTTTTTCGAAACTACTGACGAAATACTTTACGAGATAAGAGGCAGCGAATTTGACAGATTTGAGCAGTTGCGCCGCGGCACGCTGCGACTTGCATGGCACGCGCTCACTTTCCGGGCCGGATCTTGGCAACTACTAGGCAGATGATATGAATATTCGAGACACATCACCAAAAATATCTAATAAAGTGTTGGTAATAATATCAAAACAATCCGATAGAATCCAAAATTGGAATTGCTCCGTTTTCGCTAGGAATGACACAAATACCACAAAAAATGATGAAATATATAAAGTTCAAGTGCGATGCGGCACGTTTTCCCGTTATCCGATTGTAAAAATATTTAACACAATTTATTTTCTAACCAAATGGAACAAATTTAGGGGGCGTCCCGGAAGAAATTTAAAAAAAAATTTTTGCCTATAGCTAAGGACCACCCTAATGTATACGCACAAACTTTTAATAAATCGTTTTAAATTTTAAATTAAATGGAAAACGGAATTCGTACTTCGTAATATTTAAAGAATGTTTTAGATTATAAATCTAGCTACAGGGTATATTGAAGTTCATTTTATTTATTCCTAAGTATTACAATTAATTTCGATTTCATTCCAATCATATGATTTAAAAATCATGTATACATAGTCCCAATATAAGGCTAGTTTATTCTTGGGCAACTTGAATAAAAATTGTATTTTCTAAAAACCGGCTCACACGATTTTCATTTTCTAAAGATAACTAAACGAAGCATTAATATATGAGAAAGTTTGTACAATGTATGTTGTACCGATTTTTTCCTTGGTGGTGATCGTCGTATGAATCGAGAATGCTTGCAAATATTAATATCTCATTGGCACGATTTTAGAAATCTTGCAATTTGTGATGATATTTTTAATGTTTTCATTTGGCGACTTTTCGCAAGTAAATTTAGTATGAAAATTGACTTGGACGAAGAATTACTGTTTGTGTATGACATAGTAAATTTTATTTTTGAAACTGAATAGTTTATAAATGAAAGAGACAAAATTTAGGATATGGTTCTTTATATAAAAGGAGAAGTCATGAAATATATCCGTTTATAATGAATGATTTGAGGATAGAACTAGTCTAGTGGAGCTACAATTTGTAAGTGCAAACATCCTTTTAAAATATATTTCTATTGGCGTTCATCAGAGAAAGTAATAAGGGTGCAACTCTCGTATGACATAATTTTTCAACCTATCGAACCAACACATCCATATAATGCATATATTTTTAGGGGAAATCAGCAATCGTATAGCTTTACGAGGAGTCCATCTAAAACGGAAAGCTGCTTCTATCGAATCTGATGCACAGCGAATAATTTGCGGCGATTTATTTCCTTTTACATTTCAGTAGAAGGGGAATACAAACACAAGCGCAAATACAAATCGCTCGTTTTCTAAGATAAAATAGGTTCAAACAAATCACAGCCGACGAATAACCAAAACCATGAATGAAGAGACCGCGAATGGCGATGGTTTCCTCTATAAAAAATTACGTGTGATAAATATCGAAGTCAGCATCTTCCTCAGAGCATCGTGGGCCGCATGAAGTCCTCTCGAGGGCTGAATGCGTCTCGCGGATTGTGAGTTTAACCCTCCTGTTATACTGCGTATTCTATACTTCTTCGGGTAATGGTGATTAGATTATGAACGAACAACGCGTCAATACTTATCACCTATCCACAATAATGACGGAATTTAATATAAAATCTCATGTTCTACAAAGTTTTACTTTTTAGCTGCGGAAATGTCCTTACTGAGGTCCTGGTGCACGTGCTTCAAAGGGGAAGCCGAAGAAGATGCCGTGGAAGAGCCAAGGCCTCAACAGCAGCGCCCAGCCGCCGCACAGCCACGGCCGTTGACACGCAGGCCGACGCCGATCCCGATCCCAATTACTAGAAGGGGAGAAAGAAGTTGGAAACATTATCCGCGTGTCATTCCTGAGAGTATGAGGTCCAGCACTCCTGATGCCGCTACCAGAGGCGTCGAAATGCTAAATGAAAGTATCAAAGAATGTTTTGTTTATTTGTTTACTTTATTGGATAATTTATGTTTAAAGACGCATGAAATTAAGCCAACCTCTTTTTACTCCGGCCCTAAATTGATCAATGATAGGACCTCACGAACTGTACTTCTAGTAGAGTAAAGATACAATATAGACAGACTGGAGAGTAATCGGTAAATACGCCCTTTCCACTATTGCCGAACATAATATTCTCTGTCACTGTCACAGAAAATATACTCACAATCCTTTTTTTAATCAAAAATTTAATTCTCTGTATGCATCTTACTTAGGAACACTAATTCACACAGTATCGATAAATAGTGGAATAAATTTATTCTTTTATTATCCTTGTACTGTTCATCGTTACCAAGGCACTGTTTAAACTTCAAAATAACGTATAAATTCCGTGAATATGTGGACAAACGCAACGCGAAATTATAAACCCAGTTAATCATACGCATTTGCATGAAAACTACAACAATGAAAATCACCTACATTACGGAAGGTTTTCACGTAAAATACGTCAAATCTCCGCGTTAAAAACTTATTTGTTGACCGACTGGCGCGTATTTGGATATCGATGGTAGGAAAGCAAATTTCCGTTCTTTTAGGAATTCGTTTTTCAATGTCTAGAACTCATTCAATGATTCTAGGTAATTTTAAATGCAAAGGACTAATATGCTACACTCACACCTGCTTTAATCAAATGGATAAAATAAGTGCTCCTAGAATCGAACCTATTGCTTCGATGTAGATGACGAGTAGCTTCAAATTTAAAAGGGAGAAGGCAAAGTTATTTATGAAAGTTTGATAGAAAAAGAATGAAAATCTTCGACTTATAAGCGGCTTTATCTTTCTTCCATTTAAATCCATATATCGAGTACCGGGAAAGATTGACCAAAATCAGATTCGATAGCTGACTGCAGGGAAAGATTACGTCTGATGACCCTTCTTGACCATACTTTACACCCCCACGTGACCCTGATTTGGGTCGAGACCCGAGGTTGGGAGCCGTTGAGTTAAACTATAGATTGAAATGTTTTGAGAAACTGACATTCAATAAGGTGATTATCCCGTTGATGCAAGATTAATTTTTGCATGTCCATTTAGTACCTTTTCATTTTTGAAGTCTAATAAATGTAAGGTGACTGAAAATTTGGAATTTGGATAATTAATGGACGAATTTAACTAGTCATATACATACATAAAAGAAATATCGTTACAACGAACACCGTTATTCTAAAAATTTCACTATAACGAGAATAATTCCAAGTTCCAGCCAGTTTCCCTAAGCAATAGTACTTTTTAAATCTCTTAAAACGAAAAATTCAGTACAACGTATTCTGTTTAAACCCAGCATACGCATAACATGTGCTTGTTTATGGAAAAATGATTTCCTGAGATTCTTATCAAATTTTCCATTTATTTTTCATGTATTCCTCATCAAGGGAAGGTGAATAGAGAATATAAGAGAACTTGCTTTAAAGCGAAAATATTTTTCTTTGATTACGAAATGTCCAATCTAGAAATATTCCTTTAAGTGGTACACCTGTTACCCAAAAAATCGCTAGAATTAACAATTTAATTTACAATGAAATCATTCATATTCCTCTAGCAATTCGTTGTACCGCGATTTGATTATGTGTATGTGCGCGCGCGCGCGCGTACACACACAGTAAACTCCATGCATGCACAAAAGGTTTAGTGATTATGGGTTTATGTATCTTTGCTATAATTTCTTTAATTATTAATAAAGCATGAAAATTCAGAATCTGATGTTGCGAAACAGTGCATACTATCAGGCAAAACAAAAGAAAAGTACTTCCACCACAGGGAAACGAACCCAGGTATTCCACTTTACAGGAGGATAATCTACCACTGAAGTACCGAGGCAGACTAAGCCACCTGTTTCAGATTAGGGCATTTCTCACGATCTGAGGTTAATCTTGCCAGACTATTATCCACTTCCCCAAAAAACGATCTCCATAAAGATCACTGCATTAGTTCAGTGGTAAAAGTGGAAATAATACTCTTCGGGTTCGATTCACGGCAAAGGCAGAAATTTTCTCTTGATTTTCTCCAATGTCTTTTTCTCTAGCATTAGTCTACTAGCATATAATTTATCATAAAAACTTTGACTTGTGAATAAAGGACTTTGATTTTGCTTTAACGGTTGGCTTTACTATTACACTTAATTAATTAATGAGTATACTTCGGTTGTAAAATGTTAAATTCCGTCTGTTTTTCATTACAGCGAGCAGCGGAGGGAGTGTGGGACCTGACCAAGATTGTACGTCCTACATAGACGGCACTGCCGGCCTTGGATTTCTAACGTAGTTGCTCTGTCTTTTATCTTTGGTAGATTCACTTGCGGAGATCCGATTATATTTCCTGAATGTATACGTACTGATGTATGAATTCTTCAGTATAAAAGCATTACTACGATCTCCGCTTCTCAAAGTCTATATGTCAAACGGAAATAAATTGTGATTAATGGATTCGTTTTGATTATTCTACTCATGCTTCTTCTCTAATCTAGTTCCGACGTCATTGTCTTACCTTCCTTTATACGGCGCATTTGCTGAGTTGCGATTACATTATTTAAATTACGCTATTATCTAAATTCACGTTTATCTTTATGGAAATAGTCCTCTGAAGTAGGGGGTTCTAAATTCATAACTGAATTTCAAAATAGTTTATCAACAAGGGTGCCCATAGAGGCTGAAAACATATTAAAAGTGATAGATACAGATATAAGAAGTGTGCATTAATACAACTGTCAGTTCTTCCTCATTCGACGATTTCATGTAAACTGGCACAATTTACTCTTCGCCCGCACAGCGTACATGGGAACGTACCTCTGACGTATTCAAATAACACTGACGCGCGCATGATTCAAGTGGTAAACATATAATCGCAAATTAAAAATAATCCATTACTGAAAGATTTTAAATAAATGAAGGAATCCCAATGACATCCCCACTTCGTAGGAATTACAAGAGTTCACTTTCCATTCAAACACGTTTCTGCATAAAAATGAAGATTTTTACATAACAAACTTACGGGGGACTTATTTTTTTTAACGGTTACTCCATTTAGTGATTTTTTTAGCTCCTGCATAGTCATGAGAATAAAAATCATTTCAAAAGAATATGGGTTCGTTGTTCTTATGTAAATACTAAATTGGAAAATATTTGCATTTTCAAATATAACTTATGGCAAAATATATTATACAAGTAGAGAGTGCTTGCATTCTGCATGTACTTCAGTCTACTTTTCATAATGGCGTAAAACAACCTCTAAACATTGGAATCAGTGCTGGAAAACGTTACATATAACGTAACGAAATAACGAAAAAACGAAATAATTTTGAGTTAACATAACGGAAACCGTTAACGAAATGTTTCAAAAGGCTGTAACGAAAAACATAACGAAAACCACAATTTTAATTTCGTTATTTCTTTAACAGATTCGATACTAATTGCTCTAGCTGGCTATAAAGCTTGTAGGGACATTGATACACGGCATTTGGGCGAGTGAAAGTGGGTTAAAACCCTTTGTCACCCGCTGAGCCATTTCTACCGCCTTGTCGCGAAAGGAGCCCTACAATTACAAGCTATGTATTAAAATTTTATATTTGTTTAATTTTTAATTATGACATTTTTAAAGTTACGTAATTCAAAATACTAAAATATTGTATAAAGACGGTCAAATTATATACATATACAATACTGAAATTCAATTTATAATTAAATAAATGAAAGTATTAATGTTTTACATAATATAACATACATTATTTGAAATGAGCATTATATAAAAAAACTAAATGCAATAGGACAAAGAGCCAATATTGTAATCGTATAAAAACAGTCAAATTATATACATATACAATACTTAAATTCAATTTATAATTAAATAAATGAAAGTATTAATGTTTTACATAGTACAACATGCATTATTGAAATGAGCATTATATAAGAAAACTAAATGCAATAGAACAAAGAGCCAATTTTGTAATACATTCTAAATATGAATGGATAATATATTATAAAAACAATATCATAACAAAAAAAGCAATACCATAGGAATTATTACAAATTTAAAAATTTGCAAAATAATATTAAATTTTTACTAAAATCATAAGTCTGTTTTTGAGTGGTAAGTTCTGAAACAAGGGGCAGGGCACAGACCTACGCCACAATCAACACACCAATATCTTGATTCCTTACGTCTTCCTTCTTTATAACCAGTGGTGGAAAACTTTACATGTAACGTAACGAAATAACGAAAGAACGAAACAATTTTGAGTTAACGTAACGAAAAACGTTAACGAAATTTTTCAAAAAGCTGTAACGAAAAACAACGAAAACCAAAAATTAAATTTCGTTAACAGATTCGTTACTACTTGCTCTAGCTGGCTATAAAGCTTGTAATACACGGCATCTGGGCGAGTGAAAGTGGGCTAAAACACTTCGTCACCCGCTGAGCCATTTCTACCGCCTTGTCGCGAAAGGAGCCCTACCCCGCCCATCACCCATTGTTCTTTTGGGTTTTTCCACATTTATGAAAGAAAGGATTCCTTCAGGAAGCAAAAGAGAAGAAACGAGGAAGATAAATCATTGATCTTAAATGTATCTGCCGCTTTCACATTTGCTGTTCCCCCTCCCAGTATATCGTCCTTTCAAACTATTGTTTTCAATATTCCTTAGGATTGGGGGTTTCCACTTACTCCTTATACTCAGGTTCCTCTTTTAGAGGTCGGTGCTTTCCAAGTTACTGTCTCATCCTCTCCACCCCTGGATCCTGAACCGTGTCATTTGTTCGTCAGTCTAACTATTTAAGCTGTTGGAGAAAGATCTCACAATCAGTGCTTTTACGATTCAAACACTACCGGCCGAATTCATAGATTTCCAGTTAAACACTAGTTGGTTTATGCTAGTACCGGTCTAATTATAAAAAATAGTTATTAATAGTTATTAATTTTACAGCAATTAAGTAATTTACAGAAAAAACCTCGACGAACGTAGTTGTATCCCATTGAAAGCATTCCATAAAAATTTCATAATAAACTTTTTATCGATTTAAATTTAGAATAGGTATTTACTCACGGAAGCGATTGAATATCCACATTCAGGGCCAGTTTCGGTTAAAAAATGTGTGTAAGCGAGGTAAAAATTTTCCGCCCCTCTGGATATCAAAGGCATGAAATAATATTAATTACATATTAAAATAGGAAAATAAACTTATTTTACTGTTTTGTTTTTTCAAAAATATATTCAGCTGAATATTTTCAGAAAATAGAAATAAAACATTCACTGACCTTATAACAACATGACTATGTAATGATTATATTACCGAATATTTTAATAACTTTTATATTAACCTCACTCGATATATATATATATATAGCGGTTTGTAACCACTTTGGCAAGATGCAAAATTGAGGCACTTCCAGATGTGCTAGAAACTTGAAATTTGGTAGGATTATAGGTTTTTGGTCATAGCCAAAGGAAAAAATCCGAAACTTTCGAAATTCTCACTTTTAGGGGCTATTTTGCCCCCTTTTTGGCCCCATTTTTGGCCCATAAGAAAACATGTAAATTGGTGTAGAGGTTTTTACATTTACATTTTAAAATTATTTGCCTTCATGATTCGAACTTGAGACTTTAACTATCGGATAGGATAGAAATTGTAGTTTCTTATTTTTGAAGACAGAATTTCAATCCGAGTACAATTAGCGTAAATTTATAGTTTTTATCGGAAAAAAGTGGTAATTTTTCTGGGTGGCAACAATTGGCTACCTAGGCAACCAGCTTAATGCTTTCATATGGGTAAGCTTTTAATGGGAATCAGGGGCTTATATTTCTCCTTTAAAACCTTACTAACATAATTCCCATTGAAATATCAACGGGAGTAAAGATTCGATCGTTCAAGTTATTTATGGAGATCAAATTGGCATCAGAAATATTAATTGTATTGAAAGTCATTTCCCTCACTCACCCTCCCTCCCTTTATCCCCTCCCTCCCCCTCTCTCTCGTATTAAAAGAAATCAAAGCACGTTTACACCCATAATGATTGTGTAATAGTACCGATTACTTACCTTTGATATTACTCGCGTTGCGCTTCGTTGATTTGTATACGACAAGATATGTCTTCAGCCTTGATATCCAGATTAATTGAATATAACACTGCTTCCACCAGTAAAAGGTAACTTATGCAGGTAATTTCACCAAATTTGAAGTAACGAGTATAATAAATGTTAAAATATAAAAGATATTTATAAAAATTTATTTATATACCCATTACTTGTTTATACTGCAACTTTACGATCACGCTTTTGCACAAAGAGACAAACCCTTGAGTAATCAAAATCTCTAGTTTGATAGAAAGAATGATCTGAAGATCCCTATGATTGAAGGTTCGCTGTATTAGGGGCGGGAAGGTTATTTGAAATTACAATGCTTATTAAACCCTAAAAGCAGATGAAACCCCCCCTTTAAAACTCCCCCTTTGAAACCCCCTCTTTGAAACGCCCCCTTTGAAACCCCCTTTGAAACCCCACCCTTTGAAACCCCCCCCTTTGAAACCCCTCTTTGAAACCCCCTTAAAACCCCCCCTTTTAAAACCCCTTTTAAACCCCCCTTTCGAAACCCCCTCTTTTAAACCCCCCCCCCTTTCGAAACCTCCCATCGAAATCCCCCCTTTTAAACCTCTCTTTTTAAACCCCCCCCCTTTAAACCCCACCTTTTAAACCTCCCTTTGAAACCCCCCCCCCCCCTTTATAACCTCCCTTTCGAAATCTCCCATTCGAAATCCCCCCTTTAAACCCCCTCATTTAAAACCCCCCCTTTGAAACCCTCCCTTTTAAGTCCCCCCTTTGAAACCCACATTTTGAAACCCCCCCCTTTTGAAGCCCCCCTTTTGAAGCCCCCCTTTTAAACCCCTCTTTTGAAACCCCTCTTTTGAAACCCCCCTTTTGAAACCCCCCTTTTGAAACCCCCCATTTGATACCCCCCTTTTGAAACCCCCCTTTTGATACCCCCCTTTTGAAACCCCCCTTTTAAACCCCCCTTATGAGATCCCCCTTTTGAAACCCCCCCTTTGAAACCATCTCTTTTGAAATCCCCTTTTTAAACCCCCCCTTCTGAAAACCCCCCTTCTGAAACCCTTCCTTTTAAATCCCCCTTCTGAAACACTCCCTTTTAAATCCCCCTTTTGAAACCCCCCTTTTTAACCTCCCATTTATACCTCCCTTTTGAAACCCCCCCTTTTAAACTCCCCCTTTTAAACCCCCCTCTTTAAAACCCCCCCTTTTATTCCTCTGAAGAGGTTAAGTAGAGTTCACAGTGCATCAGCGTGTTTTTTAGACAATGTAAAACTTTAAAACGTTCGTCTTGCAGTCCTTAAGTGACACCTGTACATGGTAGGTTTACGTCTCTTACACCTTGAACCAATCCTGAATGTAAATGACTTATCATGGCGTAAAATATACTTTTTCGCGATGTTTTGAAGTTCTGTACAATGCACCTTCGGAAAAAATGAAAATGTCAAAATCCGAAATATTGATTTTGCCGCCCCTCTGAAGTGGCACCTGTAAGCGACCGCCAACGTCGCTTACGCCTGCTCACATAGGGTAAAGGTTCCATATTTTTCTGTTTTACCTGAAAGATTAACTATATTCATGGTTATTAACAGTGGATTAAAACTTTATCAAACTATGCACATTTCTCTTTCTCTGCTTTCATATATATATATACTTAATAAAACAATCCTTTGGTTCATATCTAAAATGTTATCAAATACAATATTGTAAACCCATGGATTATTTACATGTATTTCTGATAGGGTATAAGAGAAGGAAGAAAGCTATCAAAAATAAACCCCAGAGAGGAAAACTTGAAATTTAGACAATTTTCTTTGTTTTCGTCGAATTTTAGGTCTGTTGCAAGAATTAGAATTGGTACAGCCGGTGTACTTTCCGAGTTACTTATAAAAAATTCTACGATGCGACATGAGAAATGCAATATTTTATTATAATTATTACATTATTTTTGTACTTAATGTGGGTTATGGCAATTAACCTTGCTTATTAAATGTCGGATATAAAAATCCTAATTTGTATGCATGATCAAAAAAATAATGAACTCTGTTGCGACTCCTTAGAAAACTTAAAAATGTTCCTTATCTGCAACATATGTTTAGAAAAATTTTTAAACTATAATTTTAACTGAAAAACTTAAACTTACGAGGTATAAATATCAAATAAAAAGTACTCAAAAGCAATTATTTCGTTATAACGTTAAACGTAACGAAAAACGAAATGTAGATTTTATCGTAACGAAAAACGAAATATCTTTTTTGGCCGTAACGAAAACGCAACGAATCGATTTTTTTTCGTTTGCCAGCACTGATTGAAATTTTAACAATTTCGGATTTTTCCCATCAGTTATGACAAAAAACCACAATAGCGCCTAATTTCAAGTCTGGCTCATTTATAAGTGTCTTATAATTTTTAACCCCGTAATAGACAATAACGGGGTAAAACAACCTCTAATAATAAAATATTTTAAATTTCGGATTTTTTTCATTGATTGTGACCAAAAGACTACAATCCTACCAAATTTCAAGTCTCTATCTCATATGAAAGTTTCTTATAATTTGTATTCTCCTATATTCTCCCTTGTAAGAATCAGCTATATGTTATAGATATTCATTTTAAGCAGAAACAATGAAATAGTGAATTATTTATTTCAAAGCCACATGTAAGAATATTTGTTTGAAATATTGAACAAGAATTTTCTATATTTTAGTTGTCATCAGGTTAAGAGTTTGTTGTTAATATAAACTAGTACTTTAATTATTAAAATATATCACCAGATATTGGGGACAGCAGTCCAACTAACACCATTATGTAGCAAATTGATCTTCCATCCTGGCTCTCCAAGTGGCCAGATGGGCATGTGGGGTCGACGTGCATTCTGTCGTAGTCAATGTTTTGCAGCTGGCCACATTTCGGATAAATCGCAATAGACCTATGTGAAGGTGGTGCACAATCAGAGGATTAAAAACTGCAGCGATTTCGGAAACGGCCGGGTTATTACACCTTCTTGTATCTTGGTTGGGCTCATGATGAAATCTCATCACAAAGTTAAAGAGCGGTTGATGATTCTGAGCTTGAGCAGTTGCTCTTTCCTCAATAATGTTTTTCCCATGTGTTTATAACTGTGAGCGTAAAGATTTACATTATCTATAACCCTAATTAGAAGTTCTAAAATATAATATTTTTTCTGGTAATTGCGTTAGCTGCGGCCAGATCAAGAATGTATAACTAATTGACCATATGAGGCACTTTGGTCATTACCAGAGTAGAGTGAGCTGATACTATGGCGAATATCTCCCAGAATTTTAAACGAATAGGGGCCATGCCCTGATGGTAATTTTACGTTGGCAACAAAAGAAACAGATGATATCGCAATCTTGTACTGCCTTACATTTTCAAGAAATTTTTTGAAAGGTCATCAATTCCAACAGAGCTGCTTTATCGTTATGCATCGTTGTGGCAAGTAACAGGACTGTACCATTTTGGCAAAATAAACGGAAGTGTCCAGATACATTTTCGCAGGAAAAATGCAATGCAAGGCACTTATCTCATTTAACAGACAAATTTCCAAGACTGAGGGGCTAGATATACTGGTTTGATTAGCGCACACCGTAACCGAATAAGAAATCGTATTGGAATCGGTTCGTCGATTCCGCTCAGGATTTTTGTAAACAGTAAATGTACAATGTTCTCTTCTCCCGGTAACAGTGCGATGGGCACAGTCTTTCTCTCTGCCTAGAATTATCCATTAAAAATGTACGTATACAAAGAAGTAAGCGTAGAAGTAATGAATATATAAAGAAGAATCTGTAAAAAAAATTATTGTATTTCTTTAGCACACCAACTTACTTTAAAATAAAGAACCAAACTACTTTTATAATCAGAAGGAACTTTGACAGAATAGCAGCAATGTAAAAACAACAGTGTAGACGATGTGTACTCCTGTGAAGTCATGAGGCGACTGAGGAAAACCTTTTCGATAGCTCAGAATTCAGAAGAAGTAATGTTTCCATCTATCCGTTTCGAGGTTTTTTTCCATAAATTCAGCTTTAAGCTTAACTAATTTTAAATTGTGTATTTTTTGGAAATTTTGCACTAATAAAAGTTTAACATCGGTTTTGTTTGATGAAAATCGGTTGAACGCAAGGGAAGTCTTGGATGAGTAACGAAATCACCCCTTTGTATTAATATATAGATTAACTCAATTATTTTTACGAAGGGAATAAAGCGTTATTGTCTATTTCAGAAGTTTTCGCACTCTTTCCACTTGTGGATCATTATTGAAACATCTCAAATCCGACGCACCCCTTCAACAGGTGGGTTTGACCACCGAGAATTGATAGCGAGTGTTATTTGCTTTGAAAGATACTTTCATTTTAAATTATTGCTAATTCATTAGTTATAATTTCTCTACATTAATACAAAAGTAATTTTCTGTAAGTACCACCGACCCCATGCAAACTTTTAGGGACCCTTTATGTGTCCGGGGACCCCAACTTGGGAGATCCTAGTCTAAATCATTCCTTAATCTTGACAAAATTATTTCCGACTACGCTAAATGTCAAAGAGAGACTAGTTGTCTTTAAAAAAAACATATCACTGCAAGCATTAGATGCATTAAAATAGTAGGGCAAAATTTACGAAATTGAAGCGTGCGTTGATGACAAAATTACTTGGAGAAATGATAAAAGCATTCATCCCAACATTCGTTATAATATATAAAATTCGGATTGAATAATACGTGGGCACTGGTATAGGTATGACTATGTTTCACAATTAAAACAGAGACCGCATAAAACAGTTGAGAGTGCAGAAGCTTCGGTCTCGGAGTTGCAACACTCAATTGATAACTTTACTCAAAAGACGTAATAATTTAGAATTTGAGGTACATGTTTTCATTCGAGACGTAAATAACGAGGGGATTCAATGCATCCAATATTCTAAAGCAATTGTTATCGATTTGTGATATTTTCCGCAATCTAGAAATTTCATCCAAAATATGCTGCTTTACATTTTCGCCAAAATATGATGCTGCAGTTCCAACTCATCAAATTTGTTCTCGAGTTTATATTCCGTCCCTCGATAGTATTGAAAAAACGGTAAAACATATGTACGTTGTACAAACTTTCTCACATACAAATGCGTTGTTTAGTTATCTTTAGAAAATGAAAATCGTATCAGCCGGTTTTTAGAAAATCCAATTTTAGTTAAAATTGCCCAAGAATAAACTAGTCTTATATTAATTCATTGAGAAAAATGAAATATGAAGTATTATTGCAGACGTACACTCAAGTAACTGTACGAAATTTTATCAAAATCGTTCAAGACGTTTTCAAGAAAATCACGTTGTTAAAGATGCCTAGAATAAACTAGCCTTATATTCATCTTCTGAGAAATATAAACTACTTGGTATTATTTCAGACGTAAACTCAAGTAACTGTACGAAATTTGATCGAAATTGTTATAGCCGTTTCTGAGAAAATCAAATTGTTGTTAAAAATGCATTTAATAAACTTCCCTTGATTATTGAACAATGTCAAGCATTTCTTCATAGCTTCTACTCTGTACGATAAAATACCTAAGTACAAGATTTCATTTATTTTTCCTATGCCGTTTAGGCCCTAGAGCCAATGATATTCAGACAGACGATATTGCGAAGACCACTTTTTCGGACTCATTGTCAAGTACACCTAAAACGTACATTTCCGTAAAAATCTAGAGGTCGAATTTTTTGCGATTTCAACACTTTCTCAATATACAGTAAAACTCGTTTACAACGATCACGCCTAAAACGAAATCTCGGCTATAACGAAGAAATGTCTCGGTCCCTTGAACTTCTCCATAAGGGCATTGGTTAAATTTCTCGGATGTAACGAACACGCATTTTACGAATTCTCGGCTGTAACGAACAAATGTTTGGTCCCGTGGCAAAAAATGCCCCATATATAACGAATTTTGGCGAGCAGACCGATACGTAATGAACAGTTTCCACCCGTTTACCACGCACTTGTTCGTAGAGGTCCCCTTCCTCCATCTACCCCTTCCATACGAATTTACACGCTCCCTTTGTTTTGAAATTGATATTAAAAATGTGAAATGTTTATGTAAATTAATGACCACAATAATAATATTAATTGACCATTTAATAAAATCGTATGTAATAGCAATCGAACATTTTACATGCCGCGAAGTTGATAAGCGTCTCTTTGCATATGTAAGTACGGCATTGAAGTCGACTCACTGCAAATACAGTAAAAGCTGTGTTATCCGGCTATCTTGGGGAATGTGGAAAGCCGATTAAGAGAAATAGCCGGTTAGGGGAGCGATTTTCGATTTGACATCGGAAATTTAGCAATAACCAAACAAAATTGGACTTAGGTTCACTATCGTACTCCCCAAACATAACTATGCATGGGGTTTGCATTTTCCATTTTAATTCTTCCACATTTAGTTAGATATGGACACATTGCTAAGCTTACATGCAAAACAAAAAGACTATTGAAAAGTTTATGGCGTCCGGAAAGTTTGGGGATTACGGCAGTGAACCTGTTCCCAAAATTGAATTTATTGGATTATATTTTTCTTATTTATCATTATTATTTATCTTTATTTACTCTATTAGAAAAGGACGAAATTATTTAATTCTTTTGAACATTTTTGTGAAAACCAGTCATATAATATTTTATCCAGTTCCTCAATTTTTGGCTTATGAAGCGTATGATGTTTATTAATTGATTTACTCGTCTCAGAAGATGACACAAATTTCATTAATTTTGCCTAATGAGCCTTGATATCGTAGAGCGTGGAAGATCCGATGTTGAATTCTTTTGCTATGGCTGCCCTATTTTTTCCTTTTTCAATTCGTTTGATCAGCTCCAGCTTTTGTGTTAGCGTTAAACCAACCTTTTCTCTCCTGTTCCTTGCTTTTAGGTATTTATTTTGATGCCATATTCAATGGATGGGTAATTTTTTAAATAATAAAAAGCGATAAAACTGGAAATTGTAGAAGTACACTAAAACCTCTAGACAAAGCAAGTGGCTTACGTAACCAAAAACGCCATGCTTACTCGGCAGCCACAGAAGTATACGGAGTAAATACGTAATATGTACATCTTATATTTTAAGAAATTTTAAAGTGGAAGTTGTGGTATTACACATATACAATTCGCATAAAAATTCATAAAAAAAGAAAAAGAAATAGAAAATGAATTGTATTTGGGTAATTGCCGGTATCTAAGGCTAGCCGGTTCTAAATAGCCGGATAGCACAGCTTTTACTGTATGTGTATACGTGTTATATGGGTGTATAGGCCAAAAACCATGTTTCTCGTATATAACGTAGTCACGCTTATAACTAAGCAATGAGTCGGTCCCCTCAAATACGTATTAAACGAGTTTTACTGTACATCTACATCATACCCTGCTAATCACCAGACTGGTGGGTGGCAGAACGTGCAGCGCACCAAAGCCTACTTAATAACGTCCCTCGTGGGAATCACTCTCCTATTATGATCCCGTATGGTCCTTGGGAAAAACGAGCTCTGATATCGCTCGGTCCTATAGTCGATCTCTCGTATTATATCCTCGTGATCGTGCCTGCCCATGTACGTAGGTGCCTCTAATATTCCTGAGACCTCCTCTAAGAGAACTTCCGACCTAAATTTCTCCAGCAGCATTAACCTAGCGCTAACTCTGCGAACCTCTAGCGATATCCAATTCAACTCCGTCAACAGTGATGTGACGCTTAATTTTTGCTCATATTTTTGCTTAACGAATCTGGCTGCTCTGCGTTGGATTCTTTCTAACTCAAGTATCTGTCCCTTTTCGTATGGATCCCATATGCTGGAAGCGTATTCGACCTGAGATCTGACCAATGATAAATAACACGTTGCTCCTACCTGTTCTGTGCTACTTCTTACTGTTCTGCCTACGAAGTCCAATTTCTTATTAGCTGCGCCTACGATCCTTCGAATATGCATATTCCACGATATATCACGACAAATGGTGACTCCTAATATTTAACGTATTCCGCAGATTGGATACTCAATCTATCTATTCTGTACTCCGAGTCTAATTCATTGTTCTTACTCTTCCAGAAACTCAACAGGGAACATTTGCTGTGATTAACTTCGATTTTCCAATCTTGACACAATGCTGAAAGGGCGTTTTAATCTTCCTGGAGCGATTTTTGGTCATCCTGACTCGTTATCTCCTTATATAAAACGGTGTCATCTGCGAAAAGTTATTTTGCAGCGAACTAATGAGCAGATATCGTTTATATATATCAGGAATAGTAGTGGGCCTACGATACTACCCTGTGGAACACCTTATGCGACTTTTACCGGGTATGAAGATTTCCCGTCAATAACTACCATCTCTTTTCTGTTGGAGAGGAAGTCTTTTACCCAACTCACGATATTTAGGTTTATGCCGTAATTTCCTAATTTTTCTATTAACTTATTATGGGGTACTTTATCAAACGCTTTTTTAAAATCAATGAAAATGGCATCAACCTGAGTGTTTTTCTCTCCGCAATGCAACAAATCGTTTACGAACAGGGCGAGCTGCGTTTCGCATGACCTACCTCTCCGAAATCCATGTTGGTTTTTACTTAGCGAAGAACGACCATCTAAATAACACAGAACAGAGCTAACGATAATATGTTCTAGATTCTTACACGATGATGACGTCAAGGAAATCGGTCTATAGTTTTCGGGGTTCTCTTTATCACCGCCTTTGTGGATGGGCGTTACGTATGCTAGCTTCAGTCTTTTGGAACGGTACCATGTGCAACGGATTTTTCGAATATTATTTTCAAATAAGGTGCGATTACCGAGGCTTTCAACACACGCGCGGGTATGCCCTCCGGCCCGGAGACTTATTTTGCTTAATCGACTCTAGCTGGTGCGCGATACCTGTTTCAAAGAATATCAAATCTCCCATCGAATTTCCCTTATCATTCAAAGCTGGGTCCTCAAATTCGTTGCTCACCGAAGTAAACGCTTTCTGAAAGTGTTCATTTAAGAAGTTCACTTTTTCCGCGCTATCGTGTACTACATCACCTGCCTCCGTTCTCAATGACGCTATGGTGGGGCCTCTATCATGAACCTCCCTAACGTACGACCAAAATGCTTTCGCATTTTCTTTCAAATTATTATGCAAAACTTTCTTTCTGTTATCATTAAATGCTTCTCGCATTGTTACTCTAGCTCTTGACCGCGCCTCTCTGTATTGATGCCGTATCGTTGACCTCTGTTCCTCTGTGACTTTTGAAGAATTGGTATTTAAGCGAGCGTGAAGTTTTCTTTGCCGTCTAAGAGCGCATCTAACTTCCTGGTTGTACCATTTTGGTTCCGCATCATCACGTTTAAGTTTATGTGGAATGAATTTATCCGTACCCTCTCGCATCATATCCCTGAACACGCACCATAATTACTCTGTACTAGCGTCGATAGATGCCTTGCTGAAATTAGGGAATTGTGTCTGTAAAAAATACCTAAATTTCGAGAAATCGTCTTTGGCGTACATATATAAGCGTCTTCTAGCCTTAACCTGTTTCTCCACTTTTAGCTTCAATTCTACGTACACGGCATTATAATCGCTTATTCCTTCCTCTATGGAAAGCTTGTTCATACGCTCGTGGTAGTTCGTTACGAGTTAATCTAATATATTGTTCGATCTCGTGGGGCATCTTACTAGCTGACACAACGAGTGTTTAACGAAGGCTACTATCAGTGCTTCGCATGATTCACGCTCTCTACCACCGGGATCAAAGCAATTATGATTCCAGTCTATTGAAGGTAAGTTGAAGTCTCCCCCAGTTATAATAGCCCTCTCTTTATTTTTTGATATTAGCGTTGCTACTTGTTTCTCGAGATTATGAATAATTTCTAAACTTGCATTGGGAGGCCTATAAAATGCACATATATTTGCTATTGTATAATCGCTTCCTCTAACTCCACACAAAACACTTTCTATTTCGACGTCATTAATCGGTAGTGGTAAACTTTCCTATGCCTTGCTGACTGCTATAAATACTCCACATCCCGTCCGGATGCTACGATCCTTTCTAAAAATTCGATAGTCTTGAGGGAATACCTCCTGACTTTCAATCTCATCAGTGAGCCAACTCTCTGTACCGATCACGACATCGGCTTCCAGACTGCGAATAATATGCTCAAAATCGGCAATTTTCCTACGGATGCTGCGGCAGTTCAATACGACGACATTTAATTCCTCACTATCGCTTCTCAGTTAAACCTCAGCCTTACCATTCGTAATCGTTTTAGGAATACATGCGTTCTTCATACTATTATTCCGCCAATTGGTTGATATTGCATTTTCTTTCTGATCGCGTTTTATTTCAACATTTTTATCGAAATCCCAAACGTTAACACTATTGATATCATGGATGTCAGCGCCTTCATCGCTCGGTAACTGTAATTTATTTGCGGTATTGGCCGAATTTATCATAATATTGTTCTCTGTTACCCTCTCAATTACACCCATTCCCCTAAGACGCCTACACTCTACCCTGCTCTCTAGCCAAATATACTTCGTATATAAGAAAGTAAAAATGTAATCATGAAAACCTTTAAATTCTTATTGGAGTAGCGTTTCTGCGCTAATCTGGCGTGCATATTTGAAGTTTCATATAATCGTTAAATCATAAATGCTACTCACAGTGGTGTATCCAGGAATTTGTCAGGGAGGTGGTTTGACCCGAACTCGAGAGGGGGGGAGGGGGTTGAAGCCAAACCCTATCATACTTTTTTTTAGTGATTCGCGAGAATGAAGGATATTTTTTAATCGAGAGGAGGGGGGGGAGGTTATGACGCCCAAAACCCCCTCCTGAATACGCCACTGGCTACTCATACCTCTCTCCTACATATCTGGAAGTGTGACAAGTCCTGCTATTGTGTGGATATCGCTTCTAGAGATTTATGATCTTTCGCCATTTTTTAGCATAAGAACTTTATCTTATATCGATTTGGATTTATCGCCCAAAACTTGATTGGAGTAAATAGCGAGAGCTACCACGTGGAATGCCTTACAGTTTTGGTGAGAAGAGTCCATCCATTACATGGGGCGTTGGCAATGTTATTGTCATATTATAGCGAGGAAATGTATATATAAGTTTCTACGACAGTACTTGCAACCAGGTCCGACTCAAGAAATTTTGGCACTCCAAGCAGATTTCAATTATGGCGCCCCAACGATATGTACATTTTGCATTAAAATACGATAGTGTAGTAGATTTATAAGATATAATTATTTTGATGTCTTGTGTATATTCATGATTAAACAGTTTCATAAAAAACAAATCTTTATGCACACAGAAATAAATTTGAAATGTCACAAAGAAATTATAAATTGTGCGATAATTATTTATTTCAACATACAACATACCTACACTGTACAAACTTTCTCATATATTAATGCGTCCCTTAGTTATCTTTACAAAATGAAAATCGTATCGGCCGGTTTTTAGAAAATCCTATTTTTGTTAAAGTTGACCAAGAATAAACTATCGTTATATTCATTAATAAAAAAATGAAATACGTACGGAGAATTATTGCAGACGTATACTCAAGTAACGGTACGAAATTTCATCAAAATCGCTATGGCCGTTTTTGAGAAAATCTAATTATTGTTAAAGTTGTCTAGAATAAACTAGCATATTCATTTTTTGAGAAATATGAACTACTAGCAGAAATTCCTGGCGTTGCCCGGGGAAATTTGGTTCAATTCGATTGGAATTCTAGGTGATACATGGTATTTAAGAATTCACTCGGCCGCCGTTTTGAATAAAACGGGCAGATAGAAGCAAAAAGCACGTATGAATTATTTCTGGGAGCCCTCCACAATCGTACCAAATTTTATTTAAATCAATAGTAGGACTTGGGAAAATACGCGTAGATTAATCAGTACCCGCCGTCCAATTACGGATAAGGAAGTAGTAGTTTCCCCCCTTTCTTACTGTGTATAAGATGTAGAATTACCTGTTCTTTGAGAACAGGAAGTTTATGAGAACAGTTATTTTATTGAACAGTTTAAGCATCAGAAAAGTTCGAAAAGAACTGTCCCGTTCTTTCTGAGTCATCTCTAGATGGCAATGCATTAGCATACAAAGTTATTTTGCTCTTTGTACAATTAATATAAAACATTTGGGATTAAAAAGTAGTCTACGATCTTCCTATTTGTGAAGAATGTATTTGTGGAAAATTTGATTATTCTAGCTTTAACGGTGTGGAAATGTATAGATGCACAATCAAACAAACTTTCATCAATATATAGGAGATTGATCTTATACTTGTATTGCAAGTGACAGATATCAAATTTGAACTTCCTAAGTTAATTTACTCGAGAGTTATCGTCGAAAAACCAAATCGATGCCCCCCCCCCCCCCCCTCCCCTCCCCCAAACCCTCACTTAAAAATTTTTCTGAGATACACCACATCTTATAAATATTTTAGTGTGTGTGTATGTTCTTTATAAGTTTTTACACCGTTGAATCTATCGAATTAAAAAGTTTCACGGGCCATCCCATGTACCAAAGGAAGAACTTGGTCTAGGTTTGCAGACCGTGGAGTCTCTTATACCCCATGGGGTCAACAAAATACAATTTCCATAAGAATGCATGGGAAATGGTGCGGAGAAACCCCAAAATGCCATGCAGCCCTTCACTGATGTGGATATAAATATACCTAAATATTAAATTACGATCACGGGAAATGGCTTATTTTACGCACGAACGACTACATATTTTAATTCTGTTCATGTTTTGTCATATTACATGATTATCGCTCGAAATTTTCCTTTAAGCGCAAAATATATCGGTTTAGATGACCATTTTCCAGGCGGCTACAAACCTAAATTTCTTAATTGTTGTCCTCTTCAAAGTTAGAGATATACACGCCGTGGCGCGCCGTAGAGGAAGAATAGCTAACTCCAAGATAAAGGGTACAAATGGATTCATGCCTAAATATAGTCTATGAATACTTTTAAAGTGAGTCAAATGATTTTTAAGGAATATTAGAACATTGTTATCTTTTACCATTAACATTGAAAGATTTATCGCAACATAAATCGATACATCTACTTATATTTGTTTGGTAACCAAGATGTTGTTTATTGTTTACGTTTTGGTTAATAGTATTGACATAATCCACATAATTTTATTGCTGCTTTAAAGGCTTAGGTGCATCTATCCATGTGAATATTAAGTAAGACGTTAATGCGTAATTATATTAATGGTAAAACTTTACAATACAATACATAAAATAGTAAATGTTAATGTAAGCATCGCTTGCGTAATTAAGGAATGGGGAACGTTTGCCCCGAGCAAAAAAAATCGTTTGCTACGTAAAAGAAAACTTTCCCGAGCGAAGCCGGGCGTTTCACCTAGTAGCCTATATTTTAAGCTGGACCAGTCTAAAGATATGTTGCAAATTTTAAAAAAATTCGACCAGCCGTTTTTGCGTGATGCGGTAACAAACAAACTAACAGACAGACTTTTATCTAAAATGTTTTTCCTAAAATATGTACCCAAATTATTTTCCTAAAATATTTCTTATTTGACTTTTTCGATGTAATCAACCGTTAGCTTGAAATCAGAGATTTCTCTTATGGGTGCCCCCTCGCACAACCCCCCCCCTCCCCTTGGTTCGATTTTGCTCATCTACAAACTTGATCTTACACTTGTCTTGAAAGTGACAAATGTCAAATTTGAACTTCCTAAGTTAATTTACTCGAGGGTTATCGTCGAAAAAGCAAATCGATGTCCCCCAAACCCCCACAGTTTTTACTTTCTCGTACGAAGTATCGAGGAAGTATTGTTTCCGCGAAAAAATTCGACCTCGAGATTTTTACGGAAATATACGTTTTAGGTTCCGCTGAATCCGAAAAAGTGGTTTTCGCAATGCCGTCCGTCTGTCTGTCTGTGCTTTACTGCCTCTGGAGCCTATACGATAGAGCGGAAATGAATGAAATCTCGTACTTAGGAAGTTTATCATACTGAGCAGAGTATAGATAGAAATGGGTGATATTGATAAATAATTAAGAGTTTTATTTATCCTACGCAATTTTAACATCAATCCGATTTTCTCAAAAACGGCTCTAACGATTTTGATCAAATTTCGTACAGTTACTAGAGTTTACGTCTTCAATAATACTGTATAGTTCATATTTCTCAAAAAAATGAATATGTCTAGTTTATTCTGGGCAATTTTAACAATAATTCTAATTTCTAACAAACGGCTCTAACGAATTTGATCAAATTTCGTACAGTTACTTGAGCTTACGTCTTGAATAATACTGTATAGTTCATATTTCTCAAAAAATGAATATAAGGCTGGTTTATTCTAGGCAACTTTAACAACAATTCTCAAAAACGGCTCTAACGTTTTTATCAAATTTCGTAAAGTTACTTATGTATACATCTACAATAATAATACGTATTTTATTTTTCTCAATGATTGAATATAAGGCTAGTTTATTCTTGGGCAACTTGAAAAAAATTGGATTTCCTAAAAACAGGCTTTAGTTCGTCGAGGGAATGGGGATTTTCCATATCTCCCTCCTATTCCCTTCTTTCCTCAATCCATATCCCATTAAGTCCCGAAATGGCGTTCAGAAAAAGAGAACGTTTTCTTGAATTAACAGTACCCGTTCGAGTCCATTAAATCGTGTTTCAGCGTCATTTTGAGAAAGGAAAATAAACCGTCTAAGCAAGTAACGTGGATGTTGATGAAGCGATTTGGAGACAAGGGTGGTGTACTTAAACAAAACGAGCGTCGACAAACACCTGTGACATAAAAATGTGTAAAATTATCGGTACAATATAAATCGTACAAAATTTCTCATATACGAATGCGTCCTTTAGTTATCTTTAGAAAAATATGAACTATGCAGGGTCGGCTCAACAATACAAGCAGAACAAGCGACCACTTGGGGCGCCGGGTTTTTAGGGGCGCCAAATTTAATAAATATATAAAATATTTATCATACATGTTAACTGTTCACTAATGACCAGACAGTTATACTGCAGGAATCCGCAAAGGAATGCTTTGCTGTTTCATTCGTATATTTCAAGGCATAATTCTTTATAGCAGTTCTCAAAACTTTTTACATTTATTTTAATTAACTACCAAATATTATTTTCCGTGTAGCAAAATCCGTTAAGATATATAGCGTTGAATTGTGACCCCTTAATAAATATTTTTCAATTCAAGTAAGTTCCTTTTTATGATGTTTTTGATTTTTTTCTCAAAGATATTTCTAAGCTTGAATTCCATCTAGATTTTTAATATTGAAATATTAACCCTAAAAGTCTCATTGCAGCTTGATTTCCACGGATATGGTGCCTAAGAATCTCTAGGTAACTTACGATTTAACTACAATCCATTGGTCTTTGCCAGTGCGGCCCACGGAAGGGTTCTCTGCCACCAATACGGCCCCCACCGGGCAGAAAATGTTTCTCACCACCGAGATAGCGATCTTTATCTCTCAGTCGCAGTGCAATAATCTTATTCTTTTGTCTGCTTCATTGAAAAATGGCGACTACTACTGGAACTTCCAGTAGTTGTTGTACTGCATGAATATTACCCAGGTACAGGTTATGTTTCCTGAATGCATTCATTGCTTTAGAGCAGTGGTTCTCAAAGTGTGATCCACGGATTACAATAGTCATTCCACGTTAAACCGTACGCTTTCTGCGGAAAATTTACCTCGATATTTTAAGATTTTTAAAAAACTTTGTTAAGTTTTCAACAAAGAAATAAACAATACTGCACTTTCTTAGAGCCACAGCATTAATAGTTTAGCGATGACGTAGTGCCAAAGTCCGCGATAAAGTCCCAAAATCGACGCGCACACTCTCACTCAAACGATCGTATCTCCGGAAATAATTATCTTACAAGGTACAGCATATGCTCATTTTAAAGCTATTGAAATGGCATTTTTCATAATGTTTACATGACAGAATTTAGAAATGATTCATATAGTTAAGAAACAAGTAGCAACGCTAACATAGAAAAATAAGAGAGGGCTATTATAATTGGAGGAGACTTCAACTTACCTTCAATAGACTGGAAACATAATTGCTTTGATCCCGGTGGTAGAGAGCGTGAATCATGCGAAGCACTTATAGAAACCTTCGTTAAACACTCGTTGTGTCAGCTAGTAAGATGTCCCACGAGATCGAACAATATATTAGATTAACTCGTAACGAACTAACACGAGCGTATGAACAAGCTTTCCATAGAGGAATGAATAAGCGATTATAATGCCGTGTACGTAGAATTGAAGCTAAAAGTGGAGAAACAGGTTAAGGCTAGAAGACGCGTATATATGTAGGCCAAAGACGATTTCTCGAAATTTAGGTATTTTTTACAGACACAATTCCCTAATTTCAGCAAGGCATCTATCGACGCTAGTACAGAGTAATTATGGTGCGTGTTCAGGGATATGATGCGAGAGGGTACGGATAAATTCATTCCACATAAACTTAAACGTGATGGTGCGGAACCAAGATGGTACAACCAGGAAGTTAGATGCGCTCTTAGACGGCAAAGAAAACTTCACGCTCGCTTAAATACCAATTCTTCAAAAGTCACAGAGGAACAGAGGTCAACGATACGGCATCAATACAGAGAGGCGCGGTCAAGAGCTAGAGTAACAATGCAAGAAGCATTTAATGATTACAAAAAGAAAGTTTTGCATAATAATTTGAAAGAAAATGCGAAAGCATTTTGGTCGTACGTTAGGGAGGTTCATGGTAGAGGCCCCACCATAGCGTCATTGAGAACGGAGGCAGGTGATGTAGTACACGATAGCGCGGAAAAAGTGAATTTCTTAAATGAACACTTTCAGAAAGCGTTTACTTCGGTGAGCAACGAATTTGAGGACCCAGCTTTGAATGATGAGGGAAATTCGATGGGAGATTTGATATTCTCTGAAACAGGTATCGCGCACCAGCTAGAGTCGATTAAGCAAAATAAGTCTCCGGGCCGGAGGGCATACCCGCGCGTGTGTTGAAAGAGACCGATTTCCTTGACGTCATCATCGTGTAAGAATCTAGAACATATTATCGTTAGCTCTGTTCTGTGTTATTTAGATGGTCGTTCTTCGCTAAGTAATAACCAACATGGATTTCGGAGAGGTAGGTCATGCGAAACGCAGCTCGCCCTGTTCGTAAACGATTTATTGCAATGCAGAGAGAAAAACACTCAGGTTGATGCCATTTTCATGGATTTTTAAAAGGCGTTTGACAAAGTATCCAATAATAAATTAATACGAAAACTAGGAAAGTACGGCATAAACCTACATATCGTGAGTTGGGTAAAAGACTTCCTTTCAAACAGAAAAGAGATGGTAGTTATTGATGGGAAATCTTCATACCCGGTAAAAGTCGCATAAGGTGTTGCACAGGGAAGTGTCATACGCCCACTACTATTCCTGATATATATAAACGGTATCCGCTCATTAGTTCGCTGCAAAATAAGACTTTTCGCAGATGACACCATTTTATATAAGGAGATAATGAGTCAGGATGAACAAAAATCGCTCCAGGAAGATTTAAACGCCCTTTCAGCATGGTGTCTAGATTGAAAAATCGAAGTTAATCACAGCAAATGTTCCCTATTGAGTTTCTGGAAGAGTAAGATCAATGAATCAGACTCGGAGTACAGAATTAATAGATTCAATATCCGATCTGCAGAATACGTTAAATATTTAGGAGTCACCATTTGTCGTGATATATCGTGGAATATGCATATTCGAAGGATCGTAGTCGCAGCAAATAAGAAATTGGGCTTCGTAGGCAGAATAGTAAGAAGTAGCACAGAACAGGTAGGAGCAACGTGTTATTTATCATTGGTCAGATCTCAGGTCGAATACGCTTCCAGCATATGTGATCCGTACGAAAAGGGACAGATACTTGAGTTAGAAAGAATTCAACGCAGAGCAGCCAGATTCGTAAAGCAAAAGGATGAGCAAAAATTAAGCGTCACATGACTCTTGAAGGAGTTGAATTAGATATCGCTAGAGGATCGCATAATTAGCGCTAGGTTACGACTGCTGGAGAAATTTATGTCGGAAGTTCTCCTAGAGGAGGTCTCAGGAATATTAGAGGCACCTACGTACATGGGCAGGCACGATCACGAGGATAAAATACGAAAGATCGACTGTGGTACCGAGCGATCCCAAGGACCATACGGGATCATAACAGGAGAGTGTTTCCCACGAGGGACGTTATTAGGTAGGTTTTGGTATGCTGCACCCCCTGCCACCCAGCAGTCTGGTGATTTGCAGGGTATCATGTAGATGTAGATAGCAAAAATTATCTGTAGCAACATCTACGAACTAAAGCCCAAAAAATTAAAAAGAAAATGACTCTCAGCAGAAAATATCAATAACCCTCTTTTAATGCATAGAATGTTTTGGAAAATCTCATCAATAGCTCATAAAGAAAGTCGCGGTAAGGGGGAGCGTCAAAAGAGACCGTAATTTTAAGCCTTTAGGGTTATCGGCTTGGGCAGGGTAGAACGTTGCAACCAACTTTATTATTTTTTCCCCTTCCCAAAACACTAATTTTGAGTTCAGCACGGAAACTGATTCTCGTATCCGCGCCCGCAGGCTACATATCGGAATCCGACCAACATCAGCAAAAATTTACGCGTTATCCGATCCGAACCGCAACTTTTCGCGTGTCGGGTCAGATAAATTGCGGATATGCAGATCTCTACTTTCCGCACATGATTCACATTCCTCACCTTTTCCGTTCGCCGTAGATCGCGTTTTGTTTACTCCCGCAGTACCTCTTTCTCGGAATCGCCTCATCAACTTCTGCATAACTGAATTAAATAGTCAATTTTAACCTCAAAAACAAGGAACTTACCGAACCGGACACGATTTCATAGAGCCACGCATAACTCACTCCCCAATTATCACCACACGTGCTACCACAGTGATCGCCATTTTATGACTGAATGGGTTTCGGATTGGATTAGTTAATTAATTGGTAATAAAGAGATGAAAAGTTTGTTATTTCCTGTTAACACCGTAGTCATTGCACGGTTGTTACATTTAATGAAAAGGGGGATGGGGGAGTTGGAGGGAGATGGGAGTTGGGAGGAAGGGGAGAAGAGAAAGGGTGGCGAGGGAATAAAAGAGAGAAACGAAAAATACCAATTATTTTTGTCGATATGAGGGAGGGAGTAGGATGGGGAAGCGCAAAATACTCATGACGACTAAAAGCGAAAATTGTGGAGGTAATTCTGCCGATCTTCTCCAAATAAATTCAATCCTTGACGAAATTACGAACGAAGCTTAGGATAACGAATAAATCAAAACGAAATAATAATAATAGGATCTTAAGGTAGTTTTTACATTTTCTTTAGCAAAGGCAACATAAAATTAATTTGCGTATCTAATGAAAATACTAGGAGACAGGAGAATGATTTTTCACTTAAGCTGTGGCACGTTAAGAAAAATTGTTGGCCATCGACGACGTAGAAAATCTCGTGTTTGCTACTATTACTTTGCCACATATGAAGTGCATAAGGAAAATGCTGTGACGATGAAGAAAATCGACTTGTGAATTTGGTGAATATGCTTTTTTGATTTCGATAAAGTGTCCTATATATTTCTACCAGTCTGTAGTCTTTTTTTTACACGTCTCCAGGTGTTAAACGGTTCAAAGGTTTCTGAAGAAATCTCTTTTTTTAGAATATCACCTGAAATCATGAGATAAATAAAATGAACTATAAAGCGGAATAATTAAATCAGTCTATTTTGATCGATTTTCTGTAACTTCCCACATACTCAAAAGCTGCTCCAAGGATTTCAATTGAAATCTGTCCAGCTTAAGATCTTAATATCGTACAAAAACTGCGAAAACATATGTCTCAATATATAATTATACAGCGTCAAACGACACTATAATACATCGATTTATACTCCCAGTTATCGCCAAACTTGTTATTATGTGTCTAGTCCAATCATTAAATCCATTATAAGCGTAGGTTTATGGGAAAGAATTCGAAGAAATATGTCCCATTGATTTTCATACCACCAGCAGGAATTTCACTAACATAATTATAAATAATTTTAAATAATTCCATTTCGATGTTGATAATTGAAGTTGATGTGTAAATAGTAAAAAGCGGAATTCCACAAAAAAACTTTCTTCCCAGCGCTTCTTAGGTTGTAGAAAATATGGCATTAAAATACGTAATATTTTGCTTTCTTCATAAAATTAAAATCGATTAACGCGACGGAGATAGCATTCATTTTTATGTCAGATACCGCCCAAATATCACAAAAGAAAATACAGCAAGTTCCCTAGTTACGAACGGGTTGCGTTCGAAAAGTTTGATCGGAACTCTGAACACAATTTCCCATATACACAATAGTATAAGTGGTGGTTAGGTTCCAACTCAAACAACTAAAGCCTATTTAACCCATAAGTAAGTCTTTGTGATGAATGATAGTAGAAAACAAAACTTTTGTAATACCATTAATTAAAAAAATATGAAAACAATCAAATTGAATAGAAAATAGTTTTTTTATTTACCTGAAAATCGGTCTCTTTGAAATATGTCTAGAGGGCCTTCAATATATAGGTATATCAATGTAAGAGAGGATCGGAATTGACGGTTAAAATCAATGTTTTAGATGCAATTACGAACATTTCTCAGTCGTTTGTTAGTGTGTATAAGAAGCCTGTATCAAAAATTGTTTTAGAAACTGTGGCTTTGTTTTCAATTATGTTAATGAATGTGGTGATGCAGATAACGATCGTGATTATTGTGACATTCAAAATTTGATTGATGAGATGTATTAAATTGAGGGTACCAACTTAAGTGCAAAATATTTCGTAAATACTGATGAAAGTGTTTTCACGTAAACTGATGAAATTGACTTTAAAACTGTGGTAGAACCACAAAGCAATGAAATTGTTCCCAATTCAGAGGATGAACAGTGTGAGGAAGATTGTGAAGAAATGGAAATGCAACAACGTCGAAGTTTTACACTATCTTGTTGCTTTAAAACATTCTGACAAAATGAAGGGTGAAAATGCTTTTATTAACAAAGTTATAGAAATGGGGATTTCTTTTGCCATTTTAATCAAATCACAGAAAAACAGCACAACTAAAATTGAATATTTTTTTCAAATAATTTTATAGAATTTTTTAACTTTGTTAAATATTTTTATTGGATTTTAATGTGTATTTGAAATATTTTGGAACTGTATGAAGTTTCCCTGCTCTGATTATGAAAATTTGTAGCATTTTTAACAGAAGTTTTTTAATTTATAACAAAATCAATATTGTCCAATCATGCAAATTCAAGTTTACAATATGTTCTCCCTTATTATAAGCATATCGATTTTTGTTTTGATTTTAAATCTTTTGTTTCCATTATGAGTTAGAAAACTTCTATTTTCTAGTTAAAATCTACCAAAAGAAAAGTTGCGTAAATTATTTTTATCTGTATAAGGCGAAAAACCTGCGAAAGACGGAATAATATGCCGATCCTGTGAGGTTCCGCCTCTCGCAATTTGTACTGTATAAGGAAATCACAAAAAACCAACTTTTTTTATTTAAATTTAAAAAAATTCGGGGAAAATATCCTCATAAGGGCATTAAAATTTTGCAATTCCTTCATTCGTAAGTATGGATTTTCGTAAGTCGGACGTTCGTAACTCGTGGACTTCCTCTACTGAAATTTCCCAGAAAACGTTTTAGCAGGAAATGTGAGCAGAGTACAATTATTTTATTGTATCAAAGTTTTACTGCAATTCTTTTATCTCCTCTCTTCCCCTCATTTGACTCCCGCTTCAAAGCCTGGCTTCCTAATTATCTTAATTGCGCACACGCCAAAAAAACTTCATTTTTCCAGGAACCTACAAATAAAATTTAATTTCCACGTGCCATCAAAAGGGATCACTCAGTCCGACGGATTGCCCGAGCCATGAAAACCGACCCCAACCTAATTAGGCAGATAGCTACACGTGCATATCTCCTTTCATTATATCGTTCTCTCTCTCCGATTTCTTCTGCGCCTGCCTAAAACCCCATCCTCTATTTTCTTGCTATTTACCCGCATTCCTCCCACTCCTCTCATTATTTCCCCCCCCCCCTCACTTTGCCTCCATCCTATCCAACAGCGTCCATCATTATTCCTACAGCACGGATTCGCTATGCGGAGCCCAGAATACATTTGAATAAAGTTTGGCATTTGCAACGAACGTCTCCAACATCTATTGCCAATGTTCTATCGGAAAATCACACCGTTTTCCCCTCCACGCGCTGTATTCTTCCTCGTCTAAAGCCGGATTTTTAGGGGCACCAAATTTAATAAATATATAAAATATTTATCATACATGTTAACTGTTCACCAGACAGTTATACTGCAGGAATCCGCGAAGGAATGCTATGCTGTTTCATTCGTATATTTCAAGGCATAGTTCTATATACCAGTTCTCAAAACTTTTTACATTTATTTTAATTAACTACCGAATATTATTTTCCGTGTAGCAAAATCCGTTAAGATATATAGCGTTGAATTGTGACCCCTTAATAAATATTTTTCAATTCAAGTAAGTTCCTTTTTATGATGTTTTTGATTTTTTTCTCAAAGATATTTCTAAGCTGGAATTCCATCTTGATATTTAATATTGAAATATTAACCCTAAAATGCTCATTGTAGTTTGATTTCCACGGATATGGTGCCTAAGAATCTCTAGGTAACTTACGATTTAACTAAAATCCATTGCTCATTGCCAGTGCGGCCCACCGTAGGGTTCACTGCCACTAATGGGGTAAAGTTATAGTCTAATTTAGTCACGATAAAGCCCGCTTTTCATTCCAACGCATATTTTTTAAAATTATTTTTTTCGGAACGTCTTTCCAAGATAACCTTTTATTTCATTCGTTTCGTCGTTCTTTTTCCCTGTATCCTTCCTTTGGAGTATTCGCAGACACACAGGTGCATTTTTCAATCAAGTATCAATTTCATCCTTTCTATTAAATTCCAAGAGCAACTTGTAACATTAGCTTTAGATAAGTGGGTCACTGCCTCTATTCCTGCGTTTGGCGACACGTGCTTTTCTATGAATAAGACAATATATCGATTTTGCAGTTTTTGTTTCCTTCTTTATGAAACTTAGTGCACCAGAAAGTTTGCCAACCATCGATTGAGCCCAATCTGTGCATACATCGATCCAATACTTCCAATCAATCTCATTTTCATTGATGTAAGTATCGCAAAATTTATAATTTCTTTGTGACATTTCAAATTTATTTTTCAAATAAAGACTTATTTTTCTATTAAGCTGTTTAATCATAAAAATTCACAAAACATCAAAATAATTATATCCTATAAAACTACTACACTATCGAATTTTAATGCAAAATTTATATATCGATGGGGCGCCATAATTGAAAACTGACTGGAGTGCCAAAATGTCTTGAGCCGGCCCTGAGAATAAACTTCCCTTAATTATTGAGTAATGTCAACTGTCTCTTCATAGCTTTTAGTCTGTATGATAAAATTCCTACGTACGAGATTTCATTCATTTTCGGTCTTCATCTTTATAACGATTCTACATAGTTCATATTTTGCAAAAGATAACTAAAAGACGCATTAGTATATGAAAAATCTGATGTGGCCAACACATGACTTTCTCCATATTTGGGGTATAGATATTTAAATTATTATGAATAGCATTATAAGGCCAAATTATTACTTCATATCGTAAAGGAATACAGTCGTCCTTATTGCCGTAAATTATATTTTGTATGTTTACAGAATTCACCGATACTTGGTCGTGGAGCTGTATACTGGAAAGTAAGAACAAGTGAAATATCCATCCAGCCACACACACATACACATCAATCCGAAAATTGTCTAAACGTGTTCTAGGGACCTCAAAACGCTATTTCCGTTGAAATCTCGAAGTCCATTTTTTTCGTGATCACAATACTTTCCCATACTACGTATGGAGAAAGTCAAAAGTTTGTACAATGTATGCTGTACCGATTTTTTATATCGGTTCGCGGTTTATAGGCGATCCTCGATAAATTTCTCGATATTTAGGTCGTCCGTTTTGTTCAAAATCTCGAGTGCGAAAGCAATTGCTAGTGAAAATTTTCATAAAATATTTTTTTCTTATAAAGAAGAAGTGGGAGATAATAATTCTGAATTTTTAAAAATTAATTTTAATTAATATTTCTCGTACGAAAGTGAGTTTTAGTTTCCCGTTAAAAGAAGACTGCACAGGAGAAATGAGAAAAAACTATCTGACGAGAAATTCCACTTGCCGTTTCAAAAATAAAAAATAAATAAATAATACGCAAGTTACGCAAATCCTACATTGAAAATTATTCTGTTTCTAAATTCTTAATTTAATTTGTTCGTCTGTTGTTAGTATAAAACATATGATTTAGGTAAGAAAAAATATCTTAGGAAAAATTGCTACGTAATATACACTAATCAAGAAACACATATGTATTATGTAACTTTTAGATAATAATGACTACTAATATTGCCAATGAAATACTTAATATTTTTGATAATAATTTTCTTTAGCATTACAACGGAAATAATTTCGAAATGAATACCATATTTTTAGTCTTTAGATGATGTTTAATTGAAACTCAATCACAAACAAAGGTAACATGACATTGAAAGGTCAAGATTAAAATACATTTATCAGTGAATTAGTTTTTATCACATTTTAGGAAGTAATGTTTTAAAAAACACAGACAGTCCATTGAATTGTAGGATAATCTTGCCCTTCTCTTGAGACCAGATTTCCAGAAATAGAGAAATTTCTTTCGTTTTGGGTCGATGTTGGTTTAATTGTACTTAAGGCATTTTTCAGACACTGGTTTCGCTACGCTGTGATGGTTTCACAACGTTAGATTATTAAACTGATGATTTCACTACGCTCGACGAATTGGAACTGAAGCGGATTCTAATACTTTGTCACCAATACGGAGTAAAAGGGAAAGAGAAGGGGATTGAAAACAGCGGTGTGGAAATATTTGCTTCGCTCTAAAAGCGGCCTACTGGGTGGCAATTATTACTTCTGAGCGCTAAAGAAAATCATCCGACGCTTTTCGAGTACAATGCGTTTACAATGTAGGAAGTATTTCTGTCTTGTATCTTTTACAAAGACTTGCATAATGGACGGCTCATTCCTACATATTATGTCTTGCAGAGAATCTCGGGAAATTTTTTTCGAGTCTCGAGATTCTCGAATATTGGGGAAAAAATTTCTCGAGAAATGAGAATTTGAAAGAAAAGGAATTTCTCGAGAATTCTCGAGACGAGAATTTTCGAGCACAATCACTATGTCACACGAGAGTTACAAAGTATTTGAACAAATTTTATGTCAAAAAGTTTGATCGTGGGACACAGGCTTAACGCTCCCTCTCTTCGTCTCTCCACACGTCCTCTTCTCCTCCGCCTCACCTCTTTCCACCACCCACCTAAGCAACCGTGACTCTTCAGCGACTCTCCACTTATACCGTTCATTTAATCGACCCGAGTATAAATTTAGCTTGAGCCTCGTGCCTCGTGTTAGAATTTCCAGGAACCTTTGGTCCAACACGCGTTAAACTTTGCTTATTTATTTTCATCACTCCGTGCGGGTTATCATCGCTGCTTTGCCTCATTAAGAAAATTCCGGTAAATGCGCTTCGATACATGCCGCGAGAGAGGGGGCGGAGAGAAATTTAAACTGCTTCCGTAATTGCCCCGATAATATGACGGGCAGGCTCGCACGGATTACTGAATTTAAAAGAAGTGGAAAACAGGGATATTAAAGCCGATGCTCGCTTTTGCTGAAACAAGTACCTGAACCTTGTTGAAGCGATGATGTGTAATGGACATTTAGAAGTAATTTTTGTGACTAAATAGTAAAATGCGATGGCGGAAGACGACAAGATTGGTAAACATTCGCAATTATTTCCTACTAGCAGGAGTGCCCGTTGAATTTCAACAGATTTAGTGAATCTAAAACTTCGACCGTGTAACATGTAAGCATCGCAAGAATAAGATAGTACACAGTTATACCAGTCGAATAAAGCAAAAATAAAGAAAACAGCTCCGCATTTTCCTATTTAGATGAATGAAGGAAGAAAATCTTACAAAAATAACGTATAAACTCCCTCCCCTCCCTACCCTCTCTTCCTCCCCTCTCTCCCTCCCTCCTCCTCTCTCCCATATAAATGCATTGAACTCTCAATTTCGGCGACAATGGGAGTTGTCATGGTAGCTTAAAATGGGTATTGTAATAAAACTGATAAAATACGTATTTAATTGATTCTAAATGCTTTTTTATGCTAATTCGATCAGAATTCGGATTCTGTCTTCAATAACAATAAACTATGTTCTTTTCTTCGTAGAACCATTGAAGTCTCAAGTTCGTACCATATTCCTAAGTAATTTTAAAATTCAAATGAAAAAATAAGCTGCACTCGTCCCTATGTTATTCGAACGGAGAAAATAAAAAAGAAAATGTTTTTAAAAATTATATTGGTCAATCAAATCGATATAAAAACTTTGCTATACCACCGTACTCATTATTCCGGTTAAAATGATACCTTTCTCTTGCTTCTATGATCTGTAGTTTTCGAGTTTTAAAAATTATGATACACAAGCATACATACATACACACATTCATTTTTATATATTAGATAAATTAGATGCATACATATCTATTCATATACGTCATGGTTCATTCTTCATTTAATGACGCGAACTTTCAAAATTTAATTATTAACAATGAATTTTGAGAAGTTTTAAATGCGAAAATAATTCGCAGAAAGGGTGAGATACCCAATTTTTCCTTTGTGACTTTTTGCGACGTCATTATAAAGCACATCTTCGGTTACGCATAAGTTGCTAATTACAGATTTCGCTTGAAACAAATGACCCAATTCATATCGAACAGAGGAGATGGTGGTGGGGTTTGGGTAACGCGTATGCATACATTAGTCAAAGCATATAAGTCAATACCTCAATAGACTCCGAATCGCAACTGTTTATATCAACTTCTCAATCCTTAACAAATGACATTACGTTTACGATTCCGTTTAAGTATTCTCTTCAATACGTATCCCTTTATATATCCCGCGTCTACTTTCCGTATCCGTTCCAGCCCCTTTCATCCCCACTTCCTACACGACTTTAAATATCTCGCATAACGTTCACTTGTCGAATATCCTCTGAAAAGGACACGTTGTCAATCTTGTCCTGATAGTTCCCTAACATATTTTATATAGCCCCTTATCATTCCTATGGCATCTCTTTCACCCATTTACCGTCAACTAAATTCCTCTCTTTTATCTTCGTGCCGAGTTCATTTTAATCTTCAAATTTTAACCCGAATGTTTTCTTTCTCACTCATTTCCCCATTGAAAACCAATGCTTTCATTACTATCTGAATAACATATATCTTTGCCAAATAACTTTTATATCCCTATGACTATTAATAATTTCTGAAACATTCGGTTATATAGATTTTATATCAATGTTGTATGTTTTCGTGCACAAAAGTTGGTGCAATTAATTTTTTAAAATTTGAACGTTATACTTAATTCACGCATACCCGTCATATATGACGGGCAATTACGCTAGTATAAGATAAAATACATCATATGAAAAGATAAACATTGTAGCAAGCATTTTATTCTTCATTGTTTTAAAAAATATTATATAAAAGTAAAACTCCACTAATTACAATTTATCTCCATTCTCCAAACGCGAGGTTTCATACGAATCTCTCCCTCTCCTTTACTCTCTCCCTCTCCTTTCTCTCCCTCCCATTCTCTCTCTCCCTTTCTCTCTCTCCCTTTCTCTCTCTCTCCTCTCTCCCCCTCTCTCTCTTTATAACCCCATTTTCGACTCTTCCGTTATAAGCTGTTCGCCGTCTCTGCCGGCGAACCCCACCACCGAACCTCCTACGCCATTTCCCCGCCCTCGGATCCCGTCGATAACAAAAAACAACTGGAACAGCTCCGTGTATCCATGGCAACGCTCGGCACACCTTATCAAACTAGGGTGAATCCGCGTATTTTTTTGACGGAGAGATTCCCATGACGAACGCAGCACGGAGCAATTTAAGGCCTAGCTGAGTCGGTTATTCATGTTCTTTCTATTTTGCTTCTTCGATAAATGCGCCAGTAAAATTTTGCATAAATAATACTTAAGTTGTTTTCTTTCAATTCACCTCAACGCTTCTCTGTATTGTATGCCGCGAAAGACAAATAAATAAAATAATATTTCCTTCATAATGTGGAGTTTGCGGATCGAAAATGCCGGTGGTTTTCATCCGTTGTCATCGATTTTCTTTGTCTATTTTCTGCTACAACTGCTCTGCATTTTCAATTGCAGCTAGATGCATTATTCGCGGGATTGAAAGGGATTCCGCTGTAATTAATTTATTTTATAATGTGATTATATCCACTAAATGTTTTGTATTTTGTCATCGTTCATCTTTGTATACATAATTCCTTCCGTTTCATGGTATTTGTCGAGTCTGTCGACCATAAGCTTAAAAGAGAAACTCGCTTGCGTGCTTAACGGTCTTTTACCCTATATTCTTCGTCCATTCATAACAACTGAGTAATCTTACTGTGGGTCTCAATTTTTTAAAATGATTGTAGTTTTTCCGTTTTTGTCAAATATCCTCTTTAAAACTCCACCTTTGTAAATAGTTGTTATTACAAAAGTTGTAAAGAATAGAATTGTATACAGGTTTTTTTGAAACATTTTTTCATAAATTAGATTTTGATTTTTCGTCTCTATTTACGTTGAGTACGTCTATCTTGTTCGATTACAGCGCCACGAGTTCGAAACGGGGAAAACGCCAACCACATTACGATCGTGTGCGTAATGAATAGGCCAGAGAGCCGAATACGGCCACCGAGAAGTCTTCATACGGCCCGCGAATCAATCATAACAAAGTATTGAGACATGTAGATATTTAAAAAAATAACAATACCAAAAGTATGGATAAAGTCAGATCAGATGTTTTTCAAAACGTGTTTTAGTTTTCGCTGGAGATACGTCGTAATTACTTTGCCATGGCTCTAGCTTTTGATTTCGTTGTGAAAGCACACCCTATCTGTTGCACCTCTATCTCTAAAACGATAAAAATGACATGAAACGCGAGTCTATGTTACATCTACATAATACCCTGCAAATCACAAGATTGGTGGGTGGCAGGGGGTGCAGCACACCAAAACCTACTTAATAACGTCCCTCGTGGTGAACACTCTCCTATTATGATCCCGTACGGTCCTTGGGAAAAACGAGCCCTGAAATCGCTCGGTCCTACAGTCGTTCGCTCGTATTTTATCCTCGTGATCGTGCCTGCCCATGTACGTAGGTGCCTCTAATATAACTGAGACCTCCTCTGACAGAACTTCCGACCTAAATTTCTCCAGAAGCTTTAACCTAGCGCTAATTCTGCGGTCCTCTAGCGATATCCAATTCAACTCCGTCAAGTGTGATGTGACGCTTAATTTTTGCCCATATTTTTGCTTAACGAATCTGGCTGCTCTGCGTTGGATTCTTTCTGACTCAAGTATCTGTCCCTTTTCGTACGGATCCCATATTATGGAAGCGTATTCGACCTGAGATCTGACGAATGATAAATAACATGTTTCTTGTACCTGTTCTGTGCTACCTCTTACTATTCTGCCTACGAAGCCCAGTTTCTTATTGGCTGCGCCTACGATCCTTCGAATATGCATATTCCACGATAGGTAACGACAAATGGTGACTCCTAAATATTTAACGTATTCCGCAGATTAGATATTCAATCTACCAATTCTGTATTCCGAGCCTAATTTATTGTTCATACTCTTCCAGAAACTCAACAGGGAACATTTGCTGTGATTAATTCCGATTTTCCAATCTAGGCACCATGCTGAAAGGGAGTTTAAATCTTCCTGGAGCGATTTTTGGCAAGCGTTGGGAAAATCTACCTCTAGTTCACCTGTAGCTCGTTGATAAGCGAGGCTTTTATGTTGTAGCAATGCGGAATATTTCAAAATAGACCGCGAAATCAACTAAATCTATTTTCACCATTCTTTGTTTTCATCTCTATTTATCTCTATCCCCATCTCTTTCAATTTTAACAGCTGCACAGCTTTGCCACCGCTCTATTTAATTCCGAAAATTTATCGCAGGGTAAACTGATTTTACATGGTCGTTTTCTCGTCTTCTGTCCTCTCCACGTCTCGTCTCCCCTTCTCTCCCATCCTCTTTTCTGCCACACACACGGCAACAGAGGTCGCACAATTTACTCGTATCCTATTCGTTCTCCGCTCCCCTGTGAATTTCCCTAGGCTTCCACCAACTCCCCCACCACTCGCATGTTATTATACCGCCGTGCATTCTCCCTCATAGGAAATAACGTGGAGTATAACATACGTTTAAATTCTGCTAGGTGATAAACATCATGGCTTTTAGAAATGGATTAAGTGCTTTGTTAAACTATATTTTAGCGTTTGAACATCATTGCCCTCTTTTTCAATTATATAAAAGAGAAAAATGTTTACTATCACAAGCATGTATTTTGTGAACAAATATGATGACATTATAACTCTCGACGATCGTCATTTCCAGGCGTTCTTCCATCCCTCATGACTCCTTCCGGCATATCTAACTAAAAGCCGCTGAAATTGGTATCCGAAAGGTGATTCGACTATTAAGGCTGACAAATCTGATTCAATTTAAATTACAGGCTAAAGGTTTTTATATATGAATTAAGCCAAATTTTTGTTGAGTTCAAGGCGTTTTTCATTTTTATTCTATAAAATTCCCACGATCTAAATAAGGCTGTCCGAAAAATGACCGAATTACACATATTTAGTCAGCAGTATTTAAAGTCATTCCAAAGCGACATAAAATATTCTGAGTCCGAAATAGTCCGTTCTGTTTGTCGTTTTAAAAGGAATCAGCACGTTTTCCGAGATTCCCCCTTTTCCGCTTACATCACTCATTGGAAAATCAATTCTTTTAATGCTGTGTGAACGCATGAAGTCGTCACACAGGGAATGCATGATTTAAATTACGATCAACAAATCAAAAAATTCTGTTAAATAAAAAATATAATAAGTAACTGAAATATCACATCATGCATTAGCAGTGCTCGTTTAGTTTTTTCTCGTAAAATGAATCAGAATCAGGATTACTTTGCACATCCTATAAATTGATATGACTGGGTTTTAATATTCACTCTAATATTCGTAAGGAAGTTTTTCAAAAAAAATTCCAATGAAGTTAAATTCAAAACTAAAATAAAGATACAAATTGATGCGAACTTATACATCTAAACCGAAAAACATGTAATAGCTTAAAAATGAACTAATATCTGTTAAACATTAACACTAATTTAGCAAACACACGATCACTAATTTTCGCAAGATTTTAAAATATTAAGTTTCTAAAACCTCATTCCACAATATGTTGGCTTAGATATTTCATCGCTTAATGGGCTGCTCTACTTCGCAAAAATGTTTTCATTATCTCAACCAATTTTTATTTACCTTCGTGTTACATATTTTATTTGTGGCGATTTTTCGAAAAGGATATTTTCCCCTTGAATGAATGGATTATCTCCTATAATTACCGAATCCTTTGAGAGAAATACAATAAAATAATAAAAAAGTGGTAAGTTATGTAGAAATTAATTTTATCTAGGATATAAGACAATACCTGGGCACGTAGTCGAATAAATTACGGCCACGCGGAATTTTTTTCATTACGGTTTAATTAAAGCTTCCCAACGTGTCGACAATTTTTTTCTTCCGACAAATATTTTTCTGTGTGGGTAAACGGATAATATTTGTAATGAAAGGAAGTTAAAAAGAGTCGCTGCATGGGGAAAATTTTCTTTTCGCAATATCCGTCGTGTGAATCTCGGATTTAATTGAGTCGAAGAACGAATGACCTGAAATGATTAAGATTTCGATTTGGTAGTTCAATCAAGGTTTCTTAAAAACCGTGTAATTGTACCACTGTTTTGAACCAGTTATTATTTTCCATTCGTATTTTAATTTTTTCAGTTGATGGGAAGAGCTATAGTTAAGTTCACTTAAAAAAATGTCATGCTCGGTTTGAGCGTTGGGAAAGCTTGACACAATTGAAAGGAAATCTAAAAATAAAAAAATAAAGTTAATTATACGATTTTTTGAAATTGATCAGTAATTTCATGAAATAAAAATCTTCTTTTTATGTGATAGGTGTGAAGGAATTCGATTCCGCGACAAAGAATTTTCCAGAAAACGGAAATTGGTCACTGACCGCAAGAATTTTATTTTTTTAAATCGGTACAACATACATTGCACAAACTTTCTCATATACTAATGCGTCTTCTAGTTATCTTTAGAAAATGAAAATTGTATGAGCCTGTTTTTAGAAAATCCAATTTTTGTTAATGTTGCCCAATAATAAACTAGCCTTATCTTCATTCATTGAGAAAAATTAAATAGGTAGTATTATTGTAGATGTATGCTCAAGTAATTGTACGAAATTTGATAAAAATCGTTAAAGCCGTTTTTGAGAAAATCGAATTGTTTAACAACAATAGAATAAACTAGCCTTATATTCATTTTTTGAGAAATATGAACTATACAGTATTATTGAAGACGTAAGCTTAAGTAACTGTACGAAATTTGATCAAAATCGTTATAGCCGTTTTTGAGAAAATCGAATTAATGTTAAAGTTGCCTAGAATAAACTAGCCTTATACTCATTTTTTGAGAAATATGAACTATACAGTATTATTGAAGACGTAAACTCAAGTAACTGTACGAAGTTTGATCAAAATCGTGAGAGCCGTTTTTGAGAAAATCGAACTGTTGTTAAAAATGCGTAGAATAAATTATTCTTAATTATTGATCAATGTTAACCATTTCAAAATATACTCTGCTCGGTATGATAAAATTTCTAAGTACGAGATTTCATTAATTTTTGCTCTACCGTTTACGCTCCAGAACCAATAACAGACAGACAGACAGAGGGCATTGCAAAAACCACTTTTTCGGATTCAGCGACACCCAAAACGTATATTTCCGTAAAAATCTTGAGGTCGAATTTTTTCGCCATAACAATACTTTCTCAATACTTCGTATGAGAAAGTAAAAATAAAAGCGAATATAAAATATGGCATTAATTTGGAAACCTTCTGGAGCAGTAGTTATACTTGCCTCAATGACTTGATCTTATCTAAACGAATTTTGCTTTTCGACTGATAAAAGGGAACTGTTTTCTGTTGGGAATTATTGGGGCGTTAAACAAAGAACTGGGTTACAGTTTTTATGGCATCTGTCACAAACCAAAAGTTTTTATGAGGGTACTTCTAAATGTCTCTTTTATCTGAGAATAGCCGAATTTTCTCCGAAATTGTATTAAAGACGCAATTTTAGCGTGAAGATAAATTGCGCTATTTTTTTTTGCTTCCGTCATATTTGCGGGTAGCTATTCGCCGCGTGACATACGTGGCCAAGTGTTTTTGAACACGTTTATTCATATACAGCGCAGCCGCGGAGGTTGGAAAAGGATTGGAAAGAAGGTGCAGAGGAGGAAGAGGGAGGGCATTTGAGCACGGGGAGGACGAATTGAATGTTAGTCCCATTGGAAGAATTTCTCATGTGTTGCAAACATACATAAGGCTTTAATATATTACATACATATTATTATTATTTGGATGTACCGGGCCGTGCCAATGGGTGAGGCGATGAGGCAACCGCCCCAGGCGCCTCTCGAAGGGGGGCGCCAGAATTTGATAAAAATGAAAACCTAACAAAATACATTCATAAGGCCAGCCCGCGCCCGAGGCGTCAATATCTTTAGGGCGTTTAAAAGACTTTTATATCTCTGTACATTATTGCTAATTTCTCTTATGTATTCCAAAGTGAATCACATATTCACGAAGCGGCAACTTTGTGTTTATTACAACAATAGGCACCGGAGTGATTGTACCGTCCGAATATGAGACAGATTTTACTGCAACTCACTCTGTAACGGAAATGGAAGGGCAGGGCCACGCTTAGGGTGTTTCGCGCCCGGGTGCAAGATATCTCTGTGGCGCCCCCCTACTAGCGAAATTTCGTGGTATGATCAAATACGACTTTTTTCATCGACAGAGTGGAGACAAGCTGATGTATTTCTGTGGATATATCCCATAACGAATAGATTGAAGAAATTAGTTGCATAGTTATTAATATAAACATATCAGTTAATATCTGCTTGAAGGAAAATTATAAAACTCACAGCACATATAGTGCCTGGCCTCCGTCGTGAGCAGACGTGCTTTCACTTTAGCTGCCGCAGCTGTTCTTACCTGCCGTATTCCGTAGTATAGCTGTCTTTAGCTTGCTGTAGCTATAGCTTAAGTACCTTTAGTTATATTATAATTTTAGTTTTTATTATTATTATTTGTTGCATGCCTTAGATTTTTCGTCTTAATTGTAATCATTATTCGGAGAATATCCGGAGTTCACGTCTTTATTTGTAGTTTATTCTTAGTGTTCCCACTTATAATATCCCACATTACCAAATCCAAATAGATACTTTTATATTCTTATCTAATATTTAACAAACCTGGTTAATTTAAGGCTAATTTAGTTTCAACTTTGTTGTTTATATATTAGATGTAGTGCTGTTTATTCACTTTCGTGACAAAGTTCTCGCTTTTCCTTTCTGAATTTTATACACGATCTTTATTGTTTTATTAGTTTACAAATTTTTACATCAATACCCTGCAAGCCGCTAGAAGCGTTTGGCAGGGGGTGTCACAACACCAAGTGAACTCTAACTAATTCCTCTGTTGGACTGTCTTATCGCGTCTGGGAAAAAGGATCTGTAGTATTTCTCTGTTCTAGCGATTGTTTCGACATATTTTCTCCTGCACTGTGATCTATCATTACGTTCACTAACACCGATGGGGACGACTATGCCGCGTACGTCTTCAACGAATTCGGAGCTTTCGAATTTTTCAAATAGTTTCCTTTTGTAATCAATTCTTCTACTCTTCAACGTCTGCCATTTCAGATCCCTCAATATCTCTGATACACTCGCATCATACCGATATTCTCCTTTTACGAATCTAACCGCTCTACGCTGAACAATTTCGAGCTCCCTACTTAGGCACTCCTCGAAAGGATCCCAGACGGCGCAACAGTATTCCACGACGGGTCGTATTAGGGAAAAGTATGCAATTTCCTTCACGTGCGAGGGGCATCCCCGCAGGACTCTAGAGGAAAGGCCTTGAATTCTGTTTGCCGATGCTATAACGGTTTTGATATGCTCTCTACTAGACAAATTGCTACTGAGAATTACTCCTAGGTATTTGTAGCTATTGACGTATTTTAGCTTTAGTTCAGACATTTGGTATGGGTAACGGTTGAAATTCATGGAGCGCGTGAAGTTCATTGCGGCGCATTTCTTTATATTCAGGTCGAGTTGCCAATCTTTACACCATTTCGTAATAGCCTGAAGGTCCTTATGCAAATTCTCCTGATCGTGTATTGTGTTGATTTCTCCATACACAAGTGTGTCATCCGCAAAGAGTCTAACTTTACACTTTGTGTTATCCGCTAAATCATTTATATATATCAAGAATAACAGAGGTCCGATTACAATTCCCTGAGGCACGACGGAAGTCACTTTGACGACGTCTGATGCAACTCCATCGAGAACTACCCTCTGGGTTCTATCGGAAAGAAACGAGGCGATCCAATTTACAATTTTCTCGTTAATTGATTAAGTCCTTAATTTTTCCACTATTTTCACGTCAGAAACGGTGTCGAAGGCTTTCCTAAAGTCTAAAAATACTGCATCAACTCCTATTGCTTTATCCGCTGCTTTGACAATATCTTGTGTGAGTAGAGCTAACTGAGTCTCGCATGACCTGCCTCTTCGGAAACCATGCTGGTTTCTATTAAGCGCATCTTTGCTTTCGAGAAATCGCATTATTGAGCTACCGATAATGTGCTCAAAAACCTTACAGAAGATTGACGTCAACGATATAGGGCGGTAGTTTTCCACTTTTAATTTACTTCCCGTTTTATGTATTGGTGTAACGTGGGTTCTACTATCCTAAAGTTCTGATAATACCACGTTTCTTTTTTTTTGTCTTTTGAAGTGTTTAGGTGTTAAGTGCGTAAGCTCTACTAACACCTATTTTAGGGATAAGTTATTTTATTTAACATTCACTAGTATTATTTTCGTTGTCGTAGATGTAATATTTAGTTTTAACTAACAGATTTCATTCCTGTGCATAAAATTTAGTAAAGCAAAGGTTTCATATTTTTATTTGTGTATTTCGGAACCCTCCTTTCACTTCCTATTCTTGTAGTCGACCTTGACTCAAGGCTTGCAGTTCGATACTAACGTTGTTTGTGTAGTGAATCACACCCTCCCTTTCACTTTTTACCTGCGTTAACCCTAGATTACGGCGCTTAACTCAGCCGACGAATAAGTTAGCCGTGTATTTTGTTATATGTATTTTTAAAATATTTAGTTAGGTCATATTAGTTTAGAGTTTAGGATGGCTACCCCAAGGACTCCCGATTCCTCCTTTTTGCGCGACGCTGGTTTGGAGGCCATGAGGTCTCGAATCACGGAGCTTGAGAGGGTGGTTGCGGACCTCCTTCAGAGGGTGGAAGAGTCCGAGGCGGCTTTGGTGCGTGTGAGGGCTGCGGGGTCATCCCTGAAAGCAAACCGCGCCAAATTTGCGGCTCGGGTTAGCCTGGGTGCGGAAGCCGGTAGAGCGATCGGGGTTGTCCCTCACTCCTTATCGCGCGCTGAGGGTGTTCGGGCCGGGAAACCAGATGAGTGGAGAGTGGTGTCCACTCGGGGGGATCGTGTGGTGGTGCTGCGGAGGCAGGGAGTTGGGAACACTTCGGTGGACCCTCTTCCTGTTAGTAATAGGTTTGCGGTGTTGTCGGAGGACGACTCCGAAGCCGTTGCGCCCGCACCCGCTCTCGTCTCCTCGGTGGGGACCGGGCCCAATGGGAGCTCGTGGGGAAAGAGGGGGCTGTTAGTGTTAGGGAGCTCCAATGTCCGGCGTGTGGTGGCGCCTTTACTGTCACGGGCCCACCGGGAGGATGTTCATGAGCGGGTGTTCTCCAGGTGTATACCAGGAGGTACGGTGCCTCAGGTGACGAAGGAGGTCAGGGCGTCGGTTTTGGGCACGTGTTGCTCCTCGTTGCGGGTGGTTGCCCATGTTGGGACCAACGACGCCTCGAAGCGCGGCTCCGAGGAGATTTTAAGTTCTTTTAAGAGCTTAGCCGCTAAGGTTGCTCGTGTCCGAGAGGAGTCGGGTTCTGATGTGCGGCTTACCATCTGCAGCATTGTCCCTCGGACGGACTGCGGTTCTATGGTTTGGAGCAGTGTGGTGGGCCTGAACCGTAGGTTGTGGGACTCCTGTAGGGGCAATGAAGTGGACTTCGTTGACCTGAGGCCAGTGCTGGACACATGTAGGGTACCCCTAAACGGTTCTGGTGTCCACTACACGGCCGAGGCAGCGGATGCGGTAGCGCGTAGGGTTTTTGAACACGCTAGGGTTTTTTTTAGGTTAGACGAGGATAAAACCAATAGATCTCTTAGAAAAGAGTCCGCCAACATTAACCCCTCAACGCCGAGCGACGTGTCCTGCACGTCCGAGGTAGTGCTTGCTTTCTTTACTGTTTAACTCAATTAATATATCATATATCTATAAAAGCATAATATATTTTGAAAGAGGAAACTTCGGGATTTCCTGTAAAGCATGTAAAATAATTTTACTATTGTTTCTATATTTTATAAAGTACGTAAAATTTGCGATGAAATTCTCATTTTTGCCCTGAAGAATCGGTGCGCCACCATATTTTATTGTCTATTGACGCAAGGGATATTCGTCAATCTCAATAACCTTTATATATTTTGAAAGAGGAAGCTTAGACCTTTCCAGTAGTTCATATCTAATAATTTTGATATAGTGTTTATAATCTACGTGAAAGTTTGCATTGAATTTTTCATTTTTGCCCCGAAAATTCGCTAATTACGCAAGGGAGATTCGTCAATCTGAATAAGATATATGTATTTTTATAGAGGAAGCTTCGGCCTCTTCAGTAATGCACGTCCTGTAATTTTACTATTGTTCTAATATATTATAACCAACTCCTATTCCTTTATCCGCTGCTTTCACAATATCTTGCGTGAGTAGAGCAATCTGAGTCTCACATGACCTGCCTCGCAGGAAACCATGCTAGTTTCTATTAAGCGCATTATTGAGCTACCGATAATGTGCTCAAAAACCTTACAGAAGATTGACGTCAACGATATAGGGCGGTAGTTCTCCACTTTTAATTTACTTCCCGTTTTATGTATTGGTGTAACGTGGGCTGTTTTCCATATCAAAGGAACTACACACTCATCTAAAGATTTTGTGAATACGATCTTAAGGTACGGAGCTACTTCGTTTGCTAACGAGTTTATAATGAATGCAGTTATGGCTTCAGGCCCTGGCGATTTTCTTTTATGTACCTGACTTAGTAATTTAACGATACCACTTTCGGATATCTCTATGTAGCTCATATTTGAGTCTATACGAGTAGGGAAATCAATGAAATTACCGCTGTCTATTGTGAACCAATTTTCGAAGAACCGATTTAACATACTAACCTTAGTAAAAGAATCGTGTGCACTTTCGCCGTTGTCTGTACGTAGAAAAGGTACTGTGGACTGACCTCGAATTTCTCGCACGTACGACCAAAATTCTTTCGAGTCGTTTTTGAGTGAATCCGAGAGCGTCGTGGATCGGTAGGCGTCAAATTCCTTACGCGCTTCGTCTCTTGCAGATTTACGACTACTTCTGTATATTAAATACTCGTTCGCGTGATCCCTACCAACTTCTTTAAGGTGCTTTAAGCGCGCATGATGCCGTCTTTCTTTGTTGAGCAAGGCACGGAGTTTCGGTTTCACCCACCGCGGGTCCTTGTGATCATGAATTGATTTGGTTGGGACAAACGGTTTTAGCCCTTCTCGAATGATTCGCAAAATTTCCGTCCAAGAGTCATCTACGCTGTTACTATTCGCAAAATTGATAAATGTCGCTATTTGGTTTGTAACATAATTTTTTAGACCTGGGAGATCTGCTTTACTGAAGATATAGACTAATTGCGTTTGCTTAAATATTGTCGCAGGGGTCTATTTGAAGTCGGCAATTACTATTTTATGAACACCTATGCCGTCGTCGATTTGTAGGTTTCTAGTCGATAGTGGGTGGGTAGTGGCTAGCAGATCTAATATGTTTCCTTTTCCGCTGTTGTCATATCGCGTCGCCTCGTTGACGATTTGCTCTAGAGAGTTTAGATTAAACGCTTCAATTAATTCACGACAAGCTTCTCTATTTTTTCCACCGCTAACATAGGTTACGGATTTCCAATCGATCGATGGGAGATTAAAGTCTCCTGCAAGAATGATTACTGGATCGTTCTTTCTCCTAGCTATCACCTGCAATATACGACTGAGTTCTCTAACACTCTCGACTCCTGAGTCAGCTGGGCGGTAAAATGAGCAAAAAAATAATTTTTTACCATTTCTCGTAAGAAGGGTGCACCATATCATTTCGCAGTGTTCGCTGACGTTAATCTCCTCTAATTGGCTTGATATACTCTTTCTGACGGCGATGAAAACTCCACCTCCGACTTTATCACTCCTTTCTTTGCGATATACCACATAATCTGGTGGGAAAATCTCTTTATAATTAATGTCGCCCGGTTGCCAGCTCTCAGTTCCCAATACAACGTCTGCTCGATGGCTTTTAACTAAGTCGCAAAAATCAGCCTGTTTCCCTCGAATGCTTCGGCAATTCATAATAATAGTTTTTATTGTTTTCTACGGATATTTTCGTTCTGGATTTCCCCGCCACTTGATCTAACAATTTTATTTTTCTACTTCTCACTCTACCGCTATTCTTGGACTACCTAAGGTTAACCCCTCTACGACGGAGGAGTTTTTACGAATTCCCTCCTCAGCGGCGAAGGAGTTTTTGAAAAACCACGAAAAAGTTGCGAAAAAATTTAAAAAATCATAACTTTTGATGTTTTCAATGTTTTTTGATGACATTTTTTATGCCGTTACGTAAAAGATGAAATTTGTAAACAGTATCATTTAAAATATCATACGTCACAAAGAAACATTGCTACATGAAAAACCACTAAAAAGTTGCGAAAAAATTTAAAAAATCATAACTTTTGATGTTTTCAATGTTGTTGATGACATTTTTATGTAGTTACGTAAAAGATGAAATGTTTAAACAGTATCATTTAAAATATCATACGTCACAAAGAAACATTGCTACATAGAAGCGTATGAAAAGTAATCGCTTAATGTTACGGTGCGCGTTCGCGGTTTATACAACATTCAGCATAGCGTGAACTATGAAAGGTATTGACATGAAATCTTATTCAAAGAAATGTTTAAGCATTACTAAACATCATTCGCTGAATGTACCTATCTAAACCAATTAGGTGAAAAGTTTGTCGCATGCCAACTTTTCCATGTCGTGACTGGAAATTTTTAAATAAGTGTTGTATTTATGATTTTTTTAAAGGCGTTTCATTAATAATATAAACGTTTTAGTTACGCAGTCATCATTCTTAATCATTAGCCAAATAGAAAAATTGGTTACATCTCGTTCATTAGAAGCGGAGATTTGTAGTTGTATTCATCATGAGATTTCAGACACAGAATAAGGAAAACTTTTAAAAGTTATATATTAGCTCACAAGTCCTTTCCCGATTTTTTTAGAAAATGTAGACATGCGTAATTGGATTCAGCATGAAATTTACATTAGAGCATCGTAAACATATCTCTTGTAAGCGAAGTCTTTGAAAAGATACCGTGAATCATATCCGAGCGTGACCGTTTCCTCGTCTACACGCACTATGGGTCAACTTGAGAAATCGAAACTGCGTAGGTCCGTTGAATACGAAAGACAAAAACTGTGTATTATAATTATTATAGTTTGTCCATAAATTTCATTTATTATTATTGTAATCAATAAAAAATATATATTTGTCAAAAATTGATTTTAATGCGCTGTTTTATTTAGTTTTCCCTAATGTTAAATATCGATAAAACATACTTATTGATTCACTAAAATATCAGTCATGTTACGGTTTTGAGCTAGCCTTTCATTTTAACGCGCCGTTTCGTGTGCCTGGAGGACGGAAGGACTTTTAGGTAAACTGAAAAAATAAGAAAAGCAAAAGAAGCCCCTTCACTTCGTCATCGCGTGCCCTAGATACTGCTTGGCAGCGGCCTCGCCCTCTCTGCACACTCTACCATAGGACTTCTTTCTGAGATTCGAGCGTAATATTCTTGAGAGGTGCCTATCAGCTACTAGGATGTGGGGGAAAGTCTTCTGGGAATGGAATTGAAACTCGTGAAGTCAAATGCAGCAAGGCACAGAGAGAGTCGATTTTGGTAAGAGGATGGTTTTTTTTAAGTGTGGAGAGGAAGGAAAAGTCCAAGCGCTGTGTGGAAATCGAAAGGTGCTTTCTTTGGCTGCGAGGAACAAAGGCTGATATCGGTCGTTGAAGGATCGCCGAAGAGGGAAGAATTCTTGGTGAATTGAAAAGCGATTTTTAGAAGCATCTCAAGTAGATTGCGTGTACATAGCATATAGGAGACATTTCTTTCATAACTCAAGCAGGCGAACAATTTTCTCACAGGGCAGAGAAAACGTAATTTTGTGGGAAAATGAGAATTTCATCGCAAATTTCACGTTGATTATAAAACGTTAGAACAATAGCAAAATTATAGGTCGTGTATCACTGAATAGGCCAAAGTTTCCTCTATCAAAGTACGAATAGCTTATTTAGACAAAAGTATGTGGTTGCGCTCCAACTTCTCGGCGCAGAAACGAAAATTTCACCGCAAATTTTCACGTTCATTATAAAATGTTAGAACAATAGTAAAATTGCAGGACGTACATTACTGAAGAAGCCGAAGCTTCCTCTATGAAAATACATATATCTTATTCAGATTGACGCAGCTCCCTTGCGTAAAGGGGGCGCCATATTATATCTCTCCTCAGGCCCTGTATATATATATATATATATATATATATATATATATATATATATATATATATATAAATACTACGGAAGAGGAAAGGTAAGTAAGGATATATAGGGCAACTAGGTGTTGAAGGAAACCCAGTGAACACTTACCGGAAGTAGAGCCGCTGGGGTGTTGGAGAGACACATTTGTAGAGGTTAGAGCTTTCGGGATGATCCCTTCGTCAGCACAGGAGAGACACAACACCTAGTTGCCCTAAATATATATATATATATATATATGGATTTTACCATATTTTTCACAAATAAACCAAATCACGTAATTTAAAAGTGTTACCTTGACACAATAAAATCGAATTTCAAAATAGAATAATTTATGGCAAATCGAAATCACATGAAATTTGCTCCTAAAATATGTAGAAACTCACGGCGTCAAAACTAAAGTTCTGGAGCCTCACGATTACAGTCCTCTATTTGGTGCAACACGAGCCACTTTCAGCGCAAGCCGAAAGAATTACTCTTAAGTTGGAGGTTTAACGCTACAAGTTGTTTACCTTCTCCGTGTCCACCTCGGGGCGAACGCATGCAACAAGTGAAGCCACAGTATTGTCGTTTCGCTGTCTGAGCATGGCGAATCGTGGGTTCATTTTGCCCAAAATCCCAGTGCTTAAGCGGCGGAATTACGGCTGCGGTGAAGCGTCTTTTCGTATGGAATTGGACTTATAGAGAAAAGAAAATGCTTATTATCGTAAACAAAATTGGCCAGTCGTCGACGCTGATAAACCGTTGGCTAAAATCATTAATTAATCAGCTGCTATATCAAAATTCCCCGTAAAATGTACCCTTAACTCAGTTTGGCAAATGCGACTACGAACAGCCTGCATTGTTTAATCATTTCAATATAAACTTCACTGATAATATTTTAGCACTTCCAAAGACAGCTGTGGGGAACCGGGGCCCGCAGAATGGATCCTGTCCCCGAAGCTGTACTGCAAAATCTAACAAACCAATTAGAAAATTTCCTACTTTCTCCAAACGTAGTATATGAGAAAGTATGTATTGTATTCGTGAAAAAAATCGAATTCGAGATTTCAACGGAAATACACCTTTTGAGATCTCCTGAGTATGTTTTAGTATTTTCTCGATGATGTGCATATAGGACAGAATATTGTGGACGCTCTAACTCAAAAACTAATAATCAAATCAGCAGAAAACATTATATATTCGATCCTTATTACTAAAGATTTGTAAAGGTTATGGTTGACACTGGTGAACCGAAAGTGAAATTTTATTCTAACCATTTTCCAGATATATCCAAATATCTCCTTTAGAATTAAATTTGCCTAAATATTTATCTCTATAAATGTTTTAGACAATGTTCAACAAGTATTGTATGAAACATTTTTCATAAACTCGATAGTTCGCGATATTTTGATTTTTCGTCTTCATTGAGGTAGATTGCAGCGCCACGAGTTCGAAACGGAAAAAAAGTCAACTACATTACAATCGTGTATGTAATGGATAGGCCATAGGGCCGAATATGGCCAACGAGAACTTCTTACGGCCGCGAATTTATGATAAACAAGTTAGGAAAGTACCGCGAAAGGACTTATGGTTCTCGAGATATACCCGGAAAGGTCTGGTACGGAATCATCCCCAGAGCCTGATCCTGGATCCACCAAATTCTTACCACGTGTAGCTCTCACACGTAGTAACTTATACTGAAAAATTGGCTTCTCTAGGTTGAACCGTTTCAGATTTATCGCTTGCACAGGCAGGTGGACGGAGAGACAGGTAGACAAAGTGATACATAAGCGGAGTTTTTGTAATGAAAAAAAATCGTAAAAGAACGCATTCGGACAAATGTAGCATAGGAAATATCATATTTTTAAGCAAAAGTATTGGCCATAAAATTGGTCAACCGGAAGTGAAGGATTATTCTTGACTTTCTCCCGTTTTTCCAAGAATATTTCCTTTCGGGCTTAGTCTATGTAAATATTTGTCATTATCAAGGTTGTAGACAATGAAATTTTCTACAATTTTTTTAAAGAACGATTTTGATAAGACTGCTTGATTAAGAGATACTTTGATAATTTTTCTGAATTTAGGTGTATGTGATACCATTGTTTCCGTTGCTATGATAAAATTATCTAATTGTTGATAGTGATGATTACATTGCTAAGGGTAATTTTAATTGCGCATCGATATTTTTTAGCCATAGACACAGCCTGCAATTTCGTTTACTTATTTTTTTAAAATAAAGATTACTGAAAATATTTATGAAATATTCACGTGTATCTCGCGATAATTATTTTTGTGGACTCTGATGAGATCAGTCATTTTCATTACTCTGTATGAAGAAAGTCATGTGTTGGCCACATCGGATTTTGAGTCCAGATAGTTATGATGAAACAATTAACATGCAAATGTTAAATCCCGAAAACCTCATTTAGAACCGATTTTCACTTATGTTATACATCAAAATCTCTAAATAGATTCCGATTTTAACTCTGATCCGGGCCCCCGAAGAATTGGCAAGTTACAAAGCGGCCTTCCGAAGGATTCGTTACTTAGAAAATTTTCACCACCCCTGCCCTAACGATTCTAATGCGGAAATAATTACTGAGACATTACATTTCCTTGTAATTCTACCACCTATTAGCTTCTATGTACACCTTAACTAATCCGTGCTAACCAAAGCCTTTCTCTAAAAAGTTATCATAACAATTCCTTCTTTTAACGAGTCTAACATACCTTTTCTCTCCCTCTCTCATTCTCTCTTTCTTAACATTTTTCTTCTATGATTTACGTATTTCAGTAATTTACAACGCAGAAACTCTGTAAATAATGCAATGATCGGTTCCAGAAATAATTTTAATCGTTTTTTTTTAATGAGTTACGTCAAATAAAACTAAAGAAATCTATATAAATAAAATTGTAACCTCGGTCTGTACATTTGTTTTTTGTCGGGGTTTTACTTTTTTTATGTTTTGCATCACAAGAAGACATTTGAACCGGTTTGCAGAATTGTTGTCCGTCTCTCTGTCTTTTTGTTTGTTTGTTACTGCATCACGCAAAAACGGTTGTCGGATTTTTATGAAACTTGCGTATCTTTACACTTGCCCAGCTAAAAATATAGGCTACGTGGTGTATCTCAAAAAAAATTTAAGTGGGGGTTTGGGGGGCATTGATTTGGTTTTTCTACGATAACTCTACGATAACTCTCAAGAAGGTCGACGCGGGGTTTTAGTGATTGTATGTCCGCTTCATTCAAAATGGCGGTCGATTTATACATTAAACTACGCGTATTATCCCAAATCCTAATATTGATTTGAATCAAATTTGGTACGATTGTGGAGGGCTACCAGAAATACCTCTAACGTAGTTTTTGTTTTTCTCTGCCCGTTTTATTGAAAACTGCGGCCGAGTGAATTCTTAAATACCTTGCATCATCTAGAAATACGATCGGATTTGAACGAAATTTCCCCGAGCAACGCCGAGTATGTCTGCTAGTAAACAATATAGGAAATATGCCAACTCTCAAAAAACTATCACCAAGCCAACCCAATGAGAAAAACTAAGAGTTCATCTTTATATTAATTGCCGCATACCGTTAAGGTATGAAATATTTTCCAATTTCATATAATTGACGTCATTCCGACAATCCAATGGATAATAACTAATCGGAATGTGCACTAAAGAGCAGCCGTGGTAACATTCTTGTGTTTTTCTATCGCGCCGAAGTCCATGGAATTCCTGGAATGATCCCGTCACCCGGCAGTCGGCGTAAAAACATGAGAAATTATCGCCTATCCCATGTATCCGGAGCAGGTCTTCGCTCAAAATAACCACATTTTCAAATAGTTACAATATTTCGCCCAGGTCGCGAAATGCTTCGACGCTTAAAATAATCGTTAAATACCTTTCGGTTGGCGGCAGAAATAGACCAGCAAATTTAACAGCAATTTAAGATGACTTTCTTTCCCTTGATATTATCTCGTGACAAAAAAATAAAACAGGATCGTATTCTTCCAATCCTTATTGTTCTCGCGGCAAACCGCTTCGCGGATCACTGCAACATGGAGTATTATCCACTGACGGAAGAAATTTTGGATGAAGAGCAGATGAGGTACATGGGTTCGGCAGGAAATATATTGATTCAGGTCAGTGTTGTCTGGAAAACAAAAGGTCACAAGGGCGCGGACATTTCATGTAGGACGCCGCCAACAATAACGAAACGGGTTTTCTGGGGCTTCCTTCTCTCTCTCACTACCTCTCTCGGGAAATCCAGACAAAAGAGAATTTTGAGAAAGGCCAATTGAATTTAGGTTCCGAGAGTCAAACACTAAAATTTACTGCTCAGATTAAGGAGAAATTCGAGTGATCGGAAAAAAACACGGACAGAATAAAATAATATTTCGACATTTATATTAATCATCTCGCGTCTACTTCTACGGATATACGATAACTGAAAAGGTAAAAAAGCAACAGGATAAGAAAAGAGAGGAAAGTCCAGTGCGAACATATTGTGGAATCTTTAAAATGATTTGAAGCTGCCGGAATGGGTCCTTCTTCAGCGGAATGTGTACGGGCGTGTTCGAGTGCGCGTTGTGTGCTTGTAGACATATATATACGAGGATGAATAAGTGTTGAGCGACTCCAATTGTTATCTCCTGAAGTACCCGTAGCAATGGTTAACGATATATCCATACAATTATCGATCTCATATATAGACTTAAAAAATATTGAAGATCAAGCACTTGTATCAAAAACTTAGGTACTCAGTGTATTTTTCTTAAGGATTTCTAATGCCCAAAACAAGGATATGTTAGTGATATTGTTGATAATGAAAATATATAGCTTGTGTTTCAACTTTTTAAATTAAAGTGCTTATTCAATAATTAGTTACAGATGTGTTGGTAATTATGGTACTGTTACTTTATCATATACGAAGTATATTGAGAAAGTATTGTAATCTCGAAAAAATTCGACCTATACAGTTTTACGGAAATATACGTTTTAAGTGTAGCCAGGTCTGAAAAAGTGGTTTTCCGAAGAACGTCTGTCTGTTACAGGCTCTGGAGCCTAAACGGTTGAGTGAAAATGAATTAAATCTCGTATTTGGGCATTTATTCGACGAATTTTTAAAAACAATTTGATTTTCTGAAATATGACTATAACGATTTTGATCAAATTTCGTATATTCACTTCAGTTTATGTCTTCAATAATACAAAATAGTTCATATTTCACAAAAAAATGAATATAAGGCTAGTTTATTCTAGGCACTTTAACAATAATTTCAGTTTCTCAAAAAAGGCCAGAACGATTTTACTCATATCTCGAATACTTACTTGAGTATACGTCTGCAATAATACTACGTATTTCATTATTCTCAATGAATGAATATAAGACTAGTTTATGCTTGGGTAACTTTAGCAAAAATTGGATCTTCTAAAAACCGGCTCGTATGATTTTCATTTTCTAAAGATAACTAAGCGGCGGATTTGTATATGAGAAAGTTTGTACAATGTATGTTGTACCAATTTTTTTTGTTTCCCTCCAAGAGAGAGAAAAAAGAAAACATGCGTCTTCATTTCCAATCAAACGTGGAAGCCGCAACGCACTTAAAGGTGTCTGTTTTAAGTTTGTTAAAATTTAAATACGGATGTGATTTCCTAGACCCACGTGTCTACTTTCGGATGTATGTCAAAGAATTTCCGATCCGTAAAAAAACTTAAAAATATAGGATAGAAGTTAAGAAACAAAGTAAAAAACCCATAAAATTTAGCAAACAATTTTTTTTTGTGGAAAGAACACGAGGGCGCAAATTGTTAAACTTCGCACTTAACACGAGCGGGGAATAACGTTCGCGGTATAGAATTTTACGGCATCATCAGGTGGCGTGTAGTTTTTGAAACATTTTTCGAAAGTTTCAAGTTTATGCGCCTCGGTAATGAAGGTTGCGTCACTCCCGTCGACTCTTTTAGCGGTTTCCTGGAAACCATCCAGCGGAGCTGATTTCTATTTTTTCCGGTCATAGTCGAGTCGAGGCGCATCGATCCCCATCGAAAAGGCAATGGCGTGACATTTTTGAAGCCTTATCTAACAACTGCTGTCATCCTGGTTCTATTGGACTCTCGGAGAGAGGAAAAGGCGGAGAATGGGGAGGCGTTGGAGGATATGGCGTAAGAATCAAGGTGGCCGATTCTATAAACGGATTCCACCTCCTCAGTCGGGCGGAATGGACGTAACATTATTTTCGGTTTATGCGTGTTATGAAACAAGGAACTGCGTTAGCTAATTACAGAAACTTTACTCGACGTTCCGATTTCCATTATAAGAAGTCGTTCTTCATCTTTAATCTTCCTATATTTTACTTTCTGGTATACGAAGTATATTGAGAAAGTATAGTTATCGCGATAAAATTCGATCTCGAGATTTTGATGAAAATGTACGTTTTTGATGCACCTAAGTCCGAAAAGGTGGTTTTCGCAATGCGGTCTGTCTGTCTGTCTGTTTGTATGCCCGTTTGTTCGCGGCTCTAGAACTTACACGATGCAGCGAAAATGAATGAAATCTCGTACTGAGGGATTTCATCATACAGAATAGAAGCTATGGAGAAATGGTTGACACTGCTCAATAATTAAGGACAGCTTATTCTGTACAATTTTACACAACAATTTGTTTTCCTAAAAACGGCTTATTGTACCGATATTCTACCTTGTTTTCATAAGATCCGTTCGGCAGCTATTGGTATACTTTTGTATTACCGATAATTAAATCCACGAAACGTCACATGCTTTCCCAAAATCAAAGGGAACGGCAGGTCCGAAAATCTAGTAAACGCGTTTTATTGAAATTTTGTGCATGTAGAATTGGACATATTTTTGTGATCGAAAAGAAAAATATAATGCGAACGTTCAAGACATTTGGGCACTCCATGCAGATTTCAATTATGGCGCCCCACCGATACGTATATTTTGCATTAAAATTCGATAGTGTAGTAGTTTTATAGGATATAATTATTTTGATGTTTTGTGTGTATTTATGATTAAACAGTTTCATAAAAAACAAGTCTCTATTCAGAGAAAAAGAAATTGAAATGTCACAAAGAAATTATAAATTGCGCGATACTTATTTCCGTGAAAATGAGATTGATTGGAAGTATTGGATCGATGTATGCACAGATTGGGCTCAATCTATGGTTGACAAACTTGCTGGTCCAATAAGTTTCATAAAGAAGGAATCAAAAATTGCAAAATTGACATATCGCCTTATTCATAGAGAAGCACGTGTCGCCAAACGCATGAATAGCGGCAGTGACCCACTTATCTAAAGCTAATGGTACAAATTGCTCTTGGAATTTAACGGAAAGGATGAAATTGATTCTTGATTCAAAAATTCTCGTGTGAGTCAGCGAATACGGCAAAGGAAGGATGCAGGTGAAGAACGAGCGACGAAACGAATCAAATGAAATCTCATCTTGGAAAGACTTTCCGAAAAAAAATAATTTAAAAAATATGCTTTGGAATGAAAAGCGGGCTTTATCGTGAATAAACTAGACTACAACTTTATGACTGATTACGAATTGCAAGAGGAAGATGAACATCGTCTACTACTTGGAATCATTACAACTAGTCATGGACAAATTTCGTTAACAGGAGTATCTTACGAATTCGTTACCAAATTAAATTGATATCTTAAAAAGACCTTCAAGATGAATTTCTTAAAAGGAAATAATATTGGCCAATAATAAAGCTAGTTACCTCAAATTTCAAAGAGAAAAACTTCTATACTAAAACACTTAGCAAAGGTTGGTTCAAGAAAGAGTTTAATAGCAACAAACTTATTTGTATGAAACTAAAAAATAATTTAACCATACAACGTGAAAGATATACAGTAGGACCTCGATAACCGTCGCCATCGATAAACGTTGTTTCGATCGACCGTCGTAGGTCGCCAAGTCTTACAAAGTGATGAAAAAGTTCCGTCGCCATTTTTTAATGAAGCAGACAAAGGAATAAGATTATTGCACTGCGACCGAGAGAGAAAGATTGCTATCTCGGTGGTGGGAAACATTTTCTGCCCGGTGGGGGCCGCATTGGTGGCAGTGAACCCTTCCGTGGGCCGCATTGGCAAAGACCAATGGATTGTAGTTAAATCGTAAGTTACCTAGAGATTCTTAGGCACCATATCCGTGGAAATCAAGCTACAATGAGCATTTTAGGGTTAATATTTCAATATTAAAAATCTAGATGGAATTCAAGCTTAGAAATATCTTTGAGAAAAAAATCAAAAACATCATTAAAAGGAACTTATTTGAATTGAAAAATATTTATTAAGAGGTCACAATTCAACGCTATATATATTAACGGATTTTGCTATACGGAAAATAATATTTGGTAGTTAAGTAAAATAAATGTAAAAAGTTTTGAGAACTGGTATATAGAATTTTGCCTTGAAATATAAGAATGAAACGGCAAAGCATTCTATCACGGACTGTCTGGTCATTAGTCAACATTTAACATGTTAAATATTTTATATATTTATTAAATTTGGCGCCCCAAAAAATTCGGCGCCCCAAGCGGTCGCTTGGCCTGCTTGTATTGTTGAATCGGCCCTGCTAAGGAAAGCAAAGAGGTTAAACTTGCAGCTTTTTAAATTTCGGTTGCATTGAAATGTATGTGCCAGAAGTAGTGGTAAGTGGACAAAAACTACCATTTAATTTATTAATTGTAGTCCTCAAACGTTTAAACGGAAAACAGATTTTTCGTTAAAGGAATTATTAATGTTTTATTGGAGCAAAAATTCGTTACATGATATGTTATAAATTACGATCATAATTTATTTAATTAAGAACGATCCAGAAACAGACAATTACAATTGGTTAAATTACATGAAATAACAAAAACAAATATACGATGGTAATGAACAATACAGTACCTCTTTCCTGATGAAGGACAGTAAGGTTGATAATATGATGAGGGGAAATGTATGGAGGAGTGAAACAGAGGAAGAGATTGTGAATAAACCATTGAAAAAGAGAAGAAATCACGCGAATATAGGATGGTAATAAGCTAAAAAGCACCCCTTGTCTAATAGACACTAAGGTTTATAAGTCAAGAGCTGATGAGGGGAAATGTATTAAAGGGTGAAGTAGAGAATGAGATTATGAATAATCCATTCAAAAAGAGTACAAAGCATGGGAAGAATAAACACAGGATGGTAAATAGCAACACTGTACCTGTTAGGGTGATTAGTGTCCAGAACCTCTTTCAGTTTTCCTCTAAATCGGATGCAATGAATTTCAACGCGTCGGGCGTAGTCACTTCACTGTTAGTCATGCGCCTCTGTAGTTGATGCCCAGCAAAAGATACACACACGTGCCATATGACCGGGGGTGGAATGTCATGAGCATCCAAGCGGCCGACTGAATGACACGCGCACCTGATCATTTACAAATCCCGCTTTCGATTCCATGAAATACCCGAAAGGCTCATCACACGCCTACGTTAAACCCCGCCGAGATAAAAGCATTTCGTCTTCCACCCACTCCCTCAATTTATACTGAAAACCGAACGAATTTACGTTTTCTTTAATACGATTTTCGACTTCGCCTGTTTCCCAGAGAGCGTATATCCCTCCACGAGTCGAGCCACTGGCGAACTTTCTCTACACAATTTACTCACATTACCGATTCTAAAAAAACAGTTTCCCGACGACGTCTTTCACCTCGGGCATAATCGCTTCCTTGCCACGGTGTATTCCTTAGAAATAATTGGAATTTCATAAGCGGGAAAAAAGACAACGTCCCGTTCCCTCGTCGGAGGAGTTACATATATTTTTTCCGAGCGGCTTATCATGGTACATTTTCGAAATCGGCTACGTTTCCACAAGTGAATACGCACGGATTTCCAAAATAAAAATAAAATAGAGGGGACTTTCGCGATGGAAATATAATGTACCTTTGCGCTTAGCCTCTTCGAATCCCATTTGTTGCATTGCAAGAACTTCCACACGTTTCCCTAGGACCGGACAACCACCTAGGCAGCGCCCTCTGTCGACAGCTCTTTCTCTCTCTCTCTCTCCCTCCCTCCCTCTCTGTCTATCGTTCCCTCCGCCACCATCCTCCCCCCCCCCCCCTCCCACCACCGAGAAATGAGGCTCTCACTCCCCCAGTCACATGCTCCAATCTCCTCCTCCCATCTGTTGCCTGGGTTACGCAAATGTTTTCACCGATTTCTTCCTCCTTCGCCTCCCTCCTATACCTCCATCCTCCTCTCCGCTCCCTCTCCTCCCCTTGCCGCCCTTTCACGACCTAACTACCCACAACCCCTGGGGATGGACTTGGAAGTCCCCCTATTCATGTTCGATCAAAATTCGAGCCTTTTGATACGGGGCTCGTTTCTGAGTAATTCCGAGCGGTGTTTGCCGTTTACCTAGGTTTTCCGAGTTTCCTTTTATTTTATTGAAATAAACAAATAAAAGACAGGAGAGAATTCCGAACAACGCATCCCGGTCGGAATATCGACGTTTTTTTGTCTTTCTAACGAAACAGCGAAATGGAGTTAGTTCGTTCTTCCTTCTTCTCTTTCTCCATCTCTCTCTCGGTCCCTTTCTTTTATTCTGGTATAACCCCAACCTATCCTATAGACGTCTTACTCTTTCCGCGTAATTTCCGTTTAACCCAATTTTCCTCCATCTTCTCCGGTAGAGATAAACTAGGTCACTCTGTAAAGAACGTTCTCGAATGCTTAGACTATGTAAATATTTGTCATTATCAAAGCTGTAGACAATGCAATTTTCTACAATTTTTTTAAAGAACGATTTTGATAAGACTGCTTGATTAAGAGGTACTTTGATTATTTTTCTGAATTTAGGTGTATGTGATACCATTGTTTCCGTTGCTATGATAAAATTATCTAATTGTTGATCGTGATGATTACATTGCTAAGGGAAATGATAATTGCGCATCGATATTTTTTAGACATAGACACAGCGTGCTATTTTGTTTATTTATTATTATTTTTTTCAAATAAAGATTACAGAAAATATTTATAAAACATTCACGAATCCATTTGGCGATAATTATTCTTGTGGACTCTGATGAGAGCAATCATTTTCATTACTCTGTATGAAGGAAGTCATGTGTTGGCCACATCGGATTTTGACTTCAAATTGTGATGATGAAACAATTAACATGCAAATGTAAAATCTCGAAAACCTAATTTAGAACCGTTTTTCACTTATTAAATACATCAAAATCTCTAAATAAATTCCGATTTTAACTCTGATCCGGGCCCCCGAAGAATTGGCAAGTTACAAAGCGGCCTTTCGAAGGATTCGTTACTTCAAATGCGGCCCGCCATTTAGAAAATTTTCACCACCACTGCTCTAACGATTCTAATGCGGAAATAATTAATGAGACATTACATTATCTTGTAATTCTACCACCTATTAGCTTCTATGTACACCTAACCTAATCTGTGCTAACCAAAGCCTTTCTCTAAAAAGTTATCATAACAATTCCTTCTTTTAACGAGTCTAACATACCTTTCCTCTCCCTATCTCATTCCCTCTTTCTTAACATTTTTCCTCTATGATTTAAGTATTTCAGTAATTTACAAGTCAACCTAATTAATTAAAATGTCTAATGATGAAAGGGATAAAATATCGCATTTAAATGTGATTGCCTAGTCATAACTAATACAAATGAAACCTGAGAGAAAATCAACGACCAGCATTTATTTCTAACGTTATATAAAAATATCAAATCCCACGATAAATGCGGTTTTAAGTTGAACGCATAAAAACTTTGTATGTTATGCAACGTTCGGTTCCGCAAATAATTTTAATCGTTTTTTTAACGAGTTACGTCAAATAAAACTAAAGAAATAAACAATATAGGAGATGTCAACTCAAAAATTTATCACCAAGCCAACCCAATGAGAAAAACTAAGAGTTCTTCTTTATATTAATTGCCGCATACCGTTAAGGTATGCAATATATTTTTCCAATTTCAAATAATTGACGTCATTCCGACTATCCGATGGATAATAACTAATCGGAATGTGCACCAAAGAGCAGCCGTGGTAACATTTTTGTGTTTTTCTATCGCGCCGAAGTCCATGGAATTCCTGGAATGATTCCGTCATGCGGTAGTCAGCGTAAACAAATCGGTACAACATACTTTGTACAAACCTTCTCTAGTTGTCTAGAATAAACTAGCCTTATATTCCTTTTTGTGAAATGGAACTATTTGGTATTATTGATGACGTAAACACAAGTATCTGTACGAAATTTCATCAAATCATTAGAGACGTTTTTGAGAAAGTCGAATTCTTGTTAAAAATTCGTAGAATGAACTACACTTCATTATTGAGGATTGCCAAATATTTCTTCACAACTTCTGCTCAGTATGATAAAATGCCTAAGTACGAGATTTAATTCATTTTCATTCCACCGTTTAGGCTCTAGAGCCAGTAAGAGACAGACAGACGGCGTTGCGAAAACCACTTTTTCGGATTCAGCGACACCTAAAACGTATATCTCCGTAAAAATTACGAGGTCGGATTTTTTCGAGATTACAATACTTTCTCATTAAACTTCCTATATGAGAAGGTAAAAATGACAAAATTATCGCCTATCCCACGTATCCGGAGCAGGTCTTCGTTCAAAATAAGCACATTTTCAAATAGTTACAATATTTCGCCCAGGTCGCGAAATGTTTCCACGCTTAAAAAAATCGTTAAATATCTTTCGGTCGGCGGCAGAAATAGCGCAGTAGATTTAACAGCAATTAACGATGAATTTCTTTCCCTTGATATTATCTCGTGACAAAAAAATAAAACAGGGTCGTATTCTTCCAATCCTTATTGTCTCCGGGGCAAACCGCTTCGCGGATCACTGCACAATGGATGAAGAGCAGATGAGGTACATGGGTTCGGCAGGAAATACATTGATTCAGGTCAGTGTTGTCTGGAAAACAAAAGGTCACAAGGGCGCGGACATTTCATGTAGGACGCCGCCAACAATAACGAAACGGGTTTTCTGGGGCTTCCTTCTCTCTCTCACTCCCTCTCTCGGGAAATCCAGACAAAAGGGAATTTTGAGAACGGCCAATTGAATTTAGGTTCCGAGAGTCAAACACTAAAATTTACTGCTCAGATTAAGGAGAAATTCGAGTGATCGGAAAAAAACACGGACAGAATAAAATAATATTTCGACACTTATATTAATTATCTCGCGTCTACTTCTACGGATATACGATAACTGAAAAGGTAAAAAAGCAACTGGATAAGAAAAGAGGGGAAAATCCAGTGCGAACATATTGTGGAATCTTTAAAATGATTTGAAGCTGCCGGAATGGGTTCTTCTTCAGCGGAATGTGTATGGGCGTGTAGAAATATATAAGATGATGTATAAGTGTTGAGCGACTCCAATTGTTATCTCCTGAAATACAAGTAGCAATGGTTAACGATATATCCATACAATTATCGATCTCATATATAGACTTAAAAATATTGAAGATCAAGTACTTGTATCAAAAACTTAAGTACTCATTGTATTTATCTTAAGGATTTCTAATGACCAAAACAAGGATATATTAGTGACATTGTAGACAATCTTAAGGATTTCTAATGATCAAAACAAGGATATATTAGTGACATTGTAGACAATCAAAATATATAGTTTATGTTTCAACTTTTTAAATTTAAGTTCTTATTTAATAATTAGTTAGAGATGTGTTGGTGGTTATGGTATTGTAACTTTTCATACTCCAGACGACCCAGTATCTATTATATATTGACGGGCATTACTTAGGAGATACAAATTTCCTGCCCAAACTACGATAGTTGGAGAGTTGAAATTTTCAGAAATTGTAGACGGCATAGAGAAACCTCCATAAAACTAGAGATCTCATACATTAGTGTCATGGGATCGACTCCAGAAATTCAGTAATGTTCGTTTATTCTCATAGGAAATGCATTGCGGCATATTCGAAAATTAATTTCGGGCACTTTCCGATAAGATAGAAAATTGAAATATTGATGCTTGTTAGGTATCCACGAGATCTATAGGAAAACGATATCACTTTTACCGGAAGTGTCCCGGGTTGGACTACAGACGACGCGGTATTTATTATATATTGACGAGCCTTACTTAGGAGACTACAAATTTCCAGCGCAAACTACAAAATTGGAGAGTTGAAATTTTCAGAAATTGTAGACAGCATAGAAAAACCGCCAGAAAATTGAGATCTCATACATTAGTGTCATAAGTTCCACTATATAAATTCCTAAATTTACTTTCTCCCAGAAGAAATGCATTGCGGCATATTTAAAAATTAATTTCGGGTACTTTCCTATAAGATAGAGAATTGAAACTTTGAAGGTTGTTAGGTATCCACGAGATCTATAAAGAACCGCTTTAACTTTTATAGCAGGTGGTATGGGTTCGAATTCATACGTCCCGGTAACATCATGGGTTCGCCTCCAGAAATTCCGAAATTTGCGCTTTTTGCATAAGAATTGCATTGCGGCATATTTAAAAATTAATTTCGGGCACTTTCGAAAAGATAGGGAATTGAAACTTGGATGGTTCTCATATATCCACGAGAAATATAGGGAACCGTAATCACTTTAACCGCAATTATCCTGGGTTCGACTCCAGAAGACCCAGTATCTATTATATATGGGCAGGCCTTACTTAGGAATATACTAATGTCAATCATAAACTACTATAATTGGTGAGCTTAAATTTTACAAAATTGTAGATGGCATAGGGAAGCCGTAAGAAAAATTGAGATCTAATATATTAGTGACATGGGTTCGACTCCAGAAATTCCAAAATTTGCGTTTTTTCTCATAAGAACTCCATTGCGGCATATTTAAAAATTAATTTCGGGCACTTTCTGATAAGATAGAGATTTGAAACTTGGGTGGCTGAAGGATATCTACGAGATCTATAGGGAACCGTCATTATTGTTACCTCAAGTGTCATGAGTTCGACTCCAGACGACCCGGTATCCATTATATATTGACAGGCCTTACATAGGAGACTAAAAATTTCCAGCCCAAACTACAATATTAGGAGAGATTGTACACTGCATAGAAAAACCGCCGGAAAATTGAGATATCAAACATTAGTGTCATGGGATTGACTCCAAATATTCCGAAATTTGCTTTTTATCACATATGAAATACATTGCGCCACATTTGAAAATTAATTTCGGGCACTTTCCTATAAGATAGAAAATTGACTCTTTGATGGTGGTTAGGAATCCACGAGGGCTATATGGAACCGTTATCACTTTTACCGTAAGTGAACCGTTATCGCTTTTACCGCAGGAGCACTGAGTTCGACTCCAGACGACCCGGTATCTATTATATATTGACGGGCCTTACATAGGAGCCTACAAATGTCCAGCCTAAACAACATTAACTGCGGGGCTGAAATTTTCATAAATTGTCGAAGACTTAGACAAGCCATCAGAAAAACTGAGATCTCATACAATAGTGTCATGAATTCGACTCAGAAAATTCCGATATTTCCGTTTTTTCCCATAAGAAATGCATTGCGGCCTATTTAAAAAATAATTTAGGGCACTTTCCTTTAAGATAGGGAATTGAACCTTGGAGAACTGTTAGATATCAACGATATCTATAGAGAAATGTTATCACTTTTACCGCATGTCTTCTGGGTTCGACTCCAGACGACCCAGTATCCATTATATGTCGGCGGGCCTTACTTAGGAATATACAAATGTCAAGCCTAAACTAAAACAGTTGGTGAGCTGAAATTTTCCGAAATTGTAGATGGCTTAGACAAGCCGCCAGAAAAATTGAGATATCATACATTAGTGTCATGGATTCGACTCAGAAAATTCCGGTATTTCCGTTTTTTCCCATAAGAAATGCATTGCGGCATATTTGAAAATTAACATTAGTGTCATGGGATCGACTCCAAAAATTCCGAAATTTGCGTTTTTCCTCATAAGAAATGCATGACAGCATACTTGAAAATTAATTTCTGTCACTTTCCGATAAATAGAGAATTGAAACTTGGATGTTGTTAGATATCCACGAGTCCTATAGGGATCCGTTATCACTTTTACCGTAGGTGACCGGGGTTCGACTCCGGACGACCCAGTATCTTTTATATATTGACGAGTCTTACTTAGAAGGCTACAAATTTCCAGCCCGAACTACAATAGTTGGAGAGTTGAAATTTTCAAAAATTGTAGACTGCGTAGGAAAACCGCCAGGAAAATTGGGATCTCATACGTTAGTGTCATGGATTCCACTCAGAAAATTCCAAAATTTGTGTTTTTCACACATTCAGTGCGGCATATTTGAAAATTAATTTCGGTTACTTCCCGATAAATAGAGAATTGAATGTTGGATTTTGATAGATATCCACGAGGGCTACAGGGATCCGTTATCATTGTTACCGCAGGTGTCCTAGGTTCGACTCAGGACGACCCAGTATCCATTATATATATGCCTTACTTAGGAATATACATATGTCAAGCCTAAACTACAACAGTTGGTGAGCTGAAATTTCGCTTTCACTTCCATTAAGTAATACACTTCATACAAATGCTTTTGCAAAAGCTTTCCTTATCTCAATATTAATGTGCGTACTTGTTAATACATTCTTCTTGTTTCGAAATGCTTGTTTTGCCAAAGCTATTCTTCTCTTTACTTCTTCCGTGCACCTGTTATCTTCAGTAATTACACTACCTATATAAACGAACTGTTTTACCTGCTCAACGTTTTTATTATCTCTCCTTATATTCGTTTTTGTTTCTTTGTTACTCTTACTTATAACCAACACCTTCGTTTTCTTTACGTTTATTCTTAATTCCCAGTGTTTAAGTATTTCAAGCATCACTTAGCCTTACTTAGGAGGCAACAAATGTCCAGCATAACCTACAACAGTTGGAGAGGAGAATTTTAAGGAATTGTAGGTGGCATAAGGAATACGCCAGAAAAATTGAGATCTCATAAATTAGAGTTATGAGTTTTACTCCAGAAATTCCGAAATTGGCGTTTTTGCCCATAAGAAATACATTACGCCATTTTAAAAGGATAATATCGGGCACTATCGAAAAACAGTGTCCTGGGTTCGACTCCATACGACCCGGTATCATTTATATATAAACGGGACTTACTTAGGAGTCCACAAATGTCCAGCCTAAACTACAATAGTTGGAGGACTTACAATTTCGGAAATTGTAGATGGCTTAGACAATCCCCCAGGGAAATCGAGAACTTATACATTAGTGTAATGGGTTCGACTCCAGAAATTCCGAAATTTTCGTTTTTTCTCATACGAAACGCATTACGGCATATTTGAAAATTAATTTCGGGCACTTTCCTACAAGATAGAGAATTGAAACTTTGATGCTTGTTAGGTATACAGGAGATCTATAGGGAATCGCTATCACATTTACCGCAAGTGTCCTGGGTTCGAATCCAGACGAACCGGCATCTATTATAAATGGGCGGGGCTTACTTAGGAATACACAAATGACAATCCTAAACTACAATAGTTGGTGAGCTGAAATTTTCCGAAATTGTAGATGTCTTAGAGGATCCGTCAGAAAAATTGAGATCTTATACGTTAGTGTCATGGGTTCGACTCCAGAAATTCCGAAATTTGCGTTTTTTCGCATAAGAAATGCATTGCGGCATATTTGAAAATTAATTTCGGGCACTTCCGATAAGATAGAGATCAGATACTTGGATGGTGGTTAGATAGCTTTAGTTTCACAGTGGTATATTCTTATGCAAGTTATTAAAATGTTGAATTTCAATGACATTTCAACTTAGATTTTTAGTGAATTGTTAAAGAATAGTTGAGAATAAGTTAATAAGAATTCACATGCAGAATCAATGGAAAAATTTTTAAACACGAGAAATCGAAGGTTTACGAAGCATTTAAAATAGGCCTTGTGTATTTAGTATATAGGAGACATATTTCTTTCTCAAGCGTACAAACACCTTTCTCACAAGGCTGCACAAGATACAAGGGAAAAGATTATATTTCTTCTTCGAGAAAGTGAAAAGAGGAATCGTAATTTCGTGGGAAAATGAGAATTTCATCGCAAACTTTCACGTTGATTATAAAATGTTAGAACAATAGTAAAATTACAATTCATGCATTACTGAAAAGGCCAACGCTTCCTCTATCAAACTATGTATAGCTTTTTCAGATCTACGAATATGCCTCGCCTATTTAGACAAAAGTATGTGGTTGAGCTCCAAATTTTCGGCGCAGAAACGAAAATTTCACCGCAAAATTCGCGTTGATTATAAAATCTTAGAAAAATAGTAAAACTTCTTCACCGTTGCCCGCATGTCTAATCTTAATATCCCCTTTCCTTTCTTCGGGCACGAGTCATAATATAGCCTCCTTCTTGGATTGCGTATCTAAACCACGATACCCTCCACGTGGAACGATGGTGATACCATGCGGCTTCAGAAATTTCTTTCTGAAATCCGTTACACATGCACTTGCAATCGTGAGTGCTTGACGGAAAGGGTCGACTCCGGTACATTTTAGGAATTGCTCCCGAAATTTGAGGCAAGCCTTTCGGAGTTTGTGACATCCTGTGCACAATATTTCCGTATTTCTTGCCTCATATTGAAAACGTAACCGCTTTCGCTCAACTGCGTGTACCATTTATTGAAGACGGATGCCTCGCTTCTACTCATACTGTTGACACCGTAGGTTTCGGACGGTGGAAGGGGGCCGACATAGGCATCGTTCTCATTCGTATAAAAAAATGTTGGAAATACCCCTTTTCGAGGTTATCCCCGAGACCGAGAGCAGAAGGGAGTTTAATAATGCCATTGGCAAAAAATTTAACGAGTCGATGAAAGACAAACCACTGTACGACACACTGATCAGTTTGGTACCGTTCATTAAAATTTTTGGCGTCCTCTCGATCATGCATTTCACTATGAAATGACTGTCATATCCCTTGACATTGTGAGCGTGGCACACAATATTTTTAAAGCCTTTACGATCCAGCCCCTGGAGGTAATTTAAAAAAGAATGTATAGGATCTCCCTCCTCAAAAACCATCTGCCTTTCTCCACATTTCTCACAGAAATCGATAGTATATAATCAGACAATCGGAGCAGGAGGTCTGTGATATTAGTATATTTGGTGTATGGACAAACGTATTTACAGTCCCTGATAAGGGCTCATCCTGCCGACACTTGATGTCGTAATACACGAAAACGAAGTCATCGGAAAGCACCTTTTGCTTTATCAATTGAAGGAAACGGTGAGAGGAATTTTGCATACCCTTACATATATTACAATATGTTTCCCCACAAACGTGTGTCTTGCCTTAATAGTGCTATAGATTTCGGTGCACACCTCGCAATATCTAAGAGCATCGCATATCGGATTTGCTCTACCCTTGGGGGTTTTGCGGTTTTTTATACAAGTTTCCCCATAGAAATATCTCTTGCAATCCGTGCACGCCACTATCGCACATGGTTCGCACAGTGGGGATGTCTTACACCGAGTGCACTCGGTTGGGCAACGGTGTAGGTGTCTGCAGTTGTACGGTGTACGACCGTAATAGGAGCAGTTGTAGACTCCCGTCAACGACGTTATTACGTTTAAATGGCAGTCACCGTAAATAAGGTCTATCGCCTTCCTTGGCAATCCTAGGGGGGAATCAGTGTCAGAACCCTCACAAAAGAACTTCCTTTCCCTTGCGGTCCCCGAATACAGTGGTTTTATAATCACCAAGACACTGCTGGAATACCGCAATATCATGCACTCCACCCCCACCCTGTGGTAACACAATACCCGCTCTTTCGCAGAGTGCCATCGCCCTATCTTTTTAAAATTTCCTCCCCATTCTTATTTGCGCATACTCCACAGGCGAATCAATGTGACGCGAAATTGCAACGCAAATAGCCCTCGGTAAACAGAGGTTGTCCATATTGTTTACAACTACAATCGATTTTTTCGATTTGCGAAAGGATTCGAAAGAGGAAATCAATCGTCAGGCCGATCGGGGTTGAAGTCGTTCCTTGTTATCATCCCCACCCTAATATCATCACTTACTTCTCCTTTTAATTTCGTAAGTAATTCTGACATCCCCCTCTCGAACCAATTTACGGGATTACAATCTTAAGAAACCGGGCGAAATAAAATGGATACCTCGCAACCCCATAGTTGGAAGTTCCGCAAGAAACTCCGATTTTCTTTAATAATGGTAAAGAATTCAGAGACCTGACCCTCGCCAATGAGATTCAATGGTGGGAGCGCAATCAAAGGCTCTTTTAGCGCCTCCGAAATCGGATTGTCTAAAAAAGATCTGCTCGTGTTCGAATTTTGACACGAAATAGTTGGATTTGCACAGTCGGAGAGAGTTATCAATGAGGGCCTCTCCTTGTAGGTCCATCAGAGAATACAAACGGTCATTCTCTCGAAAGGAACCTGCAACGGCGGGAGGCGCGTCATAATTCCTCAACATATTTCCAAATAAATCTCCACACCTCAACAGATCGGTATTTACGGGTGCAGAGTTATTCGTTACATCACTCCCATCTTCAAATGAAATTAAATTCCCAGACGGCACGGACATGTTTTGTCGACCGATAAACACATCTGCTCCATCACGACCGTAGTAGACACGAGATACTACATCGTTCTCATCAGTCTCGTCAAAAATCAACAGAATACCTGTTGGTACGGAGAATGTACGGTCACCGTCAGGTATCTCCGCCACCATCAGCGGCGTGAGATCTGGCATGGATTCTATAGACATCGTTGAGAGAGAGCAAATCGTCAGAAGTTGCAGATAAAATTTCATTATCAGTCGGCATATTTCGATAGCGTAATCTATCAAATGCCACCATGACAATCGATTGAATGCGAAACGGTGGGCAAATTCACCTTTCGAGAAGGGACCTTGCGACCACGAGAAGATCCGAAAGGACAAAAGTATTCAATTCCGTGACCTCGCGGCAATCTCCCGAATCAATTTCAACGAATTTTTTACCAAAATCAACAAAATATCTGGCATTATCCGATGGTGAATACTGCAATTTTTTTGAAATAGTCAAAGCGTTTGATTCCACGCCAACATGGTGATCATCTGACTGCTGGGCGTCAGAAACACCAACGTTCGTTCCCTGGGCAACATAATACTCACGGCCGTTACGAGAATCATCAATATTACAGTTTCGAGGGAAACAGAATGCCCGTTACGAGAATCAAAAATCGTAACATTTCGAGGGGCAGCAGAATGCCCCAACTCCTCACCGTCTCTCTCGATAAGACCAGGGTAATTATTCTCATTATCTGACTGCCGTGCGTCAGAAACAGCGGCGCTCGTTCCCTCGGTAACATAATGCTCACGGCTATTACGAGAATCACCAATATTACAGTTTCGAGGGATAACAGAATGCCCGTTACGAGAATCAAAAATAGTAATATTTCGAGGGGCAGCAGAATGCCCCAACTCCTCACCGACTCTCTCGGTAAGACCTGGATAATTATTCTCATTATCTGACTGCTGGGCGTCAGAAACACCGGCGCTCCTTCCCTCGGTAACATAATGCTCACGGCCATTACGAGAATCACCAATATTACAGTTTCGAGGGATAACAGAATGCCCGTTACGAGAATCAAAAATCGTAACATTTCGAGGGACAGCAGAATGCCCCAGCTCCTCACCGTCTCTCTCGATAAGACCAGGGTAATTATTCTCATTATCTGACTGCCGTGCATCAGAAACAGCGGCGCTCGTTCTCTCGGTAACGTAATGCTCACGGCCATTACGAGAATCACAAATAAGTAGTAGTATTTTGAGGGGCAGCAGAATGTCCCAATACGCCACCGACTCTCTCGAGAAAACTTGTATAAGTATTCTCATCGACAGTCTCCCCCATCGCCCTTAAGCGATAATCTAGCGCCAGATGCGCTTCGATTACCTATTCAGGAGTTGTATAGACTCCCGATGTAAAACCTTTCAGTATTTCTCCCACCGGAGCAATTTTCAACATAGACTCCATTTCAGCTTAGCAAAAATATTACTAGTGAACGTCTTGAAAGTCGAAGACAGAATGATTTGCTGCTAAAGATATACACCTGCTTGCTACGTTGAGACGAGCTTGGGAGACATTGCGCCAATGAAGTTTGTTCTTCATGACCTATTATGAGGGTGCATGGCCCCTCCACCAATAGCTCTCGAATCCCTAATGAGGTATAACGACGCGTAGGATAAGAGCCAATGATATTCCTCCCTCCCTCCCCCTCACTCTCTCTCTCTCTCTTCCCCTCGACGCACTGCCTCCACCAGGCTACCTGCTTCTTTCTATCGCAATTATCACGGAAATTCCAACGCTTGCAGTCCTCCGAGTTCCCATTCCTAACACTAAACATCATGCCTGGACGCAACATGAGGAATATGAAATTGATAAATGATTATTACTCCGTTTCTTTTCTTTCTTTGATGGTTTTTGTTACCGTTTCCGTTTAACCTAATTTGCCTCCATCTTCTCCGGTAGAGATATACTGGGTCACTCTGTAAAGAATATTCTCGAATGCGTTTTCGAGATTCGGAGATAGGGAAGGGGCGAAAAATAACCAACGCCCGAACGGGAAACGTTGCAGAGCGAACGAATAACTTGTTTTTCTCGTCTTTTAATACCACCGGCTCCTTTACCTCTACCTCATTCCCTCCCCCCACCCCCACAACGTTTCGGATCGTTGTGTCCCGCTCGTGTCTTTAATACGATATATTTTTTCCGATTAAAATCTTCTCGGAATCCTATTAATAGAATTTTCTTTCTGTTCGCAAACGACGAGCTTCCACGCGCGCCTGTCTGTATGGTCGAGGGATTAACAAATAGAAAAGAAAGGTTATTAGATGAAGAGATTTCCGAGAGACGTAACGCCGGGAACGAAAAGGGCTGATGAAATAAATGACTTATTTTACAGTAAAATGTCGACGAATGTTTTATTTTTACCAACATCGACCGAGTAATATTTTACGATGTCACTGGCTGGGTTCGTGAGGAGGGGTGTAATATGCTTGATATCTTATAGGGAAAAGAGTACTTTGATATTGAAATGAATTAATCGTTTTATTTTTTACTTTCTCCATACGTAGTATAGGGAAAATATTGTGAACACGAAAAAAATCGACTTCGAGATTTTAACGGAAATACACGTTTTGAGGTCCCTAGAACACGTTTAGACTATTTTCGTAATGATGTGTTTCGGAGTTTTATTATTATTATATGGGAACAGTTAGGGTTTATTCCTTCTCCGTCGCCTTATTTATTCATTATTTTTCATCATTTCGTCTTTCCATTGTGTAACTCTGGCAAAAGTTGGCAGTTGGGGGACCCCTCCGAAGGGGCTGGTTACAGGAACTTCGGGGTTTATCCCCAACCGCTTCACCCCACCATCACTGCACACTGGACCAAAATCCCATAAGAAGCGTTTCTCGTTCCCTTCACGATCACCTTATTCATTCATTCATCACTTATTACTCATTTGAAAAGCAGTTTGCAGAGTTTTATCACTTTCTTAAGTGATTATAAATGTGCTATTTTTAGTTTACCGTCTTCCACTGAACATATGGCATTCTCTGCACACCAGAAATCTATAAAAACTCTTTCGCTCCCGAGACTTTGATGGTACGCCCACTTTCTCATCAGGCGCTTTGTCAGTTTCTTTTTGAAATCCCTCCGGTAATCTGCCTCGCTCCTTTCACCTTTGTTGTGTCTCGTGAATCCGTGATATATCACGCTCTTTGCTAAAGTTATAATGAAGTTCGCAATGTTCCTACCTTTAATGTCAGTACGCGACTCCGATATGAATCCACTCTATAGATCCCTAAGTAGAATTCATGACCTTTTGGTGAGCTTTTTTAAGGTGTTCTTCAGGCGTGTCCACACAGCTATTGCTTTCGGGCATTGAAAAGCTATGTGCCAAGCGTTTCGTTCTTCATCTAGGCACCATGGGCAATTTCTGTTCTGCGTGATTTTGGCTTTGGCTAAAAATATACTGTCTGTCCATCTGTCTAAGGCCAGCCTCCTTCACCATCTGCACCGAATGTAGGCCCTTCATGGAAACTCCTCCAAATGATGGGATCATCGGAGTGTTTTCCTTTCAACGGCCATTGCATATTATTCCTAATGTACAAAACCTCCTTGTACATTTGTTAATGTGTATGGGTAGGCAATGGAGGGTATTCTTCCTCTTTGAAAGTTTATTCTTGGTGGTTCACCGGGAGGGGGCCAGCCAACTGAGGTTGGCTTGAAGTCTTCTACAGGACGGATATTTATTATCGCCCAAGCTTCCATAACTGAATTATAGAAACTATCTATATTTCTGCATTTGCTGTATGTCAAGCGGTTGAAGAACAGTCCGCTAACCATTCCCTTTCTTTTGTATTTGGATAGATTGTGTGCAGCAAGCATTTTCCATGGAGGATTCGGAGAACCGTACAATAGCCTTTGGGCAAAGAGGATCCTAAATGCTTCTATCCTGGTTGAAATCTTTACGAGCCCCAGTCCTACCTCCTTGAGAGGTGTTGCGAGTGTGTCTGCGTTTACCCAATGTCGACCTCTTGCCCAGATGAGGTCCACTAACAATCCCTGCAGAAGATTTATGAAGTAAGGAGGTGGGTTAAAGCACTGCAGTATGTGCCACAAGCGTGGGGCTAGGAACTGGTTAGCTACCCGCACCCCGCCTCTAAGGGACACTGGTCCCACGTGCGAACTCCATCGATCGATTCCTGTTCTGAGTTTTTCTAGAAGAGTTTTCGTGTTTTTGTTCAGCACTCTTTCTTTGTCGTTCCCAAGCCATAGACCGAAGAAAAAAGTGCAGTCATTTCCCCAGCGAAAGCCCAACGGATTGTCTACCCTATTTTTTCACTTGACATTCCACAGCCCTTCGGACTTCTTTGCATTGAGTCGTGCTCCGGACACTGCTGCATAATCACTGAAAACGTTCAAGATTTCTAGGAAATCTTCATCCTTTTCCACGAAAAGGATTACGTCGTCTGCGTAAGCCGATACTGCCTGTCCTTTCTCCTGATGACCAGGTATTGACACCCCTTTCAAGCGTTTTTGAATTATGACTAAGAATGGCTCAATCGACAGGGAATAAAGCTGGTCCGACAAGGGGCAACCCTGACGTATTCATCGCGAAAATTTGATGGGAGCGGTCAAGGAGGATGAGATTCCGACGACACAGTTGGCTCCTTCGTACACCGTTCTTATTATGGTGATAGTGGTCACACCGAAACCCATTTTCTCCAAGGTTTTAAAGAGGTGGGTTGATGTGACCTATCGAACGCTCCTTGCTGGTCTAAGGATACCACCGCTAATGCCTCGTCATCTTCATTTTTTGCACTTATTATGTCTCGTAGAAGGGAGATATTGTCTAATACAGTGCGACCTGGAACGCATTAGCCTTACTCCGGTGATATTATTTTTGGAATCACGGTTGCTATTTTCCTGGAAATGGCTTTTGTGATTATGTAGTCGGTGGTAGTGATGGCTATGGGTCTCCAGTTTTTAATGTCTGTTCTTTCTCCTTTTTTGTGGATCAGAGAGACTACAGCACGTCTCATGGAGTGTGAGAGTTGCCTTCGAGAGAAACTCTCTCCATCCCACCTGAGCGCCGTTAGTGGTCTCGGCCTCGAGTGTGTTGCTTGTTTCGCTAGGAGGGAGCATGCAGAAGCGTGTGTGGCAAGTATCTTCTCCCATCCCACACTCGCAAGAATCCTTTCCCCTTCCCTCTCGTACCATTCCCTTATCTCCTGGATCTCGGCCGCAATGGTTTCGCCATTCGCTGTGCCCATTTCTGACACTAGGGTCTCCATTCCCCGTATGGCTTTTTCTCTCTTCTCTGCCAGTTCTGGAATCGAACGGTGGCTCCTTTTACTTCATTCTTTAGGAAATCCCAGGACTGCAGGATGTCTGGCGTCTCGTCGCATCTTCCGGATATTGCGGAGATGAGATTCCTCATTATCTCGACATATGACTCGTTTTCTAGGAGTCCATTGTCAAACCTCCAGTACGGCCTTTTCCTCATCTGTCTTTTCGGGTTGGATAAAACGACCCGGACAGCTAAGTGATCTGAAAACAACGGAAGCAGCATCACGGACTGCAGAGAGTGGGTCAGCGGTCGGGAGGTGTACACTCTGTCCAGTCTGGCCTGTGAAAAATGCGGCCTACAGCTCACGAACGTGTAGCCTTTCTCTGCTCCGCGGAGCTCACTCCACGTATCCTCCAGCCCTTGGCTGGTGACCAATCCTTTTAACGTGGCCGCGACTTGTGATTGTCGCTCTGCACCGCATGAGCGATCTGTGGTCGACGACAATGTTGTGTTGAAATCACCTCCAAATAGGATGTCCGCTGTGCTCCCTGCTGTCGAAAGATGTCATTCGACCCTCTCAAGAACATTTACCGCCCTAATGGGGTCTCATTGCGCAGTCGGAGATCCCCATTCTATCAGTAATTCTTGGGCGTAGCCTTCCACGATTACTGTATCGCTGACGATACGTGCGCTCGTGTCATTCCTGAAACCGATCGCCGTGCCAGACTGCTGCTGCCTAGGCGAATTAAAACACCACACGTATTCCAACAAGGTCGTTAGAGGCGACAACGAGGTATTCGTTTCCTGGAGCAGACATATGTTTGGGGTCCATCTATTGAGGAAAAGATCCAGCTCGATCCCCTTAGCCTCGCTTCTGACCGATCGAACATTCAACGCGATTGCCGATGTCCCCGCCATTGAGATGAAGTGTGCGGTTCTGTGGCAGTCGACGCAGTCTTCCAGTCTATCTTTCTATTGGCTGCCTGCCACGACTGAACCTCTTGCCAGGTTCACCTCTTTACCCTGACTTTGAGGGACCTTTCCTTAACTATCCTCTTCAGTTTAGATAACGTGTTGTCTAAAGGGATAAGGTTCTCCGTTAATTTGAGGGCCACCTCAACCGGTTCGTTGTTGCCTTTCACCTCTCTGAGGAAAATCATGAGATTCTCCTTACTGATGCAGCAAAATGAGGGATCATGTAGGTATTCCTTCTCGATCGCCTCTTGGTCCGTTTTTAATAGCCCCCATCTCGTTTCTATTTCTGTGTCGGAGCTATGCCCCGATTTCTTTTGCTTCCTTCCCCCCGAATGGTCTGTTTTCTTCCTCTTCGCCCGGGTTCATTGCAGGTCTTGCGAAGAAGAATCTTCTTCGGAAGAGAGGTCCGTCTCAGAAACAATTTCCGCACCCTCATCCGCAGCTTTGCGTCCAGCCCGTCCAGGAATTACTGCTGCCTCTACGACTGTTGGGTCTTCATGGATTGGTTCAGGTGTTGGTTCCATGGATTGGGTTATTATGGAATCGGTTGGACTGGTCATGTGCTCACGAGTTGTTTCAGCAACCCGTTTGGTTTGAGGTTTGGGATTGGACTGGGGGACGGGGATGGACTGAGGGTTGGGATTAGGCTGAGGTTCGGGATTGGACTGAGGGTTGGGATTGGGCTGAGGTTTGAGTTTGGGCCGAGGTTCGGGATTGGACTGAGGTTCGTTGATCGTGGTATTGGAAATGGTATGCGAAAAAGCATCGGGTAGGACATACACGAGCTAAATGTCCTTCGTTGCCGCATCGGAAGCATTTTAGGTCAACAAGGAACAGGTACAATCTGTGGGTGGACGAACCTATTTCCACGGCTACAGAGGAGGGAAGGATCAGGTTGTCACGTTTGATGACGAGAGCTTGCCTCCGGAAGCAGCCGATATGGGTATAACCGGGTCTCTTTGCCCATATCGTGGGAGTTGTCACGGGACTGATGATTGTCACGACCTGGCTCAGCAGTTCGACAAGCGGTGAATCCGGCACTTCCGGAGGAACGTTTCAGATTGTAAATCTCTCGGCCTCAGTTGCCAGACGACGCGCCGCGACAAACTCCCCCTTCATTACGATGCCCCCCTTCTCCTTAATAAAGCTCTCGACCAGACTCTCCGACTTGAGGTAGACGCAGATGCGTCCATTTGAGAGACGAGAGGCGTGGGTAATGTTTTCCCCGCCCTCTACCGCTTCACCCACCGCATAGGCGTAGTCCACTAGAGAGACAGATTGTATCGCGGGTATGACGATACCCATTTTCCGCGGCGGGCCTTTCGGCGAGGGAACGATTTTCTTGGGAGCAAAAGATACCGATATTTTGGGTTGGGTGTGAACACCCACATCCTGTGTGTGATTAATGTCCTCCACGGGCGTCTTCTGGGCCACTACGCTCTGGAGTGTCGAAGACGTTCGTATTGAGTCTGTATGGTCTCTCTCCCCTGCAGTGGCGTAGAAAAACTTTGTGGGTGCTTTTCTGGGGGCGGTAGACATGGTTATTTCCCTTGAGTTCGACGGAACGGGTGATAGATAGATTGTCCGTGGACGCAACTCTGAGGACCCCATTATCCCTCTTTAACGTTGAAATCTGTGTTACATTATCTCCGAGATTCTGTCTGTTTAAATTTCCGCCGACAGGGAGAGTCCTCTGAGACTCAAAACGCTCTTCCTTCCCTCTGAATTGGCAACAGCGCCAGGAAAGGATAGACCGCCATGAGGAAGGATTGTTTCCATGCCTCGCGTCGTTCTCGACATCCCTTCCATTGTCTCCCGTCGTTTAGAAAATCGGGCACGTGCCTTTGTTGTTTTATTGTATTATTCATTTTTATTTGGAGATTAAATCATTGTTGTTCTATACTATATCCTTTCTTATTAATCTTCATAATCGTCTTTATGCTGCTCGACCATTCATCTAACTCAGGTGTGGGGAAACTGCGGCCTTTTGAGGTACCCAGTGCGGCCTTATGCAGTGTTGCCGTGCGATCCGGGTGGACGATCCAGCAGGGCGCCACCTACCCTTTGAGGTAGGTGAATCAGTAGTCGACTAAGGTCTCCTTTTTCTGTTACTCTGAAGGAAATGGGGAAATCCGAAACCCTAACATGGGTCAACATTCCAGGAAAAATTTCCTCTTTTATGGCCCAGGGTTGCTGGAATACAAATAATAGCGGCAAAAGACCAATTCACCATAGGAGTAGCGAAGAGGCGGGCACTTAGTGTGGCCACTGCTAATCCGGTACGAAGTGAGACGACCCTTCTGGGGTGGCAATCCTTGAACTAGGTGCCGTTGACCTTCTCCACGAATCCTTTCTCTGGAAGAATACTAAATTCTTACTCCTTTTCTTTTATTTATCGAGTTTGGGAAAACCCAATCTCTAAGTATAGCTTTGCCAGAAACCGATTCTATTTATTTCTTTAAAATTGTTCTCCTTCGTGCAAATACATATTCGCTCTTAAATCTCCCTGGGTTCTTGTTGGGGAAGGATCGCTGCCGCTCACTTCATTTTAAAACGAAAAGGAGTTAAAGCTGAACATCTTGTATACTTCGTTCTTCAACTAAGAGATCACCAGAAAAATTGTCAGATCACTTCTAAGCGCCCCGGGCTCGACCCCAAAAATTCCCAAAAATGCCTACTTTCCTATAAGAATAACACTGAGGGCACATTGAAAATCATTTTAGGGGACTTCCCTTTGTCGCATTGAAATAAATTTTGGTGTAACGTTAGCAGTGCACGAAATCTATCAGCTGACGATATCACTTTTTCATAACAAGGCCCAGGTTCGACACCAGATGACCCCCATTATTTCCCATAAGAAAGCATGTCCAGCCAAATCTGCCTAGCCGATTTATATGAGATTTTCAGAAAGTTTAGCCCTATATGACATACCACCAGAAAAATTGTCATCTTTCTCCTAAGTGCCACGGGTTCGACTCCAGAAATTCCTAAATATGCCTATTTTCCCATAAGAATAACATTACGGATGAGAACCATTTTAAAAGAAAATATCAAAAGATTTTTATATTTATCGTCGAATATAGCTTTAGATTCGAAATCGCCCAGAGATTGCTTAATTACATATTTAATCAAAAAACCACTTTTTCATTTAAACGTTCGATTTACTACCAACAGCAATGTCGTACTCGTGATCCTCATTATTATCTCGCCTGGATTGACGCATAGCGTACTGATAGCAAGATCAGATACGGTGCCTTTCATATACGACGGTGAATCAAAAAGTCCTCAGAAAGATTAAGTAAAAAATGTCACAAATACAAGCTTATTTTTTGAAATAATTATTATATGTGATGCTCAATCTTAAGTAAATCAATGTGTATTAATATTTGGTGAGTTTCAAGAAGAGATATCTACATTGTGACAAAGACAGTGGGTACTATGTGCTCTAAAGCGTGATTGAAAAAGTTGCATATGGGTATTCAATTTGCGAGGACCGTATCCATTGAATTTCATTAGTGGAAACGTATATAAGCACTGACAAGAAACCTTACAAATGTATTAGAAGAAGCGCGTGTATGTATGTGACCCACAATGCTGAGTGCGGCCTGATGAGATCTCCCAAGGATGAATTTTGGCCTTCCGATTGAAAAAGGTTCCCCACCCCTGATCTAACCTATTCATACTACAATTTTATCACATTTATTCGCGATTTAATAGATATACACTTGCCGATTTACCCTAGGGATTCCATAATTTTCCCCAAAAACAATATAACATATTGAAATTTTTCTATAAATTGAGGATTGATATATTTCAAAGCATTTATTTCAGATTTAAATCCTTCACATTTATTCACATTTTTTCCCGCCAGTCTGTGGTAAATTCTTTTTATAATCGCTTTGAAAGATGAAATATAATCCTTTATAGTTATCCGTCAGTTATGATAATTTGTTATTTTCGAAAGCTAAAATTTTATTTCTAAAAAAATCTGGAAATTCTTGCGTCTCCATGTATCGACTTATATCCACCTCTATTTTCTCTACTATCTTAAAATTTTCCAATAAAATCGCAATTTCGCCTCAGAATACATACCATTGGATTCAGTATCCCGTAGGATTTGCGTTTGATACACATTATGTTAATAAGCATTTAGATGCTCTCGATGAGGCTGTGTGAGTCATATGATAGAAGGTAGGTTCTTGTTCGACTACGTTCGATAAAAATCGGTACAACATAAATTGTACAAACTTCCTCATATACTACTTCGTCATTTAGTTATCTTTTGAAAAATATGAACTATTTATAATCGTTATAAACATCAACTTAAATAATTATACGAAATTTGATGAAAATCGTATGATTCGCTTTTTCGAAATTCCAATTGTTATTAAAGATGCCTAGAATAAACTAGCCTAACATTCATTTTTTTGAGAAATATGAACTATGTACTATTATTGAAGACGTAAACTCAAGTAACTGTAGGAAATTTGATCAAAATCGTTAGAGCCGTTTTTTGAGAAAATCAAATTGTTGTTCAAAATGCGTAGAATAAACGGGGCCGGCTCAACAATACAAGCAGGCCAAGCGACCGCTTGGGGCGCCGAATTTATGGGGCGCCAAATTTCATAAATATATAAAATATTTAACATACATGTTAACTGTTGACTAATGACCAGACAGTCCGTGATAGAATGCTTTGCCGTTTCATTTTTATATTTCAAGGCAAAATTCTATATACCAGTTCTCAAAACTTTTTACATTTATTTTACTTAACTACCAAATATTATTTTCCGTGTAGCAAAATCCGTTAATATATACTATAACGTTGAATTGTGACCTCTTAATAAATATTTTTCAATTCAAATAAGTTCCTTTTAATGATGTTTTTGATTTTTTTCTCAAAGATATTTCTAAGCTTGAATTCCATCTAGATTTTTAATATTGAAATATTAACCCTAAAATGCTCATTGTAGCTTGATTTCCACGGATATGGTGCCTAAGAATCTCTAGGTAACTTACGATTTAACTACAATCCATTGGTCTTTGCCAATGCGGCCCACGGAAGGGTTCACTGCCACCAATGCGGCCCCCACCGGGCAGAAAATGTTTCCCACCACCGAGATAGCAATCTTTCTCTCTCGGTCGCAGTGCAATAATCTTATTCGTTTGTCTGCATCATTCAAAAATGGCGACGGAACTTTTTCATCACTTTGTAAGACTTGGCGACCTACGACGGTCGATCGAAACAACGTTTATCGATGGCGACGGTTATCGAGGTCCTACTGTATATCTATCACGTTGTATGGTTAAATTAGTTTTTAGTTTCATTCTAATAAGTTTGTTGCTATTATACACTTTGCTAAGTGTTTTAGTGTAGAAGTTTTTCTCTTTAAAATTTGAGATAATTAACTCTATTATCGGGTAATTTTATTTCTTTTTAAGAAATTCATGTTGAAGGTCGTTTTTAATTTTCAATTTTAAATTGGTAACAAATCGTTTTATAGGAAAAAACAGCTATTGTGTGGTAAAATGGAATTTAATTTGAGGAAACGTCTTGTAAAGTGTTATGTTTGGAGTGTGCTACTTTATGGATGTGAAACATGGGCGTTAACAAAGAGAGATAAGGAAGGGTTAGAGGCATTTGAAATGTTGGTGTGGAGACGATTGGAGAAAATTAAGTGGACTGAAAAGATAAGAAATTGAGAAGTATTAAGAAGGATAAAAGAGAGGAGAAGGATACTTGAAACAATTCAGAAAAGGAAAGGTAATTGGTTGGGGCACATCTTGAGAGGAGGAAGCTTGTTGACGACGATGCTGGAAGGATCAGTAGAAGGTGGAAAGAAGAGGATAAAAATGATTGATGACCTAAAAGGAAGGGGTTGTTATCAGGAAATGAAAGAACTGGCAAGGAACAGGGAGGAATGGAGACAACGCTGGTGCCAAGGACCTACCCAAGGGCAGAGAACCTGATGATGATGAACAAATTCGTATGATTCTCCAGTTAACGAAAATTGTCCATGACTTGTTGTAATGATTGCAAGTAATAGACCATGTTCATCTTGCTCTTGAAGTTCGTAATCAGTCATAAAGTTGTAGTCTAATTTATTCAGGATAAAGCCCGCTTTTCATTCCAAAGCATATTTCTTTAATTATTTTTTTCGGAACGTCTTTCCAAGATAAGGTTTCATTCCATTCGTTTCGTCGCTTGTTTTTTCCCCTGCATCCTTCCTTTGCATCATTCGCAGACTCACAAGTGCATTTTGCAATCAAGAATCAATTTCATCCTTTCTATTAAATTCGAAGAGCAATTTGTACCATTAGCTTCAGATAAGTGGGTCACTGCCTCTATTCCTGCGTTTGCCGACACGTGCTTCTCTATGAATAAGTCAATATGTCGATTTTGCATTTTTTTATTCCTTCTTTATGAAACTTACTGCACCAGCAAGTTTGTCAACCATCGATTGAGCCTAATCTGTGCATACATCGATACAATACAACCAATCAATCTCATTTTCACGGAAATAAGTATCGCACAATTTATAATTTGTTTGTGACATTTCAAATTTATTTTTCTGTGAATAAAAACTTGTTATTTTATTAAACTGTTTAATCATAAAAATACACGAAGCATCGAAATAATTATATCCTATAAAACTACTATACTATCGAATTTTAATGCAAAATTTATATATCGATGGGGCGCCATAATTTAAATCTGCTTGGAGCGCCAAAATGTCTTGAGCCGGCCCTGAGAATAAACTTCCTTTAATTATCGAGCAATGTCAACCATTTCTTCATAGCTTTCACTCTGTATGATAAAATTCCTACGTACGAGATTTCATTCATTTTTGCTCTCTACCTTTATAACGATTCTACATAGTTCATATTTTTCAAAAGATAACTAAACGACGCATTAGTATATGAGAAAGTCTGTACAATGTATGCTGTACCGATTTTTTATATCGGTTCGCGGGTTATAGACGATCCCCGATTAATTTCTCGATATTTAGGTCGTCCATTTAGTTCTAAAGGTTGAAACACGATTCCACGTCTTTTTCCTTTAATATGCTGCTCAGGTTTCCGACTTTCTGCATCTATTCCTTTTAATCCTCGACTATCCTTCCACGTACCGTTTGCTACCGGCTGCAAACATTCGCCATCCTATCCAATTTTATTTTTTATTTTTCAGACCCTCGACCTTACCTTCGCTTCATCGCCGACCCTTCCCTGTTCCTCTCACTACTCTGTGTTCGGTGTCTCTTCTGAATTTTATCCCTCATCCCACGTAATCGAATTATTCTCACATGCAGGGCCGGCTCTGGGCGGAAAGCGAGGTAATTAAAGGCATCGTGGCGCCAAAAATCAAGGGGCGCTCAAAAGATTTTCCGCGGTTCCTCATTTTCACTTTGAATCGATACATTATTGGAGAGTGTTGTGCTTGTCTTCTTGTGGGTTTTTGCTTAAGAGAAAGATAGTAATTTGTTGTAGGTTTCGCTTGCGAGATATACAAGTTAGAACATGTTCAGTTACTTTGAGCCCAACCTATACCTTGATGGGGAGGTGTTCTAGGAAATTTGGCGCCCTTATGCGACGTGCTCTTTGCACCTACTACTACTATAGTAGGGTGGTTGATTTCAGAAAGACCGCGCCAACCCGGTATTCATGATCTGAACCTAAGAGAATTTTTTATTCCGCGTTCAGCGCATACCTTAAATTTAACAATCAATGATGCCGCCAAAATTAAATAACTAGATAATGTTACCAAATATGAGGCCCAGGTTTTAGCTTCTAAAATTCGAGAGCATAAATTTTTGTGTTCATTAGTGTTGTGACATGACATTCTAAATAGAGTAAATATAGTAAGCAAAATGCTTCAAAGCGTCGACCAGAATATTCAGTATTCCGTGGAATCCATAGAAATATTAACAATACATGTTAACACTAGAGGTACCAGGGGCGTTCAATTGACCGTTTTTGATGTTCTGAGCGCCGTATCTCCTACATTATTCATCGGATGACGTTGTAATTTATTGATTTTTAATATTTTGTGCCTTCGGTCCTTTAGCAATTTTTTGGGATATTTTACTCCGATAGTCTTTTCGTACGGCCTCCTCCCACCAACCAATACCGGAAGCGGTCATTTGACCGCTGCACTACTCTGTTGCGTATGTGAGTATTTTCGCCAGTCAAAATGTGCTGAAAAGTTTGTTCTACATCTAGTGAGTTCTTTTATTGAAGATAGAACATTCATTATCTAACTATTACATATTGACACATCGTATCTCCGTACAAGGAGCGCGTAAGTCGCATTGTTACAGCATACGACATAAAGCCCTTTTCCTTGATAGGTAGGGCAATCTTTACACATTGTATGTGGAAACGTTGCTTGAATAAATAGACTACGCATATGCTTCCAACATTTCGAACACCCTTTCATACAGTACATGAGTAGTAAACCGGACAAATATGGAGTTAAGTACTGGCTGGCTACTGATGGCAAGGTGAGATAAATCTTTAATGGCTTTCCGTATCTAGGGAAAGATGAGACAAGACCAGCAGACAGATCTTTTTGCGTCTTGAACTCTTTCTAGATGAGGAGAGAAATGTCACGACGGACAATTTTTTTACATCTTTGAATCTAGGCATTCAGCTGAAGAGACGGAACACCAGCATTCTTGGCACTTTAAACAGACTTATTGTTAGAAGGGAGGTACCACCGTCAGTGAAAAATCCTTGAGACCCTTTGTACAACACAGACATCTATAAAACCGATAATATCACCCTGACGTCTTACAAAGGGAAGGTAAAAAATAATGTGCTTGTCCTCAGCACACTCCACAATGGTGTTGTTATTGATGAAACTACAGGGAAGAAGACACGAGAGACAATAAGATTTTACAACATCACTCAATGTGGTGTCGATGTTGTGGACCAGATGTCCCGTGCATGTATTTTACAACATCCTAGAATTAGCTATGATCAAGGCTCATACGTTGTACAATATGGTGACCGATTGCAAAGTCTCACGACGCTCGTACATCATCAATGTAGCTAGAGAATTGTCTGCTCCATACAAAAGTACGAGGCCACAAGCTACCACTCAAGCGCAGCAGGGTGAATCCAGCATACACATCAGCTCCTCCGGCACTCGAAAGCAATGTCAAGTTGGATGCTGCAACAGAAACGAAGGACTCGTGCACATGATGCAAGAAATTTGCGTGTGGGTCTTCCCTAAGTAAGATAAGAATCTGTGTGAAATGTGCAGGTGCACCGAGTACTTAGTAAGATGTCTCCTTAACTGGACATATCTCTATCCTATCTGTAGAAGAAACGTTGATTTTTGTTATTTTTCATACAATTAAAATGTGTATAAAGTGTTAGCAAAACAAAAATAAAGTTCCACTTCCCTCTGTGTTCATGGAATTTCCCTTATCTTCTATCATTGACGATCACCGACTTTTGGCAAGACCCAAGTTTTATTCTTTAGGTTTATAATTTTTATCATTAAACACAACTTGCAAGTTAAAATTGAATTGTATTGACTTTAATTTGTGTTTTCAACCGATTTAAAGACGTTTTATGTCCCAGTTTATGAAAAGTGACTAAGAAATAAAACTTCATTCTTTTTGTGAAAATTGTTTTTGCAGTGTACATCCTAATTGTACAATTGTACTGTACCCAAGTGTCTATAACATCAGGATACAATGAAATAAGGCAAATAGTCATTAATAGTAACGAATTCAGCACATTTTCACGCCTAATAAGTAAGAAAGTCGCCAGCGGTCAATTGACCACCGCCGCTACTTACAGGGAGGTGGCTGACTCCGGTACTCCTAGTGTTAAAGAGAATCGCACTGACGAGGGATTTAAAAATTGCTGGATGAGGTAAAAGGATTGGTAATTTGATTACGAAGGTATAGATGAAACACCATTGAGCACTGAGCAGAAGTAATAATAAAATTTTCAATGCAATTTTATACGCTCTATCGAATTCGTTACAAAATATGTATGACCTATTAAAAATCACCGTGACGCATTTAATTTTCTCTGCAACTTCAGCAAAATAAAAAAATCTGATGTGGCCAACACATGTTCTCCATATTTAGGGTATAGAGATATAAATTAATATGAATAGCATTATAAGGCAAAGTTATTATTTCGTATTGTAAAATAATACTGTCGTCCTTATTGCCGTAAATTACGTTTTGAATATGTTTACAGAATTCACCGCTATATGGTGGCGCTGTATGCTGGAAATTACGAAATGGAAGGTTCTGTAAAAATTTGTTTCAAACAAAACTTTGAAGAAATATTATTCTCTACAACTTTGGTCCTCAAGAAGATTACCAACAGCAATGTTTTTAAGGAGATATTTGACGTAAACCGAAAAACCCGATTATTTATAAATAATTCCTAAATAATAATTGCTATGGAAAATTGTTTCAAATGAAAGCTGTAGGAAATTACATTCTCTATAACCTTTGTATCAAATTGCATATACAATAATTGTGTATGTGAAAAGTTGAGTAACGATAAATTAATCGACAAGTTTTCTAGCATGAAAGCACGAAAAATTCAACTTTGATTCAATGAAACCGGTTTCAATGTCCTAATTTATATTTCCTGTTGAATTTTTGTTCTTTTATACGAATATGTACATATGACTTTTCTTTCCCAAAAATAACTTATAAAAATAAAAATTACCGTATTTACTCACATATAAGCCGCCACCGCATATAAGCCGCAGCCAGGGTTTTTCAACATTGAAAATATAAAAAAACATCCCTCTATATAAGCTGCGTTTTGAACTCAGAAATATGGATACAGTCGGAGGCTCCGGAAATTTTCTTATTTGCTGTCCAATTGAAAAGTTACGGGGTAGAATAATTGAAGTTACGAGTGCATTAAAATGTCGATTTTCACAGCTGACCCTGCCGGGTGAATGACGCAAGAGATTCGTGAGTTGCCTCTTACGCGGCCACTGCAAACAAAGGAGAACTATGCATAAAGAAATAATCGAAAATTTCCCTACCGCATATTTCAGTGCGTACGTGTCAAAAAATGTCACGCAACTGGTCCCGTGGCTCACTGAGTGCGCCGTTGTGTTGTGTGGAAAACGCGAATGTAAACATTAATAATAACGATAATGGCCCAATAAATTCATGAAATAGGCGAGGAACTGCGCGCGTACACAATCGCGGTGACTACGAGACATCGAGAAAGGAAGAAGTTTCGAAAAAAATGTCGCGGGGTGATCGGTACTTAAGCGATCGTTCGCGGATACGCGAATTTCTGCTTCGCGAATGAAAAGACAGGTACTCAAAATGAAAATCGCGGATACGCAAATTTCGCGAATGGCGAGAGATTACTGTATGTCTTACGACTTCTAATGGAAAACGACGTAAACGTGGAAATTGTGATCGTAATGTGAGTATATCTCACTTTAAAAATGTTTTTCCTTCGTATTCGCGCATAAGCCCCACCCCAATTTTTCGAATAAAAATGTAGGCGGCTTATATGCGAGCAAATACGGTATGTATTTAAAAATGATAATAATTTTTAATCATCAGATTTTTTTTATTATATTAGGTATTTAATCTACCCTTATATGGTTATAAAAACAGAAATCAATTCTGGCTTATACATCAAATTCATTATCCTGAAAATATTAATTTCTTCTCTTATTTGGGAAAAAATGGGGATGGGGGCGCTTCCAAATGACGATGCATCGGGTCATCAATGTAACTAGAGCAGGCCGTGTTCGCATGCTACCCTCTATCTAACCGTTGATTCCACCCTCACTTCCTCTCACCCCCTTTTTCTCCTCTATCTCGCCCGCCTGTCTTCGATAATTTGATCACCGCTAATTACCTTGCCAACATCCCGTTTCGCGTCGTGCTCCATCCCCACGCGTTGCAGCTTCCTCATTCCCCCCCCCCCCCCCCCTTACCCTACTCACGTCGCCCCGCATTCGTCCTGCCCACCTCCAAAGCCTCTTCCTTCATTTCTGCTCGTGTCGCCCACTCCACTTAATCATGGAAACTCCTCCCGTCAAACAATCCTCACCTGCTCTTTTTCTGTCTGCATGTAACCACGGCCGATACCGCCAGAAAGTCTCAGCAGCAATCATATTACCGCTGTAAATTCAACCGGAATATTTAGGTCAACGAAGCATATATGCATTACGGTGGGCTGAAAAAAGGAAAAGTTTTCAGATCGAAGCGTAATAGTGCGGAAAAGTTGCCTTTGTTGAATAGAAGACGAGCGCAAAATTTTTTTCAAATCGGTCAATATCTGACCCTCGCGCATCGCGTTCAAAGTTTCGAAAATTTGAACATTTCTACCCTTATTTCTGTAATTTTTTAAAATTATTCCTGACAGGAATATCTTGCTATATGGTGTCAATATATGATGTTTTGGCACTAAAAGGTCATTTTCAGTAGTCACGGACGGAACGTTCAGAGCATAGCGTCTGCAACGAAAGGATACATTGGGCCTCCCCTCCACACTCCACTCCCTTCCAGAAGACAATGCAGTCGAACCTCATCTGTGAATTTGAAGATGAAGTAGATAGTGTTGGTGGGACGTACGTTTCATCTGTACCAGGGGTGGGGAACCTGCGGCCTTTTGTGGTACCCAGTGTGGCCTTATGCAGTGTAGCCGTGCGATCCGGGTGGACGATCCAGCAGGGCGCCACCTACCCTTTGAGGTAGGTGAATCAGTAGTCGACTAAGGTCTCCTTTTTGTGTTACTCTGAAGGAAATGGGGAAATCCGAAACCCTAACATGGGTCAACATCCCAGGAAAAATTTCCTCTTTTATGGCCCAGGGTTGCTGGAATACAAACAATAGCGGCAAAAGATCAATACACCATAGGGGTAGCGAAGAGGAGGACACTTACTGCGGCCACTGCTTATCTGGTACGAAATGAGACGACCTTTCTGGGGCGACAATCCTTGAACTAGGTGCCGTTGACCTTCTCCACGAATCCTTTCTCTGGAAGAATACTAAATTCTTACCCCTTTTCTTTTATTTATCGAGTTTGGGAAAACCCAATCTCTAAGTACAGCTTTGCCAGAAACCGATTCTATTTATTTCTTTAAAATTGTTCTCCTTCGTGCAAATACATATTCGCTCTTAAATCTCCCTGGGTTCTTGTTGGGGTAGGATCGCTGCCGCTCACTTCATTTTAAAACGAAAAGGAGTTAAAGCTGAACATCTTGTATACTTCGTTCTTCAACTAAGAGATAACCAGAAAAATTGTCAGATCACTTCTAAGCACCCCGGGCTCGACCCCAAAAATTCCCAAAAATGCCTACTTTCCTATAAGAATAACACTGAGGGCACATTGAAAATCATTTTAGGGGACTTCCCTTTGTCGCATTGAAATAAATTTTGGTGTAACGTTAGCAGTGCACCAAATCTATCAGTTGACGATATCACTTTTTCATAAAAAGGCCCAGGTTCGACTCCAGATGACCCCCATTATTTCCCATAAGAATGCATGTCCAGCCAAATATACCTAGCCGATTTATGAGATTTTCAGAAATTTTAGCCCTATATGACATACCACCAGAAAAATTGTCATCTTTCTCCTAAGTGCCACGGGTTCGACTCCAGAAATTCCTAAATATGCCTATTTTCCCATAAGAATAACATTACGGATGAGAACCATTTTAAAAGAAAATATCAAAGGATTCTTATATTTATCGTCGAATATAGCTTTAGATTCGAAATCGCCCAAAGTTTGCTTAATTCGATATTTAATCAAAAAACCACTTTTTTATTTAAACGTTCGGTATACTACCAATAGTACTGTCGTACTCGGGATCCTCATTATTATCTCGCCTAGATGACGCATAGCATACTGATAGCAAGATCAGATACGGTGCCTTTCATATACGACGGTGAATCAAAAAGTTCTCAGAAAGATTAAGTAAAAAATGTCACAAATACAAGCTTATTTTTTGAAATAATTATTATATGTGATGCTCAATCTTAAGTAAATCAATGTGTATTAATATTTGGTGAGTTTCAAGAAGAGATATCTACATTGTGATAAAGACAGTGGGTACTATGTGCTCTAAAGCGTGATTGAAAAAGTTGCATATGGGTATTCAATTTGCGAGGACCGTATCCATTGAATTTCATTAGTGGAAACGTATATAAGCACTGACAACAAACCTTACAAATATATTAGAAGAAGCGCCTGTATGTATGTGACGCACAATCCAGAGTGCGGCCTGATGAGATCTCCTAAGGATGAATTTTGGCTTCTGATTGAAAAAGGTTCCCCACCCCTGATCTGTACCCTTTTTATTACTGTTATGGTCGATTTCTCTTTGAAATTTGATGATGGGTGGATATCATCAAAAAGAACGATGTCCTTAGAGTAATTGAGTGTTTGAGACCTACTGTTACACTCTGAACTGGCAGATGCGCAGCGGACAAGCCCTCGTTCTTTCCTGAGAATTGTATTGGTAAGTTTTTCAGTTTCCTGCATATCTACTTGACCAATTTTGCCAATTCTTTGGTTTCTTTGATCATACATCAATCTCTGCTCAATTACAGGAATCTTCTTTGATTTCTCACAGAAGCAGATCATAGAAATCGGGCATTTACTTTTACAACTGTCAGGTGTTTTTTCACAGACACAAGTCAGAGTCATAGGGCACTTGCAGGCTGCTACGTCGAAAAGTTAAAAGCTTCCTGCTTGAATTTTTCCAGCTTGCTCTGATAATTGTGTTTATCTTTGTCCCTATTATATGACTTTCTCAGATTGTAGTATGTTTTATGATATTCATTAATCATGTGTAAAATTCTTTGCTCAGAAAGGGTGGGAATAGATGCCATATCAAACAAACCTTTGACTTTTTTGGCCACCACACCTGCTAAAACAGAAAAGTTGACTGCAATGTAGATGGCCTCCAAATCTAACTTGAACCTTTCTTCAAAACAACATCGCAGAACTTCCTCATATGGAGGAAGTTTAGATGAAGGCAAATCTTTTGGATGACCATATATAGGACAGGCGAATGACTTCCTTGTGAAATGCTTCCGTGGCTCCTCCATGGATAAGCAATGCCACTAAACAACAGAGAAAATAGGACTGGTAATTGGTAAACCAACCTGATGGATGACTCCTAGCCTATCAGTCAAACCAAGAGGCAAAGCGAAGAAAGCAGTGCGAAAGAGAACCTCAAACGAATGATCGAGAGTGACAAGACAGAACTTGCGTCCGCACTCGCTGAGAGGTGAATTAACAATGACGCGGAAACTCGCGGAGATGCTCTTTGACAGGTCGCGACCTGTCGTTCGGCAGTGGGAGGGAGTGGAGTGTGGAGGGGAGGCCTAATGTATCCTTTCGTTGGAGACGCTATGTTCTGAACGTTCCGTCCGTGACTACTGAAAATGACCTTTTAGTGCCAAAACATCATATATTGACACCATATAGCAAGATATTCCCGTCAGGAATAATTTTAAAAAATTACAGAAATAAGGGTAGAAATGTTCAAATTTTCGAAACTTTGAACGCGATGCGCGAGGGTCAGATATTGACCGATTTGAAAAAAAATTTTGCACTCGTCTTCTATCCACCAAAGGCAACTTTTCCGCACTATTACGCTTCGATCTGAAAACTTTTCCATTTTTCGGTCCACCCGAATATGCATACACACATGTATTCGTGTATTTGTCGAAGGAAACCCAGTGAGCACTTAAGAGGGAGTTGTCGGAGAGTTGTGCCTCTCTTGTTCTGACTAAGGGATTATCCAGAAACCTCCATCAACGTCTAGATATCTGTCTCTTCGACATGGGCGGCCCGATAAATTTTGGCGCCTCGGGCGAGATACCAATACAGCGCCCTTATTCATAGATGTTTGTTGAGATATTTACAGAATGTAGGTTAATTTATTCATCGCTCTGTAACATTTATTGATAAGGAATAAATAAAAAGACTTTCCTCATGATTCTGATGCCCAGATGTGCATGAAATTTGGTAGATAGATAGGTATAGTGACAAAACCGACAGAAAAAAATCTAAAATTTCAAACGTTTATTTTCTTGGTCGTTAAAAAATCCTAAATTTTAAACAAATATTTCATGGTTTAGGTACTTGTAAATAATCTACAATGCTAAAAAAATTTCAAACGGTAGAATGTGCCAAATAACGTAAAAGGAATTATAGAAATTTAAAAATATTTATTTATTTAGCCGTTAAAAATTCATAAATGTTAAAAAAAATTACCAATGTTTATGTACTTTCGGTCGAGATAAGAAGTTGAGAATTTTGAAAAAGTTAGGAAATAGAGTCCCAGCGGTAAATAACATTGAAAATTTCATTAAAGTTTGTTATTGTCACCGTGAAAAATTCATAAAATTTAAACAATTCAATCGATATTAATGCATTTCTAGAGGTGCTAGATCGATGAAATTTTGCAGAAATGTGAGGTATTCGTAACGAACGATGGAAAATCTATAAAATTTTTATAATTATAAATTTTAGGTGTTGTTTTTACCCTAATATTGCCCAAAGAGAAAAACGTAAATCGGTGCAGAGGTGCGAACTTTTGCGTTTAAAAATAATTTACGGCTCTAACTCTATATTAAGTTGAGATAATGTGCTTGCAGAATGCAAGCACATATTATAGTATAAGATATAGACGCTTCTAAAATAGAATATAGGAGGAGGAGGGTACCAATTATGAGGCATTTCCAGATGAGCTAGATGCTTGAAATTTGGAACAAATATAGGTTTTTGGCCAACCCCGAAGGAACAAATTTAAAACTGTCGAAATTCCAATTTTGAGGTGTTATTATGGCCTCTTTTTTGCCCCATAAGAAAACACGTAAATCGGTGTAGAGGTTTTTATACTTGCCTTTTAAAATTACTTCTCCTCAAGTTTCGAACTCGGGACTTGCACTATCGTAAACCTTAATAATTCTAATTTCCTATTTTTTAAGACTAAATTCAAATCCGATTAGAATTAGCGTAAATATTTAGCTTTCATGGAAAAAAATGGGAAATTTTCTGGGTTCCAAGAATTGACTGTCATGGCAACGAGCTCAATGCTTGCATGGGTAAGCTTTTAAAGGGAATCAGAGACTTATATTACAATGCCATTAATATTAAACTAGGACCAATGGAAGAAATCCGATGTAAAAACTCGAAATATTAAGAGCTGCTTTGCACCATTTTTGCCCTATACGAGGATAAAAATTATAAGGAACATACAGATGAGCTAGAGACTTCAAAATTTGGCACGATTATAGAATTTTGATCACAATCGAGGGAAAAAATCCGAAATTATAAGAATTCCCATTTTTTGGGGCCTATTTCGTCCAATTTTTGTCCCGTTCGTGGTTAAAAATTATGTGACACTTTCAGATGAGCTAGAGACCACTAATTTGGCAAGACTTTAGGTTTGTTGTCACGATCTATGAAGAATGTCTGATATTATAAAACTTTCAATTTTTAAGTTGCCATTTCGCTCCATTATTTCCCCATACGATGATCAAAATTGTGATATTCTAGAGGAGCTACAGACCTGAAATTTTACACAGTTATATGATTTTGTACAAAATCAATGGGAAAAATTGGAAATTATGAGAATTCTAAAAGTTAAAAATGCTTGCAGGGTCGGCGAAAGACATTCTGGCCCCCTAGGCAAACATATTTTTGCGCCCCTACTCCATTCTAAATAGAATCTAATAGATGAAATTTTATTTTATCGTTAATTAGATACTTACAGCACCGTTAAGTCCAGTACAGTATCACCGGTGTGTTATATAATATTAATAAAAATCGTTTTTACTAATAACTAATATTATCATCATTGCTAAAAACGATATAAAGGGATTCTTTTGATTCAAATTAAATAAAATACTAATCCAAAATCGTATATTTACAAAGAGAGCAAAATGAGGAACAAACAATATTAACCCTTAACTGGTGACCATGTGTCTGACGGACACTGCGAGTTTTTTATTGCCTTCGCCTGCTTCAACTTTATCTTGCATCGATTTAAAAATCCGTATACCCTCAAAATAGTGTATTTAAAGTCAGCACTAGAAATATACGATTCTTTATGTTTAACAGAATTTTTATTTTTAATATCAAAATTTTTACTGTCTGTGTGACCCATGGTTACCAGTAACGTTATACTGCGAAGCCACTATTTAGTCTGACACCAATGCGTCAGAATAAAGTGTTCACTGTATACAGGTGATCTCTATGAATAGTAGGTCAACATATCACGTTAGAATATAATAAATATAATATGCATCACCACCACATTGTCCAAAATTACAACTGAATCCTGATTTGTAGATGTAATTTTTATTGAAGAGGTTCACAATTCCACGTTGCGATAATCCATATTATTGCTTGCAATGCATTATTACTTTAGCAAATTTTGGTCTCACTAGTAGTATTTTTATGATACACTTTTGATATTAGGTGTTTATGTACCTATCTACCGTTATTTCACCCTAAAATTTTATATAACCCTTTGATAAAGTCATTCAGCTAAGGATGTAATACTATTCTCACTTGAGGCAACGAAAGAGCTCAAAAAGTATTACAATAATACTTTGGTCATAGAGGAGTTGTTATCACGACGACAAAGTTGCTGTATGGCTCGTAATATGTACCGAAAGAAATACCGATAAACCCGAGATAATTAAATTTTACAATCAGACAAAAGGCAGAGTCGATTCATTGGATCAATAGTGCGCTACATTTTTAACTAATCGCCGCACTAGAAGATGGCCTATGGCCATATTTTACGCAATTCTCAACATTGCTTCAGTAATTGCTTACATTATATTTAATTCATTTACAGAAAATACCAAAATAACGCGACTAAATTTCACTAAAGAACTGGAAAGACTACTTATTGAACCTCAGTTGAACAAAAGATTGCAAAATACTAAATTACCAAGAGAATTTCGACGGATCCTAAATAGAATTTAGAAAAAACCGGTGCCCCCGCCGGAAAAAGTGTCTAGCGACCCAAAAAAGAGAAAAAGATGTGCTTCTTGTGCATATAAAAAAGACAAAAAACCTATCTACAATGTTTATCATGCGGAAAGTCGTGTTATGTTACAGAAATCGCACGCCACCAGTAGAGGGTTAATAACAATGAATGTAGAGAAAACGGTAGGAGAAGAGCAGACTGATCAAATACGTTGCATTACAGTAAGTAAAAGCGCCATTCTACGATTCCATCTATTCATAACGTTAGCACTTATTTGTTTACCCGCTTTTTTTGTCAAGGTTATAACGACAACGTATTACCCCCTAACATTATTTCGCTTCCAATCTTTTTTATTTTCACTAAAATGTGCGGGAACGAGAGGGAGGAGTATCGGTGTTTACGCTCGCTACCTGATGAAGTTTCTCACTGAAAATAGATTTATAGGTATCGCAACGGAATGATATAGAATTCACTCTCACTCTTTTAAGAGAAAAAAGGGAATAAATATATATTACGTGCATAAAAGTATCCTGGCATCAAAACTTTTGCTCTTTATGGCGCCCTCCATACCAGGGCGCCCTGGGCAGTTGCCTCTTTTGCCACCCCGTTCCGCCGGTCCGGACTACAGGGGTCGGCAACGTTTTTCTGTTGGGTGCCACTCTGTATCAATATTCGTAATCCGTGACCCCTCACGCGTGCCTCCCTTAAATTCGTTTTTTCCGTAAAGCTTACGAAAAGCGGTTCTTATAATATAAGGAATCCTGAATATAATGCGGTATTATTGAAATACAAAATAAAATGGAAATAAAAGTGAAATTATATTAAAAATACATACTTTTCGCAATTATTCTCTGAAATATCGTGCCACTTAAAATCACTTCCCGTGCGACTCAAATTCTCTTTGTAACCGCGTATGCTCATTTCCTTCTGCCTGCGACTCGCCATTTAGATCCAGATGCATCTTACTGCCCCTTCCTTTTTCTTATGCAATTAAACCGTGCTTGGTAGCTGCACTCCCATCCACCTACCCCTATCATTCTCTCCCCCACCTCTTCTTCCAGCAAAAACCCTCCTTCCCCCCTTTTCCGCCGTTCTCTTCTATCCATAACCGTATTTTAAACCCATACCTATTCTCTCCCTCCTCCTCCTCCCGCCCACTTCACTTAAATCTTTCCCCTGCTTTCCTCGCGACCCTCTTTACCCTCCCTTTGTTTTCAGATACGTCTCTTCACCAGCCTCCTCACCCCCCTTCCCAAAAAAACTCATCCGTTGTATCACCTCACGCTCCGAAACTCTTTGTTAAATATACATCGCGGCCATATTGTTTTTTTCATCGTCCTGGATTCCTATGTTACGCCGATAAAAATGACGATACCGCCGAAAAAAAATTCAATTTCTGTAAAGAGATATGACCAAAATCACGCGGATATGCTTTACAAGAGAGAATATCAATAATCCAACGATAATGGAATCAGACTTTGGCACAATTCCAAATGATGGTTCAATTAATTTCGTCCTCTGTCCCTATTAAATTATTTACTATAAAATATTATGAATGGAGGAAGAAATTGAATATGCAATATGACATAAGATTTCAGATTCCAGTGGAACCATGGGAAGAGAATGCTGTACCATAGTACAATGGATCCATATTGGTGATCCTAGCATCCCTGGTGATAATTTGCGCACTATTACACGTGTTGAATACGAATTAAAATAGAAAAATGAGTTTCCTTGGGGCTAATAAATTAAGTTTATACCTTAAATCACACAAAATGGCGACCAAGATTTATTTTTTTCAATATGTGCTTACAAAGAATATGGTATTGTAGTACATACATGATCCAATAAAGATAATGCTCTTGAAATGGAAAAATATTCGACAGCGTCAATGTATTTAATGCTGTTCAGTGACATAGGTACCTGAAAATCTGAGGGGCCCCCTTAGCAAATAATATGCCCCCCCCCCTTATGGATACCTTAGTACGGTTTGAAAGATTGCCCCTCCCCCCCGCATTGCGGGGGCTATCAGTACGCCACTGATGCTGTTATATATAGTGGTTAGGGTGGAAATAACATGCATGAAATGAAGCAATTCTTTCATGAGATGACAAAATAATTTGTATACAGTAAAGCTGAAGAACAATTTCGTATCAGAGACACATGTATCCTACTCTGATGAAAAAGACAATGCTCTGTATATGTTAAATATCTATACAACTAAGAATTCATCAAAATGCACCAAGTTACTTATGTTTTCCTGTAAATTACAACTAATGAAGTGATTTATTGAAACTGAATTGATTTTATTTTTTAAAATTCTTTTCGTAAATCACAATAAAGTACAAGAGACTTAAAAAATTACAAATGTAATTTGAAGCTTATAAAATGTCAGTTTTATAGGTTTTAGTTTGTTTCTTTATAAGGCCAATATAGTACTCGATGTGTGCAGTATTTTTTAAATTGCAGGAATAAAATTCATTCTAATCAATCGTGGTCACAAAATTGACAGTGTAAATATAGAAATTATGAAAATATAGCAGTGACCAATGTATCATACAGTCTAAGACAATAGTGTACATAGTATAATGTGCTGAAATATTCATGATAAGTGTGCTAAAATGATACTGAAATGGAAAGAAGGGAAAAAAGAAACCACCGTGTAATGTATTTTTCTCGGCAGGCACCTGCACACGAGCCTTTAAAGGCTATGCAGGACCTTATTGTGTATTCTAATGGAAATGAGAGAGAAAGTAAGTGGGTGGGAAGGATGCATCAAACAAACTATTTGGTGAGGAGCCCATACAAAAGCCCTCTAATTTCTATTCTCAACATTAAGTGAAAAATTGTTGTGCAGACACATAAAAAAATTACTTAGTGTAAACATAAATTAAATTGTATACTGTATGAACATCAATGTAATCACTTTACAATGTAACAATAAACAATATTATTATTTTTTTAAATTACTTGATTTTATGAACCAGTGTCAATTAATATTTTTATGCATTCTTATGTATTGTAGTATCTGATAAAGTGAAAAATATCTGTTGTGATGCTGTGATGTTATGCAATGGGACTAAATGCTGTGAAGTGGCATGCCATCTTAATGTATAATACAACCATATAATGATGTTATTTTGATAATGTGTATTGACAAATTATGCAATATGACTACGAACAATTGCATGTTGTGACAAAGAGAAGTGGAGAAGAATTAGGATTAGAATAGCATTAATTTTTGCAGTAATATGTACTGGTAATGGGGATCATCTGATGATCAAGGATGTTGTTTTAATGTATTTACTTGATATTGACATGGTAAAGTAATAAGTCTATACCAAGCCTGCATAGATCATATTGACTATAGAGGAGCTATTGATAATATTGCAAGTATAATTATAGGTAATAATACTGCTGACCACTACATAATTAGAATTATAATTAATAACTTACCTAAAATAATTACAAATGTAAGGCCCAAAAAATAATATTTGATAATACAGTAAACCTTTGATTTTACGAAATAATATGGGGAAGTGGTATCCGTTAAAACCAAATGTCTGTTAAATGGTGAATGGGAATTTTTTTGAGCCCAAAAACACTCTTGTATATGAGAAAACCTGCTTTACTGATAGTGCATAATGATAATTACTCACTAAAATAATACTTTACTGTAATAAATTAAATATTTAATCTTTTTTTTACAAAATATCCCAAACGCTAACACTTGTGAAGGCCAATTCATGTGCATGCAAGACAATGCCTTATGCACAAAGAGAACTCGAACAAAGAGGCTGAGTTAACCACTATGTTTGAGCAGGCTCTATTACGTACAATGTACACTACGGTGTACTACATCGTCCGGACTGATTCGCCAAACAATGCCCCATTTTTGAGGCAATGTCCATTATTGCCTGAAATTCGCACAAAACTCAGAACCAGCAGATTTTGTCCATTAAAACCAAAGTCCACTAAACCGAGGTCTGTTAAATCGAGGGTTTACTGTAATATATTACTAGAAGAAATTAATAAAACCCAAAGGACATAACTGCATAATAATGAAGATCCAATTGAACTATACACAGAAATTAAAAGTAAATTTAAGTACAGTTATGAAAAAGCAAGCATAATGAGAAACAGAAAACTGTATAAAAAAGAATGGATCAATAAGAAACTTGCAACTGAATAAGGAAAAAGAGATAAACTATTTCAAAGATGGAAGAATTGCCAATCAAATAGTAATTATAAATATGAATACAAGAGGTATAGAAATAAATTGAAAACATTAATAATAAATACCAAAAGAAACTATAATCTCAATAAATTTGAAATGTGTAAAAATAACAAAAGAAATCTGGAAACAAATAAAAGAACTAAATGGGGAAGATAAAAGTAATACCAATGATGAAGTTGTAATAAAATACTTTGGAAAACAATATACAGGAAAAGAAATAGCAGAAGTCTTCTCTTACAGAAGAAATAAAAATGTTACAAAACAACCATAAAATATTATTTCATTTATTAGGGAATGGATTAACAATAGCATTCATTATGGGATAATATCCGATGACTTGAAAACCAGCATTATTAGACCCATATATAAGGATGGTGACAACAAAGACTCAGGAAATTATAGATTGTAATACTACCAACTATGATAAAAATTATAAAAAATCTGATGTGGCCAACACATGACTTTCTCCATATTTGGGGTATAGATATTTAAATTCTTTTTATGAATAGCATTATAAGGCAAAATTATTATTTCGTATCATAAAGTATTCAGTCGTCCTTATTAATGTAAATTACGTATATTTTGAATATGTTTACAGGAGTCAAAGCTATATGGTGCTGTCGCTGTATACTGGTATTAAGAAAATCAAAATATCTCCGAAGTGTATGGTTCTACGAAAATTTGTTTCAAACAAAACTTGGAAGAAATATTATTCTCCACAACTCTTGTCCTCACGAAGATTACCAAGAACGATGTTTTTAAGGAGAAAACCGAAAAACCGGTTATTTATAAATAACTCCTAAACAATAACTACAATACAAAATTATTTGAAATGAAAGTTGTAGGAAATTACCTTCTCTATAACATTTGTGTAGAATTGTAAATACAATAATGACATTTTAACGAATAAATATTGCAATAACCGAATCGGGTTTCGAATAAACCTCGACTTCCGGTTACCCGTTATTCTCCAAAAACTAATTAGCTCTTTATACTCCTGTTAAGATGTTATATATGATGTTTGGTAACGATATGGCACGTACTTTTTGAGTTAGAGCGCCCACAATAACATACACACACACACAGTCATCATTCCGAAAATAGTCTACACGTGTTCTAGGGACCTCAAAACGTGTATTTCCTTTGAAATCTCGAGGTCGATTTTTTTCGTGATCACAATACTTTTCCATTACTTCGTATGGAGAAAGTAATATATTGTGTTATATCAGTGCTCGGAATGCGCCAGAATGCACCGGAATGCTGCTTCGACTCATTACACACCGATGATACCGTTCCACTTCGTCAGACATTTAGAAAAATCGTCTTTATAACAAGTGTTCCGTTTCGTAAAAATTTCCATTCCACTACCAGTACAAGCGGTCCATTTCGTAACATTTTCCAATTTGAGTACTGGCCTAAATATAATAATAACCATGGTAAAAGACAATAATAATACAGTGTCCCCAAATGATTTAATGACATCCCAGGATATACAGCAATTGGTGAGAATTAAAGATGTTTATTTAAAAACTAAGAATTGGCAGTTGAAAAAATTAACAAATGTGTAATTTTGATAAAGTAATATTGTGTAGTGATATGATAATACAATACTGATGTACTATTTATGTAATAATGATATAATATTCATTCAATTATATAGGGTTAGCTAAAAGTATGGAACCAAGCGTTTATTATCATAAATATTAATTTTAAAAAAATCTTTAACAGGAGTTTAACCGTAAATTACAAAGAATCTTTCAGCATAAACAAATATTCCCTAATCACAACAAATTTCATAGTTATGACGTCGTCATCCAATTTTTCTAAACGGCACCCTGTATCTTACTTTCTCATATACGAAGTATATTGAGAAAGTATTGCTATCGCGAAAAAAATCGACCTCGAGATTTTCACGGAAACGTAAGTTTTAGGTGTACCTGAGCCCGAAAAAGTGGTTATCACAATGCCGTCTGTCTGTCAGTAGGTCTGTCCTAGGCTCTACAGCAAGGGTGTGCAAACCGTGGCCCGCGAGGACATTTAATGTGGTGAGATTGAAATATATATACTAAGCACAAGAATCGTCTGCACGTTAAAATAATTTTTCTTAGATGATTTTCGACTAATATTTAATCGGGTAAAACTTATGTCAAATATACATTGTCTGTCATTCTACGTAAAGATTTTTGCTAAAAAATTATTTTCTGCCTTGCTTTGAAGTCTTTGTTGCATCTTGCAATATGCTAAATAATCCTGTAATCGATAGCTCGCATTAATAATACCTCAGGAAATACGATTAAACAGTTTGATCTTAGGTTTCCGCGGTGTTTGCCTGCAATGAATTCCATTTTTCTTGTTTTCATGAAGAAACAGTGTAATGAACATAATTAAATTTTACAAGCCGAATAAAAAGAAACTGTATGTGCTCAACTGAGTCGAAATATCTCTTCTTTGAAAATTTTTAACTTTCTCACGTCAATATGTACGTACATATTGCTCCAGTAGAGTGGCAGCCTTTAGATTTACATTGTTTACTTCTCCAACAGAGCATATAATTAACCACACATACTAGGAAACCTATTCTCTTCCAAAATAGCTACTGTATCACAACGTTAATCAGGCCCTTGTTAGAAATGTAACTCGTGCTACGAGTTTATCCTAAAGCACATTCATAATAGCGTGCGTGGTCGTATCAAATTAGTTGATGTACCTACTTGTATCGTACACGTGCTGTCATCATAAAGCAAATCGTGTGTTACGCTTGCAGAATGAATACTCAGAGAAAAGAGGAGTAGAAAACGGGGGTAGAATTTTTAAAAAGGCTTGGATGGAGAAATATATTTTTGCGGAGTTTAACTTAAATGTCATGAAACAGTTGCCGTATTTAAAGAGTACAATTTAAAACGGCATTTTACATATAAGCATGAGGGACTTTTTACAAACCTATCATTGGATGCAAGAGTGAAAAAGGCCGCTGATTTATTATCACAATTGAGAAAACAACAAAGAGTCTTCACGTCACGGAATAACTTGCAAGAAGCTGCGACTCGCGCAAGTTTTACTGTGAAGTTCAGTAAATCGTTTTCAGACAGTGAATTTGGTAAAATATGTATGGTCGATGTGGCTGAAACAATGTGTCCTGATCAAAAGACAGATATTGAAAATATTAGTTTATCCAGGAGAACAACTGTCCGTCGTGTAGAAGAGATAAATAACGATTTGTATGACCAGTTGAAGCTAACAGGTAAATCTTTCGTCTAGTATTCGCTAGCTCTGGACGATAGTACCGATGTAAGAGACATAGCACAGTTACTTATTTTTATAAGAGGAGTGAAAGAAATTTTCGAGGTAACCGAAGAATTGTTATCCATGGAGCCTATGAAAGACACAACACGGGTAGAAGATATTTTTGGAAGAGTGTCAGAATCCCTTGAGAGATTGAATTTGCCGTGGAATAGATTGATCAGTGTCACTGCTGATGGTATCCTAATTTGACAACGAAGAACGTTGGACTACTGAAAATAATTAGGGATAGGGTGAAGGAAACATTTCCTGACCGAGATATTCCGTTTCTACATTGCATTATTAATCAGGAGGCACTATGTAAAAATGCTCTTCGTATGGATCATGTAGTGAATACGGTTGTAAAAGTCGTCAATTTCCTTCGAGCAAGACGGTTGAATCATCGACACTTCGTCTCTCTGCTAGAAAATGTGGGCGCAGATAACAAGATATCCCATACCATTGAAGTGTTCCACGACTGAGCTTAGACAAAGTTCTGAAGAGCGTGTGGAACTTACAGGAAGAAATTATAATGTTTTTAAAAGTGTAAAACAGAGATAAAGATTTTCCAGAGCTGAAGGATAAAAATGGAAGGCATATCTCGCCTTTCTTACTGATATTATGGACCATTTAAATAACCTAAACATAAAACACCAAGGCAAAACAAAATTATTCATGAAATGTACTTAGAAATTCAAGGTTTAAATTAAAACTCCTTTTGTATTCCAAACAATTTAAGAACGGGAATTTCGTTCACTTCCACCGTCTAGACAAGACTGAAGTGAATTCAATAACAGCAGAAGCATACAGCAACGTTTTTTATAGTCTACACAAAGAGTTCTGTCGCCGTTTATCAAGATTTTAGGAATTATAAAACGAAATTAACTTATTCTTCAATCCCTTTCTACCTATGTTGAAAAGGTATCTCCTGATCTTCAATAGGATATTATAGACTTACAGTGTGACAACATTACGAAAGAAAAATTTAAATCTGAGAGCCTCTTCGCATTTTTTTAAAGATCTTTGAAGCATGCAAAATTTTGTTACTTAAAAGACTTCGTAAGGAAAATGTTGGCTTTATTTGTATCAACATACATACGCGAACATACATTTTCTTTGATGAAGAGGAATAATTCGGAGTTGAGGTCGCAGGTGACTGACGAGCATTTGGCTGCTGTGTTGCGCATTGCCACGTCCGAAATGACTCCATACATGGGAAAAGGCCAAAGATTTTAAGCAGTTTCACCTCTCGTATTGATGGTGGTAAGTACAAAGTAAAAAAATTGAAATAATTCTTAATTCTATTCATGTCTAACTTATTAATAGTAGGGATGAATAACTGTCAATCGTTAAATTGGATTCGATAAAGATGATTCTTTGAAAAATTTCCACAAACATTCTGAAAAATAAACCGTCCTTATGAAAAAATCTTCTTCTGCAAAGTAATTTCACTAATGTATTGTATATTAGGTGCTGATTAATTGAAATGTAATACTGCATGTAATTCAGTATAAATGAATGTTTATACTTGTCGTTACATATGTTTGTTCAGCATAACATGCCTTAAAAATATTTGTCTCCACCATAGAAGTGAATTATTGGATGTCTTTACAAATTCATGAGAAAGACTTTGATGATTGAGAAGAATTTTGTTGCTATATTTTATTATTATATATCTGAGTTATACAATTCCAAATACCGTGTATTTCAATTTTCTATACACGTACCAATTGTTTTCCGTGTTTAATTTGTATCGCATTAATGAGATTATTCTTGTAATCCAATTACGGATAATAAGTGGTGTTTTTCTTTGAAAAAAGAAAGAAACGATAAAAGTGCTCGTCATTTCGGACGAAAAGTAAGGTGCATGCTCTCTGTTGTATGTGCTATGTTTGATTTTTGTATAACATATTATTACTTTCATTTTAACAAACCGGAGGCTGTAGTATAGCACAGCACAGCACAACGACCAGTGGGTCCAATTTTCACCTGTGTGGCGCCAGTGTAACTAATTCCCGGGAATAGCCGTAAAAGGATGTCTACAGCAAACGTAATGAATTTTATTTTAGTTACGATTTCTAGTGACCCGCCGAAAGATTAACAACTCCCTATATGGCCCGCCGCGTAAAAGGTTTGCCCACCCCTGCTCTAGGGCCTAAACACCTTTTTGTCCTCCAACCTGTCGCATCGATACTTTGTTTATCGGTATGCTTCATTATTGACTTTACCTTCCCTCACTATTCCCTCATCTCCTTTGCCGCCTGAATTTTTGCGTTTCCCGCCACCGCGTTCCCGACGAATCAATTACGACCATGCGCCGAATCCGAAGTACCGCCCACCGAAGTGCACGGATCTGTTTCCTCGCTCGCTCGGACTCGCATCTGTCTCGCGACCGCACGCTGTGTGATCCTCATTTGGCAGGTCGCTATTATACGTGCACATCAATCACCCAAGTTCATTTTCTCATCAAACGGATCGTATCGATCTTACAAAGGTAACTATCGTTACAATTCCAACCACCCTAACTCCAGGTACGTTTGCACTCGTGATTATTTTTGTCCTTCAAAACGCTGGTTAAATTTTGGGTTTTCTTTCTTAGCTCAACAGGTGAAAATGTCCTGCGACGGGTCTAATTATCGCGGATGTTTTCAGCCATGCATAACATTCACGGTGACCCGAGAGATAAGTGACGAATACCTGATATTCCACTTTTGTGTACAAATTTGTTGGTATACATTGATATGCCAGACTTTTAGGCTGAGGCGTCTAACGTTTCGGCAAATATTAACAATGTTGAACACTTTATTTGTACGCAATTCTACCAACTCTCGTTTATGTTTTCTGGTGGAAATCAGCTTACATCCAACCCCGTCCATACGATTAAGACTACGTTATATACGTAGGTAATGTTCCGAAAATAAGGTGGTGTGATTCAGGAAGAATTTTCTTTCATTTTCCTCTTTCCATGCTTACTAATCTACCATCTCTATATCCTCCCCCATGAGACCACTTTCTTCACATTCGCCCCTTTCCTTCTTCTGCTATCCCTGTTCCCTTTACTATTTCCCCTCCACATTACCCCGTTACCTTTTAACCATTTCTCCGCTTACCCGTTCTAACAAACCAACTCCTTCCAAATCTTTCCAATTCCTTCTCCATCCATCCCAAACCCTCTCCTACCCTATGACCTACTTAAGACTCCCTCCGATTCCTCCATTCAAATAATTCGTCGCCTTTTTCCCTCTTCGCTCTCCCCACTGTTTCCGCTCACGTCGTTATCTTCCTACTCACCATTCAATCCGCTTTCTCCACGTCCCTCACCTCCTTCCTTCCTTCCCTCTCCGCCGCCTCCTTCCTCTCTACTATCTTCAATTGTTCCAAAATCCAATCCTCCTCCTCTCTCCGATCTCTCCTTCCGCTTCATTTCCTCTCTCCTCCACTTCTCCTGCTTGCTTTATTAACACCAATTCCATTTCGAACTCGACCCCTTTCCTAGAATCCTTCCCTCCCGTTTCCTTCCCCTCCAGCCGTATCTTCTGTTCTCTCGTCACTCCCCCTCCCCCTTTTCCCATCCCTCTCGCAAGCTCGAGCTGTATCTCATATTACTCGCTCCCAATTATTCCTCAATTCCTCCCTTCTTTTGTTTTTCCTGACCCACCTCACCTCACTTCATTTCCGTGAATTTTTCCGATTTATGATTCAGTTACATCTTTTGTTATTGCGAAATTAATGTGTTTTCGATGTTTTTGTGTGGAACTTTTGTATTTTGTATCAGAGTTTCTGGTTTCCGAACTATTTAAGTTACATTTTTACAATACGTTAAGAGCAATGTGCGACATAGCATGGTTTTTGCGTGTATTGTTTCCTTTTCGCGCGTACTTCTCTACGAGTTAACTTAAAGGTACTAGCGTTTTTCGGTAAATTTTATAATTTATCCTCGAACTGTTATACCTTTTGGAGCTTTTTTGACTTGTTTTATCATTTCTGGTTTGATTTTAGGCGTTTATGTAGACAGACCTCTCCTACTATGCCAGCATTTTTGTAGGCTAATGAATATTTAAGATGATAATGTCATGTGTGATAAGTAAACCTCCATTTATGATGCACTGTGACAAAAATGATCATTTCAGTTTCTTTTCTTGTTGGACAAAATTATCCTACTTTTGTAAACATCTTCTGAGACAGTCCTGCAGCGAGCTTCAATCATCTGCCGTTACCTTGTGAAAAAAATAACCACTGTAACCAACATATCAATATCTTTGTGTATGGAATCCATATATGTTGAATTTGTTCAGTGCTTTAATATCTTACTGTGTATAATCGTTCCAGAAGGATGATGACTTATGTATGTTAGATCCATTAGATGTTACTCCTAGAACATGTAGGAAACTGTTGTTAAGTTATAATGAATTATGATGTGAAAGTTTTCTCAACCACTGATAGCTAAATATACTAAGTAAACAATGTCAAACATTCTCAGTGTAAAGGACTATAAAATTCTTACAACAGATATTCGATGTATAACATCATTATATATTAATTATAATGTAATTTATATGGTATGGTTTTCTTCATAACTAATGGTTAATTATAATAACAACTACAACGATGAATGTTTTGAAGGTGTTGCCTAAAATAATAACAGTGTTATAACAATTTTTTTGTAATTCAAAATAATTTTATTTAATTATTTTTTATAAAAATAAGAATATAACTTCCACTTTTATGGTGCAGCAATTATGGAATTCACGGATATCAAAATGGCACGTGAGCGATTGTTTAAAATCCCATAATAAGTGAAGTTATTCTTAATATGCTAATTGATTTTTTTAATGATTCTGTAAAGAACTAACACTTAGTCACTTCATGTTATATGGCTGTTGTATCTATCCAGAAAATGTAAATAAATTGTTATAAAACATGATGGCATGTGTTGCAAACACTTGTACGAGCTACAAAATGTGAGTGCATTTAAAATTTTAATAAAAACCTTCAGGATGATATTTCGATTTTATTTCTTCTTCGTAACACCTACCAACGGCAATATGATGCGTTTGGCGAGTTTAGAGGGGTAATTCGTATCTAAAGCATGTACAAATCTGCGAAGACCTTCGAAATCGCACATTTTGCCTCTTGTAAATGAAATATAATGGTTGTTTGCTAAATATCAGTTTACATTATCACCGAGTGGTGATAAAATTAATGTCAATTTCTGAGGTTAAAAAGAGGATCTTATAAGAAGTTTTTTTTAAAAAGAAGACGCAAAACTCGGGCCAGTAAATGAAAAATAAAGGAACAGTGTGCCTTTATGTGGAAAATTTAGACGGTAATAATCCTCGAATTTCATCCTTACAAAGTCTATATGCGGAAATATTAATAACAGATGAATACAAAGACAAAGGAAAGGGGATAAAGCTGGAAGCAAGAAGATGGGAATGAGAACTGAGTGGAAGAGAGAACGAGGGAGAAGGGAGCGTGAGAGAGAGAGAGAGAGAACCGGGGTAAAAAGAGGAGGGGTGCAGATGATGGGAAGACGAAAAAGATAAATCGCGCAAATGGGGAGGGTAGAGAAGGAGTTTGTAATGGAGGAGAAAAAAAATGATTCATGATTGAAGATAATGGCGAAATAGTCAGACGAGGATTAGAGAGAGGGTAAAAGAGAAGGGGTTAACGTTAAACGAGATGGTGAGCATTGATTGTTATTTCTATGCGTGCAGCCATATGCTGGGATATTAGAGATTTCTATAAAGCAAAGGAAAATGTCTCTCTACATAGGGAATCGAACCAGGGTCTGCTAAGTAGGTAGAGGAAAAAGAAACGCATGTACAGGTAGAACCAAGGATCTTGAGTAAATTTTGAAAAAAAAAAGAACGGCGAGAAAATAAACACGTAAAAATTTGGTGTTGAATACTTTAAAAACCACATCAAGCACATAAAATCCCGTGATATACGTGAGATTAATATGTGCACTTTTTCGTAAATGTATACATAGGCTCAGGCAAGGAAAGGTGTGAATGGGAAGTGTTACGGAGAGAAACGACGGCAGACTTGAGACATGAGAGTTTATAGACTATAAACTCTCCTGTAATGACTGTAACGCCATTTACATAGGGCAAACAGGGAGAAATTTCCACGTTAGGACAACCAAACATAGAAAATCTTTCTTACAAGGCTCCTTAAATTCACACTTTGCCAAACACTTACTCGAAAACAACCATTCTACCAACTTTAACCAGGAGGTAATTCATTTCGCAACTAAAGGTCGCAGCTTCAATCTTTTAGAGCAGGTGGAAATACCTGTACACCACAATGATAACACACTCAACCTCGTTAACGAACTTTCCCACACCCACTCTCCCTTGCTTACTTTGTTTCTTCCAAACACCCACCCCTCCCCAATACCTTGATACAACCGTCCCCCCCCCCCCCCCCCACTCGCTCTACCCATTCATTGGACCACTCTACACATTTCCCTCCACGACTCCCCTCCGATTCCGTATATATTTGCGTTGCTTTTTGTTTTTGTACCTGATGATGACTAGATATCAGTCGAAACCGGCCGTATCCATTTTAATATAGGTAGTGGAAATTATACCAAGTAATTTTTCTCATTTTATTCATAACGGAGTTCCACCAAGTAAAGGCTTCTTCCGCTGATTTCATAAAAGACATCTTTGTGCGTCGATTTACTGAATAGACACAACATGGCGTCGCCGTATAATTCTTGACCAACCTTTGGCGCATCGACACAATTTCCACATTCAAATCCGTTATTTTCGACGCATTCAAAAAGCTTGCCTTTCGCAAAATATAACTTATCTCTTTCGCGACATCTTTTTCAGGCGACCGTCAAACGAATATGAGTCGTGTATTTTCCAGATTTTTCCAACTTTTATCATTCTAGGAATACTAGAATATTCCCAGGGCAACTGATGTGGGCGAGAGATTTTGCGGAGCTTAGCAGATGTACGGGGGAGAAGCGCAGCGGCGGCGGTTGGGGTGTGTTGCATCCGATTCGGAAGGTTGGCGGTGGAGGGTTAGGTGGTGGGGTGCGGGAGAGGTGTGGAAGCAAGCGAGGGAGGAGGGAGGAATTTTTTGAGCGCCTCCACCTCTCCATCGAGGCACGGTACCTTTACACTTCCCAACAGGACTTAATTTCCTTTCAACCCACCCCAAGCGCACGGAGATCGCTCCTTGATGCGCAAGCGCATGAAGACCGAATCTTTCCTTCTCCACTACGCGAGCTTGCTCCCACTCCTCCCCGAGGCTTAATATACGCGGATCCGCGGCCGCTCTCCGCCAGAAAGGGGACCGACGGCGGCCGCGACACCCAAGCAAACGAGACAACTCCAGAACTTGAAGAAGAGAACGCACAACGAGCAGCCCTTCCTGGCCTCCGGCCCTCCAAGTCGCCGCCAATCGGACACCAAAAACCGTTCCTGCTAGGTAATGTACTTATAAATTTACTTTAGAGAATTAATAATTTAGATGTAGCGCAATTTTGGGAGTAATTACCTCACGCTAACTGTAGGATAGGAGAAATATGCCTGAATTACTAAGTAAACTTTAAAACTTGCTCATTGTCATTATGCCTATCTTTACTGTAAGCATATTTAGACATCCTCGCATTTGATTCTTTCGAATCACATACGCCTGTAATGATGATTAGCTTTTTTTTTACGCTGAATGAAGAATTAATCATGATTTATTCGTTGAGATTAATTGGATATTTATTTCCGTAGATTTAGGATTCCCCATGTGATTCACAATTTCAAATTGACGTTTTACTTGTATTTAGGTGCCATATTTGTTGCTAAACTAACAGATTATGTTATTTGTATTAGCCTGAAAAGTTATTTAACTTTTCCAGAGTCATGACTTTAATATTTCATTTGATTTATCCCACTCTTGATTCCTTGTATAAATTAATTAGATAGAAAGGTTAAGTTTTCTATAAAATGACTAAAGTATTTCGCTCGTGATACATATATTGATTGTTAATTCGATTTTAACCCTACTAGCTTTGTGCTAACTTTTAAAAAGAGAATCGTATGGTCGATTTTTATAATATTCCAGTAATAATTTTTATGCTGTAGGTTATTAATGCGAAAATAGATTCTTTTTATGTAACTAATCCTGTTCTACAAAGATATGAATTTACGTTGTAATGTCTAAAATAATTATAACCATTTGAGTTACTATATATATCTTCTGAAATTTGTGAGATTTTGCATGTTTAACGCGATTTTTGATTGTTTTTCAAATAAATATTTCCAGATCCCAGTAGTTTACAAGAGATAATTTGTAACCAGAAAATCATTATCATGTCAGTTAATTGGGATTCATTTTCTAGTTCAACCCCTGACTTTCTTAAAATTCTTCAAATCCGCTGCTTTAATGGTAGTTAACTCATATTCATTCAATTCTGCGATGCGAGTTAAAGATAAAGTAAAACCATGTATTCCACATTTATTATTGAATGGGTTTTCAGGTACGCTAAAACAAAATAAAGAGAAAGATTAAATGAGATCTCGATGAAAAACTCCTCAGTGCATTTCAGCAATTTAAAAAAAGTGCAAATACCTTTTTAAATTTCACGGCTTCAATTTTGATTTGAGTAAAGCGAGTCAGTTACCAATACGTTCCGCGAAACGGAAAGCAAACGTTTTAAATAAGTGAGCGAATTTTGGGCGCCAAAATTTCTCCCCAAATGAAATTACGAATATTATTTTCGCCACTCCGCCGGGATGATTTATCCACGACTTATGTTTTCAATTAATTCTGGCGTCAACGCTGGGAATTTTCGAGGCGCAAAAAATATTAATTTCGCGAGGGAATGCGATGAACAGGAATCATTTCATTATCACGGAAATTATCTCGCACATGCTGCTCGATGAAATCTCTCTACCTGTTGCTCCACGGCCGTTTTAAAGGAAAAGCACGGCTATAACTCAGGTTACGTCGTGTTTTGACTCGGCGACTGGCTCAGGGGAGGGGAAAAAATGGGCCAAAATCGAGGGAAAATTTGTTTTTTGGGGAGAAAAATCTCTCCTCTTCCCGGACAACAAAATTAGAAACTTTAGATTAGAATTTTTAATTTTATTTCGGAAATGAAAAGGAATGTTTTCGGATTGGATTGATTGGGTGGAATTTTTATCGGGCCTATGTGATTTGATAGCACAAAGAGAAAAGGGTAGTTTTACTGGCAAAATTTTTTTGGCGGAAGAGTGAAAAGGTTGAGTTGCGTTGGTAATATGCGTAAATTATGAAAAGATTTAAAATTAATAAAATTAAGCTTGCGAAAAGATATTTCCTCTATAATCCGATTATAATACTGCAAAATCTCGCATACAAGCTTCACAATAATGTGGCAGAGAATATTGCGCTTTATATCTTTCCCAAAAGATATCAAATACTACTTTATATTAAAAGAACTCACGCATAACGCGCTTAAATATTTAACTCAATATTCTAAAAATTACAATTTAAACTACAGCTTTTATCGTGAGGAAAACGACGGTAATTTTTCGATGAATTTATTTTTTTAAATGTATATTAATTAATTCCTCCTTTAGTGAAATAACGCTATTGCCAATGAGTATTATAGTTATTTTGTTTGATTTCAGCAAAAATTAAGAAAATTATTACATAATGATATGAAATGGTGGATTTTCGTTCCAAATTTAAGACTCAAAATCGATTTTTTAGAGTTTCATCAAAGCCTTTTGAATTATATAATTATATAAAGTCTTTTGAATTATATAATCAGAAGGGTATTTTCATCCTACATTCTTCTTCACCTGTCCGCCATTTGAGGTAGCTCATCCGAGTCTTCGATTGTTCGCCATTTTCTCTCCTTCGATATAGTGGCAATATGGATCCTCTCTGAACGTCTTTTGGTATCCGATGTTTCCAAAGTTTTATTACAGCTAAAAATAAAGTAATTATCACATAAATCTAGTTAACTTCTTAGTTAAAAGCCGGATTTGAACGATTTAAAATATTATTTCTAACAAGGATTCTGTAAAATATATTCTTATCCTTAAACATTAGTTTTTGATCGAATTCAATAGGCCTAAAGAAGCCATATGCCGAACTTTATTGAAAATGGCGTAAGATTGATTAATGCGTTTGGAACCATATTGCCACTCGCATCATACCGATATTCTCCCTTTACAAATCTAGCAGCTCTACGGTGAACCATTTCGAGCTCCCTAGATAGGCCACCCTCGAAAGTGTCCCAGACGGCGCAACAGTATTCACCACCCACCCTCTCCATTTCACTTTACCCTTTCACCCCTCCCATTTTCATTCTCCATCTAATTCACACCAGTCACTCTTTCTTCCTCTCAATCCTCCTCCTCTTTCTTCCCTACCATCCTCAAACTTTATCTTCCTCCCTCCTATTCTCACTTCCTCATTCCCCTCCTACTTTCCGTTCTCGTAATTTCTACCATTCTCCCTCCTCTCTCTCTCTCTCTCTCTTTCTTTTCCTCCTCTCTCTCCCTTTCACCTCAATGTCTCATCCTCCCACTCATTCTCTCTTTTTCCCTCTCTCCGGTTCTCCCTGTCTTTCTTCCTCTATCCCATTCTCCCCCTCCATCACATAATCTCCATATTTTCAAAAGAGTTATTTTTTCTAACCGTTTTACATGAAGTATAATATATGTCACTTACATCTCTTAAGTAAATCTTCTTCGGTAAATCAAGGCGCAGACATTCTTGTAGAAAAGCATCCCATTACGATGAGCACTATGGAAATAACAAAATAAACTTTAACTTTAATTACCAGTTAAAACTTCAGTAACTTATCTTAAGATTTCTTTCATCATTAGTGTCGGAACTAAAGTTAAAGCAGAAGACACAATTTCACAAGTTAGATAACTTCATTTTGCAAGTGAATACGATATTATATACGATTTTCAAACATACTTACACTGACTTTTTCACGCTGAATTAACTAATTCCCAATATAGCCGAATAATTTAACAATGAAAACAAATATAATTGCTCAATATTTTGTAAGTTGACACTTAGTAAATATTTCTCCGATTTTGCTCGATATCTTATTTAGATCCTAATAATTTCGATATTCCATTTACCAAATCAACAATAAAATATATAGGAACTTAAACTTTAAAAATAAGTTTAGTAACAGCTTTTATTAGCTTCAATGGCTGTGGAAATACCCGTCCATTACATTTCCTTTGAAGTTATCACTCAAGATTACTCTAAAATATATAATCATGAATCCACTTCAAATAAAATATAATACGTATTTGAATACATTCACCCTCTTAAAACTTATTCCTTTTGAATAGGAGAAGCCGTAACATTGTGAAATATGTTTAATAATTTTTTAATTTTATCTCGTTATTTTATATTGTTTCTAATCAAAAGGACAGTTTGTTACGTTTTAATTTTCTTTCGATCATGATGAAAAATTGTGGCACAGTTATACGAAATCGACGGATTCTCTGCTTCGCAGGGACATTTTGTCCTACACCCCGTTAATTTAATATGTAGTTGTATATTGTGAACGTTTTCTCACGAAAGGGATTTGAAAGCAATTCTTTAAAAATATGTATAATCATCTTTATTTATATATCCTGGTTCGAGGAATTCAAGTCAGCTAATTTAACTTAATTAATTAAATTAATATTAACATAATTAATTGTGCAAATAATTGTGCAATATCACCGGTGATTTTCATCGTATAATTTTTGTCGTGTACTTTTTCTCACGAAAGTTAATTTCAATCTATTTTTGTTTAAATATAGTCCTTTTTATTTAAACGCTATAGATTCGGTGAATTCAAGTCAGCCACGTTAAGATAACTGTTGTAATATTAGTATTATCATGACGCCATTCCCTCCAAAATATATTGAAACTGTGCCGTGCCGGACACGGCTGTCGCCTAATACTCCCGTCGCCGAATAGTCCCATCGCCGAATAGTCCGCCGCCGAAACGGTCGTGCCGAATCGGTCGTGCCGAATCGGTCGTGCCGAATCGGTCGTGCCGAATCGGTCGTGCCGAATCGGTTACGCCGAAACGTCCTAAACCAACGCGCCTTAACCCTCTTCTCCCACACTTCGCCTTCCTGTATCATTAACCTTCCTCGACTCTACTCCTTCAATTCCACCGCTTCCTTAAATTGGATTAAATAGCGCGAATCATTTTTGTACCGCTAAAGGTGAATTCACACTACATACAAGTATGATAAATAAAAATCTAATACATGTGTAAACAGAAATCTAGGAAAGTATAAGATTTGTATACCTAAGACAAGTCTAACAAGGGGAGGGCCACTTATTGGAACCTCAGATTTTGATGGAGCTTGGTAAATGGATAGTAGTCGAGACGAGATATACGAATCACCCCCCTTTTGGGCGTACATATACGGTTAATAGTTTAGGCAGAAAATGAACTTGTTACTTTGGGGTTCCTTTAAAGCCTATTACGAACAACCCGTATCTCACAGTAGATGTAGCGCAGTGGTTAACGTACCTGCTTGCAAAGCGCTATGCATAGGGTTCGAATGAATCCAGAGCTCGACAATTCGGTTCAAGCTATCTATACTAGCATCATTTTATTAATTAAAACGAAAAAAACCATTATAACGGCCTCTTTTTATCCCTCGTGGTATTTTTTCTTTTTCGAAATATCTATTATTGACGGTTTAATTAAATAACTTCTACAATCACAATAGGAATATCGCACACTGAATATAAAACGCATTTTGTAAACATGAAATTCAGATGGAGAACTAAAAAATACATCGCCGGCAAAGTGTTTCGACAAAGAAAGCTAGATGAATTCGTAAATATTTATCCCAAAATCATTATTGAGAAGCGTGGAAATCTCGGAAATTTAAAATATAGGTTGTAATGAGCGGATCTATTAATGAAGATCGGGTCCAAACAATGTGCACCAAGTGGATGCAAATACTCTCGTTGAATGCATGTTATTTAATTTAAACACATTATTTAAAAATCTGATGTGGCCAACACATGACTCTCCATATATGGGGTATAGATATTTAAATTATTATGAATAGCGTTATAAGGCAAAATTATTATTTCGTATAGTAAAAGAATACAGTCGTCCATATTGCCGTAATTATATTTTGAATACGTTTAAAGAATTCACCGCTAGTTGGTGGGGCTGTATACTGGAAATTTAAGAATAAGTTAAATATCTCCGAAATAGATGGCTGGCAGGAGTTGATTAGGTTTTGGACAATATAGGTCAACCGGAAATGGATGTTTATTCTGGTCGTTTTCCGTTTTGACTTTCTCCATATACAAAGTATAGATACGGTGACCAAGCGTCCCGAACTTTACGGGGCATTCCAAATTTCAAGAATTCTGTCCCGTTGTCCCCATAAACCATTGAATTGTCCCGAAATTCCACTATATATTTCGGAAAATAGAAACTGAATGAAGCAAGAGAGTAAGCATTACAATTAAAATATAAGTTCAAAAAATCACAAAAGAATGGGAGCCACCAAACATGTAGACTAACAGGCTCAACAAACATCTCACACGAAAACGCACGCACAATATCCCGAATTATGTACCTATAGCTACGTACGTAGTATGTATGCGTAGTGTACGGTAGAACTCATCCTCATCCTCTAGTGGCTGCGCGGGATTTGCCGCGCAGGTAAACAGGCTGTCTTTCCGGGTGAGCTCCCGCTGCCACCTTTGACATTAATGTCATTGCAAACTGTGTCTTTGTCCGAATTAACTTCTCTGTACACCCTACACCTAGAAGGTGCAACTGCGAAACCTGTTTGAGGAACGAAGCCGCTAACGAGGTTTGTTATGGAGTAAGGTAGAGCTGTGAACTGGCCTGATTTACTAGGCCCGGCCCATACAAATTCGAACCCAGGTCGAACAACACGCCACCAACTTCAACAGTAGATGAATGACGAAAATAAAAATGCAAAGATTGTATTAACTGATAATATATAAATATTTTTTTGCTGAATTTCGTATTTTTTTCGTGTATTTTTACTTTCTCCATTGGATATCACAAACTCAATGCAAAAATTTCGCTAGAAGCGCTTCCATCCGTGACCTATCTTGAATCCTCCATACCTTTCCTTAAGTCTGTAAGAAATCTTGGCCGGGTTATAAACGACACACTCTCTTGGACTGAACATGTTTCTAACATCTGCAAAAAAGTTAAATAGGCTCTTCATTCACTCAAAAGAATTAAATACATTGCCCCTCATTCTCTCAAAAAACTACTTGTCACCTCTCTACTCATTCCCCACTTTGATTATTGTGACGTCTTATTCCAAGAACTCTCGAATGAACTAAAAACCAAACTCCAACGCACACATAATTCATGTATTCGTTTTATCAACAACCTCAGGAAATTCGACTATATTTCCAATCCCTTCCTTGAACTCGCTTGGCTAAACCTCGACGATCGTAGGCATCTTCACATTCTCACTCTTCTTTACAAGGTCCTGTCTACTGGCAAACCTAGTTGCCTCTCCACAAAGTTCTTCCCAATTAATGCGGCTCATAACCATAACACTAGAAGCAATTGTAAACTAATGATCCCACACCACCGTACAGATATTTACAATAAGTCCTTTCATGTAACAGCCTGTAGACTTTTGAACGATCTTCATGTTGACATAAAAAACACTCCATCAGTTAGAACAGGCATGTCAAACCGGCGGCCCGCGGGCCGCATGCGGCCCTTTCTCTATCTTACTGCGGCCCGAACGCTAATTTTTCTCTTAGCTAAATCGTTCGAGATTTTATATAAATACTTTATTTTATGATAAGGACACGAGATTTTGTCTTAGTTGTTGAAATACAACAGAACGTGGTATCTAAATCATTGTTTTTAATACCTAGTAAAACAGGTGACCAATCTTATAGATAAAGTTTATATTGCCAATCCTGGCCCTCATTAATCAACCCTAATCTTAATGCGGCCCTTCTGTAATACCCATCATTTCAATGCGGCCCTGATGCTTCTTCGAGTTTGACATGCCTGAGTTAGAACATTTAAACTTGCTCTCCACAAATCGTTTCCAACTAAGCAAGCCACCACTACCTAAACTGCATAAGAAAGCAAACTCTCCTTCATCATTTTCTTACATAGCACTGTGTACACTACCTACACATTCTTGTTATATAGACAAAGAGTCAATTCCTACTTTGATACCCAATTTAAGTATATCATTACCTTTACTCATTTATCCCAACATCAAGGATTCCCAAGCCCTTTTTTTAATGCATTTGATTATATGCCTTTTTATATAGATGTGTGTTTATACGTTGTATGTAGGTGTATATATATATATACATATATGTATAATATATGTAACGCTATCTCTCTTCTTTGTTTAATATGTTTAATTACTTTTGTATTTTCAGATAAACTTTTTCTACATTAACATATACATATATTATATACCTTATCTCTTTCTAACAGCAGTCTTATTGTATTTCTACTATCTAGGGTTTTCGCAGGTTTTTTCCACCCCCCTTCTCTTCATGGATGTTTTTCTGCGTGGTTTTTTACTGGGTTGGCCATGCCTGGCTCTAGCTGGGTTTCTACCACAAATATTATATCTTTATTAGAAGTTCTTTAATGTGTAATGTGATATTTATTGTTGTGCTCTTGTTGCATTGATTTGACGCAACTTCTATTGCTATAGTTCTGTTTGTATATACATTTATTCATGTTATTTTTTTGTAATCAATAACGTAGCGTTAAATGGAAGTGGGTATCATATGGTCTAAATTTCGCCCTGAAAATAAAGTCAACTATCTATCCATCTACGTAGTATAGGGAAAGTATTGTGACCAGGAAAAAAATCGTCTTCGCGATTTTAACGGAAATACACGTTTTGAGGTCCCAAGAACACGTTTAGACTATTTTCGGAATGATGTATGTGTGTGTGTGTGGATGGATGGTGGGATAGGTGTATGTGATTGTGAGGGCTCTAACTCAAAAAGCAACTGTCATATTAATGCTAAATTTCATATATAACCCTTGAGCATGAGTACAAAGAACAGAATTGTTTTTCAACAATACCGGTTAAACGGATGTCGAGGTTTATTCGAATCCCGATTCGGTTTTTGCGATATTTCTCCGTTAAAACATCATTATTTTATGTACAATTCAATACAAAGATCACAGAGAATGTAATTTCCTACAACTTTCATTTTAAACAATTTTCCATAGCAGTTATTTTTTAGGAATTATTTATAAATAATCGGTTTTTTTCTGCCTCCGTCAAATATCTCCTTAAAAACGTCGTAATTGGTAATCTTCGTTAGGGCCAATGTTGTACAGAATAATAATTCTTCCAAGTTTTGTTAGAAACAAATTTTCGTAGAACAATCCATTTCGGAGATATATACCTTTTTCGTAATTTCCAGTATACAGAGCCACCAACCAGCGGTGAATTCTGTAAACGTTTTCAAAATATAATTTACAGCAATATGGACAAATGTATCCTTTTACGATAGGAAATAATAATTTCGCCTTGTAATGCTGTTCATAATAATTTAAATATCTATACCCCAAATATAGAGAAAGTCATGTGTTGGCCACAGCAGATTTTTTCATGTTATTTCATTCTATTCAATGAAGGCGATTCGTTATATGTGATTCAATTTTTATACATTTGTAGGACTTCTCATATAAATAAATTCACAAATCAGATAAAATCTGATGTGGCCAACACATGACTTTCTCCATATTTGGGGTATAGATATTTAAATTATTATGAATAGCATAATAAGGCTAAATTATTATTTCGTATCGTAAAATAATACAATCGTCCTTATTGCCGTAAATTATATTTTGAATATGTTTACAGAATTCACCGCCATATGGTGGCGGCGCTGTATACTGGAAATTATGAAAAAGTTAAATATCTCCGAAGTGGATGGTTCTACTAAAATTTGTTTCAAACAAAACCTGGAAGAAATATTATTCTCTATAACTTTGGTACTCACGAAGATTACCAATAACGATGTTTTTAAGGAGATATTTGACGGAAACCGAAAAAACCGATTATTTATAAATAATTCCTAAGAAATAACTGCTATGAAAAATAGTTTCAAATAAATGTTGTAGGAAATTACACTTCCTATAACATTTGTATGGAATTGTACATAAAATAATGATGTTTTAACGGAGAAATATCGGAAAAACCGAATCGGGTTCCGAATAAAACTCGACTTCCGTTTAACCGGTATTGTCCAATAACTAATCCGTTCTTTGCGCTCATGCTAAAGTGTTATATATGAAATTTGGTGTTAGTATGACAATTACGTTTTGAGTTGGAGCGCACACAATCACATACATCCATCCATCCACACAAACACACATCATTCCCAAAATAGTCTAAATGTGTTCTTGGGACGTCAAAACGTGTATTTCCGTTAGAATCTCGAAGTCGATTTTTTTCTTGATCGCAATACTTTCCCTATACTACGTATGGAGAAAGTAAAAATCCTTTGTTGGGCCATGTGTACCGAAGTTTGGTTTGGACAATATGGTCACCGTAAGTATAGAGAAAGTATTGTATACATGAAAAAAATTGAATTAGAGATTTCAAAGGATATACACGTTTTCACTATTTTCTCCATGATGTCTCTATGTGTGGCTGTCTGTGTATCTGTGTTTCTTATAAATTTTATGGGCGCTCTAACTCAAAAAATATTTTTGATTTCAGTACCAATTTTGAAATATAATATTTTCATAACATAGGCAGGGTTGATTAGGTTTTGGACAATATGGGTCAACAGGAAGTGAATGTTTACTCTGGTCGTTTTCTGTTTTGATTTTCTCCATATACGAAGTATAGATACGGTGACCAAGCGTCACGAACTTTTCGGGACAGTCCCAATTTCAAGGATTCTGTCCCGTTGTCCCCATAGGCCATTGAATTGTCCCGAAATTCCACTATATATTTCGGAAAATAGAAACTGAATGAAGCAAGAGAGTAAGCATTACAATTAAAATATAAGTTCAAAAAATCACAAAAGAATGGGAGCCACCAAACATGTAGACTAACAGGCTCAACAAACATCTCACACGAAAACGCACGCACAATATCCCGAATTATGTACCTATAGCTACGTACGTAGTATGTATGCGTAGTGTACGGTAGAACTCATCCTCATCCTCTAGTGGCTGCGCGGGATTTGCCGCGCAGGTAAACAGGCTGTCTTTCCGGGTGAGCTCCCGCTGCCACCTTTGACATTAATGGCATTGCAAACTGTGTTTTTGTCCGAATTAACTTCTCTGTACACCCTACACCTAGAAGGTGCAACTGCGAAACCTGTTTGAGGAACGAAGCCGCTAACGAGGTTTGTTATGGGGTAAGGTAGAGCTGTGAACTGGCCTGATTTACTAGGCCCGGCCCATACAAATTCGAACCCAGGTCGAACAACACGCCACCAACTTCAACAGTAGATGAATGACGAAAATAAAAATGCAAAGATTGTATTAACTGATAATATATAAATATTTTTTTGCTGAATTTCGTATTTTTCATCCTTTTTATGTTATTTTATTCCATTAAATAAATGCGATTCGTTATATGTGATTTTATTTTTATATATTTGTAAGACTTCACAAATCAGAAAAAATCCTTTGTGGGGCCATGTGTCCCGAATTTTGATTATGAAAATATGGTCACCGTAAGTACATAGTAAGTATTGTATTCATGAAAATAACTTAAATCGAGATTTCAACGGAAATACACGTTTTGTCAATTTTCTCCATGATGTCTGTCTGTGTGGCTCTCTCTCTGTATGTGATATAAATTTTGTGGGCGCTCTAACTCAAAGAGTATTTGTCAATGAAGTACCAAATTTCAAAAATAATATTTTCATAACAGTGACAAAATTTGATGTTTTTGGACAATATATGCCAACCAGAAGTGGATGCTTATTCTCGTCGTTTTTACGTTTTTAGATTCTCCATACATAGTATGGGTAAAGTATTGTTATCGCGAAAAAAAATCGACTTCGAGATTTTAGAGGAAATACACGTTTTGAGGTCCCAAGACCACGTTTAGACTATTTTCGGAAAAATGTGTGTGGATGGATGTATGTGATTTTGGGTGCTCTAACTCAAAAAGTACTTGTCATATTAATGCCAAATTTCATATATAACATTTTAGCATGAGCAGAAAGAACTGATTAGTTTTTGGACAATACCGGTTTAACATAAATCGAGGTTTATCCGAAACCAGACTCGGTTTTTCCGATATTTCTCCGTTAAAACGTCATTATTTTATATACAATTCCATACAAAGGTTATAGAGAATGCAAATTTCTGCAACTTTCACTTGAAACAATTTTCCATTGCAGTTTTAGGAATTATTTGTAAATAATCGGTTTTTTCTGTTTCCGTAAAATATATCCTTAAAACCGCGGTAATTGGTCAGCTTTGTGAGGAACAAAGTTGTTGAGAATAATATTTTTCCAAGTTTTGTTTGAAACAAATTTTAATAGACCCATCCATTTCGGAGATATTTAACTTTTTCTTAATTTCCAGTATACAGCGCCACAACTATGTAACGGTGAAATCTGTAAACATATTCAAAATATAACGAATTTACGGCAATAAGGACGACTGTATTCTTTTACGATAGGAAATAATAATTTTGCCTTATAATGCTATTCATAATAATTTAAATATCTATATGTACCCTAAATGTGGAGAAAGTCATGTGTTGGCCACATCAGATTTTTTTAAATATCCCCTTTAAAATCAATTTTCTTAAATAACTGTTAATAAAAAGTTCGCAGAGAATAAAAGTTGCTAGAAGATATATTTCAAATATTTTCATAAAGAGATATTTTGATTTATCGTCTAAATTTACGTTAAATACGTCGCTGTGATACGTTTCCGTACGGAAACATAATACCGTTGACAAGGAGACTCTCATATTTGCATCCGATTCATTTAATGACAATTAAACCTTCAAATAGACGAAAGAAAAGAGTTATTCCCATCGAACTGTTGTTTGAGCATCGAAATTAATTACGCATATCAATGTAAATATTTACGGATAAATAGTCTGTTGACTGCGTATGGGAAGCGTTTCTAGCCGTGACAATAACGTGTATAACAAACAAGTTCCAACCGAGTTGTGTTTTATTTTAAATTGTGCATCAATTTGTTTTTATTTTGATTCAATTGATTCTATAAGTAATTGCGTTTCATTTTAATTGTGCAATTAATTTGTTTTTTATTTTGTTTCAATTGATATTATAACGTTTTCAAATGGTTACGTTGATGAATGTCAGCATTAGTTTACAATTTATTGTTAACATCTGTGTCGATAATATGTGTATAAGAAATCTAACTATACATTAATTTTACGTTAATGTCTGTCAGCATTTGTGTACAATTTATTGTTAACATCTGTAGATGTGCTAGAAACTTGAAATTTGGTAGGATTATAGGTTTTAAGCTTATTCTTTCAATTAAGGTGAGATAAAATGCTTTTTTTTATTTTAATACTTTGCATTTCATTTATATTTCATTAATTATTCAATAAAAATTATTTCACTAAACCTTCAGTTTATTTAAATCGCATTGAGGATCGGAGATCCGGGGCTGCCCTACTTGTATCTCCTTAAAAACGTCGTTACTGGTAATCTTCGTGACGACCAAAGTTGTAGAGAATAATATGTCTTCCAAGTTTTGCTTGAAACAAATTGTCGTAGAACCATCCATTTCGGAGATATTGAACTTTTCATAATTTCCTGTATACAGCGCCACCACCATATAGCGGTGAATTCTGTAAACATATTCAAAATATAACGAATTTACGGCAATAAGGACGACTGTATTCTTTTACGATAGGAAATTATAATTTTGCCTTATAATGCTATTCATAATAATTTAAATATCTATATGTACCCTAAATATGGAGAAAGTCATGTGTTGGCCACATCAGATTTTTTTAAATATCCCCTTTAAAATCAATTTTCTTAAATAACTGTTATTAAAAAGTTCGTAGAGAATAAAAGTTGCTAGAAGATATATTTCAAATATTTTCATAAAGAGATATTTTGATTTATCGTCTAAATTTACGTTAAATACGTCGCAGTGATAAGTTTCCGTACGGATACATAATACCGTTGACAAGGAGACTCTCATATTTGCATCCGATTCATTTAATGACAATTAAACCTTCAAATAGACGAAAGAAAAGAGTTATTCCCATCGAACTGTTGTTTGAGCATCGAAATTAATTACGCATATCAATGTAAATATTTACGGATAAATAGTCTGTTGACTGCGTATGGGAAGCGTTTCTAGCCGTGACAATAACGTGTATAACAAACAAGTTCCAACCGAGTTGTGTTTTATTTTAAATTGTGCATCAATTTGTTTTTATTTTGATTCAATTGATTCTATAAGTAATTGCGTTTCATTTTAATTGTGCAATTAATTTGTTTTTTATTTTGTTTCAATTGATATTATAACGTTTTCAAATGGTTACGTTGATGAATGTCAGCATTAGTTTACAATTTATTGTTAACATCTGTGTCGATAATATGTGTATAAGAAATCTAACTATACATTAATTTTACGTTAATGTCTGTCAGCATTTGTGTACAACTTATTGTTAACATGTGTAGAAGTGCTAGAAACTTGAAATTTGGTAGGATTATAGGTTTTACGCTTATTCTTTCAATTAAGGTGAGATAAAATGCTTTTTTTTATTTTTATACTTTGCATTTCATTTATAATTCATTAATTATTCAATAAAAATTATTTCACTAAACCTTCAGTTTATTTAAATCGCATTGAGGATCGGAGATCCGGGGCTGCCCTACTTGTATCTCCTTAAATAAATAAATAATTGTTATTAAAACGCTGTAGGCAATGCAATTTTCTGCAAGTCTTGTTTGAAATATTTTTTCATAAAGTCGATAGTTTAAGGAATATTTTGATTTCTCTTCTAAATTTATGTTAAATACGTCGCAAAGTGATACCGTTGTTTCCGCTGCTATGATAAAACTTTCTAATTGTTGGTAGCGGTGCGTACGCCTCCAAGGGCGATATTAATTACTCATAGATATTTGTTATCCATAGCAACAGCTAATAATTATCTTTATTTATTGTTTTTTTTAATAAAGACTATTTAAATTGTTTTCAAATTATTCACGAGCGTAACTGTTGATAATTATATCTGAGGACACAGCTTTCGAGAGCATTCTTATTCATTACTCTGTATGGAAAAAGTCATGTGTTGATCACTTCAGATTTTTTTTCATACATCCACAAAGAGGATCAAAGGTATGCCAATGGAGTAGGTTACATCGAGGTGGACTGATTCAATTGAAATTCATCGAGGAAAACGACAAGACTAAAACCAATACAAACGATTTATTACGGTTATTCCTGGAACATGGAATGTAGCTTTATTAATCTCCTCAGAATTGGGCAGGGGAAAATATTACAAACGATAAAATTTAATTCAAATAATAGATGCTTTTTCGTAAACTTCAATCGAGCATTCATTTACAAAATTTTAGCCTCGTATAGGTTTAACTCTTTTGTTAAATAGCGAGATATGGCAATTACTATTTCATAAATACGGCTAATAACGAAATTCAAAAGAAATTGCTGATCAGGTCAGAAAAAAAACAGCGGTTCACATCTAGTACGGATAATAATGTTTGAATAAGATAAAAATGCGTCACTTATTGCACAGTCATGACGTTTATAGTAAGTGAGACATGAGTTTATAGTAAAGATTCTATTGTAATTTAGGGGTTTTTCTTTGAAAAGCATCTCCCCGTTTTTCCATCGATAAAACAGTAACCAGATAGGGGTGGTCAATACAGAAATTAGAATACATACATAAGCAAAGACTCTCCGCGTTGAAAAGATAGTTGTAAAGCAGTTTTACGAACTCCAGCGACTCCTATAATAAGTGTGCATTGGATCTCCTCCAAACTCTTCCTGCTCCTAAGAGATACTTCTTTATCTTTCCATTTCCTTAATGTATGTCACAGCTTTTGTCGCAACTCTGGCTAACGTCGACATCAATCTGGTGGATTTGGCTAATAAAATCCTTGCGTTATGAAAATAAGATCCTCATTTCGCAGTGGTGTCTTTGGGCATTTAGGGTACAATTACTACAATTTAGGGTCAATTTAATCATTTTACTTCAAAAATTTACCTCAACACATCGATAAATGAATACTGAATATTTTAGTAGGCCACTTACTAATGGAATTCCGTTTTAGTTTAGGCGCATTTTTGATTTTTTCTATATTGAACAAAAGTAACCATATTAGCCAATTCTACCTTACACCGCTAATATCGTCGTCAATGTGAGGCTTCAAAATTTGCTAATTTCTTAAATTAGCCTAACATACTCGTACAAAAACGTCAGCTCGATAAGATAACCGTAATTGGAATTTTTCGGTTCATTGGTTAACGAATACTTTCCTACGCATTTCTACGCTTGCTTTTCTATCTATCTCTTTCTTTCAAAACATGCTGTAATGCTTATTTTGCCAATTTATTTATGTTAGATATCTTCTCGACGCATAGAGAAATTGATATAGAAAAATATTCCTATTGCAACAACGATATTAATTAAATAATTTTTACCATATTGTATCCTATCTCTAGCTTGTACGATTAATATTTTGAGTGACACCGAAATTATTTCGATATTGATTCATATTTCTTAAATTCAAAGAACTTACAAATCATATTAGGACAACGCACATAGCTGATTATGAATGGACCCATGCTTAGAATCCTTGAAAACTCATAAAAATAAAAAAACATATATATATATATATATATATATATATATATATATTCTTTCATTCATTTCAAAATAAACTGAATTGATTTAAAGAAAAATTAAGAAAAATTACTTTAATAAGTTTGGGTGAAGATTGGCACTTTTAGGATGCTTTAACCTTTCTTGAAATAAAATAATCTTACAGCAAAAAATATGAAAGCAATCATTGTGACTGATAAAAAGAAATTTTCGCCAATTCATTATTATGTTGTATTTATCTATCAAATTTATAAGTTCTATATGAATAATTATATTTAACTCCATTAAGCTTTTATCGAGATTTTATGAAATTTATACGTTTTCCGACAAAGCGGTTCTCTCATCCTTTAATAGCCCATTGCATTATTATTACTCCTTTATATTCTCATCTATCTTGATTTTCTTTCCCCATGCACATATTATTCATCCGCATGGTTTCTCTTCATGCATCTTCATACCGCCAAAACTGATGCCCTTATTCCCGTTTTCCTCTGTATCTCTTGCATCTTCCTTTCCACTCCATGATCTGTGCAACCTACTGAATGTTTCGTACTCGCTCTGGATGTCCTAATTTCCCATCTATGACCCTTTTTAAACAATATTACTGCTGTAATGTATAATAAAATTATTTTCATTAGCTTCTCGCGGCTTTATTACATCCTCGTACGTATCCTTCGGTAGTTATTTTATTAGTTGCTATGTAAAAAGAGAAGTTTATATACATAGATTATCCGTACATTAATCACATTAAATAATCTAATACTGTCCTGTTTCATAGTTAAGTCTACTATGGCTATTAGTTTTCTGGTAGATATTTTCGGTCATAAGCGTATTTCACCTATATGTACTGGGAATAATACCGAGTCATCTGCTTGGATATGCCGTTACGGAAAAATTTTGAACAAAATTATCAAGTAATTGACATTAGTTACCCAGCTTGAACATGAATATAAAGGTCGTAATTTATAAATGATTACGTATTACGTTTGATCTATCGAATAATGTTAATCATATTATTATTGAATGAATGCTTCCCAAAAACATCTTTTTTCTATAATATTTCAGCATGCAAGCGAAAAGATAATTTATGTTAGAAGGATTTGTAATTTTTTGAAACGAAATTATTATGTACCACGAGATTTTCCATATCCAAATTACCAATTACATTAAACGAGAAACGCAAACTTATATTTAATAATTTTTCCTTAATTATCTACATAATTATCGACGAAGTAAAATTCAGGAGGGTGACTATTACAAGTACTGGAGCCATTCCCCGTCAAAAGTAACGGATTCCGATGACTAAGTAATAAAATGAAGACATTCCCATTCCCTCTCCCCCCCCTCCCCTTCTGCCTTCCCATACTCCTCCATCTCTCTCTAACTCCTTCCTATTATCCTCCTTCCAATACATTTACCTTCCCTCTTTCTCTTCCTCCAGCTCAATCTCTCAGCTCTCTCCTTCCTATTCCTCCTTTTCCTCTTCCTCCCATCCCCAATTTTCTCGTCGACCACCCTGTTTCCTCCCTCCCCGCTCTCTACATCGCCCTCCATCCCTCCTCCAACCCACTCTCTCTTCCAACATCCCATTCTCCTCCACCCTCCCTTCCATTTCTCCATCCTTCCCATTCTCCCGAAATTCCTTTCTCCCTCACTTTCTCTTATTTCCTCCTATTTTCTCTCTCTCCCTCTCTCCCTCCCTCCCTCCCTCCCTCCTACCTCCCTCCCTCTCTTACCTTATGGTCTCAATTTCGCCCTGAAAATAAAGCCACTTATCTATCTATCTATCTATCTACCTCTCTACCTCTCCACCTCTCCCCCTCTCCCCCTCTCCCCCTTCTCCCCCTCTCCCCCTCTCCCTCCCTCCCTCTCTCCCTCCCTCCCTCTCACCCTCTCTCCCTCTCTCCCTCTCCCTCCCTCTCTCCCTCCCTCTCTCCCTCCCTCTCACCCTCTCTTTCTCTCTCTCCCCCCCTCCTTCCCTTTCTTCCCCGTCTATCTTTCTTTTCCTCCCCCTAGTTCTCACCACACCACTCTCTCCCTCTCCCTCCCCCTCACCACATCCTCACCCCACGACATCCATGACCGACTCGATGAAATTCATAAATGGATTTAATAATATGCAAGCGGTTGCACTATGGCCGTAAAATCGTCGGATTTTCAAGGGATATAGAAATTTTTATAAAAGTCCATCTTCCATTCAAATTGAGCAATTAGCGTCAAATAACTATTTTGCGCTGGCGTTGTTGAATGAATTGTTGACACTTCACCCTTATCCCTTCTTATTCATTTCACGTTCAAAAAAATGAATTGAAGATCTGATTAATCCCGACTTCTTCCTTACGCCCTTCCTGCTTTTCCTCATACTAAAACCCAATCGATAAATAATTTATTTAATTATAAACCTGATTCCGTGCATTTTTTTTCTCAACTGGTCACATTAGTTAATGTTTACGTTGGTCATTCGTTTGTTGTCAATTCTAACCTAAACTAACATTAAAGACTCACTTTTGTCACTTTGTGTTTAATGCTTTATGAAGCTTAATATCTCGCAAACGACTGAACCGAATTTGATGAAATTTTAAGGATAGCATTGCGATACAATAACAAAATGTTTTAATGTATAGAGCTCGAGATCAAAGACCCGAGTTCGACTCCAGGGGATAATATACATTTCCAATAAGTTAAAAATCAAATTTTCGCCGTGCAGGCTTTCATTCTTTTTTAGATTAAAATTAGAAAGTATTGACCTACGAACTTCGGATGTAAACCATTTCGAAGAAAACATTACAAAGGTTGATATTCTGTTTGTCTTTTTTCCACCTACAGTTCGAAATCGCTCAATTTAAACGTTAAATTCACACAGTCTGAGGAAATCTAGCCATTTTAAGGGGATGTTGCCTTGCCATTGTTAGACCTCTATATCATATTGTTATTTCAATCCTTATAAGTGTAAACGTGCTCTCATTGCTTTTAATACGAGAGAGGGGGAGGGAGGGGACAAAGGGAGGGGGAGGGAGGGCGGGTGAGAGAGGGAAGGAGAGGGAGGTAGAGGAAGGAAGAGGGAAAGGAGAGAGGGGAAGAGAGGAAGAGGGAAAGGAGAGAGGAGAAGAGAGGGAGAGGAGGAATGAAGGAGAGGGAAATGGCTTTCAATACAATTTATATTTCTGATACCAATTTGGTCTCCATAAATAGCTTGAACGATCGAATCTTTACTCCCGTTGATATTTCAATGGGCATTACACTAGTGAATAAATAATGATAACATGGTACAACAGCGGTAGATGAAGATATAAATCTAGTATTCAACAAAGAAATATCGACGTCGTCCTATGGCTGAAAAATTCACCGACAGACGCTTAAAAATGTACTTGTCTAAGGCATTTCTAATAGCTTTTTATTACTTGTGCCTATTGGCGATACCTGAGGCAAGTATTTTTTGTATGCCTTTTCTTGAAATCTCCAGAAGTTCTACAAAACAGGATAGAAAATAAATTAAGGGATTCTCATCGGTGATGATTGTTTGTCGGCAATTAATCTTCATAAGAATTAGGAAAATACGACTGTATATATCATCGTCATATATTTATCACTGTCCCTTTTAAAAGGTATAATTCATATATTTATTAGCCAAAGCTCTACAACTGGCCAGCTTTATAAAAGGGTCACCCAAAGGTAAGTTTGCCGCCTTGATTCCAGCCGTCACCTTGGATGTAAGTTGAAACATTGTTTCGCAAATTTAATTACCCTGAGTGTTTTAAATGTGATTCGATTAATATATGTCAACTCAAAATAAGTTTAATGGCATTTTTCAAATGACTCGACTACATTTCTCAGAATTTTACAACCACATTCGTTACCTTATTCGTTCAAGAGAGAAATGCATTTGTTTAATATTCTTGCTAATGTTTCCTTCTGATTGGTTTTCCGTAAAAAAATATTTAGGAAATTTAAAAGTAGAGGACACGGAAAACCTACAACTGAACCATATGACTGATAGTCAAAAAAGGAGATCGATACAGCCGCTCATCTTCGTCATCCTGCACTTTCGGAATGACTACATATATACCAGGGAATTGGATTGTATAGAGTAAATAATCGATACTTCATCCTAATATTGGAAGAGGAATATCAAAAACCTCCCATTGTGTCCCCTCCACAAATACCTAATTTGGCAACCATGCTTTAGAAAAGTGATCAATAATCGGATTGTAAGATACCTATGCTCTTTAAGGACTAAGATTCTAACCTCGAGGAGAGATGTCCGGGTGGATGACGGGTTAATCTTTCCTAATTTTCTCAAGAAAACAGATTTTTAGACTATAAACGCCATTTTGAGATCTATTTCTCTCGAAATATTCCGGAAAGTTACTTTTCTGGCACAACTATTGCGCTTTGATGCAATTTGTGAGTTCCTTGTAGATTTTCGCGTGACTTGATGAAAGTGAAAATAACCCGCGCTCAATATTAGGTAAAAATAGCCTCTTCGGATAGTCTCGTACCTCAAAAGACTTTAACACGCCCCCGCATTATTAGCCAAGCAATACTTCCACGGAAGAAACATAACGCAGTTTAAAAAAAAAATCATCACTTATTAATAATCATCGGCATCTTAATCCACGGATGAACGAAATTTATTCGTAGATGTCTCTCAAATTACACTCAAACAAAAAAAACTATAAATCACGCGTATAAGATCTGATCATTGGTACGCGATGTAATCAGCACACTACCCCGATCCTCCCTTTCCCCTATTTTTTTTCTTTTGGTCTCAAAAGTAACGATAAAGGAGGGAGAGACGGGAGAAGAGCAACGTGAAGCAGGAGAGAAGATGGCAGAAGACACTACTACGAGTTAGGAATGGAAGATGTGGATAGCGAGGTGGACGAGAGGAAGACGAATGTTCGACGTAAAGGAAAGAGGACGTGTAATAGAGAGAGAGAGACAGAGAGAACACGGAGGTCGAGGAAGGAGCGAAGAAGAGAGCAGGAGAGAAGAGGCGTGACGGGAAGAGGTCGAGAGGCGGAAGAGGTCGGGGAAGGAGGAACTGTAGGGGAGACACCGAGAAGGAGAGAGGCTGTCAGCAGCATCTCATCCGTGTAAATGTCGCTTCTTAAGTCCGTTGGGAGCCGCTGAAGTTTGCGGTGCTTAAAACCCATCGTTCCTTTATCACAACGATGCCCTTGATTATATCTAATACGACGTTAAACGAGATGACAGCTAAAGAAGGCGAAACCAGACGCAAAACTCCGGGAGCACGAAAGATCGCGTGCCCTCGATGTTTTACGCGCAACTGCGAGCTTATCGCTTTTTAATCGATAAGTTCGGAATCGGCCCTTCTCTCTCTCTCTCGAATCCTCTCCGACAGATACTCGAATCAGATACCGTCGCTCCGGAAGTTAAAATTGAAATAAAAAAAAACGAATTAATGGAAACTTTACCATTTCGGTCACGCGTTATCTCCGTGACAGATTCAGAAGTGAAGCGTACCCCTTTAAAAGCGTTACGTCATCCATTACGATTCCGCTGAAAAAAGACGGACGCCTGCGAGACCTTTTTCAACAGTTCTCTTCGGCGAGACCGTAATCACACCGAACAGATGTTAGAAAGAGAACGCCGAACCCAAATAACCGATCGGTCTAAATGTGTCGCAAAGGGGATATTACCAAAGAAAGCATGTAAAGTGGTCAGGCAGTAAATTTTTGACGAGCGGACGGGGAAAAAACAAAGAGGCAGAGAGGAGCAGGAAGGATAGACGTGGCCAGGGGCGGATTGGGAGCAAAAATCGGCCCGGGCAAATACTCGGATCGGCCCACCTAACAACTAAAATAATGTTGCGGTCCCCTAGGAGGCCGCGGCCCATAGTTTGAGAAACACTACTTTAGAATACGGAAAAACAGCAGCTCCTGGCCGAGGCATCAACCACTCAAGCAGCCCCGGCACAGGAGCAGCATCGGCCCACCGGGACTTTGCCCGGTGACCCGGCGGCCCAATCCGCCCCTGGACATGGCATAGCTAACGGCAAAGAGAAGATACGAGGAAAGATAAGGAGAGGGCAAGGAGAAGGGCCAAGCGGAGGAAGACGAAGGATGTAGATGAAAGGGAGGAAAGAAAACAAGGACTTTACGAAGCATGAGAAAAATTAGGGGATACGGGTAGGGGGAAAAAACGAAATTATGGAATGAGATAGGAAGATTAATGGGAACGGGCGAACCATAACGAACAAAAATAGAGATAGACAAGGTGGAGAATTAAAGAGGAAAAGGAGAAATAGGAGAGAGGAACGGGAGGAGGAAAAATAAAGCGAAGAGGTAGAAAATGGTTATAAAGGTTTTAAAGGGAAAGGGGAGGTGAAAAAGAAAATGACCCACGGAGGGGAAGAAGCGTAGGTGAGAAAGAGATAGAGAGATAGAAACGATAAACAGATAGGAAATATATAAAGCAGAGAGGTGACGAAGATAAAGAGAATGTTGAAGGGAGAATGAGATGGGGAAAAGGGGCAGGCTTTGTGCAAAGTTGGTTGGGCGTAATGGAGTTAATTGGGAAAATCGCCTTCTTGCGAACTTCAAGGGGATAACACTGTTCGATATGCTCTCTCTTCCTCCTGTCGTCCCTCGCTCTGGGAGTGCCGAAGTTATACACAGACAGTAAGGAAAGGACAATCCTCTTGAGCCAGAGATGCGATCCATAACTGGGAAAGTGTGATGAGGCTCGACGAAGCGGGTCGGGTTGGTGGGTCAGGCTTATTTTTGGTCAGCCGCAGAGGCAGGAGGGGAGAAAGAGAAAGGAACCATACCCTCCCCCCCCTCCCATATCCCCACCCCATTCCACTTCCCGCCTCCCTTTCGCCCCATCCCCAACCACCCCACCCACTCCCCCCTCCCCCCCCGCACCCTATCCTTCCTCTTTCCATCTCCCGGAAACTGCCGGCATGGTCGGTGAGGTAGGTGCGGAGGTCGAAGGCTAGGGGGGAGGGTGGGGGAGGGAGAGGGTAAGGGAACGGGGGCGTGGAAATGGGCGGGGGGGTGGTTCGTAGGAGAGGATGGGGGCGGGGGCCTTTGGTTCTGGCACACGACGAAGCGGCAGGTGAGTCGGTGGCGCGGGAGATAGGGGGTGGGGTTGGGGGAGACGGACGGTGTGTAAGAGCGTCGGGGATGGAAGGTTAGGCATCGATCTCCTGCAGCAAAAACACGTGTAAAGCCATAGCAATAAGCCACGCGAGGGATATGTTCGGATGTTATAGATGGGGATTAATATGAGAAGGTTTACAGTTAGTTCCCTAAAATTTTAAACATCGGGAGTAGTTTACCCCGAGGTTCGTGAAACATTAAAAGGATCTTTTAATTTTTAGGGGATTTTAGCTTAAAGCAGCTTTTTCACGGTCGAAGGAAAAATTGAAAAGTTTAAAAGGGACGAGAAATGATTAGAAATGAAAGAGAAAATTTCTCACGGCATTTATTTAACGTGGGTTATTTATTATAGCGCAATGTCATAGCAGTTGGAGATTTGGTTACCAACGGTCAAGGGAAGAGTTTCATTTTTTTTACCCTCCTGCTTTCCTTATTTTTTTATCCCATTCCTGAAAGAGCTTCAAAAAGTAAGAATTTTATGATACTGGTACTTGAAGCTTTACAAATAATATCCTTATACGTCTTTCTCCCACCGACACTGTGACGAAAGATGGCCAGGATTCGATTGTATGTTATTAGATAATAGATTCACAAAACAATGAGAAAAACAGCTTAAATAAATTATTAGGATTTCTTTCCGCTACTTTTCATCAGGAAAATTACATGTTAATTAGATTTCGCGAAAAATGAAACAGTAACTCATGGGGCACTTTAGTCATATTTTTTTACCCATTATAAAACAATAAAATTCGGTCTTTTATTTTATTTGTAAGGGCGACTACGAAAATTATCACGTCTTATAATATTTTAGGGCATTACCTGGTTTAAAACTTCATACGCTATAGTTTATTCAGCGCGAAAGTAAATAATTAAGGGTTGCGAAAAACATCGCCAAGGAGGGATGAGCGTAAGCACTCGGAACGAATAAATCGAGTGTGAAGAATGATAAAACTGAAAAAGAGAAATTTGCAGTCTGGCACGAATGTTGAGAGACGTTTCTATAGAACACAATGGCAATTGGACTTGCGCTCATCCAGTCGCTTAACCGACAACACGCTTTTGCCGCTCACACCTCTCTATTCATCCGATATCAGAGCCAAAGCGATCTCGATAAATTCTAGGGATTGAACGTCAGAGAGTGTTTTAGACGTTGAAATAACCGCTTGGACAATACATAGTTTCTTCTCTCTCTCGCTCTCCTCACATGCGTTTCAACCGTCCAATGCACAAGTAGAGAAGTTAAAAACGAGTAATTGATAGAGATGGAGTCTATGTTTTGTGTTACAAAAAGAAATATAAGAATAGGTGTTTCGGCCAACTTGTGTTTTGATCCTTTGGCGGCGCTTGGAATGAGATCGATTGCGAAGAAGGTAAGTAAGAGAAAGATTTTTTACTGACGTACTGGTACTGTAGTTTTGACCGCTTGACGTATTTGTAACAATAACGACATTAAAATATATTTTGAAAATTAAATCTTGGGCGTCGTTTATTGTGTAACGATATAGTGTGATAGGAGAATAAGTATACCACTGTGTAATTAAAAAAGACGTCGTATTATTTACGGGTGATAAACAAGAGCCAACCTAAGCAATACAACAGCAAAATCATATTCCAAATTTTACCGAATGTTTTTTTAAGAAATTTTTGGGGATTTTCTTACTCATCAGCAAATTCTTTAATTGTATCTAGTATCCCAGTGCTGGAGAAAATATTTCCTGCCGCAGAGTTTCAAAATAAATAATACTGCACGCCAGTGATTACCCATGCAATTCGTTAACGCTCTAAATACATAGAATTAAATTAACTTAAATATCGTTTAACTGGTGGTTTTTAACGTAAAGAAGAATAAAGGATGGAGTCACCTTTAGTATTCCAAAAGAATGGAGGTGACGGAATTACATTCACTTCTCCATTCTCGTTTCATTGCTCTAACTTCCCCCATTCTACTTCCTCACTCCCTCGTTCTCTCGGAACATGTAAAGAGAAATGGGTTCTCCGGTAGAGAGAGAGCGAGAGCGAGAGAGAGAGCGAGAGAGAGCGAGAGAGAGGTGGAAATGAAAACGGCGAACGACCCGAAAAAGTGTGTAGAAGAAGACATGAAAATTCGATCATAAATTTGTTGAGTCCCGTAGGAGGTAAATGAAGCGACAATAAAATGAAGAAATACTTATCGCCAGATAAAAAACACTTGATAGGGGTAGGTATATCAATTCTCAAACCAATCAAAGAAATCACTTCATGATGATTCGATAAGGAAAAAGATTTCCTAAGAAAATATTTTTTATATTATTTATGAGGTATGGCACGCAATTATGAAACGTTTCGGATTTACCGAGGAGTATTACAGCTATTTATAAAGAACGGTTTCCGAGACATTAACATCATGTTCAAGAAGAATACCGCAAAGTCACGAAAATGCGCGATGACTATTTTGTATAAGAATACCGACGGTTATCAAATTAACTATCGGGCAATAATCCTCTAACAATATTCAAATTCTTTATATATAACATGCACTAACCATATGCATTTGAACCTAGTCAACTCAGAAAAACAGCCTTATTTTGCAGCGATTATCATAAATATAGAATATTAAACGTACGATTATGGTTAGTATATCTGTATTTATGTATGCATGCTTTCCACTTATTATGAGAAATTATTATACTCAATTCGCAAGCCATCAGTGACAAGTGCATTTAAGAGAAAATGCTAACATTTACTTTATTATGACTATAAAAGCATTATCTAATACAACCAGGGCCGGCTCAAGAAATTTTGGCGCCCCAAGTAGATTTCAATTATGCCGCCCCATCGATATATAAATTTTACAATAAAATTCGGTATTCTAGTAGTATAATAGGGTATAATTATTTTGAAGTTTTGTGTATTTTTATGATTAAAAGTGTAACGAAAAACAAGGTTTTATTCACAGAAAAATAAATTTGAAATGTCAGAAAGAAATTATAAATTGTGCGATACTTATTTCAATGACAATGAGATTGATTGGCACTATTGCATCTATATACATATGCACAGATGGGGCTCAATCAATGGTTGTCAAACTTGCTGATGCAGTAACTTTTATAAAGAAGGCATAAAAAATCAACATCGACACACTGCCTTATTCATACACAAGTACGTGTTGCAAAACGCACGAATAAAGGCAGCGACGGACTTATCTAAAGCCAATGGTACAAATTGCTCTTTGAATGAAATAGAAAAGATGAAATTGATTCTTGATTGCAAAATGCACTTGGGAGTCTGTGAATACCGGGAAGGAGAGATGCAGGGGAAAAAGGAAGCGAAGAAATGAATGGAATCAAACCTTATCTTGGAAGTGATCTTGGAAAGACATTCCGAAAAAATGATTTAAAAAATATACCTTGGGATGAAAAGCGGGCTTTATCGTGAATAAATGAGACTCCAAATTTATGACTGATTACGAACTTCAAGAGCAAGATGAACATCGTCTATTACATGGAATCATACAACGAATTTGTTACCTATTTCAAATGTAAAACGACCTTCAGGATGAATTTTTAAAAGGAAATAAAATTGCCCAATAATAGAGTGATTTACCTCAACTTTTAAAGAGAAAAACCTTTACGTTGAACTACTTATCAACGGTTGGTTCAGGAAAGAGTATAATAACAACAACCTTATTTGAATTAAACTAAAAACTAATTTAACCATACAACGTGAAAGATATAGGTACCTATATAAAAAGACCGAATAAAAATATGTATAAACTAACTTCCTGATTTAGAAAATCTTCGTTGATCGTAGACTAGGCATAGCTCCTGTCGCAGTAGTACATTTTCCACTAAAATAGAGGAAAAAGTACTAGTGCGACAGTTTTTATTCTCCAAAAATGGATATATTCCAAAAAGTAACACCTAAAACAACAGATTTTAGGTATAGCTCCAACCCCAGGGTGAAAAACCCGCTTTTATCAATGGGAAAAATAATATTTACACTAAATATTGACGTCTCTTCTTGAGAAAAGACAAAAACATATCAATTATGCCCAAGGAAAACTAACCTGTTATAACTTGATAACAGATTCTTCAAACACTAAAAGACGCACACCACTCGACTGACGTTTCCACAACGATGGACGTATTGGAACTAATGCGGACAAATAGTCCTTTTTCGATTTCGCCAATGCAAAATGCGAGGGAGGAGGAAATGTTGAAAGAGAAGGAGTTGAAAACAGTGGTGTACGAACATGTACTCCGTCCTCACACACCCTCACACAGCGTAGTATTTACTAAGAAGTAGTAAAAGAAACCCAAAAGATATATATTTCGTCCTCAAACAAGAGCCGCACCCAATCAACCGAGAATTTTGAATGTGCTTGAATGAATGCACGTAGAAACAAAGAGGAACCGCTTGAGGGAGGATCTTGGGATAACCCGCATCCTCCTAGGACAGTGATGGCGAACCTTCTATTGCCCGCGTGCCAACATTACTGAAATTGTCGAGTTTTTTCCGTCTCGCGTGCCACAAAAGAGTCCTTGATTTTTTTTCGTGCCAACTGAATAAAATTCGTAATCAAGACATAAGATGGTAAAAATAAAGTTTACAATAGTTGACTAAATAACACAAATGTTTTTGCGGCGCTAAATCAGTACGATAAATGCTTTGATTGGTTTTCGCATTTCGTTGGCGTGCCAACCAAAATCGTCTTGCGTGCCACTTACGCCACGCGTGCCATAGGTTCGCCATCACTGTCCTAGGACTTTCTAAAGATTTCCTTTCTCCTGGGAGCCCTAGTAAATGTCTCCCGATGGCCAACTTCTGATGAGACTGCAGAGGCTAGTAAGGCAGGGTCGATGCCGAGGCATGACCTTTCTCCCCCTCCCCCCCCCCCATCCAACCTAAGGGAATGCTTCTCTCTTCAGGCCTTTGGTGCAAGGGGTGCACTGCAACCGGAGAGAAACCCTCGGGGGCGGCAAATCACAGAGGGAATCAGCTAAAAATATTAGGGGCGGTGAGAACTGCTTTCACTCGGTCGGCAAAGATCCCCGGCACGTAACAGCAATAAAATGTTAGAAAAACCACACATCCTGCCATATGTATTCGGTAGTTTTCTCGGAAGCAGCTTTCGGAAATACTATTTTAACATTCGTAGTAGAGCTGCACCTGGACATTCATTTGAAGTCACATTTTCACATTTATTCGCAAGCTGCAAACACTAAACATATCAATGGAAAACCAAATAGAAAATTTTTGTCAGGAAAATTTGGCGCCCCTAAATATTCGGCGCCCCAAGTGGTCGCTGGTTCTGCTTATATTGTTGAGCCGGCCCTGAATACCACGCCACCAAAAAAGGGTGTGTGACAAGGAGATACCGAGTCCCCATGAAAAATCACAGATAAAATATAAAGTGATAGTATATGACTCATATGCGCTCCCCAAATGATATTTTATTGTTCGGTAGAATCCCGACAGACCTTTGTAAAAAAAGAACTCGAAAAGAGGAGCTAGAAGGCTGAAAGACTGCTCTCAAAATTAATCCGATGAAAGCCAATCCCATTTAATACGCGAACTCTCAAACGATAGAAAACAAAAGAGCACGAACTGAACGAATGACAGGCGTTTTTATTGGCGTGCACTCCATACTACCGATGGCTCACTTTTTGGAGAAACTAGAAGAATTTGATGATTTGATAGAGTGCGTTCGGAATAAATTGATATCTCCACAAATAAAGAAAATGCAATTTTCCTCTATAGGGAGTTTTATTAACAGTTAATCGGTTTTCCATCTAAAATATGTCAATGACCCGGATATTCTTAAAGGTGAAATTAAATTGTATACTATGTAAGTAGTTTTGACGCATAAGTAGGCATAATTTGTACTCGTATCTTTGATATTTCCTTAAAGATATAATTTTCTTTCTTATGGAATATTTTAGTATTTTAGTTTTCTCAAATTGTTATATAAAATTAAGAAACTACTACATGTTAAATTTTGTTTAGTACAAATTTCCGCTTTCGCTAGTTCTATACTAATCCTATTTCTTTCATCCTTGCTTGCTTCTAATTTAACTACATGAGTCTACCGTTCGCGGATGAAATCTTTACACGCTACAACAAATTAATCGCAACCTATAATGCCAACATCGACATTTTTCGTGCTGACCCGGAGAAGTTTACTCTTGATCCGGAACCCGCAGAGGCGGTAACCCTGATGGTGAATTCCCTCCAACTTAGCATGCATGATAAATACGGAACATGACGTGACCCATCCATCGCATGCAAACAATGTAGAGTATGGATAGATGCACGCTATTGCACAGGAGAGCGCAAAAGTAATGAGGTTAAGAATAAAATATATATATATGAACACATACATAAATATACATATACATGCATATATATTTATGAGAAATCGATAATTTTGGTATTCTGAGAAATATTCCTATGGGTTCGTAAGGGGCTTCATTTAACTTAGTATCTTCCTCTCGTAATGCGCACCTTTCTTAAATCACTTTGTCTCCACCGTTCTCTTTGTATCCTTATCTGTAAACCTGCAGAGGAAATAAAGGACTTAGCTAAAGAGATGATTTTATTGGATAATAGCGGAAACGAGAGAGTTAAAGTCTTGACTCGTCGTGAAAACGAGGCTGAATTTTGACGAATACGTTGCCCCGGCTCCATTTCCGTTTTGTCTACATTTGTTCATACTACATACACGTAACATAAGTTAAAACAAGGTGACTCGAGGAATGTAGATGGCTGTGAAATAGGAATAGAACAAATGAGTGGCGTTTTTGCGTTCTTGCAGTAATGCGTGATGGCGTAATATTGATATCACCAGATCTGAATTGTAGCCTTTGCTAAACAAAAAATAAAATTCGTTAAATATAGAGAATTCAGAAAAAATAAAAATTGAAAATGATTTTTTAACTAATCAACACCCAGTTCAATTTCCATTAAACTGCTCCTTACACCAATTCGTTCGCTACTTGTATTATTCTTGTCGGTATATCTAAACTAGCTAATGAAGCTTAAGAAGAATAGCCATTGTAACGTTATCTAAAATTTGAAGAAATGGATCGCATTGACGGATGATGGAAATATAGAGTGGCCCAAGAATACGTACGCAGCCAATAGTCGCCTGAAGCATTCAAAATGTGTGTACATGTTTTGTACTACCATATCTTATACAAGAAAATATGGACATGTTTATTCATTTAGTTCATATGTAAATTAGTATTTATTTGCACCTACGGAGAAGTTAGGTACAAAATCAGCTCACCCAAAATGCGGGCTTTTCCTTATCTCAGTAATGTAGACGATTTATTCACATTCTGAAATATCTAGCATAAAAATATTTTAAAATAAAAAATCCCTACATCCCGGTTTTCTCGTATTATCAGGTAAATACGATTCGTTTGGATGAACTCAGTTGAGAGTAGTCAACCGAACATACGAAATGATAACCATGAATACTAAACGTGTAATAATGAAAGGATTACTGACAACAAGGTGTTTCAGGCCACGTTGTGCCGTGTGCAACATTTCCAAATGAACGCCTCTATGCACTCAAACGTGATTTAAACAGACAATAGCTTTAGGCGCTCGAAATATCCTTCGCAATGTATCGCAATAGACGGATTACGTCCCAAATAAATTCAATCTGAGGTGCTCTCCTTCTGAAGTTTGTAGTTGACGAAATTTAGTTCCAAGCCAATTTAATTTTAAAATACTATTAATTATTTTTGCGTTTTGAACCATCATTTTTTATAATTTTTAGTTATTTATTAAACTTTCCTCTTCCATAATCATATACTCGTACACACACACACACACACACACACACAGTAGTAGACGGTGCTTGCATTATGCAAGAATTGTAGCCTACTTTCAATAATGGGGTAAGAATTGGAATTTTAACTGTTTCGTATCGTGCCAATTTTCAAGATTCTAGCTCATCAAGAAGTGCCTTATAATTTTTATCCTACTGTGGGGCAACAATGGACCAAAAGAGACCTTAAATTTAGGAAATTTTGCAATTATAGATTTTTTCCATCGGCTGTGACCAAAAACCTATAGTCATGCCAAATTTCAAGATCCAGCTAGTCTAGAAGTGCCTTACAATGTTTATCTTAGTATGGGGCACTAATGAGGTAAAATAGCCCCTAACTAATCCCGGTTGATCAAACCATGACCATTCAAAAAATTAAGATGTAAGTAAGAACCGTACAAAATTTGGTAGTCCTAGGCCTTACCTATAGTTCGGGTTTTCATAATGAGACACGAAACTTTCGGAAATATTTTCATAGGAGTTATGTAGTCGCCATCCGCGAAATACATATGACGTCATAGTTGTTTTCGTTGTCAGTAATATAATCTTGCGGCATTACTGTTTCTACGATTTCGTCAAACCATATTTAAATAATTTGTTCATTTCATTCAGTAATTGAAGAGAGTTAATTTCTCGAAAAACTACGAAACACACGATATAAAAACATTTTCTCGTTTTGCTAAATTTTCATGTTTCATCTATTTACATCAAAGTTTAAAATCAACGGCATTATAATATAGCCCACTTCTTTTCATTCAAAGCAACACATTAGTGCTAATAATATATGTATATTTATTACCAAACCCTATAATATAAAAGTAGAGCTTTTTTTATTTAGTACGATAAAACGGATTTTAAAATTATGAGGCCATCACATACCTATGGAGTTGGGTGAAATCGACAGGATTATAATGTGGCCTATCAATTCCCTATTAAAAAGCATTAAATCCATTCTATTACAATAGATTTACCAACTCCCATTTAAAAACATTGGACTCATTGCCATGATAGTTGATATTATTCGTTGTTAATAATTCCGGTACGTAGTATAGGAGAAAGTATTTTATTCGCGAAAAAATCGAATTCGAGATTTTATCGGAAATACACGTTCTGAGGAGGTTTGTGTAGGTCTGTGCGCACGTATACATAACAACATTTTGTGGGCGCTCTAACTCAAAAACTAATAACCGGATAAGCACAAAAGTAGATACATAAAACTTTTATCAGCAAATAAAAATCTGAAAGGGTCTTAGGTAAAACTACTCAACCGGAAGTGGAGGTTTATTCTTGTCTTTTTTCCTTTATTTTCCAAATATCTCCTTTAAAACTCATTTTGCGTATATATTTTTTATTATAACGGCTGTAAACAATGTAATTTTCTATGTTTTGTTTGAAATATTCTTTTCATAATACCGCTTGTTCTTCATTTTCCTTCTAAATTTATGTTAAATACGTCCCGAAGTTATACCATTGTTTCCGTTGCTATGATAAAATTTTCTAATTGTTAATAGCGTTGTGTACGCTGCCAAGGGTCATTTTAATTCTTAATCGACATTTTGTTATCCATAGAAACAGCTAAACATTTTCTTTACTCATTGTTTTTTTTTTAAATAAAGGCTTTTGAAAATGTTTTTAAGTCTTTCACGAGTGTGATTGCCCGGATCTTTTTTTGTAGTCGATGATGTCGAGAGCAATCATATTCATTGTTCTGTATGGAGAGAGTCATGGGTTGGATACATCTGATGTTTCAGATTGCAAACAAATTGGAACACCAATTCGGCACCGATTTGAATTTAGCCTTCAAAAATAATAAACCTCATCCAATAATCCTGTTTCTCTTTTGTTTTAATCACAAGTTTTTATCATAATTTGTGCAAATTTAAAAATGCAATTTTATAAAGCCCAGTACGGATTCTCAAGTGTTCCTTTGAAACTGAAGAAGGGGTAAAAAATAACGCCATACAAATTTAAATAATTGGAATTTTCGAGAAAGAGGGAGATTACGAGGGAGGAGAGAGGGGTGTTAGGAGATCGGAAAATGTTTCAATTTAAATTTAATACTTTATTCATGCTTACCCGTCCTTTTTACCCATGTTTGTGAATATCTGTTCATATTTAAGATATATTTTTTTTTAAATACCACCATATTATTGCAAAAAGGTAAGGCGAGGAGAGTTGTCAGCACTTTCAAGAATTACCGAGTTTCACCCACGCTGAATTCACAAATTTCGTTTCGATATCTTGCTTACCCTTGTGCTCAATATGTAACCTACGAGTCAGAAAACAAACACGAATTCGTCCTTGATTTAATTCACGAAGCCGATCTATGTCGGACCGTTGGTAATCAGCAGTTAAATTCAAATTTAAAATAAATTGATGAATACTATGTACCGGTATTTATGATTCTGGAAAACAATTTTAATTCTGACTTAATCGGTATTTCGTGGCACCTGCCAACTTAAACGGAATCGGAATCGATCTCTTGGGGCGAACAATAAGCCCCTAACCAGCAGGACTTTTGCGGCCAAGAGGGTGATAAACACCACACTTAAGGAATTCGCCTTCATCCTAAATCTTTTACCCTCCTTTTTAGCGATATCTCTTCCCTCCCCCCCCTCCACTCGTTCACTTAGAATCTTTCTCTCGCACGCTACATCCATTCAGCCGAAAAGGACGTAACATAACGGCTCTTGTTTGCTTAGTTCCTCACCAAATTCCCCGGCATTGTCCTTCCCTCCACCCCCCCCCATCACTTCCACCTCCCTCCCATCCTCCCCTCACCCCACTCACTCCTCACCCTCCCTCCAAACCCAAACACATTTACACACAAGCAGACAAAAGCCACACGCGCGCATGAAGGCTCTCCCACTCGGTCGATCAAGCAACCATTCACCCACTCCTTCGTCCTCGCACTCTTTTTTTCTCGCCCGCTAACTCATTTTTTTCATCCCTTCGCTCTCTAAACACTAGACATCCCTCCGGAGACTCAAAAAGCTCTCTCTCTCTCTCACGCACACCTTTCCGACCAACTATAAAAGGTTTGAAAATCAATGCCTCTTCTACGGATTAGGATTAAAGCTCGTTTTCGGCTTTTCTCCGCTTTTAACAGTCTCCTTGTCTGGATACAACCCGCTTGATTTGGCGCATTCAGGAGATAGAACGTGTTTCTGGTGGTAATTCTGGGTTAATGAAGGAGCGGTAAAAATTACTAAATTAAAATTATAACAAATACCGGGACTTCTGTAGACGTTGCGTGAACGTGATCGTTTAATCTGCGCGACTACCGTGGTCAGGTGGTAACATTGATTTATCTCTGAAGCCGTGGAATATAATGAGTACAGAAAAATGTTTGCCTAAGCATTCCTTGACTATGCGTAAATGACAATTTGATCGGGATAGGGCAGTAATAATTAACATAACGGCGAAAGAAAACAGTAATTCCTTTGTGGTTCGCGTTTTCATTGCGGCCTACATTATGACATTAGCCAGCTTTTTCATGTACTACCACACCCAAATTTAAAAAAAGATTTCTTGTCACTTACCTCGAAAATATCGTAGACATTTATTAAGTACCTTTTTTACCGGGCTATTATGATTGTGGCAATATTAAAAATGAACAATAAACTTATAAAATATGAAGCAAAAAGTAAAAGAAATGATTTCCACGTATACCAAAAGCTAGGATTAGGCTCAACAGATTAATTCTTTCTCGCGCAAAACTTAATCCTCTCAGTCACCATGTCCATTTTTATCGACATTCGATTAGATTATTTTAATAAATTCCGACGAAAGAATTTAAAAAATATCCGCTTATCACAGTTTGGAAAACGCTGCTGTAAAGGAATGACGGCGTAATATTAACAAAAACCTAATTCCATCGTATTCGTATTTGAATTATTTCTTCGGCGAATTTATTTTTTTGATCTCCAAATAAATGAGCTTCTCTAAATACAGACACCTTTTTAGTCTTTAATTCATGCCCTCCATTGAGTAAAAACTGCGTACATATTTTACATTTAGATGCTAATTCCTTTGTAAAACTTCAGGAAATTATGCGAATATTATCATAACACCGATTAAAGAACAAATTTGTTTAAATAAAAACGCCGATTGCTTGTTGGCTAAAACGGCGTCGTTGATTTCGATTTCTTGTATCCATTGATGTTATCATTCTGATTGACAAAGTCGCACAGCAATTAGCTCTTAGAGAGCGTTTAATACCAAAAGGAAAATATTATGCCACGATGTGTGTTAAAACTGTTTTGTAAACTGTCAAAGTTGACTCGTTTTTTTCCGAATAGAAATACCGACGATTTAACCCGTTACGGACTAGTGTTACCCTATGGCAGGGGTTCCCAAACTTTTTGAAGCCACGGAACCCTTATAATACATTATTTTTCCAGTGGAACACTAACAAAGAGGTGGAAAGAAAAATCTCATTATAATTAACTTTATAGTCACTGTAATTGTTATTTACATAGTTTATGTATCTTACGTTATACAGTTTACCAGTGTATCTCATGATTCCTGCTATAAATAAGAGAAGGAAGAACGTATCGAGCCTCTTCCTCTGTCTATCGCGGAACCCCTATAGCAGGGGTTCTCAACCTGGTGCTCGCGAGCACCGCTATGATCTTTGGAAGCCTGATGGTGCTCTTTTACGGTGCTTAATATCCAATTCCTTTGAACCAATAATTTCATATTCTCGGTAGATTTCTTCCTAAACGTATTCAAGACCATTAAGAATAACTTTGATGTTGGTTTGGTTTTATTCATTATCATTATTAATCTTACAACGTGGTGCTCGCCGCATCGAAAAGGTTGGGAACCCCTGTCCTATAGGCTTCCGGGGAACCCAGTTTGAAGACTTATGCCCTATGGCAGAGCTTCTCAAACTTTTTTCTCCGAGGCCCAATAATAATAATTATAATAATAGAAATTAAGTTATTCTTCCCACCACAATTCTACTTTAAAAAATTTAAAGTAAGAATGAATAAGGATGCATTTCAAATAAAACGGTAAAATTTTATAACATTTTAATCCCATTACTTGATTTTGATTAACTTGGCAACTATTAGGTCCAAATTTTGCGTAAAAATATCTTGGATCGACTCTTCATCGAGGCCTTTATTGAACGTTTTTCGACCCACGCGTGGGCCGCAGCCCATTCTTTGAAAAACCCTGCCCTATGGCAGTGATGGCGAACCTATGGCATGCGTGCCATAAGTGGCACGTAAGACAGTTTCGGTTGGCACGCCAACGAAAGGCGAAAACCCCTCATAAAATTATCGTACTGATTTAGTTAGCATCCAAAAATAATCAACAACTTTTTGCGGCACGCGAGGCGAAAAATATTCGACAATTTTAGTAATGTTTGCACGTGGGCAATAGAAGGTTCGCCATCACTGCCCTATGGTAACGCTTAAAACGACTTTTAAATACGAGTATAAAAATGTTTTCAGATATATTTTGTGGTAACGCGATAAAATATTGATTAGATTTTAAATGTAACACTTAAAAATTATATTCCTTCGTGATTTAATCATTAATTGGATTTGTCTCTCATAATGTTTAATAAAAGAATAAAAATTTTTAACCTATTTAATTCAGTCATTAACAAGACTGAAACATCAAGCTCGCCTTGTGGTTGGAATCCAATTCACGATGAAAATAACTCATATACTTTCAAAAAGGTCATAAAAACGAAATATGCATTAATGATCGTCGGTTGTTCACGAATGATGACTATTTTGTAGCCACAATTCGCATCTGTTTCTTTCCCAACACTTTTATAGCTGTAGAAGAAATTTTCATTGCAAATTAAATTATCCGTTTATATTCAAAATTTATGATCAATGACTTTTTTCATTTATGCATTCACGGAGAGTCGACTCACTTTAGTCGAAGTCGTAGCCGAAGGGATATTATGCGCCAGAAAATGCGTGAAAATCCGTTCGGTCCGCAAGAACCGTCTCCTTTAATCGCATATCAAATTTTCTCTTCATTTCAGCCCATTCTCTTTAAAATTTTCATGTGTAGGCTGCGTTTTCTTCAAAACCTACGTAACGCCAACGGAAAATAATAGTGGATTAAATAAAGGCAAAATACAAAATTACGATTTGCACTCGAGAAATAAAGTGAGAAATCTAAAGAAATTATCTCCTTAAAAAGTCAGACTGCTTAGCAGAAAATAAATTTATAAAATACACCGATAGAATACGATATATATAGGATATCTGACTGAACATACAGATAAGGGAATAGGATCAATTATGATGATTCAAGTACTGCCATAAAGGAATTAAGTGTTAATCAGTAAATGAATGTCCGTATCGTAGTACTCGATCCTGGCGGGCAAACCCTCCTTTTCCCTCTCTCGTGTCAACAAGCAGTAATCTACTTCGCATGTCTCCAAAGTCAACTAATTTCGAAACGGCTGATACAAAAACCTCTGGCGGCGACTGAAGAGTACATATCTAATAATATGTCCAATCTAAAGACTGGAGGTTTCGAAAATAAAATTTGCCAACTTTAAAACGAAACCGTACTCGTGTCTTCTTTATATAAACTACTTTCTTCCATCGTAACAGAGTTGACAAGCCTTAATGTCCGGCACTCGAGAAAAGTTTAAGGCTAACCCTTTTTACTTTCTCCATACGTAGTAATGGGAAAGTATTGTGATCACGAAAAAGTCGACTTCGAGATTTCAACGGAAATACACGTTTTGAGGTCCCTAGAACATGTTTAGACTATTTCGGAATGATGACTGTGTGTGTATGTGCGTGCGCGCGCGCGTGTGCGTGTGATTGTGGGCGCTCTAATTCAAAAAGTACTTGCCATATCGTTACTAAACTTCATATATAACACTTTAGCATGAGCTCAAAGAACTGGTTAGTTTTTGGACAATAACGTTTAACCGGAAGTCGAGGTTTATTCCAAACCCGATACGGTTTTTGCGATATTTCTCCGATAAAACATCATTATTGTGTATACAATTTTATACGAATTTTATAGGGAATGTAATTTCCTACAACTTTCATTTGAAAGAATTTTCCATATCAGTTATTGTTTAGGATTTATTTATAAATAATCGGTTTTTCGGTTTCCGTCAAATATCTCCTTAAAAACGTCGTTATTGGTAGTCTTCGAGAGGACCAAAGTTGTAGAGAATAATATTTCTTCCAGGTCTTGTTTGAAACAAATTTTTGTAGAACGATCCATTTCGGAGATATTGAACTTTTTCATAATATCCAGTATACAGCGCCACCACCATATAGCGGTGAATTCTGCAAACATAATCAAAATATAATTTACGGCAATAAGGACGACTGTATTCTTTTACGATACGAAATAATAATTTTGCCTTATAATGCTATTCATAATAATTTAAATATCTACACCCCAAATATGGAGAAAGTCGTGTTGGCCACATCAGATTTTTTGTAAGAATCATTCCCAACAACTAAAATTCAATCTTTTAAATAATTAGTTCCCTTACGACATTACGTAATCTTTCATTCGATTTTCCATTCCCTAAATATTAATGCCGAATATTCCAAGGCGGAATACCGGACACAATGAAAAATAATTCGAATGAAAGTGGCTAATTTGGTTCCCTTGGGCTAAGACGGCTAATTGCCTTTGTAATCAAATAGGGGTATGGAAAGTCAAGGGGGGAAGCTAAGGAAAAGAGTGCGTGACAGGATGACTCGTCGGATACCATCATTTTCTCCAAAACGCGCCGTATTAATCTAATTTAAACTACAACCTCGTAGCGTAAGATGGCGAAACTTTCGAAACCTGAGAGGAAGCAAGCGTGGTTCAAGAGACACGAGGAAGGTAGGGTACGTTTTACAAGGTATAAAGAGCCATCCCCGATTAGTAGTAGTACGCGGTTGAAGAACGAAGAGGGGGAAATAGACCACAAGCAAGCTCGCGTCTGAACCGTGAAATAGGATGATCGAATAGCTCGCTAGAGGACGGAGGACATTGATCTGGTTGAAGACGCTGGGAGAGTGGGGTAAAAGGAAAAGACCCGGAGATACAAGGGAGAAAGAGGGAAACATCGCATTTGCTGACGTAATCCTTACCCCGGTATTATTCTCGTAAAATGGCTTCGAGATGTGAAAAAATGAGAAAAAAATTTAATCCGAGCGTAGTGTTCGCATCCCATGTTTCCACGTAAAGGAGACTATTCAACGATGATTGCCGAGGAAAATACTCCGAAGAAGTAGGAAATGTGGGAGAAAAAAAAACGCATAAACGAGGTTGCAGATAGGAAGTCAACGAAGTACGCTTTCAATGTGTTCTATGAAGCAGGTTGAAGAGTATTTTTTTATTCTCTTTTAATCCGGAGATTACGAAAGGTCGGAAGCGTTTCGACACAAAGTAGCTCGATGCTTTCCAGAAGATACCGCTTATAATAAGAAGCTTTTATGACGAAAGAGTGTTTTCTTCGGATTAACATTTTAACTGTACGTATTGTGTTCGATTCATCAAAAGGTTACAATATTTCCACAAAAATAAATTTAAAAAAAGTGTATTTCATATTTCCATTGAAATTATCTATATCCCGCGCATTTTTTTCCTATTAAATGCGCGATTCTTTTGTAAGGGGGCCGAGAAAACCCCGCGTCTGGTAGGTTCTCGCGTAATCCTTGTGTTCAAGTACTTGTTCGGAAAATCCTGAGCAAAATGTGCAAGGATTACTTCAGAAAATACAGTCAAAAAGGTATAAAGTACCTACTCCTTTTAATTTTCATAGAGAAGGTATAATGTACATTGGATATAACATGCACGTGAGGTGACCTCGTGCTTAAAGGTTTTCTCAAAGGAAATCTCGAATGCAGAATAAAATGAAGAAATGCATCACGCAATTCGAAGATAATAGTGATTTATCGAGAAATAGAGAAGGATGCGAAGGGTAGAATCATGCAATGAACAAGGTTTAACATATTAACTCTTTCAGACCTATTGTATATGAACATGTACACTTATTTTTTATGGCCATTTTTCGAATTAAGTTGCATTCTTTTTAGAATTTTGGCACTCTTGGCGAGATGCTTATTTTGGATTTTCACTTACAACATCCTGCACGGAATATACACAACCATGTACAATTTGAAAAATATAAGCCAATTTACAAAAATTAATGAAATCCATATGTTTGTGTAAGATTCGACTTAATAAAGAAGGAATCACCGGTTGTAAATTTTTTTTATTAAAAGGAATCATTACTGTAAGGGTTTTTGTTGTTGATGACGAAAAATAATATATCCGTGGTAATTTGGCGCCTGGAACAAGCTTACAAATTAAATAACCTTGCTATATTACCTTAGCTGCCAGAATAAAATTTTAATTAACACCAAATGATAAATAGAAATTATATAAACAATTAACAATTAGTAGAATATATAATTGACTGACGTTATGAAGCCGTAACTTAGCGGTCAGAAATGGCGGATTTTTTAATTCTAGGATTTTTGGATTCGAAATTCACAATCCTGGTATCCCGATCCCGTTTTATTAAAATCCTATATAAAATTAAAATTATTATTTTAGTCGCTGAAACAGTAAATATTCTTTAATTATCTTATTTTTATACGGTAGACTATCCAACGCACTAAAATAATTAAAGGTATGATGAAGTAAATGTGTTTTTTTTTAATCTATTTTTTAATTTCGTAACCGGTACTTACTTAATAACAACATTATCAATATGACTGGCAAATCTTCCAATTCCAACAAGCGGGGGAAAGAGTTTCTCATAAAAGAGGCAACGTCTTCCGCAGTTCTTAAATAGTAATTAGATGTAAGGGTTTGAAGGAAGAAGAGAGTTTTTAGCAGTGATGGAAAACGAAAAAAATACGCTTCGTTACGCTTTTCGTTGCGGTAAAAAAAAACGATATCGTTTTCCGTTACAATCGAATTCAAATTTCGTTTTTCGTTACGTTTAACGTTATAACGAAAAATTTTAGTACACATTAATGAAATCGAGCTCATTGCCCTTTTTAAATATATACATAAACGTTTTTTCTATTGTGTTTGCAACATAGATAAGGTTCTATACAAGTAGTAATTGAATTAAACTGCGGATAAGTAGTTTAAAAAATATATTTCTGATTGGAGAAACATCCTCTCCAACATTAATGACAACAGAAAACAATCTTTAGGAAGTGATATTTGACATCCGGTTTACCATATAACCGGGATAGTTTAAGCATCAAGCGTCAAAATAAATAAAAGGATTTATAATTTTTGATTTGCATCGTCGATTGCGCATATCAAACTACCTACATGCCAAATTTCAGCTTCCCATCTCATCTGCATCAGCACTAGTTTTCGAGATGGAGGGACGTTATCTCCATAACAATGCGTTTCACGAAAAAGAATTTTACACAAAAGTTTTAGAACATAAAATTTTCAATTATGTGTGAATGATCTGGCGCGGACAGGCAATTTTTTCCGGCCCGGGAAAAGTTTACGTAACCGGTCCTCTTGCCTACCAGAAATGCACATCAATGAAACACATTAAATTGTATTATCACTATACTGAACTATACTTAACTTAAGTGTATTTAAAATGAGGCTTACATATTCACCATCATTTGCCTTTCCCTTTATGAAGGTATAAATTCACTCCCGCCGGCTAAATACCTTCATACAAATAACAAATATGTATTAAGCTTTGATTCACCATAATTTTCAGGAAAAGATTACCGTTCAATATAAATCTAATAACGGTTAATTGACTATGAAAAAATGAACTTTAACTTAAAGATTACGTTACAATTGCTCAAGTGAAGTATGTTACAAATAATTTTCCATTTAAGACGCCTTATCGAAAAAAATTAAATTAACTCGGAAAATGTGAATTAAATATAAAAATGAATATTTCAAAACTAAGAAGAACTCCTTAACCGTACAAATTCAAATATTTAGAGACAATACAATCGGTGAAAATTAAACAGGGTAATGAAAGAGAAACAAAAGAAGATGTTACATTTAAAGGTTTACGGGGATAACTGCTCGCTGGTGACCTCGTATCCAACATTCATGCAGTCATTCATTCCCAGAAGAACTAATCCTCCCAAAAGAACTAATCCTCCCAGAAGAACACACACACGCACTCAAGCAACAAACAAAACAGGGAACTCTAAATATTCAGTGGGACACTAGATACGTATTTCGAGAGCAAAGCTCTCATTATCAGCAGCTTATGTGGAATGTTTTCTCGAACTAATTATACAATATTACCGTGCATTATTTGCAAACTTTTAATAATATTATTTTTTGGTATGCATAGTTGGAAGTTGGAACGTGATTCTCCGCGGTATTAGAGAGAATCGGTAGCAGTTAATAATGTAAGTAATTCCACATCAGCAGCTGATAATGAGAGCCTTGCTCTCGAAATACGTATCTAGTGGCCCACTGAATATTTAGAGATTCCCGTTTGTTGCTTGAGTGCGTGTGTGAGTGGGTGTTACGTTACGCGTAAAGTTTTCCGTCACTGATTTAAACAAATTTTTACTTAAAATTAATTTAAGATTTATTTTAAAACTTTTATACGCTGAATGATCTGAGTTTCTCTCAAAGATTGGTAAAATCCTGTTAACCACTCCGACTAATTTTTGGAATAAATAAAAACTTATTGATCTTTGACCATTCTTAATTTTCCGAATCGAAAACTATCCAATATAAATGTTTCATCGATATTTATAATATATATGAAGTACAAACCTGTAACAAGCGATTACGAATGCTGAAATACTACCAAGGGAAGAATAGCGGGCGAAGCGTAAATTCAAATATGAAGGAATGAGAGCTTGTGAAACGAATTTCTCCAGACCCTGGGTATTCCCCACTTCGCGTTTGGTAAAACCCTTTGGCGGAATCGGGAAAATATCATTACCACGAGTCCACACCATGAGACGAACACTGGAGGCGGGCGAGGAATCGGACATATCTGCTAAATGACCGACGGTACTTTAATGCAGTGCTCCCCAACCTTTTTTGCTCCGAGGCACACCTTCATGTATGCTTAAAAACGTCGCGGCACACCAAACCACCCCTAATTAATTTCACTAAGTAAATATACATTTTAAAAGAAAAAACTAGCATAAAACAAGCAAAAGTCGCAATTATATTAGACTGTCATGATTGGTAAAGTAATATTCAAATAATTTTATTGTATAAGTACATACACAATTCAAAGTGTAAAAATATTATGCTCTTCGACGGAAAATTTAGTCTTTCCTTTTTGGTACAAAGGCTCAATAATAGAAAGAGATACAAGAAGTTCTTCACCTAGGATTTTTAATTATGCACTTTTAATATTTTTAATACGAGCCGTTGACGAGCAATTAAATTCGCATAAATACACTGTTGAATAGCGGCACATTCAGATATTGAAGGATATTTACCTTTAACTTTTAGCCAAAATACATCTAAAGATAGAATAATAATTTTAAGTTCTATGACCGTTGCTAAGTTTCAGGATAAATTCCTTGGATGACAAAATTTATGCGAATTTGTTCGTTCCAAACGCTTTTATGTAAAATAATATCCTCAGAGTGTGCGGCACACTAGTGCCTTCCTCGCGGCACATTAATGTGCCGCGGCACACCGGTTGGAGAGCACTGCTTTAATGTACGCAACCAAAATTATTTTCCTCACCCTATATCTAAAAGGTTCCAAGAGTTCTCCACCCTTTCAGCGTGTCGAGATATTATCTTGGAATAGACAAAAGGGCGACTTTCGCGTAGTAAAAGTAGTGCGCGAGCGACCCACAGCCTCCAAGGATCATCAGATGTGGTTGGATTAGCATCCCTTTTGTTTTGGGACAGAGGCTATAGACCTGCGGGCGCCCAGCGTGAGACTATTGTGAGGGATGGCCGGAAATACGAAAATGAATGGTAAATGCGAAAGAAGTCCCGCCTTTAACTTGAGCTACCGAACTGCGAACCGATGGCTTGAAAAATATCAGAGCCCAAAGGCGCCTGGTGCGGTCGCTCCACCGCTCCATGCCACCGCACGGCCCTCTGAACAACAATAACCTTCCTGCTAGGTAATGCGGTATAGAAGCGTGAGACATCGATTTATGTAATAACTAGCAGAAATACCCGGCGTTGCCCGGGGAAACTTGGTTGAAATCCGATCGGAATTCTAGGTGATACATGGTATTTAAGAATTCATTCGGCCGCCGTTTCCAATAAAACGGGCAGAGAGAAACAGAAACCACGTACGAATTATTTCTGGGAGCCCTCCACAATCGTACCAAATTTGATTCAAATCAGTAGTAGGACTTGGGAAAATACGCGTAGTTAAATCAGTTCCCGATGTCCAATTACGGATAAGGAAGTAGCCGTTTCCCACCTTTCTCACTGTGCATAAGATGTATAGTTACCTGTTCCTTGAGAAGAGGAAGTTTATGAGAACAGTTATTCTACTGAACAGTTTAGGCAAAAAAAAGTTTGAAAAGAACTGTTCCGAAAACAGTTCGAAAAGAACTGCTGCGTTCTTTATGACCCATCTCTAGATGGCCATGCTATAGCATACAAAGTTATTTTGCTTTTTGTACAATTAATATAAAACATTTGGGATTTAAAAGTAGCCTACGGCCTTCCTATTTGTGAAGAAAGTATCTATTGAAAGTTTGATTACTCTAGCTTTAACGGTGTAGAAATGTATATATGCACAAATAACAAGCAAACAAACAAACTTTCATAAATATATAGGAGATTAGCGTTAGACGAGAGAGATATAATCAAGAGACAAAGGTGAAAATTTAACACTGTCAACGTTCACGACGATCGAAATTTTTAATATCTTCTTTGACAGAAGTGATGAAATGATTGTACAATAAAAGTAAACAATGAATCCTTTTATAAGAATTTTCATTTGATATTTAACGGGGGCAGATGTAGCTTAACGAGAGCACTGTATTTTATTCTTTCGTAAAAATAACCTTCGCTGAATGTCGTCCGCCTACCGTGACAAAAAAATCACGTTCAAATACGGCTTTTAACAACATCAGACATTTTCAAATTAAATAAACGAACTGCGTTAATAATGTGAGGTTTTGAAATGAGGCGGAGGAGAGAGAAAAGGGAAAATTGAAATCGAGAAAGAATTATGGTACCAGCAGCCATATTATTGCATTTTTAATTTGTAATTCAAGTCGACGAAAATGAAATAACCCGAGCGGGAAAATACATACGAACTCCTTGATTAGTTTTTTTTTACCAATCGCTATTCTTAATAACCGTGGAAGAATCGGACGAGGGGAGGTTTGTGATTGGGAGGTGAAACCCTCTGGTACCATAAAGGAGAGAAGAACAGACGAGTAGAACTTGGAAGCAAAAGCTAAACTCGCTTCACTAATGACGAGGTAATCATAAAAAACATTCCGTTTCCCAGGAGAAACTCGACCTCGCTTCGTGCTTCCAACTGAATCCCAGTCCTGCATCTATGCTAAGCCAAACAATACGGTGCTCAATCCCGAGGGACTGAAATTGAAACCGACTATTGCACCAATCCCGTGCATCCTTTGAAACAGTACAAGGATAAATGTTTACATCAAGCAGATAGTTAACCATGCCACATGAACTATCGTTCAATAAGGAGATTAGAATAGATTTGAAATATTATACAAATGTTAATTAGATTTTCGCCCACACTCGGAAACTTTTTCGGAGAAAAGAAATGTTACCGTTCCAGACAAAATGAGATGGAAGATAGAGCTTTTGATCGATATAACGTGCATTTCGAAAGGACGAATAAAACCCAGATACATACTGTAAGTTTTGCTGTTTTCGAATGTGGTCATTGTATTTAGAATTTCACCACTTAATAGGATCAGACTTTATTTGATGTTAATAATCAGGAATGATAGACGTAGGAGAGTTTTATTTTCAGAAAACGGACTTAACACAAGGGCGAATTAGGAGAAGCGTCAAAATTAATATAATATAGTCCAACTCAAAAAAAGCCCTTTATGCGACCTGAATCATAAAAAATAACTAATTGCCCTGCAATTTGATTTGAATGTAACAAAAATGAGAAAAATCAAAACAATATTATTTCACCCATTATAGAAAACTCATTTTATCTCGAATTTATAGAAATGAGAGAAAATTAAAAACCTGCATTTTAGCTGAATAAATACCTTAATTTTCATATACCTACAGAAAATGTATGCTTACGACGCACATAATTCGCTAATGAATGTACACATTCATTCGTAAATACTGCTGTAAGTATTTAACCAGACTACAAGTTCAAACGAATGAATGAATTAATAAATTTTTGCAATGCAATATTGCACAGAAATTTTATGCATACTATACAGCTCCATTGGAAACGAGAGAATGCGACAAGTTTCCTACACCTGGGTGTTTTATGCTCAATCCGCGAAATACGATTCACATCACGTTCTTCCTCTTCAAAATCATTTTTCGTCCTCCAAAATATTTTTTAACCATATCAATTTTTCATGCGCGTGAAATATATCTTCCTCTCTTTCGCTCTTCTTCATCCCTACTACTTTCCATAGCTTTACCCTCACCTATATAGCTTTCTATTTACTCAGCACATCCCGTGTCCGTAGTAATAATCTCATAAACATTCCGCGTCACGCTGTGCATTACAGACAACTTGGTGTTCTGAAAGGATCTCACGATAAAAGTTTTGAAAGGATTTCAAGTAAAAATCTCACACTTTTTCTTAGATTTCTATTCATCGGATATCGTTCTTTTTAGGCACGTTTCGCTTCCAGCGTGAGCGCCTATCAGCGTCGGTCTGTCCGTCCGTCTGTCTGTCCGTCCGTCGGCATGTTCGTTCTCGGCTTCTACCGAACGGATTTTCATGAAATTTGAAATTAAGGTCTTACAGTCAAAGATAATAAGAAAACCACATAAATGAATCACGTATGCTAATCAAGGGTACCACTTTACTGGTGAAGAAAATGAACTTTTCCTCGTCTCGTAAAGTATTGGTCATATCGAAATACTTTTCAAACAAAACTTGGAGAACTAGTAACGTATTTCTTCCCCTATACATTTTTATCGTAGGAGTTCTCGTTATCAATAAAACCAAACAAGAATATCTTAATTCGAGTTGAACTTTTAAAATTTCTTGCATGGTTACTTCATCATTGGGCTAAAATAAACAATCTCAAAAATACGTGCGCATGAAACATTTTTAAATAGGAAGAAAATGGATTATTTATAACGAAGAAAATAACTTTAAAACGTTATTTCCCTTACGTACACATATCATCTCTCTCAAATATTCCATTGCACGAAACGCGCCCATTTGTGATACGCTGTACACTTTCCTAACTTGTTTAAATTTGTAAATCTCCGAGTTTTCACACCGGAAGCGTTTTTCTTTCCACGCCGGAAAAAACGCTTCGGTATTCAAAGAGGTACTCTATTTCATCCCTATTATCCACAAATCTCCTTAACCCTTATCTTGGCCAGGTTACATTTAAAGTTGTAAAAAAAAATTTTTTTTTTCGTAAGCTTCTAGAACATGGAGAAAAATAAAAAATTTTCTTTTTGTTTTAATTTCAGCATTATCTTCAGTTGTATCCTAGAGGTTACGTTGCCTAGTTTTTAGAATCATCAGAGCAATTCTCATGATAAAAACAAAAATTACCTCTATATATTACAGGATTCATTGCCAAATTAAGGGTTATATATGCAGATTTCTCAAAAAAAATCTAGGTAACGACTCTCGAATCCGTTCATGCTGCCACGTATTACGACGGGAAATCCCACGTAATCAAATGTGGTAGAGTATAACTCGTCTCGCCATAATACACGTACACGTACCTTCGAAAGGGGTATTAAAGCGTTAATTGGACGTCATTATAATCCATAGACGTCACCCTTCATCTCCAAACTCCACGCTAGTTACCACCCTTAATAGTTACCACCCTTAATAGTTACTACCCTTAATAGTTACTACCCTTAATAGTTACCACCCTTAAAAAGAACGTATCTACCACACCAAAGAGAGTGAGTGAGAGACAGAGAGAGAGAGAGAACATTGAAGGACCAAGCGCAAGTTCTTTAAATTTATCCTCCTTACGGGTACTTGAATCAGTGTTCGGTAACGTAGAGCGAAAAGAACACGCGGCATGCCGGATCATTTCATCGCTTTCCAACGAGAGTGGAAATGGAGCCCGTCCATTAACGGAGGCTACAGTAGGAATCCCGCAGTGGAAAAGCAGTCGGGTGATAAAATGGGTGGGGGCAGGGGGAGGGGGGCAGCCATCGGCCTCTCTCTACCCCCGCCTCCTTCTCTTTCTTTCTCTCTCCCCCCTTCGACCACTTGTTGCTGGGAAGGAAGCGGAATCGCAACCCCAACGGCATAAAATTCTACTCCTCTCGCTCGCTCCCAAACGCCCTCCTCCTTTTTCCCTCTCCCCCCCTCTCTCTCCTCTCTACCCCAACCCAACCACACACCGTTCCACTCCTCCAACCCTCACTTTCCCCCTCTTTCCCTCTTGAAAAAGCTTTTGCATATAGAATCGATAAGCCAAAGTTGTATCGTCTCGCCTTGTTTTCCCCCTCTCTTCATCCGATAGAGAGAATGGAAGAGAGAGAGAGAGAGATGATTGAGCTATGAGGAGGAAATATGGTTCTCTGCTACTGCCTCTCTTGTGTGGAAGAGATTTCAGGCACAGATAAAAGGACAAAAAAGATATTTCTTTCGTTTTAAACCGCGGAATCAGGGATACGTGCATATAAATATTGACGATAAATATGGGCGTTTTTATTGATTAAAAACAGCGACGCTTTTGGTTTAATGTCGCTCGGCGTTTTAGCGGATGCGGTGGATAATGGAACGAGTTCATTCGTAGTGGCAACTTAGATTAAATTTAAACACAAATGACACGCACATCGGCTGTGATTTGAAATTTTATCATGCTCAGTTTTTTTTAATTTTCGACAAAAAAGATGTCATTAACAAAAGAAACGACGCTAAACGCTGCATAGTTTTTCATTATTAAAATGACCCACTCTCGCCTCGAAAAAAATCTTCCAATTTGAAATTATAATTATTCCATTGTATACAAAATGTATTTAATTATCAGCGATAGAGAAATGAAGGAATTTATTAATTTCAATACTCAGATATGAAAGAAGCGAAAGTATGCTCTTTGAATAATAATTGTGTACTAGCAAGGTTAAAAAATAACTGGGTTATTTGTCTTTTAAGGCGAAACACCATATATGAGAATATTTTTTTTAATGCATTTTAATCGAGGTAAAAAATTGACTTATAGATTCAATACACGTGCGAGAGTGCATGCTGAAAGCCCGAGAAGTTCCGTGATTAGTTTTCACGTATGTGCGGCCACCTTGAAGGTAGAAATTTGATCTTAAACGGAAACAGTGAAAGGTAATTGAGTTTGAGGCGCTTTGAAGCAGCTTGTGCTTGTCCTTTAGTCCTGCCCGCCTCTTCCCTTGCCAGCCATTATACCTTGAGCGATTCTTTGCTCCTGTGGAACCCTTACATAGCCTGCGTCTCCAAAAGGTCGATAACTCATGACGAAAGGTTTTCAGCCATTCGACCTTCGTTATTTTACCTTTACAAATGAAGGAATACTGCCTCTATTGAATTACATATGTATTTTAAATAGGAGGCAACATCTTGAAAAAAACGTTACCTTCATATATTGTTGGGGAATGCGGAAACAGGTTAAAAATCTGATATGACCGGGAATAAAACACGGGTCCTCCACTTCCCGGAAGGATATTCTACTACTGAACTACCGTAGCAGACAAATTCTTCTGTTTCAGAAAAGGAATATTTTTTTAGGTTGGTACAGGGTTAGCATAGTATCAACCAGCCCCAACGAATGCTTTCAAAGAGATATATCGAAGGAAATCGCTACACTTTCTAATGGTGAAATTACCAAAGTTATAATTGATGGAATGAGTTCCCCATCATTGCAGCTTATGCCTGTCGCATAAATATCTTAGGACCATCCATTCCATTAATTATTTATATATTGTATTGTACGTATCTATGACATTATTAATATAATATGCTAAACTAAAAATGAGGATTTACAGATATGAGCAGGTTTTAAGTAGTAAACATATCAAACGAAATCGTAATGCGATGGAATGCGTTACCGAAAAGACAAACCGCCTCATTTAGATAAGAAAAGTTGTTGATTCAGTAATGATATTGGTGAAATCATTCATATATTAGCTTCATGAATATGAGAATAGTAATAAATTTTGAGTTTTATTTTTAAAACATCCTTATTGAGAACCTATATATGGAGCGATATATTAATTTAATTTCAGCTTCACCCGGAAAAAGATATTATCACCTAACGTGTCCTCTATGGGTGCCTATTTTTAACTCCAAATTTGTAATCAATTCACAATTTCTACTTTTGCTCAACGATACGACAAATCTTGCTTCCGTTCAGAATACAGTTAGAATGCAATTAATAACCGAAGGAGTACAAAGATTGGAGGTGATTTTTTTAAAAAAGAAAGCACATCCTAGAGAGTTTCTTTCCAAGAATTTTTAACGAGGTAGCTGAATCTGACGTTGCAGGCAATGATACTTCTCTACAATCTCTATAGCACTGATTGCGTCACGTACTCCAACTGAGGGTAACTTCTCACTACAATAATCTTCGTGTTTATCATCTTCTAACACTTCACAATCAATATCAGAACTCCTTTTTATTGTCTCAATTATGTCAACATAAGTTGGATGTTCAACCGCTGTTACGTCACAATCTACGCCCACACAATCATCAAAAGTGGCTTCAAAATTTTCCCGCTCATTTAATTTGCGCCATTCAAGTTCTGACAGCGGAACCTCATCATCTTCTTCCCAATTTTCTTTTTCCCCTTCATCTTTACATATTCCAGCCTTTTAAAAACAGTTCGAAGTTACTAAGAGTTAAACGGTGGAAGTTACCTTACGTGCGTGAGTGCATAGTACTGATCACAAATGGAAAGACTGAGAAGGAGGAAAATTCTGAACTTGACCGGGGATCGAACACGGGTCTCCCGCATGCCGGGCAGGTGCTCCAATTCGAGATTGATAGCTTAGTGGTTAGAGCACCTGCTCTGCAGTTGGGAAACCCGGGTTCGATCCCCGGTCAAATTCAGAGTTTTTCTCCTTTTCAATCTTTTCAGTTTGAAATTGTTACCGAGTTCACTTCATGCCATGCTTTATCTAGCTCCATAACACAGTCCAGAAGAGTAATGTCGAATATTTTCCCCATTGTCAATTCTATTCAGCCTTTTCCGAACTGTTCTTTTGCGGTAGCGATGTTTTAATTTTTTTATGGTACCTTGATCCAAAGGCTGTAGTTTAGTTGTCATGCTCGGAGGTAAAAATGCAACTTTACCTGCACGTAGTTCTTTCATTGTTACGGTAGGGTGTGCCGGACAGTTGTCCACAAACAGACGGATTTTCCTTTTCTCATAATGGAATTTCTGGTCAATTTGCTACAACAAATCTTAAAATATTGAAATGGTCATCCACGACTTTTTATTTTGTTTGTATATCGCAGGGGGTGACTTCACACCTCCAAAACATTTCGGTTTCTTCGACTTCCCTATTACCAGAGGCTTCAGTTTTTCCGTGCCATTACTATTAACACATAGCAGCACAGACACACGATCTTTACTTCTTTTCCCACCGTGGCACGGTTCATTTTTAAAAGCTAGGGTTTTATCGGGAAGGGCTTTAAAGAAAAGCGATGTTTCAGCTGCGTTGAAAATGTCACTTGAATCATAATTTTATTCTTCATCAACTGCGGCAGAACTTCTTTTCTCCAATAGCCGCAGTCAATGTCAGACACTGCAGCACTTTCACCACTCAAAACTTTATGTGAAATACCATTACGACTTTTAAATTTATCTAACCATCCGGTACCTGCTTTATATTCACTGTGCCCTAGCTTTTTAGCAAATTCTTCTGCTTTTTCTCTCAAAATCAGACAGGACAATGGTATATTTTTATCTCGTCCAAATTTCATCCTCGTCACTATAGCTTTTCCAACATCAGGAAACCTACAAGTTTTTAATCGTTTTCTGCCCAGAACCAACGTTTTTCCTCTGCGGAGCTTAGCACCAAATGTGTTTTTAATAAATGTCGACAGTGTATTTACAGGGATCCCAAAATCAGCAGCAATGTCCTTTTTCTTTTTTATGCCCACTTCAACTTCTTCAATTAACTTATTTTTATTACTTAGCGATAATGTTATGCTAGCCATTTTTATGTAAAATTGGAAGAGTAAAATTAACGTCTTCTAAAGCCAACAGTCTTATGATGAGACGAAATATCGTCAATATAGGATGACATATTTACCAAAAACTTCGACTTATATAAAAAATTGATTGGGAAGTATTTTCCCCTTCGAGTTATAGAAAATTCGAGTTGTGGAAACTCGAGTTATCGAAGAAAAATAACATAGAAAAGATAGGGATTTCTTCCGGTAAAATAAATTCACTTTGAGTTATAGAAAATTCGAGTTATAGCTTTGTATGGGGCAGAAACATGGACGCTAAGGAAAAATGATATTGAATACTTGGAAAGCTTCGAGATGTGGATATGGAGAAGAATGCTGAAGATAAAATGGACAGATAGCGTAAAATAGAGGAAGTATTACGAAGAATAGGAAACGAACGAACGATTATACAGACTACCAGAAAGAGGAAGGCGAACTGGATTGGGCATTACCTGATTAAAGGAGTGCTAGAAGGAAAACTGAACGGAAAAAGAGAAAGAAGTAGAAAAATGTTTCATCTGATAGACGACTTGAAAGGGAAAGAGAGCTATCAAAACATGAAGAAGACTGCGGAAAATACGAGTATATGGAGAACCAAGTTTAATCATGAATAATCACGGACCTGTCTACGGACAGACTACCTATAATGATGATGATACTTGTGGAAGAGGAAAGGTAAATAAAGATATTGAGGGCAACTAGGTGTTGAGGGAAACCCAGTGAGCACTTATCAAAAGGAGAGCCGCTTGGGTGTCGGAGAGACACATTTGTATACGCAGATGCTGGAGCTTTCGGGACGATCCCTTCGTCAACACAAGAGAGATACAACCAGTTGTGTTTCTCTTGCGCTGATTGATATTTGGTCGAATAGATGTCAATTGCCCATTGACGAAATTGTGATTCATACTATCTCCGAAAGAGAAGAAAAATTTTAGTTTAGGGTGTTACGATAAATTTACCGACCATCCTTCCTTTTCGCGTAACGTATTCAAGAGATTCCTGTGACAGAGTTGGCGGAAGTAGATTCGAATAAAAGTCACCCTCCTCTGAAACTAAATGATTTTCCTTCAAGATTGCTTTTGGCACTCTTCAACCAGCCAACCATGCTACACCAACCTCATTATGCCTCCCTTTATAGGGTAAGGTGGGTCCCATACTGATCGATGACTCTACCCTACTCACCCGTTCCCTGTTAAAGCTTCACAATTTCACTCCGCTACGCTCTTGCTCAAACTCCCTTTATATGCTACTCCTCCGTGCTTTAACAATAAACTTCGTAACCATCTTAGAGTAACGAGTTTTTATTGTTATCTCAGGGAAAGAAAGCAATGCCCGTACCGTATATAATGATAGTTTCATCTCTGCAAGATTTAAAATAATACATTTAAAAGTGCTAAGAAAAGAAAAATGATCAACATATATTCCAAGGTTGTGGACGTGTGTCTATATGTCAGACTTTCGTACAGGCGGATTATTTTGGAAATCATAGAGACACCGTTCTTTTCACAATGCCGTTTTTTGAATTTTCGAATTGTTTAATGCCCCATAAAACTCGGTTCACTAAATCTTGGTCACTCGCGCTCGGATGAGCACATACTATGTGGTGCGCATGGGTAAGCATCTCCGTAATGGCGGTATATAATCAAGTTTTTTTATTAACTCAAAGCATATTTTTTTTAGATTCGCTATTAATTTCGATAGGGTAAAATGAGCGATATTTATTCATCTAGTCATAGGTTTATGAAAAGAATGCTTTCAGAATGCAGTTTGAGCTGAAACAGTAAACCCGTGATCCTTTGTTAATTATAATCCTACGTGTATAAAATGGATACAGATTTTCCACAAACAATTACGCGGTCGATTGTGTACCGCTTTCACATCTTTAATATCACGTAGATAAAACAAATAATAGTTAGATTAACCATTTGGAAAAAACATGATTTGTAATAGATATGGACTTTTTTATTATTAATAATATAACATAAGGATTATGAGTTGGCCATGAGGCCAGGCGGAAACTTTACAGATGTGGTAAACATTAAAAATATCACCAACACGATGGAGTCACAGTTCAAATTTCCGGGTAATTTTCAAATGGGTAGCATTATTCGACAAACCTCTTTCCAATATAAGGACGAGAAGGCATGACCAATCAAACGAAGGACCTTCACGCAATACGAGAAAAGAAAACGACGACTAAAACTTTATCGAGCGGCGAGATAAAAAGTCGTTCAGTGTTACACACTTCCCATCATCCATTCAGTCCTCACGCTTTCACTTACCGGAGGCATAAACGGAAAGATTCAGGTTCGCGCGACCCTTTCCCGATTTCCGACGACGTCCTTCCCCCCACGCGCGAACCGGGGGCAGATTCTTTCCGGCGTCAGAATGAAGCACAGACGGCCGCGTTTAACAACAAGCAATTCAATCGACCGGAAAATTGGTCGTGTTAAAAATAAAACCCGACCGTTAAGAAAGTCTTTTTCTTTATCCGCCGAGATAAACAACGAAAAAAGTTACGCGACCGTAAAAAAAAAAAAAAACTAACCCCTGCGACTTAACGGCGTTAAGTTTAACGGGGGGAAATTTTCCCCCTCCGAAGTGTGGGAGAAGAGTAAGGCGGAAGAAGTTGTAGTGAAGGGAGAAGATCGATAAGACGAGAGGAGTCGAAGGAATTTGTGGAAGGAAGGAAAAGGGAGTGGTCTGTCAGGTGGGCCGAAAAAGATAGAGAGAGAGAGAGATTTAGGAAGAGAGAGAGAGGAAGAGCGAGAGGAGTTGAGATGGTAGAGGGGACTGTCAGAGGCGCGTAAAAGGCAAGAGAAGTGAAGAAGGGGCGTCGAGGGCCGGGCGAGGCTGGGAAAGAGCGACGGCAGCGTCGCGGAAGAGGGCGAGAGAGGTTGTAGCGGAGTGGCGCGGGAGGAGGAGTTGGAGTTGAAGGGTGAGGAGGGAGAAGCGAGTCGGAACGGGAAACGAAAGATGGGTTTCCCGTTCGTAGGGGGTGGCGAAAGATGCTGCGAAGGAATAAACATGCATAGAAAGGGGGCAATGATCCCAAAAATCCACCGCGAGGATCCCTCTGAAACTGCTCCGATTCGCCATTTTTTTTCCTCCACTTCCACCGCCACGGAGATTTTTTTTTTACGAATGTTTTTTTTTTGTTCGACACGCGACGGAGCGGCGCGTAATCGCGGAGGACACGCGCGTTTGATTCCGGACGAGTCTCGGAGGTGAATATTTTTGCCCATTAAAAAAATGATAAAGTTGTACATTATGTCTCCACGTAAGAAGTATTTGTGCGTGATTATATTCAAACCAGCGGATATGCAGGAGGACGCGATATGAATGTTTAAAAAAAATACCCAACGAACGAAAGGCTACATTATTTCGTATAAATGAAGTGTTTTGCTAAAAAATAATACCTATATCAAAAGTTGTCTACCAGATAAGTTTAAATTAAGCTATTGATTTACTCTGTGCACTAACAAATTGTATACATCAATTAATACCTTCAAAGTATTCATTAAAATTTTCATATGATCGTCACTAATTTGGTTTATTTTAAATTATCAGCGTAGCAAATACAACTTTTCAATTGTAAATCAATTCACTTATGATATGGTTTTAGGAATGTTTCTCTTTCTTTAGATAGTTTACTCAAGTGCTCGGCAGCACCAACCAACTTGTTTTTACCTTAGCTTTTCGGCGCGTGTCGCGGAAGGCTTGATTTTTTGCATACGAAGAAATTGTGGTCTCACGCTCCAGACCAGGGGTGTCTAACCCAAATTAATAGTGGGCCGGATTCAAGATTAAGTCTGACTTCGCGGGCCAAGGTAGAAAAAAATAAAAGTTTTCCATCTTTTACCTTATATTTATCAAAGAAATTAAAGAAAATAAAATTACAAATAATATTGTTGCGCAATATAAATATTAATGGGACACTTGACAATTTTTCTGTTTACATAAAAAGTCAATATCAGGTGAAATGTTCGATGTACCAATTCGTAATACACCAGTCGGATGTTCATCTGTTAGACATGATCGGTTCTTTGTTTTAACATTTTTGATCCTGGAAAAGAACTGTTCACAGGTATATGTGCTGCCAAATAAAGACACTTGTTGAACGGCCAGCTTTGTAAGGTTGGGATAATATTCAACTTTAACATATTTTATATAAAACGTTAAAAGATCATTTTCAACGTAGGCCGTTTTCAGGGAACTATTACATTGCAGATCAAATAGTTCTAATTGGAATTTTTCCTCAACATTTTCAACATCAATAGAAAAGGGATTACTAAACACTTTCATAAGTGGCTCATTGTTTCTAAAATCGGTAAATCTTTCTTCAAATTCATTTTTTAAATTTACTAGTGAGAGTGAATATTTTTCAATAATTATTGTTGTCTTTTCCCTCGTCGATAATGTTTTTAAATGAACAAAATTCTTATTAACCAATTGATTTTGTTGCAGATTCAACTTTTTAAACGAATGCTTGAATATTTTCAAATTGCTGATTAACAAGCTGGTCTTTCCCTTGAAGTTTCAAATTTAGGTCAGCAAGATATTTTGTCATGTCTACAAAAAATGCCAAATCATTTATCCACTCGGATTCTTCTAAATAACTAACATCCTTTCCCTTGCTTTTCATGAATGTTTTTATTTCTCCTACAAGTGACCAGAATTGTTCCAATGTCGCCGCTCTGCTGAGCCAACGAACGCGACTATAATAAATTACATCATCGCGTTCTGATCCAACCTCAGAAAGAAAGTTTTTGAATTGTCTCTGGTTGAGGCCTTTGATCGTATGAAATTTACGATTTTAACAACTTTTTCCATTGTATGTTTCATTCCTAATATTTTTTAACAAAGTTGCCCCTGGTGAATTATACAATGATGTTTAATGATTTTGTGTTAAATTTCATTGCTCATTAAGCTCACAAAACCCTTTCGCTTTCCTGTCATCGCTGGGGCACCATCGGTTGTTAAACCATAGAGATTTTCATCTTTAAGTTTAATTTTTTTAAAAGTTTTACTGACTTCATCCAAAATATCCCGTTGTTGTACCTTTCATTGGACACAAGTCTAATAGTTCTTCAACAATATCAATACAGTCCTAAACTGTAAAATTTACACTCGTTCAATTTAGCCGTAAGCGTAATTTCTATGTTATTCGTCAATTCATGGACTCTCCTAGCAACTGTTTGGTGTGACAAACTCGTATTTTTCACCAATGTTTTTTTTTCAGGACACGCAACTGAAGTAAATATATCTAGGCACTTTTACAAATTCTCCATCGGAAAACGGTTTTCCTTTTTTTGCAATTGCTTCGGCTATCTGAAGACTGATTTTGGTTGCAGCCTCAGAATCTTCTTTTGGTATTTTAAAGAACGACTGCTGTCCAACAATATTTCTTCTTAATGAATTCACTCGATCGATTCTAGTTAGACCTTTCAATTTGCTATACTCTGTAGCGTGCTTTGCTAAATAATGTCGCTTGATTTTATATTCCTTGCATACTGAAATTTTTTCTTGACATATGAGATATATGATGTTTGCATTTTGTTCAATCACAAAAAAATCTTCAGTCCAACTGCCCTTGAACATGCGACATTCTGCGTCAATTTTACGTTTCTTTACAGCCATCATCATTAAGGGTTAATAGCTTCAATGAATCGATGCTGTAATTATAATTATAATTAACCGGGATAAAGACATCAGCAACAATGGGTAGTATTATATTAATAAAACATACCCACGCGACGTTCATGAAACTCCGACACTGTCAAACTGGCACTAAGGTCGATATATCGATATATATATATCGGTGATATATTTTTACTTCTTTATCAGACAAATATTAGTAGGTAGTTTGTTATTTTGAAATATATTTTTAAATTCATTTCAACAAAAATAAGAACATAAATAAGAGATTGAACAGGTTCGCGGGCCGGATTGTGGCCCGCGGGCCGTATGCTGGACAGCCCTGCTCCAGACGGTTAACAAGTTGCTGCGGTTGCATAAGATATAGGATAAGAAATGCTTAGGGTGTGTGAATGTATGGGAAATCATGAAGACACAAGGATAAGTTATTTGTTTGGTACATACTATCTTTCAAATATTTTGGAAAACGTTTTTTTTAAATTTACTATCAATTGAATAGCAATTGTATACACAAGCATGAAATCAGAAAATCACGGTAGTTGCTGTTACTAAAGTAGTATAAAAATTAATTTCCTAATTCTTTCTCAAATATAATCCGAATAATTTCATGGTAACCGAGTTATGGCCGATATTGTACATAATAATGCAATAAACTGTTATAGGTATGTAGATAATCGGCTTATATTATTAAGTATCAAGAACAAATGAAATGCAAAGAACCTACGGTATCAATATCGATATGCGATTCTATTGATACTGATTATATTTGGTTTGCTATTATCGAAGGTAATAGTAGCGGTAAAATTGGCGATTCGGGTGAATGTACGTTTTCACGGGCCAACGAATTCTCAGAATTACCGTCGCATATTATATTTTAACTATAAATCTCTAATGAACTATCTGTTCCTCAGAATGACAACACTTAAGCTTTACTGCAAATGATTTCCACTAAAAGTTCTTTTTGGGAAGGTAATTTTTATGACATTCTGTAATTTCTAACGCTGTTTCCCACATTTAGGTTCTCATCACAATGAGTCATTTTAATTCTTTATAGATAATCGATTGGCGAATTTTCCAGACAGTTTAAATATAGGAGAAGATACGATTCAATCCTAAATAGTATATTTATAAATAACGTTGAGAATTTAAAAAATTATTTAAACTAATTATGAAATAACTAGCGTAATTGCCCGACAATATGACGGGATATCTTTAGTTAACCTTAAAATAGTTGCCTCCCTCTCCCTCTCTCCTCCTCTCTCCCTCCCACTCCCTTCCACCCTCTCCTTCCCATCTCCCCCTCCATCCATCTATCTCCCTCCCTTCCTCTCTCTCCTAAATATAAGAAGGGACTATATAGTCTCCATTTCGCCCTCAAAGTCGTTTGTCTGTCTTCCTCCCTCTCTCTCCCTTCTTCCCCTCACTCCCCTCCCTCTCTCCACCCCTTCCCCCTCATTCCCTCTCTCCTCCACCCTCCATCCCCCTCCCTTACACCCTCTCCTTTCATTCTCCCCCTCACTCCCTCTCTTCCCCTCCGTTACCATCCATCTCTCCCCCTCCCTATCTCGTATTAAAAGCATTCAAAGCACGCTCACACCCATAAGAATTGATATAACAATAGGATTTTGAGGTCTAACAATATAATTGGTAGCCAAGGCAACATCTCGTTAAAATGGCAACATTTCCACTAAATATGTAAAATAAACGTTTAGCATGAGTGGCTTCGAACTGTAGGTGGAAGAAGATGAACAGAATAAGAAACGCTGTAATTTTTTCTTCAAAACTGCTCAGATCCGAAGATCGTAGGTTAATTTCTTCTAATTTTAATTTCCAAAAAAATAAAAGCCTGCAAGCCAAAAAATGGATTTTTACGTGTTACCTTACGGAAAATGGAAATGTCTTCCTTGGAGTCGAACCCAGGACCTTTTTCGAGATTTATTTTCGTAATTACCTTAGAATATGTTAATCGAGCATTCCTGCCAAGTTTCGAGATTCTATCTCGAGTTAATACCATAATTCGCTACCAGAGGCACGGCCTACGGAATAGCGTGACCAACCAACCAACAGACCTGGGCTATTATATTATACTAGTGAAATGCCCGTTGAAATATCAACGGAAGAATTATAGATAGATAGGTAAGGTTATTATTATTTTCATTTAAAATAATATCATATTTTACATATGAAATATTTTGCCTTACACAACATTTCTAGTGAATATTCTCTTGTTTTTCATTTAAAATAATTAATATCACACTTTTACATATGAAATATTTTGCCACAACATTTCTAGTGAATATTCTGTTGTTTTTCATTTAAAATAATTAATATCACCCTTTTACATATGAAATATTTTGCCACAACATTTCTAGTGAATATTCTGTGGTTGACGGGCTACCTTTAGTTAAACATAAAATAGTTGCCTCTCTTACCCTTCCTCTCCCTCCCCCCTCCTCATTTCTCCCCCACCCCTCTTTCCCCCTCCCCCTTCTACTTTCCTCTCCCCCTCTCCCTCTCGTTCCCGCCTCTACCCTTCTCCCCCCCCTCTCTCGTATTAAAAGAATTCACAGCACGTTTATACCCATAAGGATTGAATTAAAAATATGATACAGAAGTCTAACAATGGAATTGGAAGGCAAGGCAACATCCCCTTAAAATGGCAAGATTTCCTCAAACAGTGTAAATTAAACGTTTACATTGAGAAACTTCGAACTGTATGCGGGAAAAGATGAACAGAATAAGAAACTTTATAATGTTTTCTTCAAAATGGTGTATATCCGAAGATTGTAGGTCAATTCTTTCTAATTTTAATCTAAAAAAGAATGAAAGCCTGCACGTTGAAATATCCCTTTTTACGTGTTACCTTATGAGCTATAAAAAATGTCTCCAGGAATCAAACCCGGGTCTTTGACCTCAAGTTTAATACGTTAAAACGTAATTTTATTATATCATAATGCTATCCTGAAAATCATATCAAATTCGGTTCATTAATTTGCGAGATATTAAGCTTCAGCCTTTGCGGACAGACACACACGCAGACATTGTAAATTATTATATATGATGTATAATTATTTTTACTTTCAGATTTCTGTTCGTAAGGCAATGATCTTCCTAGGATCAAAAGCAGATATGCATATTTTGAGACGAAAGAAGATTCTATAGACGGCGATGAAGAAAAATAGTAAGTGGCCTGACGTCATCAATGTTTTCCTTTCAATCAATACTGTGAGAAGGATCATTCCTCCCAAAGAAATAGCAATGGCTTTGTAAATTTCTTCGAAGCTATTCGTATCACTATTTACTTTATGAATCTCAATGCTTATTAAGGATTTCGCGAAAAAGGAATGATTTCTTTCTTCATCGACAATATTAAAACCTACTAATATTGCATATTCATGTAACACGTAATAGTTAATTTAAATAAGGGTTTCTCATTCTCGGATATGCGTACCCCTAGGGGTACTTTTAATGGCGATAGGAGTAACTGAGAAAAGTTAGGTAGATGCAGACAATAAGACACGGAATAACAGAAATCAGATTTTTTTTCATTTTAACGTTTTTATAGAATATATTTTAAAATAAATTACTTCATTATGTGTGCACATAAACAATACAGCATATTTTATCTCTAAAAATATTTAATGCATACATAACAGTAAACGACAGCCTTATCACTTAGAGAGGCGGCATAATAATTATTTTGCTTTCTTCCGTTGATCAAGGGAAAAGAGATGTGTTACGGTTAACTCATAAAACCAGGCAAAACCAAATTGACGAATCTGAAATAAGCACAAATTTCTATTGCTGATTTTTGATTTGTAAGGTATAAAGGAACATTTCAAAGGATGCACGAAGCAATTACGAGAATATTTTTCAGAAACGGAAAGACTCTAATAATTGGGTGCGCAACCCATTTGATGTGGATTTTTCGATACCAGGTCTAATAGGAAAATAACGAGAGAGCCTCGTGTATATTTCTACTGGCGGTGACCTGAAAATTCTCGAAGGTGTCTTTGAGTGCTTTCTCAAACGAGTTCGGGGAAGCGGCTAAAAAAAGCAATAAAAACATTCGTTCCTTTCCCCCACAACGTGCACGTGCAAATTTGGGGTTTCATCTCCGGGTGTTTGATGCGCAGTGATGTATTAACGAAGTAGGTGCTGATATTTTAGATTTTAAAAGTTACTTGCTTTAACTAGGGTATGGGTGAGGGAGAGAAATGTGGACGGAACAATATAGTATTTTTATTTCAAAATATAATCGGAGTTGAAGGCTCACGAGGTAACATTTATTTGGTAGATTATATTTTTAAACGTATTTCTACGTCAATTCTAAAGATTTATGTTCCTAAAATAATTATTTATATGCCTATTAAGGGGGTAACCCTCAGTTATACGCTAGTTTTCAAGGGGTGATTCAGGAGACTGACCAAATAACGATTGCAGCGTAAGACATGGATATTATATGGATGTATATTTAGTACTTATGGAACAAATTGCGGTGTCACATGACTTTTTTCAATAAAAAACACGGCTGATAAATCACTCCGAAGATTTGGGTTCGTCGGTGAAATCTTGACTTAACGGGTTCAGTCGATTTCTGGGCCATACAATGGACCTTCAGCTTGCTCGGCATTATCCTCTTCCTTCTGCCGAGCCTGCCTCCTGGTTTTCGGACCTCCTTGGTTGCCTGATGAGCTCGTTGTTCGGATGCCCGCAGCCTCCATTCGTCTTCTTCACATGATTTAATTGCATTGGGCCCAGGTTTCACTCCAAGAAGCACATTCACTTCTCAACATGGCCATCAAGTCACACCTCATACTACTATATCCCAACTTTTTTCTCCCTTGATTCACACGACTTACAGTAGAAATTCTTCACGACTACGTCTAGGACTTGGCCCGTTACATTTCCGATGACCGTCATCACTCCTTGGCGAGAAGAAAAGCCCCGCTTAGGCCATGTTTTGTCGCCTGAGACTGTGAGTTCGTCACTTCCTTCTGCTTCTTTCTCTGCTGCAACTGCTCGTGACATAGAAGACGTCGCAACATCTTCCGCTGCGTCGCGTATTCGTTCCACGAGCACATCGTAGGCAGACGATTAAACACGTTTTTGCAAATCCATATTTCTGCAAATTTCGTACCCCTGCCATACCTCGGCCCGTAATTCTCATCGCCATTATGATCCTGGTGTTGACTTCATAGGCGTTAGCGATTTTGGCGATCAGTGGACAAGAATTCACTACTCCGTCTTCACACTGGTCACATATGATACACATCTTGAAACCTAATCCTCTAACTTCACCCGTTACTAATCTAACGTCACCATTACACTGTCAGCTCTTACATGGGTTTAGAGCGTAGTAAAGAAAGGTTTCAAGTCAATAACTCCATAACCGCGGTCCGCATCTATGCACAAATTCCGTTCACTACTCAACATATCCGGCTCCTACGCCCGTAATTTTACGAGTTTCGGAAAACGGTTTTAGGAACATGTTGCCGGTACATTAGGCTATAGAGCGCAATAAAAATATAAAGGCAAAAAAAGTTTAACTGTGGAATATCCCCTTAAAAATCGTCAAAAGAAAATTCGTAAAAAAATGATCATCGTATATAAACTTTAATAAGAGGAAAGAATTATTTATACTTCATAAAACGCACTTACCTTTCTTATTTTAATCGTTGATCCCTATCACTTTCCCATTTATAACAGAATTTCGTCGATGAGCCATCCATCGCTCCATCGCCTATTTACTTCCTAATCAGCCTTTACTCAATTTATTGGCCAACTGCAGCGTTTCCCGAACTTATTTGACCACGGAACACTTTTTTAACAATGATGTATTAACGGAACACCAACAGGAGCCGGCCGGGTTAGACTGGTAGGCAGTGCGCCTGCCTTCTAACCCAAAGGTCGCGGGTTCGAATCCCGCTTCGGGCATGGATGTTGTGATGTATGTTGATTTTCTCTAACAGAATTTGACGGTGCAAAATGACCTTAGCTGTCGACGCACCTAAAAACCTAATTACTACTACTACCAACAAGAGCTCGTTAGATATAACGCGCGCTTGGATTAAAGTAGACAGTAAAAAATGGTCTCGAATTAATTGCTGCAAGAAATGATCAAAATTTGATTCATATGCATTTTTTTTACTTTAAAACGGAACAAAAAACAATAATAACAAATTAGAGAAATTCAATCATGATTATTTTATTAAGAACAAACATATCAAGATAAAGTAAAACATCCTTCATTTTACATTTTTGTTATAAAATATGACACAAAAACAACATTTTTTTTAAATGAGTACAGTGTTTTAGAGTCTTTTTATCACATATCCTCTTAATGTTAGGAACAATGTTGCTGAGTCGGATCCTCATATCAGGTGCAGCATCTATTCCTATATTTTGTTTTCGTTGCAGCGTAATATGAAAATCCCGTTTCGCACAGTTACGATATACCAAAGGGAAGAAGAACACGAACTGCACGTTTTGCAATATTCGGGTACTCATTAATTAGGCTGCTCCAAAAATCATTTAGCGAAAGTTCGTTAAAGTTTTGTTTCAGTTTGGAGTCAGACGTCATATCAATCAGACTCATAATCCTGCGCTACTAATGCGACTGGTTCGACTGTAACTGTAAATGGATTTCGAACCCAAGCATTATCGTCGTTTGTTAGAGGAAAATATTTTAACAGAGTTTAGTGCAAGTCCCTTAGGTGCAGTACAATGGCATTGCAAATACTTTTATCGACTGTAGAATTAACTTCAATCAAAAAGTCACTAAGTGTAGGAAAACAATCGAGGTTGTTTTTTCTATGGACCAGGCCCAAAATTCCAGTTTCCTTAACAATGACGAAATTTTATTAAATTCTGTAAAAATGTTAACATTCTTTCCTTGCATCGACAGATTCACCTCATTTAATTTCGTAAAAATATCTGCAAGGGTCGCAAGTCTCAGCAGCCAAGAGGAATTTGTCAAACACTCAGACAGTCGAAACATGGAATCCATGAAAACCAATAGTTCACGACGTAGCTCAAAAAGTCTTACAAGAAATTTACCTCTCGAAAACCACCTCAACTATGTATGTAAAAGAAGCGCTGTGTGCTGAGCACCCATTTCTTCGCACATCATTTTAAATAGTCTGGATTGAAGTGGTCGAGCTTTAATATAATCGATGATTGTACTGGCTGGTCTACCACATTTTTCAGATACGTAGGCATTTTTTGACTGCTAGTGCATGCATTTGTAAAATGCTTTCTGGTTCCACACTTTTGATCCGCGTTACAGCTCCTGCGATTTTTCCGACCATTGCCCTGGTACCATCGCTACATACATGGACACATTATCCCCGTTGAATTGTACGTTTCTTCATAAAATTGTTGATGCAGTTGAATATTTTTTCACCAGTAGCGATACTTTGCCCTCTTCAATACTTGTCAAACCTATAACGGACAAACACAAGCAACACAGCAAGCTCTGATACATCAGTTGATGAATACCCATCGCAAATTTTCAGTATGAAATCTAGTCCTTCCTCGATATCAGCAGCAAGATCCTTAATTAGACGTACAACAATATTGTTTGAGAGCTGTACTGAGTCTACGTTTGTACTATATTGCTCATCAAACATGCACATTACTATATCCTTCGCATAAGGCTTGATAAGCGATTCTCCAACCGTGTGAGCTTCTCCGGCGAGCGCTATGCGGTAACTTACTTTGTATGATGCCTGTTGCGTTTTCATTGTCTGATTTGGCAATTTTATACATCGAGAGTTCACTATTTTCAAGCGAATCAAGATGTCGCTTGAAAAAACTTACATCTTTGTCTTTATATGCTGCATACTTAGTTTCCAAATGCCTTCGAAGCATAGTAGGGGCTAAAGAGCTGTTAGATAATGTTTTGTTGCATAACACGCACTGAGCATCAGGAGCATCTTTATTCCCAATGGAAGTAAATCCAAAGGACAAATAACTTTCATCGTACTTTCTTTTTGGTTTCTTAATACTTGATGCTAATTTGTTGGAATTGGTCATTAATTGTTCCATCTTGGATAGCTTATCTCCCGATTTTTTCAGAAACCGAAGGCTGTGATTATTCGTCTTCATTTTGAAATATTCCTACTTTTTGCTTGTTTGATTCAAACACAGTTTGAGCACCTCAAGACTATGCTTTTCGTTTAAAACTTCCTTCTTTCAGCCACAGATCCATGGGGAACGAGATTGTGTAATATAAATGATTAATATACAATAAACATTGAATAATATCACAAATATATGTTGAAATTATAAGACAATATACGTAGCATAGACCAGCGATCATAGAATAGACCAGTGGCGCCCAACCTTTTCTACGTGGCGGGCCACATCGGGGGCTGCGAATCCTTCGGCGGACCACATTGGAAGTTGTCAATTATTCGGCGGGCCAAGTTCGAGTTTCAATTGAATGTTACCTATATGTTCTAAGGTGCCATTTTAGTGAAAATCAAGTCTAAATGGGATTTTTATGGTAAAAATTCCAATGTTAAAAAAATTATTATAAAAAATTTGTGCGCTAAATTTTTCGGATTGTTTTTCCATCATGGCTTCGCGGGCCGCATAAAAACCCTTCCCGGGCCACATCCGGTCCGCGGGCGGTAGGTTGGGCACCACTGAAATAGACGACATACATAAACGCGACGGTTAGTTGGTAAATGCTGCTTATGCATCAATGCGCAGATCGAACGTCATGCGTTCATGCATCAGATTATCTCTCATGCGACTTCCTGGCGTTCTCGGGTATGGCACACCATTTCTTAAAGGCAGACTATCGCATAATAATAAGAACAACTATATAAATGTGTTTAGAATTTTTCTTATATATATATTTTTTAAATAAATTTTAGAAGGAAAAATATTGCTAGCATCGATTTTTTTTCGCGGAACACCTATTAACATCTCGCGGAACACTAGTGTTCCGCGGAACACAGTTTGGGAAACGCTGGCCTACCGTGACACGAAAAAGGTTGGTATTATTTAAAAATTTCGGAAAAACAAACAAAACGAATGAGAAACGGGAATAAACAGTTATTAATTCGATTTTTTACCACATATTATGAGATCCGGAGAAAAAATTCTCCAAAGGATTCGAAAATACCGTCGCACAGTTTGTTCCTCTTTCAGTCCAACATTTTCCAGCCTAGTTAGCAAGATTTTATACCAATGCCTTCCGAGCACATACTATTTCGTTGCACGGTTCCGGCACAGCATATCTTATGTTATCATTCCATCATTTTACCTCTACCTGTTTTAACTTCTCTATTACCTACCCTTCCTAGCGTGCATTCTCGAGTACTTGTTAACTTTCCCCCCATCGACTACGCCGTTCTCTTGTTTTCACTAAACCATATGACATTTATAACTTTTCTAATTTCCTTCGCGGTTAAACTTTCCCTCCGATGCGGTTTCCCTATCACGTCAGCGTCCTTCACTTTACATTTCCTGCCGTTCTCCCTCTCTCCTGCGAACTTTCTCCCCCCCCCCCAAGAATATGCATCAACACTCGCACCATTTCCTCCCTCGACACCCTCCTCCTCTCGCCGCACCGCTTTCACTACCTCCGTCTTCCCTCCTTCCCCTACCCGCACGAATCTTTCCCATCTTCCCGCCGTTTCCATTCCTATTACGTTCCACTTCGCCTACCGCTTTTTTCCCCCTCCCCCTCCTTTTTAGATCTCTTCCCCCCATTCCCTTTACACGCTTTCCATCACCTACCATTAGAGACGCATTCCTCCCTACTCCGCTTCCGAAGCCTCGTGCCACTTCCCCGACCTCTACAATATCCTAGATATTCCTGACCTCCCCCTCCCCATCCCCCTCTCCCCGAGCTTCCCTCCTCCGGGCTACCTACCGCCTCTCGACACGTCTCGCGTTTTTGTCTTCCCCCTCAAACGTAAAATTGCCAATAAATCTCAGAGAGTGCGAAATTCAGCCGAAATATAACGTTACACCGTGAATGATATCGGGGACGGTGTGGGTAAAAGGGAATTCTTTTTGAGTGTATCGACTGGGTTTACTGAGATTTGACGTGTTTTTTTTTACAATCGATACACAGTATATATTCGTATGTACTAGGAACAGGTTTGCACTTCTCTTATCGGATATATGCCGCAAAAATACTTGCCTTCTTATTTATCGATATTACTGAATCTCTAGATTCTTGTTTCTCGACTTTTGGTCAAGTCTTCTTTGAATATTCAATTTTTTTTTCCACCAGAACTTTGCAAGCAGTAAAAGTTACTTTATGGAACGGCAATACGAGCACTTTCACTCCTAAGAATTATACGGTAAGTGGTAAATGGCAGAGATTAAATGAGTGTATTGTAAATGTCAAAACTGCAAAAGGAATTAGCATAATCATCTTAGAAAATTATGTAACGAATTGATCATAAGATCGCTATGCGACAAGCATAAACTGGAATTGTGAGAATAATTTCAGATCAGAGGGAAAATTCTGCTAGCCCGGCTCCAACAAAGAAAAACTTCCATATTCTGAAACGGGAGAATCAAACTGCTACGATAGTTCAGGGGTAGAATATCCACCCGGCGGGCGGAAGATCCAGCTTCATATCCAAGACATGGCAGAATTTTTTCTCCTGATTTTAAGTTAAACTTTATTTATAACACCATTCGGCGTACTGTTACTACGTTTAAATCACACCGATGAGTAAGAAAAACCCGCCACAAAAGGGTTTCATCCCAGTGATCGACAACAATACGGAATTTATTTGATTTTTTCAAAGTAATGGCCAACGAGTTGAATATCAGATTTCGCTCAGTTTTTTTCCTCCGCTTTCCTTTCCGCGAATATAATCCCACCTGCGCTTACCCTTCCTGCGGCATCGCCGCCGTACCCTACACGCCAACTGAAATTCCCCCTCTCTCTTTCTCTCCCAGTTTGAGCTTATTTTACACAATTTCCGCGAAGCTAATTTGCCCACCTCTTCCGTTTCCGTCTTCCTTTACCCAATCTATTCGCGGATACTTGATTGATTTTCCTCCTACTTCGATCCCTCGAATTATACCTGGTATCTTTCACCGATCTCTTTCCTGATACAACTTCATCGTACCTTTTCTGTAACACCACTCTGCCAACCCCCCCCCCCCCCCCATCCCCTCTACGCCCACGCTTCTTATAAAACGATGTGAGCAGTGATTCGTTTCTTATTGACCTTAGTATGCGTATGCACACATTTACATAGGTGAGGTGGATATGCTCACATGTAAAAATCGTACGGTTTTTACTAACAAAATATTTCATTTTATTTATTTTTTAAAAGTTACGAAGCGGCAAGCATTATCGTATACCCTATCTACAGAATTTTCACGCCCATTAAAAGACGTGAATATTTCTTCGATATATTGTGACTGCTGCTGTAGGGACCAAAAAAAAATAAGAGATATTACCGGAGAAACACTCCCCACCCATTAACGACATACAAAAGGACGTCCATTTGTAGTAGGGTACATCATAATGGACGTGGACCACCCCATCGATTATTTATTCAGAATCAGCCATGGTTTTAAAGTGGAAAGAGTCCCAGAGGACATCTGAAATAGCTCATAAGCCTAAAATAGGGGAAATATTATGGTTAGCATGTTCAAATTCCGCTAAATTTATACGTAAGAATATTAAATACAAAGAAAATGAGAGGAAAGATCCCTAAATTGTGGCTTCTTTAATGGATAACGATAAAACATGATTGCCGATCGTGGTAGAGGGGTGGCTAGCGTTTCAGCCTCTATATCATAAAGTCGCGGGTGCGAATCCCACCTTTGACATGGATGTATGCGTTCGTCTTTGTTACTGTTAAAAGCTCTTTGTAAAAGGCCGTAGATATGCTGTTTAAGAGATATTGAAAATAAATAAATAAATGAAAAGAATGAGTGAAGTTTATGATAACTCGAAAGCTATCCGTGGTTCACAACATATTACCTTAAAAATATTTGTTAAATTTTTTTGAAAAGTTGATATTAATTTACAGTCAAATAAAACACCAAATAGTGCCTCTAATGTATTTGCAAAAAATTAACTTTTCTGGCTTTATATTAGTGTGTAAACATAGCCACTATATGTGGTAGACTTCTTTTAATACTTAAGACAAAATGGATCAAGTATGCATTACAAGCTGAAAAGGAAATAGAAAATTAAGTAAAGCAAAACCACAAAAAATTAATAATTTGATAGAGACTATATGCAAAAAAGAACGAAAGAAATCTGAGAAACTGAAACACCGAAGAGAGACAAGAATCATTAATGTAGTCCATTTTTTGATTATAAAATCATTCGGAAGGACTTAATATGGTAACCAAAATGAAGAGTTTCATAATAGGATTGTCTTAGAAACGAGAAATAATTGACACTTTCATTAAACAGGCACAAAATTAATAAATGTTAGCCATTTAAACGTAAAAGAAAACTCAAGTATAGACTAAATATTTCAACGAAAAACTAATGTAGTAGTAGAATTTTAATACCAGAAGATATCAAGCTGTTGATTTTAAATATAGAAGCGCGATGTAAACTATACCAACGATTTGATAAAAATAACTATCCAGTTCGCTGCAGAGAGTCATAACTAATGGAATTATTTTCATTCGCACGGTCTGTTTTACGTATACAAATGCAAATAAACATGTAAATGTTTAACAATAGAGAATAATGAAGACATTTTCGTAGGAGTAAAAAATTACATTAAATCACTACACTTTTGAATGAAAATATAGTGGCATCATATTGGTAATGTTCAACAGTATCAATTTAAAGTAACTTTCCATTTCCTCGATGCGATAACTTATTTTTAATAATTGTATCAATTTCATTTTACAGCAATAAAGAAAAAAATTTACGCTTACTTCAAATTCCATCTTAAATAAGTTAGGCAATTCCAAGTTACAGCTCTGAGCAATATGTAACAACATTTTTGTTTTAGAGTGAATTAGGTCATTATATATATATATATATATATATATCCACAGATGTTTTTTCGACTATTCCACTTTTGTTATTCTCTTCAAATCATTCGCACACTTTCCCCTTTCTTAATTCCTCAACAGCCCCCAGTTTTTCTGTCATTCACCATTTGCCGAGTGAAAACTTTTCTCCGCGTTCCCATTCCTTCAAAATACCTAAATTTTAATTAGTTTGTTTTCATTTTCCATAATTTTTTCGGTCTTAATTCGCATATTCCTCCGGAGTTCTTTTTAATTATATACCAGAAGACTATTATATTACTTACAAATTGACTTAATTTCCTCTCCAAATTCTTCCCATATTTTGAGTTTTTCTTCCCTTCTCTGATGGATATTCTTTGCTGCTGGACAGACACATCTTTAATTACTTCATGTGTTTCTCCTGCTTTTCCGTGTCCTTTTAAAGTTGATGTACTGTCCGAATCTCAAATCAAAATTATAACCGTATTTTCTTTAATTATAATGCTTTTTGTACAGTTTCATTGTTGAAAATAATCGGACACTTTTAACGAGAATGGTAAAGTTTACTGCAGCGTAATTTAATAGGATTAGCATACTATGCTTTTGCTTTGGCAACTTAATATATTGTGTGTGTATATATGTGTGTGCGTGTGTGCGTGCGTACGTGCGTGCGTACGTGCGTGCGTGCGTGTGTGTGTGTGTATGTCCTCCAGTGTGGTTAAAAACTTATTTAAGAGCAAACAATTAACCAAATTTTCAGATATTTATGAAAAATCTTTCACTAATTATATAATTCTAGGTTTTATGTAATGCTGACTGGTTATTTTAAAGAAATATGAATTACATTTTATGCCCTTTTGAACCAATGAAAAATATTATATCGAACATCTTAATAGAGCGATTTATCTATTTGATGCGATATAATATTCGATATGTTGAAGTTTTTCCACGGATGTATTTTAAATTACCTCTGTTTATGATTTGCTCGTTAATGTGCTTGGGATCAAATTTTCATTAACTAAATCAAATAATAATTCTGAAGCTTTAGTATCCGAGTATAGCAAAAATCTATTTTCATTTTTTTTAATTTCAGAGTTATTAAATACAGAGAGCAACATCAGCCAAGAATCGTATCGAAATGAAAAATAATCCAGTTATATACAGTAGAAAACATTCATTAAATTTCTTCATAATAAATATCAAACTCACAGATGTTGTGGGGAAAAAATCAAAAAGTCATCACGTAATGGCATTGTCCTTTTGGAGAGAAATCGGCTAACTTTGTTGAAAAACATTTACGAGCTGCTTAAAATGATGCAAAACGTAGAGATTATTAAATACGAGAATAAAAACATTGATGATAACAAGAAAAGCAATTATGGTTATTATATTTTTCAGAAATATGGTTTTCATGATGTAGGGGGTGTTCTGAAGACTTATTTGAATAAAATGAATCGGAACATACGAGGGATAAAATTTTAATTTTGTAGGAATTCAGACATTTGTAATTTGCTGAATGTTTCAACGAGGCCTTGTCAAAAAAATCCACCTGGATCTCAATGTTAAAAATCTGGAATTTGGCATAACAAAGACAATTTAATATAAAATCGATTTATCGGTCGTAATTCAAATTGAAATTTGGATAATGGAATGCAAATCGATTTCCTATCAATCTTAATTTTTACTGGCGTTGATGGTGACGTCGCCGATAATGAAACATGAATTTATAGGCGTTATTTCATTACAGCAAAAGATCTAAATATTCACCTGCGTAGGAAGCCGTCCGATAATTCCTAGAATACATATCGTAAAACTGGGCTTTATTCTATATAATGATTAATTTATAATATAATAGCTGAACCCGCGCAATGTTTGCTCGGATTTTTTCGATTAATTTTTAAAAAATTAAGGAGTGTGTAAAAAAAGTTGATCTCAATAATTCACATTTAACTATACTAATGCATTTTCCAGGTATAGGTAAGGTTTGCGTGTTCGAATTTCGCTGAGGGCACGGCTGTGTGCGCGTGTTGACAATTTATTATGCGAGGTCAGTCAGAAATCTGCATGTTAAAAGTCATATTGGAGAGGAAATTAATGCTACACAGTAATTGATTGCAAAGTTTTATTTTGTAATTTTCTTTGTTTCTTTATATTGAATAATATGTCCTTTCTTTTTATATAACAATCAATGCAACCGTTTAGTTTGATTATCAATGAAGAGAAGATAACCATGCAATGTGTAAAAAATAACGTATGTCTCTATTCTCATCTAATTTAAAATGTACGCGTGAGCCTATTTGCGTTAATAAGCATTACAGATGTATAATATAATGGTTCTACTTACATAAATGTAAGATTCCAGCATTCAAACGATGAAATGAAGATTGAACTGCTTTGATTAAATCGTTAGAAACCCTTCCCATACGCAGTTAACTGAATAATTATCCGTAAATTTTTACGTTGCATTGTATAAAGTTTGACGTTGCTAGAGCAATCATTTCGATGATTAAACAAAAGTGCGAAGCGAATAACGCTTTTCTTTCACCTATTTGAAGGTTTAATTGATAGTAATTGAATCGGAGGCAACAATGACGGTCGCCTTGGCAACGCCCGGAAAGAGTACAAAATATCCGCAAAATTTCAAAAACAATTTCGTATTTCTGAAAACTTAGACTGTGTAACATGAAAAAAATGCAAGAATAAAATATTATTGAGTTTTAGCCGTCGAATAAAGCAAAAACGAATAAAATCGGTTCATATTTACATATTTTGATGGATGAAGGAAAAAACCTTGCACTCTGAAAAATCGAAAATCCCGTGTAAACTTATCGGAAAATATAATTGTCTCCTGGATTCTAACCCGGGACTTTATGAAGATAAAAAGTTTTTGAAGGATCTCCTGTCTTATAGAAACAAAACGCAGTTTACCGCATATATATATATACGACACACGGCTTTTGAAATACAGGAGGGGACGGATGGACGGACACTTCCAAAATTATATATAGGATGTAAAACTATACTGAATGACACTCTGAACTATCATTTAATATACTTTTTCTAAATATTTTTGATTGACAAAATAATATTTATCATTTTTCGGAGTAGAAAAAGCTTATTTGGATGTTAACATAAATTGCCTAAATCATGCCAGAAGTAATTGCAAAACATAAAATTTAATTATAGTATGCACATGATAAATTCCGTACAAAATGTATAATCAAATGTAATATTGGACTACCTAATTAATTTCACCCTTTAATATATGCTTTCTCTTCTCCGGTTTAGTTATAAGCAGCTAAAACGGAATATATAAACGTATACGGATATGGAATTTTTTTAAAAATGACATTGGATGCCTTTACCTAATACTATTAAAATTCGAGCTTATTATTTGGTTATTAAGTTGATTTTAATACTCTACTATTTGCCTAATGCAATCCACTCAGCCGAATTGCAGCATTTGACTTTTTTTAACGTATAATTATACGGATTTTCTTTCATAAAAATGCTCCTCGGCTCCAATTACTATGGTTAATTTGATCTTATCCTATCTTAAATTACAAATATATCCGCTAAACAACATGTTCCATTCTTCCTTGTGCTCTCATTCTCTTCCTTTATCTGCATTTTATATTCCACTCTTTTTCCCCTCTTGACTCACCTTCGTTTTCTCTCACGTTTCCCTCGATTCTCTCATCCATTCCATTCTACATCTCATTTTCTCTCCCTTTCTCCCTTTTTCCTTTCTTTCCGGTTTTTCGTGTTCCTATTCCCCTCTCACCTTCACTCCACTTTGTCGAATGTAGAACGAATCACTAGAACCACTTTGGGTAAACAATATTCTTCATAATGCAGTCAACGCCCCCCGTAATATAATTTTCGGAGGCTTTTACCGTATATTCGTGTATCCATGGGAACCCTCTTTTATCCCTACTCTCGGAGTGAGCAGGTGCGTCAATCGCGTACCCATAAATACACTTTTTTAGATATCGAACTTCAGCTGTTTTTTTCCTTTCTATATCCCACCCTTCATGAAAGTTATCATTGTGGACGGGGTGGAAATATTAGCGATCAAATAATGATACTGAGAATTCAGAACACGGATCTTCATATAGCAAAATTGCCTTTCAAAAATTATGGGAAAATATAAATTTGACTTAATAATTAGCAATGTTTTTGCATATCTCGGTACTTGTATTTAAATATATCACAAATAAAAGTCCCATCATTATTAACGGCGCGTCGTAAACTTGAATTGGTAATGTCTAGGATTTACACTAGCATGAATTAACAGACTTGTCCATTCGCTATAAATATTTGCCTTTGAAATATATTCAAAACTGTAGGTTTCTCCATGTCTACTGAAATAACTGGTTAGTTTTAAACCCATTTCAAAGCAATATCGTGATTACACGTGTTTTCAGTCAAGTAAACAGGGCTGACTTATTACAATAAAAATGTTACCATTATATTTTATCAGAACTTTTCGCTAGAAGGCGAATAAAAGAAATAATTATTTTCGTAGATTACTGAATTCTAAGAAGTTGAGAATATTATTATTTTTCTCGAGATACTGCGCATCAAAAATCACGGTAAAACATGGGACATTTTCACTAAGTATCATACCCTGGAGGCAATGCATACAACTTCCAAAAATATAAACGCGCAATATGCGTTTGGCGAACAGATCATCATATACACCAATTAACACAAACAATATGAAATATTAATGAAAAAAATTCTTAACCTTTTATATTGTTTCAGGTTGTATAATTCAGTACTAACGGTTATTACTAAGAGTAATTTATTTTATCCAGAAATAGCGTATGTAGTAAATTTAATGTGATGATGAAAATACGTCTGATAATACACGTTATCATAGCACAGAATCCAAAAGCCTTGGGATTTAAAAGTTACCGGTTTCAGATTTCTCCGATTCCTGGACTATTTATTTATGCAAATAACAGGAGTGACATGAAAATAAAAAGACAGAATTTTAATCTCCATAATCAGGCCAGAGAGTTCTTTACTGCAAGTCGTAAGATGTCCCCACATGTCTCATGACTCATCACCTAAGTAGAGGTTTCACATATTCAAAATCAGTTTCTTAAGTGTTTATTGAAATAACAATCATAGATTTACGAATAGAACTAATATATGCAGCAATATATCGTGTGCTATTGACAAAAGAGGCATATAAACGTTTACAGTGATCAAAGGGGTATTCAACGTGGATTTACGTTTCGACATAGATTGTTTGAGTTCCACTAATGGTTTTCTGAGGTATGTGAGTAAATTAATGAAAAACTCCGCTGTGAGCGAGTGTCCACATCACGATATAAATCACAAGTCAATTATACCGATTAAATGATCAAACATAACCGTCGCATCATCTTGAGAAAAATAATCGCCACTACGGGCAATATTTATGGAGAGGTTCATGATAACATGGATCATGATTTTGGCTAAAGGACGATGGCAGCCAATTGGATACCGAAAGTTCTGAATGCGGAACAACAAGCACACATTTTGCATAAACTCTTAAGCTAAAAAAAAATCTACCTTGAGCTTTTTTATTGCAATCAAATAACATTCATGCTCTGACAAAAATTTCACGAATGTCTTGCCACTCAACACAGCGGACGTTTAGACCTACTGGTGGTTCCTTGCATGTGTGTGTGTATGTAAGCCCTTGCAATCAACAAAAAATAACCTACTGTAGTTCCCCAGTTAAATACAACATCAAACGAATACCAAATACTGATTGAATTTCGTAACCCTAAAACTAATGTTAACAATAGTTTACTAAATAACACAAATGTTTTTGCGGCACTAAATTAGTAAGATAACTGGTTTGATTGGTTTACGTCTTTCGTTTGCGTGCCAACCAAAATACTGGATGTGAGAGGGCAGGAAGTTAAAAGCGATAGTTTTTATAATTTAATTACTTTTGCCACTAGTCATGCGGTCAATAAATAATTCTATTTATTAAAAATGCCAGTATATTCACCAGAAGGTCTGCTGAGTTGGCACAAAAACTAATAACATTTCTAATATAATTCAAATACAGTTACCCCTTCTGCTGTCAATCTTACTGATTGGATTTTTAATGCAGACTGGCCTATGCCCGAATCTCAATACTTTTTCGTTGGACATATGTGTAGTCAATTTAAATATAAAGATGTATGAGACAAACACGGCCCTTTGATGCCAACTCTTCAACAACATTGATGGGTCAAATATGTAACCCGCATGGTGATTAACTTGTTAAGTGAAAATGGGAGAAAATGACTCAATCCGGGAGTCGGGAGAATTTCTGGAATCTTGCCTTCTTCCGGGAGACTCCCGGCGAATCCGGGAGGGATGGTAACTCTATCGTTACATGAGGTCAGGAAATAAACAAAATGTACCGTTTAATATATTCTGAGAGATACGCTATTAGCATTACTAAATAAATCCACATCTTTTGCAACAAGTGTGGACCTTGCGCCACAATAACACTTTCACATTGCTCAAATATTTGCCAACAAACAAGTGAAGAATTTGGGTTCCACATCATGGATCATCCACGCTTTTTACCATAATAAGTACATGCGATTTTTTTGCCTGCCGAAATTTTAAAAACAGAAATGAGAGGTGATAGTTTTCAGTCCAATTATTATTCAAAAACTATCAAACGATTGTTTTTAACCCCATTGATGAATGAAAAATAAGATGGAATGAGTGCATTACGGTGTATTTGAAAGGCGATAAATAAATTTTATAATAGACTGACATTGCCGTATTACTGTCGGAAAATTGCTAATATTTTTCTGCTAATTGTTGAGATCATAAACTGTTTATTTACCAACACCATACGCATCGGACGATTCCTAACAGTATTAATAAAGAATTCTTGTAGCATTTCTACAGTTTCGGCGACAGTAGGCTTAAGGTTCTCTATTCTTTACAGTGCATTGTATTTTCAGCCACTTCCCCATACACGTCTGAAAAACAAAGATACCTTCGAGAATTTAATTTTCCAGTCACAGCCAGTGGAAATATACACGAGGCTTCTTTCGAAAAACTATATCAAATGGACTGCGCACCCAGTAATTATAATCGTCCGTTTCTGGAATATATTCTCGTAATTGTTTCGCGAATCCTTTCAAATGTTCCTTAATATCCGATTTCACAAAGTCATCCATCAATATTTCATTTGTCGGAAGATATTACTGCAGTGTCGTAAAACAATCCAACGAACCTCTCTAAGCAATTGAAGCAAAATGTTCATTTTTATCGTGGACTCTATTTGACCTCTCCTATTAATATGTATGTATTGAGACCTCGTATACTCAGATTTAATTTCTTTTTAACTCGCATAGAATATCGCACAGTCACGCCAGTATTTGAATCAAAACATTATCATCCTCAAGAGAAGATTGCAGGAGTGGGTTATTCAAAAAATGTATGTTACTTCGTTGCACAGCTCAAAAATTCTAGTCAGCACATTTCTTTGTATAGCCACCTGACTTCAGTATGAAGTTAAAGTGTATCGCGCTGACTGCCCATTTCATTACATTGGGATGAAAATTTCTCGCAACCGAGATTTAAAATGTCAAAGAAATGAGGTAGAAATCAGCCATTGAAAGAAATATGTCGAGAGAAAGATTCGATTTGGAAAGGAAGTTAGAGAGGGAAAATATTTTTCCTAGGGGCAAAGAAAATTGTCCTTCATTTTCTGCGGTACGCACAGAAGAGACCAATATGTTTTTATTGCCTCATTTCTCTCGTTCCGCTGCGCTCCCTTAAGCCCTCCCTCCTCTCCCACTCATCTTCCTTGTTATGCTATATATTCCCTCCCAACGCATCATTCATCCAATCCATACTACAATGTATTGCCATGTTCGCAATGAGAGAATGCAAGAACATATACGGCAAGTTTATCCTTGCACGTGAACCGAAAATATGAAATTTTCTCTCGTTTAACGTTAAAAAATAAACTTCTGCTACAACATTAATTCACTAACGTTAACCATATTGAAACTCATACTGGAAGAACGACTGTTATCAGTCTTACTTTTCCTTCATTTGCCACTTACGTGTTCCAATTGTAATTCATAGCTAAAAGTGACTATTCAAATAAACTTTTCAAGCTTTTAAATTTACCTCAACGATTGGGTTAAATAAATCCAATTTTGTCCATTCAAAGAAATTTTCGACGAATAAATAAATTCAGTTATTTTATTTAAAGAAAAATTATTAATTCAAATATGGACGTTATAAGATCTCTAAGGAATGACATGCAAATTAATTATTCTTTTGGGAGCTCAGAGAGCTTAATCAATATTATAAGATAATTTTTAAAGCTCATTGAGTTTTAAAATCATATTATTTGGAACTTTATTATGAATTAGGATAAGGACACCGCGTTAATAAGCAGAATATTCACTGCATAGTCACATGAAATAAGATATTTTGTTATGCACGACGTATTTCTATAGTGTTATAGATATTACGTTAATGAATATTAACGTCATATTTCCAAGAATTTTTATTTCGTAACAAACGTAAAATTGTGTGCAAAAAATAAAAGGTAAGAGCAACTACATTATAGTCGTAAAAACAAACATTTCTTTACTCACTTAACATGACATCGATAAAATCAAGAACCATTCCATTTGAAAATACTGATATTAAATCACGAATCCATGCCAAAGCTTTAAATCTTTAGTTAAAATCTATAATAATAATAGTACACAGTTTTTGTCTGTCCGGAGAATACAGTAATTCTAGCTATCAGCGCGTGCAGGCTTTTAATTTTTGGAAATGAAAATTAGAAGGAATTAACCTACGATCTTCGGATCTGAGCAATTTTGAAGAAAAAATTACGTTTCTTATTATGTTCAACTTTTTCCGCCTACAGTTCGAAACCACTCATGTTAAACGTTCATTTTAAATATTTTGTGGAAATGTTGCCATTTTAACGGGATGTTGCCTTGGCTACCAATTATATTGTTAGACCTCAAAATCCTATTGTTATATCAATTCTTATGGGTGTGAGCGTGCTTTGAATGCTTTTAATACGAGATAGGGAGGGAGAGAGATGGATGGTAACGGAGGAGAAGAGAGGGAGAGAGGGAAGGAGGGAGAGGGAATGAGGGGGAGGGGTGAAGAGAGGGAGGGGGAGTGTGGGGAAGAAGGGAGGGAGAAAGAGGCAGACAGACAGACAGACGAACGACTTTATTGAGGGCGAAATTGAGACTATATAATCCCTTCTTATATTTAAGAGAGAGATTTTTCACAGTGCAAGATTCTCTTCCGTCATTCATCTAAATAGGTAAATGCGGAGCGGTTTTCTTCATTTTTGCATTATTCGATGGTTATAAAACTGTGTACTATGTTATTCTTGCGATGCTTGCATGTTACACGGTCAAAGTTTTAGATTCATTAAATCCGTTGAAATTAAACGGGCACTTCTGCTAGTAAAGTCATAATTTAATAGAGTTAACAGGCTGTAGCATAAAATGCCATCTTAAGGAGATGACAGCAAAGTTATTTTCAATTTAGGATTTACGTCTCAGCTAATTACTTTCACCGCTAAACGCCTGACACCCTGCCTACTTATGTACCAACGAAGTCCTTCAAATGGAATAAACTACTACTGCTGAACGCGTGACGTAGTGACTTCTTATATATCAGTGAAGTCGTTCAAATGGATTAAACTACTTCTGCTGGACCTATCATCAGCCTTTTGTTAACTTTTTCGGCCATTCTATCTATATCTCATTACCTTTTTGCCTTCCTTTCCTGCTTCTTAAGTTCGACCAAAGCTCACCCCGATTTTTCATTCTGTATTAAATTATCCCACACTCCTCCCACTACTGGCTCACTCTTTCATCTTTAGGTTTCCCAGCTGCCTCCTGAGCCACCCTTAACTCCTTCCTTCCACTGCTCTCTCTCCCTCTCTCTCTCTCTCTCTCCGACTCTCGTCCTCCTCTCTTTTTCTCCAACCATCTCTTTTCCCCTTCTTCACTCCTACAAAACCAAACCTTTCAACTCCCCCTCTTCCTGTTTCCTTCCCTCATTATCCCCCTCGACTGCCGCCGAAGCTTGATCAATATAAGTATATATTTACGTTTCCTTTTTTTTCTCTCTCTCTTCTTCCGACGAGAAAATGGGGGTCCTTTGTAAAAAAAACTTAAAATTCTCGAGATTTCGGTTTATTTTTTCCCGTTATAATGAATCTCATGAACAAACCACGCGCTTGTATATTTGAACGCGTCTGCGTTTTGATTCAACGTAAATGATTTTATTTTAAAGATTCCCCGCAATGTAATCGCCCCAGTTTATGTTACGTCAAGCAAAACTTTCATCGTCGTCCGAATGTATACGGCTGCTAGTTTATGCTGGAGGAGACCGAATCTTGTTGTAAAGTAACGAGTGCCATAAATTTATTATAACTCAAGAATATTTAACGATGTTTAAATAAGGTTTCAATAACTGTAGTTTTATGATGTACAACTGATAATAATATCCCGTGAATAATAGATAATCGAGTAAAAATACAAATAAAAGCGCCATAGGTCATTAAATTACACTACGAGAGAATTTACTTAGTAGAATTTCATAATTTATTAGATAAAATAAAAGCAATTTATATTTTCCGTCATTATCTCTGACACAGAAAAACTTAAAGCCGAAATTAAATGACAATAGGAAACCGAATATCCAGTTTGTTTCAATTTTTCAAAAATATAATTGATTCGATAAAAACTATTGAGCTAGTCCTACGCCTGCAAAAATTCAGGAACAAGCACTTAATAAAGTACTTGTACCAAGTATCTCCAATAACCTTTTATGGTTATTGGAGATACGTGAGACTGGTACCTTTTTATGTGCCTGTTCTTGAATAAATAAAATTGTTTAATAATGAAGACGGATGTTTTATATGCCAATAATGTGGTAATTTTGTTGTGGTGTGCGGATTAATCGATTCGAAATTAGCAAGCAGATGGCAGCGCCTGTTTTAAAGATATACACAATATTTTGTTGTACGGCCAAGCATCGCTAATTCGAAAAGCTTGGGATCTATGCTGTTCCGGACGACAGATAATTTCGGTTTAAAAATAATGAGTTACTCTGGGGGGTGGGGTATATGGTAAGAGTACCAGCAGATAATACATATTTCATATATATAAAACAGTGTTTGTTGAAAGTATAGCGTAATGGAAAATAAAATGTCTACATATTCCAAGTAAAAGTTATATGAATTTAAAATCAATAACACACATAATTCTTTATATTTTTATGTTCTGTGCTTGGCAACCATCACAAATGAAACAACGCAATATGAAAAAGTGATAACAAAAAATTGCATACTATCGTATCGGCAACTATTACGTGTACATTGTTGATCTACACGTAATATTTCTTAATACCATTAACTATTGTTGTTCCAACATGGTACACCGAACAAAGCTGCCGCACCGATAAACCTTGGTCGAGTTTCTTTAATAATTGCACTTTTTTTATGAATTGATAGCGTCTTATGCTTTCGCCTACAATTAGATGAATTTCCAGCATTATTACTTTTATTTGATCTCTTACAATACATGGTTAGGGTAAATTAAATTAACATTAATTTGTATTTTCTTTAAAAAAAAAAGCACTAGATACTGCGCTTCTGCATGCGTGTGCGCCTTTGTTTTTATCTGTAATGAACAAATATGTACACGGCCTTGGTCTGGAATATACTGTAGCGCCACAATACCATGGCAGCCGGTCGGGAAAGTAGTTGGGAATCAGTCTTTTCGGATTACAGGTATTGGATTTAAAACAATCCACTTCGCACTTTCCGTACTTTATCTCTAATTTAATTAGTTTCGCAACGCATTTCCAATTTCTTCTTTTCCTCTCACCATTCACGAAGAATTTTCCCTATACCCCACCCCTCTCTTCCCCCTTCCCCATCCCCTCATCCTCCTTTCTCCGATCCCTCTCCTCACCCCCCCCCCCTATCATCTCCCTTATTACATCCCCCCTCCTTATCCCCCTCTCTCTCAGCCACGCTCCCAGCATTTTAACCTAGTTTTCGCGATGGCCCCAAAAACACTATCCAAGAAGGAAGTCCTCGATGCGGAAGACATTAGAACCCTTATCGATGGCATCAAGGATTCTTTGTATTCCTTCCGGGAGGAACTACATGCCGCCAAAAAGGAAAACGCCATCTCTCCTTCTAAGGAGGATTGCCTCGAGGAGCGCTTCTCCTCCTTCAGCAGCAATATCCTGAAAGAACTTGATGCAATTAACCTTCGCCTTAACTACAGGAGTGTGGTTGTGGAGGAACGACTTGATGAACTAGAGCAGTATAGTAGTATATCGTAGTTGGATAAAAGACTTACTCTCCAATAGAGAACAGTTAGTAGTCATTGATGGGAAATCTTCCTACCCAGTTACAGTCGCATCAGGTGTTCCACAAGGAAGTGTCATTGGCCCACTACTATTCCTAATATATACAAACGATATCTGATAGGTAGTTCGCTGCAAAATCAGACTATTCGCAGATGACAACGTCTTATATAAGGAGATAAAGAGTCAAGATGACCAAAAATCGCTCCACGAAGATTTAAACGCCCTTTCAGCATGGTGTCAACATTGGAAAATCGAAATAATCTCGGCATATGTTCCCTTTTGGGTTTTTGGAAGGGCAAGAACAATGAATTAGACTCGGAGTACAGAATTGATAGATCGTATATCCAATCTGCGGAATACGTTAAATATTTAGGAATCACCATTTGTCGTGATGTATCGTGGAATATGCATGTTCGAAGGGTCGTAGGCGCAGCCAATAAGAAACTGGGCTTCGTAGGCAGAATAGTAAGAAGTAGCACTGAACAGGTACGAGAAACGTGTTATTTATCATTGTTCATATCTCAGGTCGAATACGCTTCCAGCATATGGGATCCATACGAAAAGGGACAGATACTTGAGTTAGAAAGAATCCAACGCAGAGCGGTCGAATACGCTTCCAACATATGGGATCCATACGAAAAGGGACAGATACTTGAGTTAGAAAGAATCCAACGCAGAGCAGTCAGATTCGTAAAGCAAAAATAAGAGCAAAAATTAAGCGGCACATCACTCCTTAAGGAGTTGAATTGGATATCGCTAGAGTACCTCAGAATTAGCGCTAGGTTAAGGCTTTTGGAGAAATTTAGGTCGGAAGTTCTATTAAAGAAGGTCTCAGGAATATTAGAGGCACCTACATTCATGGTTAGGCACGATCACTAGGAAAAAACACGAGAGATCGACTGTAGGACCCAGCGATATCAGGGACCATACGGGATCATCACAGGGGAGTCATTCCCGCGAGAGAAGTTATTACGTAGACTTTGGTGCGCTGCACCCCCTGCCATCCACCAATCTGATGATTTGCATAGTATTATGTAGACGTAGAATTACCGCTCTCAAAAGGTCATGTCTCATGACTCATCCTCTAAATGGCTTAATGTTAGTAGAGGCGTCCCTCATGTTTCTATTCTTGGCCTTCTGTTGTTCTCTCTATACATTAACGATGTCATCAAAAACATTTCCTTGTGCAACTATCACCTATATGCTACAAATCTACCTCCACTCCCGTTTGTCCGATCTAGCTGAAAATATAAATATGGTGAACAATGATGTACTCTCTCTCTCCGAATGGAGTGTTAACAATTTTGTTAAGATTAACCCCTCCAAAAGTCAGGCAATTATTAATGTATATCACAAAATTAATGCCAAAATTTCGCTTGAAGCGCTCCCGCCTTTGACCTATCATGAATCCTCCATACCTTTTCTTAAGTCTTTAAAAAATATTGGCCTGATTATAAACGATACACTTTCCTGGAATGAATACGATGCTTACATTTGCACAAAGTTAACTCAGCTCTTCAGTCACTCAAAAGGATTAACTACATTGGCACTCATTTTCTCAAAAAACTACTTGTTACCTCTCTACTCATTACCCGCTTTGAGTATTATGACGTCGTATCTCAGGACCCCTCGAATGAACTAATAACCAAACTACAACGCACACACAACTCCTGCATTCGCTTCATCAACAACCTCAGAAAACTTGACCACATATACAATTCCTTCCTTGAACTCGCTTGGCTAAACCTCGATGCTCGTCGGCATCTTTACATCCTCACTCTTCTTTACAAGGTCCTGTCTATTGGGAAACCTAGTTACCTCTCCACAAAATTCTTCCCTTAACACTAGAGGCAATAGTAAGCTTCTGATCCCGCACCACCGTACAGATGTTTACAATAAATCCTTTCATGTAACAGCCTGTAGACTGTGGAACGATTTCCATGTTGACATAAAAAACTCCCTATCAGTTAGAATATTTAAACTTGCTCTCCACAAATCTTTTCTACCTAAGCAAGCCACAACGACCTAAACTGCATAAGAAAGCAAATTTTCCTCCCTCTATCTTTTTCTATCATTATTACTCCTTAACCTCCACTCCTCTAAGCACTTACATATCACTGTGTACACTACCTACACATTCCTGTTATCTGGACAAAGAGTCAATTCCTACTCTGAAAAGTAATACAGAAAAACTCGTTTATAACGATCACGCCTAAAACGAAATCTCGGCTATAACGAAGAAATGTCTCGGTCCCTTGGACTTCTCCATAAGGGCATTGGTTAAATTTCTCGGATGTAACGAACACACATTTTACGAATTCTCGGCTGTAACGAACAAATGTTTGGTCCCGCGGCAAAAAATGCCCCATATACTATAACGAATTTTGGCGAGCGGAGCGATAAGTAATGAATAGTTTCCACCTGTTTACCGCGCACTTGTTGTTATAGGTCCCCTTCCCCCCTCTACCCTTTCCATAGGAATTTCCACACTCCCTTTGTTTTGAAATTGATATTAAAAATTTGAAATTTTTATGTAAATTAATGACCATAATAATAATTATAATATTCATTGGTAATTTAAAAAATCGTATGTAAAATCGAACATTTTACATGCCGCGAAGTTGATAAGCATCACTTTTCATATGTAAGTACGTAATTGAAATCTACTCACTGCAAATACAGTAAAATCTGTGTTATCCGGATATCTTGAGGATTGTGGATAGCCGATTAGGAGAAATATCCGGTTCGGGGAGCGATTTTCGATTTTGACATCGCAAATTTAGCAATAACCTAGCAAAATTGGGTTTAGGTTCACTATCGTACTCCCCAAACATAACTATGCATGGGGTTTGCATTTTCCATTTGAACTCTTCCATACGTAGTTAGATCTAGATACACATTCCTAACTTGTTAGATATAATTGGTGACCTCGCAGTAACCTAGCATTTTGCAGCCCAGCTACGGAGTAATTGTGCAGCCCAGCTACGGAGTAATTGGCTTATCTGAACCTGTGGCTTCAACGAGCCAAGCATCGAGGCATAGATTCCGTAACTTTGCTCAATGCAGTTTGCGATCATGTCTCTGACTCTATGTTCATATTCCGATTAAATTAGCGTAATTAACCTTCAAATAGACTGAAGAATAGCGTTATTTGATTCGCAATTTTGTTTAAGCATCGAAATTACTGTTGTAGAAATTTGTCTTTATATATATTAAGGTAAATAGTTACTATATACGGAGTATTTGCTCATCTGGGCCTGTGGCTTAAACGCGTCAAATATCAAAGTAAATTGTACACACTCTACCTTTGCTCAATGTATAGAATGTGCTTACTGTAATTTGTGTTTATGTCTCTGACTCTATATGCATTTTACGATTAAATTAGCGTCAGTTAAGCTTCCAAATAGACGGTAGAATAGCGTATCACGTAATCGTTGGGGTGTGTTGGTTGGGAGAAGGGTATAAACAAATCGTTAGATTGGGTTGGTTGGAAGAAGGGTATTAAAAATCGTTGGGATGGCCGGGAAAAGTGTATCAAAGAAATCGTTGTGTTGAATTGGTTGGAAGGAGGATTTCAAAAATATCTTTTGGTTGGGTTGGAAGAATAGTATTAAAAAAAATCTTTGGTTTCGGTTGGTTGGAGGGCCTTTCCTACCATAATACTCCAACAGAGCTACGATTTCGGAGCTGTACGGGCAGTTATAATATTAAATGAACATCGTATCATCCTTATCTTAAGCAACACGCTCTACGTAATGTAGTGCGTGCTGTATAAACACCAGGAACTTCCTTGAAATTGTAGCCATTTTCCTATATTTCTTAAAAATCACATTTTCTTCGAAGTACGATATTTATGAAGCGGCGAAACTTTCACAGTTTATTCATTTCTGTAAAAATCTCTGCTAATTAGGTTAACTGAAATCAAGAAAATTAACAGCGTATGTAGAAGGTTTCTACATACCCTGAAAGTTAAAAAGACATATGTTATATTCATGGCCTACAATGAATTATTAGAGGAAAATAAATAATATGATTATGAAAACTTTCTGGAAAAGTTAATTAGTATGTGAGATAATTGAGGGAATTCACATCTGTAGACAGCAATTCAGACTTCTGATATGATAAAACAAATCTGATGTGATTTTTATGTCTCATGATAATTAAATTGGTGTATTCAAATTCAATTTCAATTCAAAGGTTATATAGCTTATAGAGGTAATAGAAACAAATTTAGTGGCAACATTCGATATAAATAACAGTGATTATGGTAAGAAAGTTAATCCTATTCAGATTCTATAAGACGACATGGGGAGCAGCTCTTCTAGAATGGATTTTTAAATATTCAAGAGAAGTGTTTAAATTATTATATAGATATACTTATATTAATAGTGCAGTAATAAGGATTTTTATTATAGGATCCTTGCCAATAATGTTATAAGAGTTAACTGAGATATTATATTCGTTGCATGTTATTTGGAAATTGCTTCCTTTCCCGTCGGTATAATTGTTTAAACTAATATATCGTCTAATAGATAGCTTACAGTTATAAATAACAGTTGCATATCTAGAATATCTATTTAGCTAATGTCTCACAGAACGAAATTATTCGTGATAAATATTTATTTAAAAGAATTAAAAATGATATTTTTAATACCTAAAGCGGTGATGGAGTTGCTTAGCTCCCTAGCGTGCAACAAGAATTCTTAATGAACCCAGCTAACCCCATAAATGAAAATTTTCATTTAGGATGTTTGGTGGCTTCATTAATTCTAATACTGTGTTTCACAGATTTCTAATAACGGAAAATATAATTTAACAACATCTGCAATGGAATGTTTTGCTAAGAACTATTTGGTTAAATTTAAAGGGATTTTCGGTATATTTCGCTGGAGATTCACTTAGTATATCTGAAGAAAAAACCACTTTATTCTAAAAAGACGAATTTGGTAATAAAAACAAAAGTGAGTATTCATTAGTGATGTACCGGGTACCCGGCAATTACCCGGTACCCGACATACCCGGCCATATTTTCAGTACCCGGAAATTACCCCGACCCGACACCGGGCGCTGAGCCTCACGCGCAAAAAAGGAAAATAAAAACAAATTAAACGGAACTTAATATTTTACTTTTACTGTTTAGCCTGCAAGAAGCGTTCATAGACACGATATATTAATTTTAATAAACTTTCAAAAAACAGATTACACTAATAAAAGTTAAACTGAACCATGAAATAACATTCTGCATAATATGCATAATTATACTTGACGACTGGTTAAAAATACCAGCTTGTAAAATTTTATAAACTTTATAATATCTACTTAAGTAATGAATGAAATAAGAGTGCAGTCAAAATTTTAATAATTAAATTTCAACAATGGGAGATTATGATGAAGAAACAATTGTTTTTCCGCATTTCGCGCATGGAGTTTATTCCTCCCCTCTTCGTATATGATTCCCGCCTCGCCTAAACATCCTCTCACTGGGTATGCTGCTTGGAGGTGATGACAAGTAACGTCTGGCCAATTTTGACAGTTCAGGAAAGACAGCTGCATTTTTTGTCCACCAAGTTAAATGATTTTCTTTATGAGGGATGTTAGAAAATTTAATAAAATTTTCAAATTGCCTCTCTTATTCAGAATAAGACGTATTAACCTCAGTACGTAACTCTTCTCGTTTGCTTTTATTTTCAAACGAAATTTCATCTAAGCAAGCCCACACATCTTGAATTGTATCGTCGTCATTTTTCTCTCCTTCTTCTGTAAGCTATCATAGTTCATTGTCATATTTTTCTTTATTTTCAAATATTGGAGACAGACTTCAATAATCCAGTATTTAGCAATAACACGTATATTGGGTTCAAAGGGTACAAGGCACTTAGTATGGTATTATAAGAGTGAAATCGAGAAAGGCGTCAAATTTGTGAAAAATTGGAAATAGCACAAAAAAAGGTCATAGCGCTACCCGGCCGGGTACCCGGATACCCGACCGGGTAATTTTTCCTTGCTTCCCCGGGTACCCGGTATTATTTTGTACCCGGAACATCGCTAGTATTTATTAAAAAATATGATTTAATAATCATCGTTAAAGTTAAACGATGTCATTTGAAATGCCCTTTCCTTTATTTTACTTGGAAAAAAATTGTGTAACCGCCCATTTTTTTGTGATTTTAACTAAATTGCACAAACTGTCACTTTCAACGAGGTAATGAAAGCAATAATCAAAATTAATTTAATATTCAAGAGTTGAAATAGTGTACTCTCATTTCCGATTATTGTCCTCGTTTCGAATAACAGACGTCCAAACGGCCCCGTTGAATCGAGTTTCATATTTGCGTTACATGGGTAGTGTGAATGTTTGCCGGCATAACTAGCGACCGTGACCGAGTGAACACAATGGAATACCGGATTAAGGGAGAGACGAGAAACTCTCCGGACGGTTCGGGTGTTTGAGGAAGGAATTATTACTGGCGTGGGTCAAGTGAAATGGAAGATATTTTGATACGTTACTGTGGGAGGTAGATAAGAGTAGGTTTGTTTCTTGCAAGACTCAATAGACCAAAGGAACCGTTACACAAATTCATAATAAGAAAAATTCTCTCACTCACTTGGAAAAATTTATGCATGATGGAACTTATAATAGCAGTAATATAACTTGAACTTAACCACAGAGACGGAAGAGGAAGGAGGGTCTGGAAGAAAAGTTGGAAAATTACATTGCGCATGAGGTAGTAAAGTTGTCGGAGCCATTTTCGCTCCTCTCCTTCTGTTATTGCATTTGTCCATCATACTTCATGTTAGAATTGTCTACTATATCGAAATAGAATTAATATTTTATACCAGAATATCTCTCAAAACCTAAGATTAATACGTATGCGTCATTTTAGTCGTAATATTAGGTGGATATATTTAAAAAATGAATTTAGATTTTTTGGAGTATGATCGTTGCATTTCACAACAAAATACACGAGTCGCGTAGCAAGTAAAAAAGAAGTGAATTAACAAACAAGATGCTGCTTGCTGAATGATAGTTTCCGTCTTTGCCTTTAACTTAAATCCTTCATAATGGTATGAAAAAATAGAATAATATTGAATTTGATAACATAAAGGCAAAAATCTTCCAAATTAGCTCTTAGTTGAAGTATTATTCTCTCAGGTAAAGCGTAATTCTTTTCATGCCTCGCGATTTGTCCTCCCTTATGCTCTTCTTCTTTTCATGAAATTGTGAATTCTTCCATTTTATTTAACCGGGTGATCGAAAGTTAAAAATCCACTCCTCATCACTACTCTGTGATATTTGGCAACCATCAGTCCCTCAAAATTCCTAATTCCAGTGGAATGAAATTGATATACCTGAAACAACGATTACGACTATGATGCGAAAATTAAGGTTTTCTGAAGGGCTACCCTCGTTTGACTCAATAACTTCTCCCCAACTTACACCTGGATTAACTTCCCAGATAACTATAACTGAAAAGACTTAACTACCGTAAATCCTTTTCAGTTGGATCTGCTAGTCGAGTCACGAGGCATGGATGCCAAGGTTGAAGGTGGAGGGGGCGGGGACCCGACCGCCTCGTCCGAGAATATTAGGGACAAGAGGATAATGAAGAAGAAGCTATAAGGTAAGTGTTCAACTAGGATAGTAATGGTTAATATATATATATATATATATATATATATATATATATATATATATATATATATATACACACACTCACAGGGTGGGCCTAAAGTTAGGACACACACAAAAAACGCAAACAAAAGTCACGCCCCATTGAGATTTGAAGTTAATGGTCAACAATTCGAACATTCATTATTATCTTGCCTTGTATCAACTAAAATCACTACGTATTCGAATTTTTTTTGTTTTTCCATGTATTAATTAAAATTACTGTGTAATTACAATTTATTATTATTTGTCCTTGTATTAATTAAAACCCCTAAGAGGCGTGACTTTTGGTACACACTGTATACACACACACATACACATATATATATATATATATAAGTCCCCAACTTACACGGTTAATTCGTTCCGAAGGTCGTCGTGTAAGTCGAAAACCGTGCAAGTCCAACAATGCTTAAATACGATATACTTTTTGACATATACGTTCGTTTCAATGAATAGTTAAAGCTTAAAAGGTGGTGCTTATATGATGGGGGTTTATAATTTGTTTATGAAGAGCAGTACAGTAACGAGACACAACTTGCACCCATGGGATAACTAATCTAAATGGCGAAAGCGACGCTTTCAGCTGTGCGTCAGCGTACAGTAATCCTTCGGTTTACGAACTTAATTTGTTCCTCGAATACTCATCGTAAGGCGAAAATTAATTTCCCAGTACATCCCATGTTACAAATTTTATAAACAATAGTTACATCATTAAAGTTGGGATGCCGTGCCGTTCTGCGCATTCGAGAAGATTCTGGAACCGACGAAAGCTGAGAATAGGTGCCGGGGAAAAAAGATCGGTTTGCGAGAGGAAGGAGATTATAAGCGAAAATTGGCTCGTAAATTGAAAAATAGGTATTAATTTTTGCATCTCGTATAAGCGAAAACTCGTAAACAGATTACTCGTATGCCGAGGGATTACTCTACTAGTACCGCCATCTACTGAGTGGCAGTTGAACTAAAAACGGAGCGCGCTGATAAGTTGTCATGTGTCCGTGTATCTACGGATCCGTGTAACTCGGACCCGTGTAAGTCGGGGAGTCACTGTTTATATATATATATATATATATATATATATATATATATGTATATATGAGGATATTTAGGGCTTTCGGGATGATCCCTTCGTCAGCACAAGAGAAACAACTCAAATGTCTCTCCGACACCCCAGCGGCTCTCATTCCAGTTAGTGCTCACTGAGCTTCCTTCAACACCTAGTTGCCCTATATATATATATATATATATATATATATATATATATATATATATATATATATATGTGTGTGCTTAAAGAAAAGGAAAGGTAATAATAAAGGTGGCAAAAAGGTGTTGGAGGAAGCCCAGTGGACACTTACCTAGATCGGAGAGCCGCTGGAGGTGCTGAGGACATACGAGAAACACAAAAACACAAATATGGAGCTTATATATATATATATATATATATATATATATATATATATATATATATATATATATATATATATGGGTGTGTGCGAGCGTGCGTTCGTGTTCGCATTTGTGTGTATACGGGGGTAGTTTTAACAGGATTTTGTTTGCTGTATATGTAGATATCGAGTGCGAAGGAATATTCACGTCACAGGCACAGTAGATGGTGCTGGGAATGTTTTATAAGCTGGAAACTAAAGAGAACAAAAAGAAAAGCGAGGAGTATTTGTGGTAACTAAAGAAAAGAGAGCCAAAGATTTTACACACTCGATAGAACTAAGCGAAGGAAGTATGCAGGTGTTCTGAGGAATCATGTCACAATACTGATTACTGTACAAAACCGGACAAATATATTTTTTAAACTATACATTTTAAAATTAACTGGTAAATAAAACCCAAAAGTCAATTTGAAATAATGCTGCGCCGAACAGTATAAAAGTTTGTTTCTTCTATAATCAGTGTTTCACTTAATGATTAACCTAAGAAGATGTGATGTGACTTCGAATGATCGTTACGAAATTCGACCATTCCTGCCCAACCGAGGCCGTTACGACCTTTTCCTCCTCGATTTTTCCTTTTATTCGATTCGCAAAATTTTTTCGAAGGGCATCCAATTCCGACGGACGACTCGTATTCCTCGGAACTCTCTCGACGTCCCTCCTGCGGTTAGATTTGTCTCACTTGAGAGAAGGGAGGTATAAAAAGGTGCAAACATTTGGATGAACATTGTTCTACCACGTGTGTTCCCTGTTTACTCGAGCGGTGGCGAAGCCGTGACGGTCGGCTGAACAGGCAGGGGCATTTAGGTATAAAGGGAAGACGGGATGAGGAACGAGAGGGAAAGGAGGGGGAGGGGAGGGGGGGAGGGGGGGAGGGGTAAAGTTGGGGAGACTTTAGGAAGTTGGGATGGGTGTTGTGTACATCCTGTCGTCAGGTAGCTTGGGGCGTATGGATCCCAAAAGTTACCAAGTTTTGAAGTCCGCGACAAAAAAGACGAGCTTCTTTTGAAGGATACGAAGTGTTTCAACGGCATGTTTTGAAAACACCAGTTTTCCTCACAACTTAAGACCTCGCGGAATTTTTTGTGTAAAGGTTAAGTTTTCGTGATGTTACTGGCTGAAATTTATAAATCGATAATTTAGTGAAATATATTCTATAGGCGTTGAGATAGATGCGGATTCTTATATCGATGATTCGTACTTTTTGCCTCGGTACCATATCTTTACTTTTTTGTCTGCATACAGACATATAACAGCTGATGTTTTTCATAGCAGTGTTGTGATTTATAACATATTTAAATTAACATTTGAATGTATTATTATTAAATAATAAATAAAAGAAAAAATGTTCTGATACATAGATTTTAATTTATGAGTCAATAGTTTTTCCGCCAATAGTTTATAGGTATTTTTTGGCCTGGATAAATTCCGAGGAGAAATATTTTCTTATAAAATACATATTTACTTTAATCATATGTTCCGTGATAATTTTTAGAGATTAACTTAAAATAAATAAATAAAATCTTTAGATTATTAACAGCTGTGACAACAAAACGGATGATTTGCTCCGTTAGCAAAGAATTAGTTGATTGAAGGCTCTCCTATATGGACGATTCCTTCAACAAAGATCCAACCGGTCGGTCGTCGAGATAATTCCGAGGAAAAACAACACTTCCTTGGTAATTCAGTGAGCGAGTTAACAACTGCAACGTAACGCGAATCAGGCCGAAGCCAAATTAATTAAATTTTTGGTTTAAATTTTGTTTGACATCTAAGAAATGCTTTCAAAACCTGGTAAAATTCGAGTAACAATCGTTTCGATCTCGTGTAAACGTCGATTAATAAACGAAATGAATTCTTGACGCATTTCTAGTAAGGAAGTTGAAAGTTTTAGCACAAAATGTACAATAAGGAAGCTTATACAAGATACATCATTATTTTGTAAACAATAGTTATCTGACCTCTGTTCATATGGGTTGAAATTTAGATTACTAAAAAATAAGAAAGTTTATTCAGGTATATTTTCAAGTATTTCATGAGCGGTGGTGACATACTCTAATCATATATAAAATTAATATCATTAAATCATGGTGATTAGCGATGTCAACCATCATTCACTGCATAGCACTCAGTTTCTTCCATTAGCCAGTAATGGTAGAAGCTTATCGTGCTTGTAAAAGAGCAAGTAACTGTTTAAAAAATCATCACCATCTTCAAAAAACTACTTATGTTTGAAAGAGTTAACTCAGAAAAGTAATTAATATAAAAATGTTGTGACATCTCCACTTCATACAAGTGCAATTATTTACTACCTATTTATTTACTGCGTACTCGTACTAATTATTATAATACTTGCGGCTTATTAAGAGAAAATTCTCCTGTTTTGCCTTTTTATAGCCAAGTAGTGAATATCTTAAGTATAGGAAATATTATATCGTTATTACATTCCTATATTTAAAAGTTTTCGATCACTAAAATAATAAATTTTGAGCACAACTTTTTCCATAGATACGGCTATATGATGCACTTGCTTTATGTTGAAAAATATTTCCGTATAAAGTGACATAATAGAAGGATTGAAATTTTAATATTCTCTGTATCAATCGCTGTAATCTATTTTATATCCTCCATACGACGAGTTAAAAATCAGGATAACATTTCTTCAAGGGAAATATTGAATAGAATTGAGAATAGAAGTAGAGAATTAATTAATAATTCCGAGACAAAAAACTCCAGACAATACAATTCCAGGCCCTTGGTGAGAGTGGCCACACAACAGTAAATGCATATACTAATTTGAGTGTAATTCCATTTTTCATTTAAAAAATATTATAATCCTGGCTCGCGTTATTGAGAACCTTGCAATTGAAGATTGTTTTTTCTTCTAGAACGTGCATTTAACTAGAAATTTTCCAATTAAAATGTCTAAGTTTCGGTCTATGGTGGATGTATTCTTCATTATTTCTAATTAAAAAATTATATTAACCAAAAGATTTAATACATTTTCCTCTATTTCACATTAAAGAATAAATAATGACTGCAGACTTGTGTTAAAGAAATAAGTAGGATAATAATGTATAACCGATTCTATATACTTGCATACGTATGTACATATCCAAAATAAATATCCACTGCACATGGCTTTCGTAAAATTACGCGTAAGCTGATCAAGCTTCTTATTATTATGAAGCTACCTGGAGTGTTAAAATGAAAGTTACCCCTAATCCAAATTATGATTGATTCCCTCGGCATTCCATAATTTTTAAAACTATTTCTTTTATGTAATCATTTAAAAGCATTTTTTGTTTTTTTTAGTCTATTAACTTGGCTCTTTTTTTCAGATTCTAACACAAATGGATTAACCTACTGGGGATTATCCAGTATCTTAGATGGAGGATAACGGGAATAAACAAAAAAAAAGTAAGCGTTCCAAAGTTTTTTTAGAAAATAACTCGTGTTTTGCCAGAGGATAATTATCGGAGAAATGAACGATCGTCAAAATTTTAATAAACTTCTAATACTTGGGAGGTATTTGTCAACTCATGTGCTATGGGTAATCATTTCATTGTTTCGTAAATCTCATTCAAATCTAATTAAGCCACTACGCATCTCGTCAAGTACAGACAAATTTCACCATTAGAAATTTTTCTGAATCGGTATATATTGCGAGGTAGACATGCCCAACGACAATGCTCCTGTACTTAAGGATTAACTATCACTCACTGATAGGATGAAAAAAACACTTTTTAATAATCTCCCTTAAATAACATCATTGAAACTCAGCGACTCAATGAAATCTAGGTTACAATTAAAATACGGTTAGGGGGAAGAAGGAGGCTATGTAGCCTCAAACTCGCCGTTAAGAGTTTAAATAAATAATATTACTAAAGTAACATTCTAACAAAGTTTTTAATTTCCTGTTTATAAATTAATCAATTTCAGGCCTGTCTTATGAGTTACCTTTTCACTTAATCTATAAAAGCGGAGACCGGGTAATTAAAGATCCTGAGAGTTAAATCGCCCTATCTTAATATGACCAATCCAAGTTTTAATGCGTTTCCTTAAATACGCTGATGCTAATTCAACTGTTTGATTTGCAATAAATTCTTCTGGAATCTTTTTCTTGGATCGGAAACAGAGTCCAATCATGAAAAACGTTGCGCCTTTCTGATATTGTGCGCTTTAATATGACCAAACATGTTTACCAAACTGTAAAATTCACTTGTCTCCCTCGAGCGAACGCAATATTTCCTCCCGCTAACATTAACCTATGCTACAATTTCAGAAAATGCGATTCGAAGATCAAAATCCTTCGTTCCTTCCGGTTCTGACACGTCGAGAGCAACAGAACTTCGTTCAAGATTTTTATCTACAAGATCGTCTCTGTCGGAAGGGTGTGATGAATTGCGATTGTCTAACGATGAGGACGTAGACACTGAGACTAACGATGAACTAACAGACAGCAACCTCGCCACCGGCGGGAGCTCTACCAACACCTTCACAATATCCGACTTATCCCCACTGGACATTGAACCCGAGGTCACAATGGCAGAACGCGAGTCAAGCCTTTACGCGAGATACGCTAGGATGCGTATATCTCAATCTTATAATATAAAACCTATTGTCCCCATTCCGACACTCCGCCACCATGAAGACGAAGACTACACAAAGTGGCCTACTCTAATGGAGTTTGGCATGCAATTTCATAAATCACGGTCTATGGGATCGTTATCCGGTGCCGCGGAAGAATCCCTTGAAAACCTTGCTGCCACCGTAGATGCTAGGGTACCATCACCTCCAGTCATGGAGATGCCAAGTCTGAGTCCTCTACCAACACCCCCTCCCCGAACACACAAATCAGGTTGTACATCTCAACGCGAAACGAGTGTATTTAGTTTTAGTGAATCCAGGCCAATATCGCCCATATCACAGAAGACAACTTGCAAAAAGCACCGCAGCAAGTCGAGTGTATGTAGCATCCCTCCGCTTCCAGAAATGGATGAAAATGCCAGTCGTAGAAGTGTCCAGAGTTTTGACAACGTAGATATATCCTCAGCAGGTTCGTCCCGACACAAGGACGGATGTAAGGAGTATGTGAGTGGTGAAAGACATTCCGCGCAAGACAAAACCTACACGGACAAAGACACGGTCGCTGCCAGTGATGTTGCAGTCTCAAGTGGAGAAGGAGGGGCATCCAGCATCCCGGTACCCGAGAGGTTCCCTATACCTCTATCACCCTTAGTGATAGCCAAGCAAACTCCTGCGTCACTAGCAAGAGATGATAGCATAGATTCCTTCGATCGGGATGAATTCCGGGATACAGTATGCGGGGCATCTATCCAGCTTAGCCTCGCTACTCAACAGCTGTTTATTCCAGCAGATCTACGCCCGAAGCTAAAATATCAATGGTCCGTTGATGAAACCCGGAGTACCTCAACATCTGGGGGACAGCCCAAGGAAAGGGACGCCTCAACGGTGGAAGGAAGTGGTAAGACCACCCAACGCCCATCAGAGAAAAGGCGCCTCTTTTTTTTGCGAAAACAGACAAATTCAGCCCCGGATACATTTGAGGCTGCCGCATCCTCTGCTGTAAAACAAAAGGAGCATCATTCCGTGAGCTTCTGCCTTGGCAGCGTCCTGAGAGGAAAGAGTACCGACAGTGGAAATCCCGCTCACATATCTGCGTCCACCTCGCAAACGAGTGGTGGAATTCCACCAACTATTCGTGAGTACATTTTTTCGCATGGATTTTTTATACACGATGTTTTTTATTTGAAAGTGTCTTATTATTGTGCTTAAGCTATGGTTTTATATTTTTATGTACTGTAGTTAGTAGTTTGGGCAATGTTAATCAGTGTAAGATATCACTCCGTGATGTACCATTTTCATTTTAAGCCCTAAGAAATAAGTGAAAATAAGTGAAAATAAATGGTGATTTTGGAAGTGAAAGAGTTTTAACAACTCCATGTAATTCCATCATCGCAGGACAACCAAACTGATATATAATAATATTTTCTTACAGTTCCTCGAGACGTAATTCTAAAGTCAGTACCATGTAATATGTCTTCTTTAAAATCACATCATTTAGATTAAATAAATAAATTTGGTGAAATAACTTATGCTAACGAGTAAATGTGAATATCACATGCACTTAGCTGTCATATCATAAATAAATATTAGTTTGAAGGTTATTAATGAAATCGATGTCGTATTTCGGCCATGATACCATCAGTCATCAAGATATGCCTATTCTTTCATCTGCATGTATTACCCCCAATTCCGAAATAGTCATTAGATACTATGGTCTCCTTTTAAACTTAAGTTAAAATTATTTTATGTATGTACCTTTAAAACGTCCATAGCAACATCAATATGACATTATAGGAATTATGATATATTTAGATAAATTTAAAAATATCCATGTAATATATATCGGTGAATGATACATACAAACACCGTTCATTAATCTCCTGCTTTGATGATTGGATCAAGTATAACTTAAATGTTATTACATATATATTAATTACTTCAAGAAACATAGTTACTTCAATGTCAAAGTACAAAGTATTCGATCAAGAGGTAAAACTTGAAATACTTTAATTTTACTTTCTCTTTTAGTGTTAGTAAAAAAACTATTATTTTGTTTGTTTATTCTATAAAATACCTAGATTAGATAAACAGTCATTCACACTTTCATTTCATGAAATCGGCTGCCAAATAAAGAAGATGGTGATAGGTGTATCTTCATGAAAGCCATTCATAACAAATACAGAAAAATAATCTAAGCTATATAGTATTATTTATTTCACAGGCAACGCCAAGAAGCACACATCACTGTCATATTTACAGAAATTAAGTTATTTTAAAATTTATTAATATAAATAATTGTTTTAAGTGCTTATTTGTGGTATTTTCTGTAGTTCATAAATTTCAGTAGAGCCCCATCTAGTTCAGAAAATTAGTATATTCATTAGAGATTATACAAGAAGCCGCATAATTTATCAACATATCTTCCACGAACGAATACGTCAATATAACAGCAACTTAACTAATTTAGAGGTGCTTTCCATGTGATTAGACTGCGTTATAATTTTACTATAATAATTATTTCTCAAAATAAATTCCAAGAATTTTGTTGGTTGAATGATATTTACAATACGTTTACAAGTAGTTTCTGCATTATTTTAAAAACATTCTGTTGAGCAGAAGTCATTTTCTGTATCGTTGTATCCTACAACTCTTTCTGGAATATGCTTATTGTATTTTTTAAATTAACGGTGACGTCTGTAATCGTCGTTTAGGCTCCTTCGAGTGATTTCCCCTTTCTCGCATTCGTCTGTATTATGTGTTCCACCGCGCTTTATAACAAACTCACTTTCTTCTGAACATATCGATTCTACTGTGGACTCTTGGAACCATTTACAACGATTTTCATAAATACACATTTCTATGTGCGTTTCTTACAGTTCTTCCATATTGGCATTGGATCTTTAAAGAATACCTTAACGCTATAGGAATAATACTGTCATAAAATGGAGATGGAATCTGTATTAGTTCTGGATCCTTGCCTCTTATACTCTTTGACAGAAATCCTTCAACAGCGTAGATAATGAGGTCTACCTGACGCGGGATTGTTTTCACATATTTATTATTTTTCCAGTTATAATTCTTCGGAATTAAAAATTTCTAGTAGTGAAACATACGTTTTATTCTTGCTTCATATCTGTTGTATAGTGTGTGTGAGACTTTACAAGTGATGAGGTTTATAGCGGCGATTTGCGTTTATTCGTTCCTCGTGACCTTTATATGTGTTTGAATTGGGAAGGGAATTAGTGAAAAGTTCCATTTTATTTAGTTATAAAATAGCCTGGTTCCGATGAACCTCATAATCATCACGTATCCAAACATTTGAACAACGAAGTTTATGTGGTGGAGAATATTTACGCGGGAGGATGGTAAGTGATTAAAAATATGATAGTCGTAAAGGAAAGGTTTAAAGGAGTAGGAAAATATGAGAATGTTAAGGAAATGACACTTATAATACATTTATATCAGAATTAATTTGTGTATGACGGAATTTGTTGTAAACTATAATTAAAATAAGAATATCATTCAATACATCTCATCTCGGGATATAAGTATTAGAATATGTTTCTCTGAAATCCCGTAATATTTTTTTGCTTAACTGTTTTATTACAAAAAAAATAATCATTACTATCGGGATTATCAATATACTCATCAAGTACTGGATGTAAATTCCTATGAATAAATGCTTCCGCGGAATTATTTGGAGTTTTTAACTCTTACAAATATGATTATCTTACTCTTATCATCACAAGTTTAGGTAAACTCATCTACGGAATAAGAAAATGAAATAAAAATACTCACTTTAGTGGACCATATGAGGTAAATGTGGCATAAAAACTTAAATCCGCATTTAACGATATGTTTCAGCGATAAATTTTAACCTACTTCCCTAGTTTGTACAAAAATAAAATTTAGCTAAAGTAATTAGATTATATATTTATGAAATTGCTATGAGAATTACCGGTTGGATGAGCGTATGAATGACTGTCAACGCAACGGATCATTAAGTTTGGGCCGTTTGACAATCCCTCTTACGTCCATTCGATGAAGTATTCAGACCAATAAATTTCTTCTAGCAAACCAAAGTTTACCACAATTAGGTGATATTATACAAAATTAAAGAATAATAGGAAGCGATTAATGTTATTTTTCTCCAAATACACCGAAGTAACTACATGTTCCTCAGTGCAAACGCTGCAGTATCTTAATTTTCAAATCGTTTTACTCGAATTTTACTTCGATCAATGTGAATACAATCAGAAACCTAACTAGGCTATATGGCGCCTATGGCAAAATTTTAGGAAAAACCTTGGTTATGTAGGATATACTTTTTTCTAAGTTTTAATAAATAACAATAGCTTTTTATTACATATAAATGAACGTTTTAATATTAAAATAATACTTATTATTACTTATTTATGGGGAAATGAACTTTTAGCGCTTTTTTCTGGAACGTTTGGCGCCTTTTGCAAGCCCTAGTTACGGCACTGAGTAAAATACAATTTCGTTAACTATGTTGCTTAAAACATTTTTCTAGTCAAATGAAATCAGTATATCTGCAGAAATTTAATATAAAGATCCATTTACAAATCACATCTGTAATTTTTACGATATATATATGGACTTCATAAGAAACCTTTAAAGCTACTAGACGACTCATTGGGCCTTTTCTCGGGGAGTTTTCACCTTTATAAACTCTTATTTAATCCTGAAAAAAGTTAGATGACCTTTCGTAAAAAAAACTGTACCTGTTAATCTTGACTTATAAAAATAATAATAAAATGAGTAATAAAGGTATCTCGTGCACAACCTGTACTAACACTTCCATAACTAGTTCCATGCACATTTCTTGCAGTTTTCAGAATTATTATTCTGCTGGTTGTCATGAAAAACGGGAATTTCTTTATATGATGAAAATCAATTATTTACTGCCAAAGATGTATAATTATTCGAAATGTAATTGACTCTGATGCCATTATAGGTTTAATGAGCAATGAAAATTAGAGAAAAATTTGGTCATCCTAGAGAATCAAAACAAATAGAAATATGAGATACTATCTCATATAAATGAAAAATCATATATTGTGCATTAGATGTTAAAGGAAATAGATTCTTAAAGATTTTCTACAGAATAAGTTTCGATAAAAATGTATCTCTCGCAAGCAGCAAAAAATATTTTATTACTGCGAATGGTAAATGTTTTGAACCTAATAACATGTCTTATCGTATTTATTGTATAGGGAATCACAATTGATAAAAGCAGGGTTTCTCAAACTTTTTTGACCGCGTACCCATTTGAACCTGTTTTCCATGACAACCTGAGTAAATCATTGGCTCGACTGAAGAGAGCCTCAATCTTAAGATAGATTAGTCATGTAATTTCCGACGATTTTTTGTCTTAATTTAATTCAGAGACAGAAATCCAGATTCGCACATGTATGTACGTTGTGAGGAAAGGAATGAATATTTTAAATGCTTTTTATGCACTTCACCATACTCGCCTGAAAAATCAAACAAAGATACTTTCGAGAATTTAATTTTCAACTTCCCGTCAGTAGAAATATACACGAGGCTTTCTTGTTCTTTTCCTATTATATGTGGAATCTAAAATCCACATCAAATGGATTGCTCACCCAATTTGCGTCCTTTCAAATGTTCCTTTATACCTGACAAATCAAAAATGAGGATTAGAAATTTGTACGTATTTCAGATTCGCCAGTTTGGTATTACCTGGTTTTATGACTTAATTCGTAACACGTCTTGTCCCTTGGTCAAAAGAAGCATGCAAAATAATTAAGCCACCTCTCGCTGTGATAAGGTTGCAGTTTGCTGATATGTATGCATTCAGTGTTTTTAATATGCTGTATTGTTTATGTGCAAACATAATGAAGACACTTATTGTAAAATATATTCTGTAACAACATCAAAATAAAAAAAGCTGATTTGTATTATCAAGTGTCATAATGTCAGCCATTACATAAATTTTCTCAAGTAACCCCTAGCGCCTTTAAAGTACCCCACTTTGAGAAATTCTGTATTAGAGAGTAGACGTTGATAACACAGTCCAACAAATGAAAAGTTTTTTTTTGTTTCCTTTGCTAAAATAGGTGTTTCTTATAGACATTTTTGTGCTGAATACTAATCTGTTTTTAAAAGTTTTGTATCACGTATACTTTTTGAGAAATGAACATAGTTGTGTTTACGATAAGAAAAGTGAAATATGCCTTCTCTTACCTAAAATATTTTGGCTGATCACTTCGTCTTGTAGGATGACTGTGGAATTTCTCGGATGAGACACCAACAATAATCAGCTAACATGGAAGATCTCCACTTTCCTTTATATCATTGTTCCATGGTGGAAATATCTCGGTAGAACCTTTCTCCATGTTCATCACTGACCTCGCCCAAATTGGCAGGAAAAAAATGCAGATGGGAATCCAGAAAATGTAATTTAAGGCACATATTACAACCTAAATTATGATATGCCTGTAGCATTACTGCCACAATATTTTCGTAATTTGAAGACTTCACTTTTTCCAAAAAATTTTCTGTAACCTGCTTAAATCCAATCCAGGCAGCATGTTCCTTCTGGTTTAAAGATTCTTCAAATTTTGTGTCTGAAAGTAGTTGCCTAATTTGAGGGCCAATAAAAATGCCTTCTTTCAGTTTGGACTCGCTAATCTTTGGAAATTTACTATGGAGGTACTGAAAACCTGGACCATCACGATTCATTGCCTTCACGAAGTTTTTCATAAGTCCAAGCTTTATGTGTAATGGTGGCAAGTATACTTTTTGTGGGTTCACCAATGGTTTATTTTTAATATTTTTTTCTCCTGGCGTTAAACATTCACGTAATGATCCTTTTTCGCTCTACTATCCCATTCACAGAGAAAACAACAGTATTTTGTATATCCACTTTGTAATCCAAGAAGAATTCCTATTACCTTAAGGTCACCACATATATTCCATTTATACTTATCATAATTAATTTTTTCTAAGAGGGACTTCATATCTTCATAAGTTTCTTTCATATTGACTGAATGTGCAAGTGGGATGGATGGCTTAGTGTTACCATTGTGAAGAAGTCCAGCTTTCAAACTTATTTTTGATGAGTCAATGAAAAGTCGCCATTCTTCTGGTTTATGATCTTGTCCCAGGCATTTCATTAATCCATTTACATCGTTACAGAAAGTTAGTTCGCCGCATTCTGAGAAAACGTTAATTTGGTCTTTTTGGCGGTTCCGTAAAGCAGTTACTTTGGTTTCCTTTTCAAGAAGATTCCATCCTTGAAGGCGAGAGGCTAAAAGCTCTGCCTGAATTTTTGATAGATTGAGATCTCTGACAAGATCGTTTAACTCTGATTGAGTAACTAAATGGGGGTTTTTTGAATCATCAGCTTCAAAATCTGTATCATAACTATTTTTTTCTACAAACATCGGCTCTTCATCTCTGCTCTCCAAATCTGAATTTGTTGGTGGTCTTGGCACTGGTAAGTCAACAGAATGTGGAACTGGTCGAATAGCTGATGCGAGATTAGGCACAATTTCACCATCATCACGGAGTAAATACAACTACTCTCATTTCTCGAAATCTATACGTGATACAAAAACTTTTAAAGTAGATTCGGATTCAGCATAAAAAATCTCAGAATCACCTAAGATTTTTAAGGGAACAAAAATTGTGTTTAAAGTGTTATTTTTACGCGTATGACATGGAAATATTTTTCGATTAAGAAAGCAAAGAAACAGTCGCGAACGCGACATCGCTCTTTTAATCAAAGTAAGATATATCGGTGTAAGATTATGATTCTACTAGAGAGATTTACCTTATTTTATTCTACGTTATAATATTGAAATATTTTCGATGTTAGAATATTAACCTTTATTATATTTTATAGAATTGTCGTTATCGAACTCAATGATGCAGTTTATATAATTATCCTGGCAATAAATATCGTCTATACCTATTACATTTCTTTGAGGAATAAAAATCTACTTTTGTTTTCAATGTGCAAAAATAATTTTAATACTTAAAAGAATATTTGATGAAGAATAATTTACTGGACAACAGAAAAACATTTATTTTTTATTATTTGTTTAAAAGTTATTGCATTTGATGCGGCGCAATGTGTGAGCTGAGAAGACTCTACGGATAGATTACGTCGCAGCCTAGCGGTGGTTATAGCGGCGACGAATCTAACCGTGGACTCTTCGAGCCATGCTTCAAATGCTAATAACTTTTTAACAAATAATCATAATTCAGTTTTTGAAAAAATACTTTAAATTAGGGAAAGTAAGCTTCAAATTTACACTTACCAAAATTTTTTACGATTTATTTTCGCAGAGTTATGTCATTTTCAATTTTAAAAATTTCCGTTTTTTCCCGTTTTTTCACAAAAATGTCAGAGTTTTGTGCGTGTGGCTTCTACAGTAATTTATTTTTGAACTGATGCATTTTTTTAATACATAGTAGCAACCTTTTGGAGTAATAAGTCGCAAATCAGATTGCGTTATCATTTTTTGTTGCCATCTGAGAATTTTCGAGAAAAAATCGACTGAAAAAATAGATTTTTGCAATTTTTAAAAAAATGGAGGGTGACGGAAAAAAACGGATTGCGGATTTGTTTTCAGCGTGCCGAAATCATAAAGAATCACCCTTCAAAGTTCAGGAAACAAAAATGCTGTCGAACAGTGTAATCAATATATTCTAAAATTCAAGTTGTGAAAATTTTTTATGGGCTCTAGTGTCGTTTTGAGGCGTTATTAGTGTTGGCGTTAGTCTGCGACATATGGCTTATGTCATCATTGTTTGGGTGTACCTTGCTAATTTTGCTTATTTCATTGAAAACAACAAAGGAATTTCAAAGATAAAACGTTTAAATTGCGATCAAAACTCATAAAATTATCCAAACCGGATCTCTAAAACATTTATTGGCTTGATTGTACAATAAGAGTCCTATTTTTTAGCAGATTTGGATTTTATCTAGGTAATTCTGTTGATGTCAACCATAGACCATATAACTGATATTTATAATAACTTAATAATAAATCAAAATGTAATCCTCAACGATTCAGCTGAGCATATTAGCAAGAATTTTGGGGTGAATCGATAATTGACTTAAAAAACATGTCAACATTTAACTCTAGTTATTTTCAGAAATAAAAAAGATGATATCGTCTGCGATGGCTTTGAAATACCGGTAGTACGAAATTTCAAACGATGAAATCATTCATCTTCGCGAATGTAAAATTTTCTGGGGTAGTAAAATGTTCATCGGAGAATTAAAGCTTTCTCCAATATTGAATACTACTGCTAGGCCATATGAAATTGACAGTTATCACTTCCTGTCCTCATAAAGTTCGGAATTTGTTAGATATACCAATAAGATACTCTAAAAATCATAGTTATCTGCTTAATATAATATTTATATGGGTAAGGGAAAATTGCCACCCAAAATTTCTAATAATATTTCCAGCCATAGAAATACCGATAGAGTGAAATAATCGTTTTAGGAATGATCGGAGGGCGTTGAAATTTTCTTCTAAATCTCAAGGAAGCGTTGAAAGGAAGGAATTCATTGAATGGGTTTCCACGATCTCCATTTTGTCTGGAATTTAGCCAAGTGTTTTCCATCCGCTGAGAGGAGGAAAACGGAGGAGAAATGGGAGGAGAGAGAGAGAGAGGAAAGGGGAGGAGGGAGAGGAAATGGAAGGAGAGAGAAGAAAAGCGAGGAGAGAGAGAGAGAGAAAGCTCGAAACTTCTCCTTTAAAACATAATGAACCTACTCTTTCACTTACCTAACACTGCTCGCTCTGGCCTTGATCCAGAATCACGGGGAATCGGCTCCCGGAAGGGATTTAAACAACTCAAGCGCCACTTTCCGCTAACCATTTGGTGTTTACTGCATGGATAGATTTTTTGTTCTCGTTCCTCGGGAAATCTATTAACCTCCCCGCGGCGTTTATTTCATTTTTTTTCTCGTGTAAAGCCTCGAAGTTTTGGCTCGATTTGCGGTTTCGTAAAGCGCGAGATTTTATCAGCTGACATCGGAAGGAGTCATAACACGTGAAGAGGTATTTAATTCGTCGCACAAAGTTTTGGATGATATTTTAGGAGATGCATCCATTATTTGTAACGGTTCATTTTCAAGTCTGCGTCGAAAAAAAAAACATCATATTAGTGGTGTTAATAAAACCAAAATACTGGTAGTTCATGCTCCTAAATTAAATTTATCCTTCCAATAAAATATACAGATAAAACTTTCCTTTGCCGAATAACGCGACTATTAAAAAGGGGATAATTATTTTGAAAACTATACCCGCATGAAAAAAGGAATCGAATGTAAATCAATTTCTATATTTCATAGATCAGTGTAATTATCGATATAAACTACAATTCTGAGCTTTTAGTAATTCGTAAATTGGATAATCAACGTAAATATTTACTTGATGCAGTGAATAGGCGTTGAACGCGACTGCTATAGGTGTGTATATATATCAGGTGATCAGTTCAGATAACGAGTGGTTTTCTACTCTCTTTGGAGACAACTCAGGTCATTTATAATGATAAACGTCATTCCATTCGTCAGATTTTTAGAGATTTTTTGGAATCCAACGAAATTTTCTACGCAAAGATGAAAAAGAATAAGACCATTTGCTTAGTTTTTCCAAATCTAAATGTAACCTGATATCTCTCAGGAATACGCAATTGTACCGGTTAAACAGAAAACTAACAAAATAAATCGAGACGATTAGGTATAAAATCGAATGGAGACGTGTTATTTGCATAATTTGAGAAAAACAAAGGTTGAATTAGTTTTAATCGGCCAATAATATGATTTTTTATCCATTTTCATATTCGAGTTGAATAGTATCTTTGTCACCTCTCCATCCTCTATGGCAAGATTTGTAACGTAAACAAACGGAACCCCTTGATAATGTATGTATAGGAAAATTAGAAACGAAATTTTAATATTTAGGCAATTGTGTTTTCATTATAAGCGTAAATGACAATTCTCGTTTCAACGTCTCTTTTGACAAAGCATCAACTAAGTAATGTTGTCATGTAGCTTTTGGGTTACAACGAATATGTATTACCCAGAGTTGGTGTTTCTTTTTCAACCCCGCATATTTAAACCAAACAGGTCATGTTTTCAAAGACTTCTCTGTAAAAATTTCCAGCTTAACACACCGAAATGATGGTACTTATATATAAACCACAGTCTATATTGCAAGTTGGAGTACCAACCACCTTAAAGGAGAGATATAAATGGAAGGAAATGGAACGAGGTATGTCGGAGAAAATCATATCCGTAGCTTATACCAATATTACGTTCCCGGTTCTGAATTGCAAGAAAGGTTACAAAGCGGGAGAGATTAGGGGGACGGATAAACTGATGGGATGAGGAGCTAAAGGACGAGTTTAATTTGAACTTTAGAGGTTCCTAGGCTTAGTCGGTTTTCTATAATTCTGAATCCCTTTATAAGGATGGTCACTCGAATGAATCCAGTGCCTTGCGTATCTGGAAGAGCATGAATATGCATAAGACCTTCTCCGAAAACCCCTTCCTTTCAGTACCTAACATCCTTAACTCGAATTCCTAAACTTAACCCGTCTCTTCTCTTCCTCCCCTCAACCCTCTATCATCTACTCCCGTCTTCGCTTTCCTTGTGATGTACGGCTTTCGATTCGTTTATCAGAAGGGAAGATTTTTACCCCTTCCGTCAGTGCTAAATTCCCCTTTAAGCCTTAAAGGATGTTAGATTTCTATGCAGGAGACGTATATTCGAATCATTTACTTTCTCACGCACGTAGCGTATAATTTATCAAGATTATTTGCGAGGATCTAGATCAGTGGTTCTCAACCGGGATGACATGACACCCCAGGGTGACGCGACGGTTATTGAGGGGTGATGCGAATATTTGATAAATTCACAATGTATCATATTCTGGCTTATAAACATAATTAAAATCAGGATAACAAACACTCGTGCTTATTTAAACGCTTGAATTTTATCTGCATGTGGTTAGGGAAAGCCCAATTTATCTTTAAAGGTGATATGAAGGTAATGGAACTGTAAACGTGGTGACGCAAAGCTGAATGAACTGAACATAGGGTGATGCAGGCAAAAAAAGATTGAAAACCACTGCTCTAGATCAGGGGTGGGCAAACCGTGGCCCTCGAGATCATTTAATGTGGCCCGCGAAGCTTTGGTGAAAAAGCAATCTGTACAATTTAACATAATTTTATATTACTTTTGATAAAATTATGACATTAAAACCTTTAGTTTTGAAAATTTAGCCCTACAATCCTTGTTTATGCTTGTTTTTCACTTATGTATGATGCCTATGAATCTAAGCAATTTCCGATTTAAACTCTAATCTGGCCCGCCTAAGCGTTGGCATCTTTCTATGTGGCCCGCTGAAGAATTCGCAAACACCGTTGCGGCCCGCCATGCAGAAAAGTTTGCCCACCCCTGCTCTATATGGTAAAACGGGCGATCAGAATCTGATGAAATCTCGCATTTGTGTATGATATCAAAATAAGTACACACTACGTCGCGCAAAAATGGAGGATGATTTTTCTCGTCCATTTTCGCAACCTATCGATTTACTCAAAAATTGTTCCAAGTATTCTTTCGGTTATGGAGCTAAATGTTACAAATAATTACACTTGAGCTACAATTCCGAAAAACAGTGTATATCGTACAATAGCATTATAATTTATACATGCCCAGTTTCTACCAAGCAGTATCTCCAACGACGTGATCAGTGATATTATTATTACGCAAACTAGAGTCTTGAGAAACCTATGTTACGCCGATATTATATAAAAACAATTCCTCCTGCCGAACTCCTCTTTACAAAACAATATAACATACATTGTACAAATTTCTCATATACTAATACGTCGTTTATATATCTTTTGAAAAATATGAACTAGGGAGAAACGTTATAACCATCAACTTCTATAACTATACGAAATTTGATGAAAATCGCATTAGCCGTTTTTTTAGAAAATGCAATTGTTGTTAAAGTGTCCCAAGAATAAACTAGCCTTATATTCATTTTTTGAGAAATATGAATTATGTAGTATTATTGCAGACGTATACTCAAGTAACGGTACGAAATTTTATCAAAATCGTAGAAGCCGTTTCTGAGAGAAGCAAATTATTTTTAAAGTTGCCTAGAATAAACTAGCCTTATATCCATTTTTTCAGAAATATGAAATATTTGGTATAATTAAAGACGTAAACTCAAGTAACTGTACGAAATTTTATCAAAATCGTTAGAGCCGTTTTTGAGAAAATCAAAGTGTTGCTAAAATGCGTAGAAAAAACTTCCCTTAATTATTGAGCAATGTCAACCATTACTTCATATACTCTGCTCAGTATGATAAAATGTCTAAGTAAGAGGTTTCATATATTTTCGCTCTACCGTTTAGGCTCTAGAGCCAATAACAGACAGACAGACGGCATTGCGAAAACCACTTTTTCGGACTCGGGTACACCTAAAACGCTGTTTCCATAAAAATCTCGAGGTCGAATTTCTTCGCGATAACGATACTTTCTCAATATTCTTCGTATATGAGAAAGTAAAAAAAAAGTCTCGTCCTCCTGATTTGAATTTATAATTTCCCCCACCGATGCTATTTCCGATCAGATTTCGTACGGCTTCGGGCATACTCTTTCGGGAGGAAATCCTTAGAAGAAACAATGAGTAGTGACGGGGAAAACGGGAAGGAGCGAGGGAAGGGTTCCGTGGGTTAAGAATAGTGAGAACCGCTCCATTTCTACCGCTCTAACATCCGCAGGTCGATGAAACTTTTCCGCCTCGGTCACGCCACTTCGTAATGGCACCCGGTAGACGCGAAAGAAGACGCTCCGCGTGAATTTTTCATTCCCCTACCTACAGAAACGCCCATTCTAAGCGAATAAAACGGTCGAGTTGGGTCGGTCTCGTACCCAACGAGTTGTTTCTTCGGGTTTTTAAACTATTTACTCCCCATCCGCACGGTCATGACACCATAAAAAAAACATCTGGAGGTTTCGGGCATGTCGGAAGTTTGTCCGTGTGTTTCTGAATGGACATAAAACGACGGTTCGAAGAAAGAAGAAAAATCAAATCTTGCAAATAGAAGATGGATTTAAGCCTCGGAACCTCAGGGAGCGGTAGATTTCACCCGGAGGAATGAGAACCGAGGTAATTCCTGCTATTATGAATGGGCAAAGGAACGTAATGTGCCGGTTCCTTCTTCGATCCATGGTGACACGAGTTATCTGCCTCGTCTAGTGATATCGACAGTTTATTTTCGAATTGTTCGTTTTCTGAGTCTTCCAATAGAGCAGTGATTTTCAAACTGTTTTTCCCAGGGGTTCCGCAAAGCGTTGACGAAAACTTAAGTATTTTAATGTTTTTGTAACTATTTCTGAAATCACACACTACCGACTTAATATTTATTTTACGCAGAGTAATAATGTTATTTGGCAGGTCACCTACAAAGCATTATAAATTAAGACTCCCGTTCCTAGATGGCGTCAGTCTGGCCGAAATTACTACCAGCTACTGGCAGCGGCTTGCAATGGCGTGTTCAGCCACATGAAGTGCGCGGGCGTGTTTGTGCAATTGTATTAATTACGCTGTGAGACGAAGACGTAGTCGTAGTGTTACAAGTAAACGCAAGTTATTGTACAATAAATTTATTTTCGGGTCGTGAAATATTTATTAATAAGTTTGTGTGCATTTATAAAAAGAAATCTTCTTAATAAGAGATTACTGAAAAATAGTTAACCCAAATACAACATATAATGGATCGATGGTTACAAACAGAAACATAAAAAATCGGTACAACATACATTGTACAAACTTTCTCATATACTAATACGTCGTTTACTTATATTTAGTAAATGATAATCGTATCAGCCGGTTTTTAGAAAATCCAATTTTTCTTAAAGTTAACGAAGAATAAACTAGCCTTATATTCATCCTTTGAGAATGATGAAATATCTAGTATTAATTCAGACGTATACACAAGTAACTATACGAAATTTTATCAAAATCGTTAGAGCCGTTTTTGAGAAAATCAAAGTGTTGTTAAAAATGCGCAGAATAAACTTCTCTTAATTATTGAGCAATGTCAACCATTTCTTCATATACTCTGCTCAGTATGATAAAATGCCTAAGTATGAGGTTTCATATAATTTCGCTCTACCGTTTAGGCTCCAGAGAGAGTAACAGACAGACAGACGGCATTGCGAAAACCACTTTTTCGGATTCAGCGACACCTAAAACGTATATTTCCGTAAAAATCGCGTGGTCGAATTTTTTCGCGATAACAATAATTTCTTAATATACTTCGAATATGAGAAAGTAAAAAGAAGAAAACGGTAATATTCATCAGTTTACAAATGAAACAGCATGTCATATCTACCTACCATCGAATGAGTCTTCAGTTAATGTATTTCAAAGTAAACAAAACGAGTGCATTGTGACAAAATCAAAAACAGGAAGTCATATATATAAAGAGAAGAAAATACGACGATAGTTATTTATCAATGGGCTTTGCCCAAGACGGTGATGAAAACTCACCACGTCCTGTGTGTATTTTATGCAATGAAATTTTACAAAATAGTTCAATGGCGCCTGCCAAGTTACAACGTCATTTTGAAACAAAACATAGTGAACATAAAGATAAGCCTCTTAGTTTTTTTCCAACGTATATTACACAATCTATCTTGGTCAAAAAAATATATGCAAACAAAATTCATATTTGAAAATTAAAATGCACTTACGGCTTCCTTCAAAGTAAGTTACCGCATTGCACGTGAAGGAGAAGCGTAAACAATCGGGGGAAAAATTATTAAGCTATTGATTTGGCAATATGATTGCTTGATGACGAGGCTGTTAGGAAAATACAATTAGTGCCGTTGTCCGACAATACGATCCAAAGAAGAATCCAAGATAGTGCATCTATTGTACTTGATGAATTACTTCGAATACTGAGGTTATGCGAATTATTTACAATTCAACTGAACGAGAGTAGTGATGTTGCCAATCTCGCCATTCTTCCTGTTTTTGTTCGATACGTTTATTAAGATGAATTTGAGGAAGATTTGTTACTCTGTAAAACGCATACAACAGGAGAAGAAATCTTTAAGCTTTTAGATCAGTTTTTTACACACCATCAAATTGGCTGGCAAAAATGTATCGATTTTGCACTGACGGTGCGAAGGCAATGACAGGAAAAACTTCAAGGGTAGTGACTCCTATAAAGGCTGTATCCACAATGTGTACAGGTAATCATTATCTTCTGCATAGACAAGCATTAGCTGTTAAGAAGATGCCAAAATCTTTGCCATCTGTGTTAGATAATGCAATACAAATTGTCAATTTCATTAAGACACGAGCTTAAAATTTCAGACTTTCTAAACCGATTTGCAATGACATGGGTAGTAAGTATGAAACCTTGATTTTCCATACCGATGTTCGTTGGTTGTCTCGTGGCATGGTATTGATGCATTTCAAATTAGACAAGAAATTACAATTTTTTTGGCTGAAAAAGAAACATCATTAGCTAAATATTTCTCAGATATTACTTGGTTATAGCAGCTGGCGTATCTCGCTGATATTTTTAATAAATTGAATGAGCTTTACCTGACAATGCAGGGTCGCAGTGTAACCGTGCTTATAGCTGCGGACAAAATGTCATCAATGAAATTGAAACAAAGTTTGGACCCAACATGTGATACGACTTCGATTTTTTTATATCTTGAGTGAATTTCTGATAGAAACGGGTATTAAGATATCAGAAATTGTTAAAATTTACATAATTGATATTATCACAGTTACAAAACTCCTTTGAGGAGTATTTCCCCCAAACAAGGAAGACCTTAACTGGCTGAGAAACCCATTCATTGACTCATTCCAAACGGGAAACTTACCAATGAAAAAATATGAACAGCTGATAGACATTTCTAGTGATTCAACTTTAAAACAAAAATTTCCTATTATTTCTCTTTCAAGCTTCACTGAAGAGTATCCTAAGATATCAAACGCCTAAAAAACCTATGCGAATCCGGATTTTCGGGATATAGCGCAACAAAGAGCAAATACAGAAATAAACTAGATGCTGAGTCAGATCTCAGATCGCAACTGTCGACCATTACACGAAATTTCAAAATTTTACGCTCATCAAAACAACTGCATCCTTCTCACTGAGAAATTAACATACAATAATTTTTATTGTATTCTTTATCGAAGGTACGATGATTTTTATTGTTGTTTTTATTTATTTCTTATTTTATTTGTGCACTCGTGTATTTATGTTTCTATGTATTGCCAGTTTTAGTAAAAATTTCGGGTTCCGCGAAAGACTTGAATTTGAAAAAGGGTTCAGCGGCTGAAAAAGTTTGAAAATCAGTGCAATAGAGCGACAATAGTGTCCCACGTCTCCCCGCAGTACATACCGACACCATTCCTTCCATCTCCTTTCGCTTGACCTTCGTATTCACTTTCGTAATCTTCTCCCTATGCCCTATCGTCTCCCATTCTCAATTTTATCTCCTCCACTTCTCTCTCCCACAATCTCTTCAAAGATTGCTCTCTCCTCTTTTTATCACACTTTTTCACGCTTTAATAATTTCCGCTATACATTCGAACATCTATAAAACAACTTTAAACTGGTAGAATTTTATGTCACTCGAATAAGACACCTCCGTTATTACTCTAATGAGGAGATATTACTACAATTAAATTCGAACTCGCTTGAACTCCGAATCATACCCAGGGGGCAAGAAGGAAATAATACCAGGCTCGCGGGAAGTTACTCCTCGGAAGGGACCTGATATCACACACGATGTCTGCAGGTTTATATGTCTTTCGACAGTGGAGCACTGAATATTTAGAGAGTTGCGTTTGTTACTTGAGTGCGTGTGTGAGTGTTCTGTCTGACAGGTCCCTGTCGCTGTCAAAACACACATAAACCTGCAGACATCGTGTGTGATATCAGGTCCCTCCCGAGGAGTAACTTCCCGTAAACCTGGTATTATTTCCTTCTTACCCCACCCCCCTTTTTCTTTTTTCCTTATTTGTGCGAGCGTGTGTGGTTGATGTCGCAATCGTACAGATTCACAAACCAACCAACAACGGTGTAAGGGACACTGACGCAGGTTAAAGCCTCGTAAACCCTTTCCTTCTATCCTTCCCACCTTAGGATTAGTTCTTGCGTGAGTGAGTGAGCGATTGACAACAGGTCACTGGCGAGGAGTTATACCCCATAAACCTGTAAGTGTACCTTTTTTGTTTCTTTTTTTCTCTTTGCCCCTTTTTTAACTTTTACTGTTTGTACGTATTGTCTCTAAATATTCGCTTCGTACGGTTAAGGAGTTTTTTCTTCATTTTGAAACATCCATCCCGCCGTAGTCTCCAACCCTTTTTAATTACTACTTTATTCGGTTTAAAACTGAAGGTCATGTTTCCTGTAGTAAACAAGAGATAAAAGAACGTATCGAGTTTCTTTGTCTGCATATTGCGGAGCACCTACAGAGTTCCGGGAAACCCAATTTGAAGACCTATGCTCTAAGGCATCCTTGATTGCTTTCTGGGCAAAATTACCGGGCGAGTATGGGAAAGTTGCTAATAAAGAAATCAAAATATTCATTCCTTTCCACTCAATGTGCGTCTGCGAATTTGGATTTTCATCTCTGACGACTGAGGCTTTCTTCAATCGATCCGATGCATGACTCTTTATGCCATGGAAAACAGGCATATTCATCTCAATAACTGTTATTTATTACTTGTAAACTCGTTCGTTTTTAAGTAAACCTGTTTTGTTTAATACTTGTAGTATTATTTTGTGAGGTACTTCAATTGATTGATTGAGTTCAATGGGGTACGCGGCGAAAAATTTTAGAAACCCTGCTCTATGGAAACAGGTTTTTGAATGACTCATCCCACAAGTCTGTCTTGCAGTACTATTTTACTACGTTTTTCCTTTACTTCAACTTTACAACTCTTCCTGATAAAACACCTAAATCCTCCCCGAACGAAATTGGCATCGTAAACTATTTTAATAGCAATTACGGAAGAAAAGTGTGGATGTATTATTAGAATAAAGGTTCGTTTTAAAAAGATACTTGCAAAAAGTAAGACAACGACAAGGTTAAAGAGGGACCCCATTTCCTCTATTTTCTCTTCATCCCTATTTTCTCATATTTCTCTCGATTCGGTCACTTTTGTTAACCATATGACACAATTATGGGTAAACTTTATTCAGGATTCTTTGACTACAGCGGTATGATGAGTTAAAAGGTAAAGCATTTTAAAAGGTAATCATTTCTTACACCTATCCAACTTCTTAGAATCACTATTACAGGTTAAATTATTAAAGTGTTGCATTACTTGAGTCACACCACGCGTTCTGAAAACTTCCAAGTCAGTTCAATACAGTGCTTTAATCTACTTAAAATATGAAGCCCCAGTTTTCATATGGAAGTAAATATTGTATTTTTAGCTAAAGTAATTGGAACTACGTTAACATTCAGCCAAGTTCATTTCGTTTTTGTACCAATTACCTCCAAGAAGACGGAGCGTCGACAAACATCCTCCGCGTGTGATTCAAAGAAAGAAGTACAACCAATTTTATTTCCAGGCCGCAACCTCGTAAAAAGGAACGCACGACTCTCGTGCAAACTTCAAAAGTTAACGATATTTCCGAAGGTTTATTGAATTCTACCCTTTGCACGACCAAAAAAATCGGTACAACATATATTGTACAAATTTTCTCATATACTAATGCGTCGTTTAGTTATCTTTTGAAAATTTTTAACTATGTAGAATCGTTATAAACATCAACTTAAATAACTATACGAAATTTGATGAAAATCGTGTTAGCCGTTTTATAGAAAATCCAATTGTTGTTAAAGCTGCCCAAGAATAAACTAGCCTTATATTCATTTTTTGAGGAATATTAATTATGTAGTATTATTGAAGACGAAAACTCAAGTAACTGCACGAAATTTGATCAGAATCGTTGTAGCCGTTTTTGAGAAAATCAAATTGTTGTTAAAAATGCGCAGAATAAACTTCCCTTAATTATTGAGCAATGTCAACCATTTCTTCGTGGCTTTTACTCTGTACGATAAAATACATAAATACGACATTTCATTCATTTTCGTTTCACCATTTAGGCTCTAGAGCCACGAACATACAGACCGACAGACAGACAGACGGCATGGCGAAAACCAATTTTTTAGGACTCAGGTACACCTAAAACATATATTTCCATGAAAATATCGAGGTCGAATTCTTTCGCGATAAGAATACTTTCTCAATATACTTCGTATATGAGAAAGTAAAAAGGATCCAGAATGAAAAGGATATCACATAAGGATGTGCAACAGAAAAAAAAATTTGGAATGCTTCACGAGAATCTCATTTCCGTGTGACCGTTTCTTAACATCATCATACGGATATCTGAGTTCGAGGTTATCTGTGCCCTCGAGGAAAAAATATACGCGACGTGCAGGGAAGGGATGGCTTAGACCTGACCTTAAAGATGATAGCGCCAGGTTTCTCCGGTCGTCTATTCAGCGGCATCCCCGTTTTAAATTTTATTTGCTGGCGATTATAAAGGGTTACATAAGTGAAATATTTGTGTGTTCATATCATCTTATGTACACTCCGAGTTTGTTTTTGCCTGGGTGGTAAAGTATATTACTAAATATCGATTGGTCTAGTGGGCGAAAAGTTACAGAGGCTGGAAAGATTACGTCGTTAAAGCTTATTCGATGGCTTGTATGTTTCACGATAATGAGTGAAATTGTCGAGTCCGAAAAAACCACCTGTTAATGAATAATAACGTAAACTCTTGGACTCGTGAACGATGATACTGTGGAGCAAAAATATTCCGCGAAACAAACCGTAACCGGTACGAAAATCAAATCCTTTGTTTATATATTTGTGTGTATCACAAATTACTTTAGGTAATCCTTGTTTTGTAGCAATAGCTGAGTTAAATACATGCGAGAAAACACTAAATAATGCAGAATAATGTATATATAGATATCAATTTTAATTGGTTGCTCTTTTGTAATATTCTTTTTTGTTATGTCGCTTGCTCCTTTTAGAACCACAAAAGCCGTCGATACCGTCTGCACGGCGTGAGCTGTTTCAATAACTAATGAGAATTCCTTTCACATTCTAAAATTTCATCAATGCCAGATGATGACGTTTTTCGTTGAAAATCTGAGGGGGCTTTAAAAAAAATGAATATTTTCGAATGTGCCCCGCATGTCCCGATATTTAAAGAATTTGTTTACTCCTGCTTTGTCATTCTATTGTTGCTCGGAGTGAATCATTGATCCTATTTTATCCTCTAACGACCACTAAAATGTTAGATCCATGAGTTGAGGTGCTATTTCAGACAAAACTTCAAACGCAGGCTCTTAACTTCCTCCTCCAACACTTTCTTTATGCAAAGTGTGATTATTCCAACGGTGCGTCACTTGGACCATACATAGCTCGAGTATGCTTATCCCCACGGCGTTTACAGAGTTTCATAAAAGTGGCGCGTTTCACGAGCCAATTTTTAATTTCGTGCTCAATTACCTCTTGCAATTATAAACGAATATGACTTGGCAAATTGCGTCTATTCGGTAGTAAAATATCGGTACAACATACATTGTACACACTTTCTCATGTACTAATGAATCGTTTAGTTATCTTCAGAAAATATAAATCGTATCAGCCGGTTTTTAGAAAATCCAATTTTTGCTAAATTTGCCCAAGAATAAACTAGCCTTATATTCATTCATTGAGAAAAATGAAATATGTAGTATTATTGCAGACGTATACTCAAGTAATTATACGAAATTTGATTACAATTGTTGGAGCTGTTTTTGAGAAAATCAAGTTATTGTCAAAGTTGACTGGAATAAACTAGCCTTATATTCATTTTTTGAGAAATATGAACTATGTACTATGTTTCTGAGAAAATCAAATTGTTGTTAAAAATGCGTAGAATAAACTTCCCTTTATTACTGAGCAATGTCAACCATTTCTTCATATACTCCGCTCAGTATCATAAAATGCCTAAGTACCAGATTTCATTCATTTTCTCTCTACCGTTTAGGCTCTAGAGACAGTATCAGACAGACAGATAGACGGCATTGAGAAAACCACTTTTTTCGGACTCAGCGACAACTTAAATGTACATTTTCGTAAAAATCTCGAGATCAAATTTTTTCGCGATTACAATACTTTCTCAATATACTTCGTATATGAGAAAGTAAAAACGTTTTGGAAAACCAGACGACGCAGGTGATTCCTAAAGTTGATGTGGTGTTATTAAACCTCAAATTTATATGAACCAATAGTTTACCAAAAACACAAAAATAAAACTAGAATGTAATAATTTTAGGGGTTTAGTTGGATAACCACGCCTTTGCAGTGACGATCAAAAATCTTAAAACAACATATGAGCGTTTCAGCTACAAAGCAGTAATCATCAGTTGCGATTCTCCGATTTTAAATTCTTCTATAGAATTGTGTGTTAGTAAATCGCTGCTGATGAAAGGTGCAGTTTAGCCGACGTGCACAACTGTCTTTCCCTGAAGAGACACAGTCAGTCTGATTATTACCAATAAGTTGAGGTGGGATATATGAATTTTATGAATAAAAGTGCATCTTCGCCTCCTCCTGACTTAAAGAGCCCATATTTATGCGCATTGCATTCTGAAACGCCGATCACCTTCGCTCAATCTCCACACTCACTCCTTTATGTTGACTCTTACGCAAGTTTTGTGTCAGGTAGGACCCCGTTATCGTTCCAGACAAAAAACGACTCTCTTCCAAGCGTGAAAAAGTTATGAAGTGGGCCGTTAATGGAATTTTTACGGAGGGGTCCTAGGATTTTCTTCTCTCTTAATCAATTTTGGGAGCGGTAACCTACCGTTTTAACGTAATCTTTTGTCCCATCAAACCCCATTCCGTCCGTTCTTTCTCCTTGCCACATTCCATATATCCACCCTCTCCTACACCCTACCACATCCCGGCTCATTCTTCGTACTTCCCCATACCCCATTCCTAAAATAAAATACTCTTCTCTTTCTCCCCCCCCCCGTTCTCATACCCTCCACCCGCCTACCTCGTGCTTCCCCCCTCCCCACCGATTCTCTCCAACCCAAACCCTATATCCTCCTCTCCTTTCGTTATATTTATTTATCTCTTCCCTTTTCCCTTCACCACTCTCGCCCCTTCCTCCTATTCCCCTAACAAGTCCCCTTTCCGTATAACCGCCCCTTCCCGCCCGCCACTTACCCCGAAAACCCTTCCGCTGCTCCCCTCGCATAACTCGCCTCCTCCGACCTTTTATGCCTTTCTCGTGTTTGGCGCCGTGAAGCGAAGCAACGAATCCAATAGTTAAAAAAAAAACGAGATTGATTGGGAGGGAGGAGAGAGGTTTCGAGGTGCGGATAAGGGAGAGGGACAGAGGTGGAGAAGGAAGTTGGAGAGAAATCGAGAAATAGATCTGGAGACAATGAGTGGATGGGACCGTGAGGGAGAGTGGGCGGGGATAGGGAAGAGTTTTGGGAGGGAAGGTTTGGGTTGCGATAGGAATTCGGGCGGAGAGAGAGAGAGAGAGAGTCTTTGGATCGAGTGAAAGGGAAGAGGAAGGTGGGTCGGGTCATGGAAACCGGGAAGATTTAGGGAAAGACAGACAGACAGAGAGAGAGATGGAAGAAAAGACGAAAGGAAAGAAGTGATGTGTTGGCAAAGGTAGAGGCGAGGGCGAGGGAAATTGTGAGAGAGACAGGGGAGAGAATGGGAGAGACGTTGAGACGGAGATAAGGAGAGAGACAGACAGACAGACAAACGACTTTATTTAGGGCGAAATTGAGACTACATAGTCCCTTCTCACATTTAACCCTACGTTATGAATTACAAATGGCAATAAAAAAAAAAACATATAAACGTACAAACAGAAGACAAATACTTGAAAATAAACAAATGAAAAAAGAACAAAAAAAGAGGGTGAGGGTCAGAGAGATAGAGAGAGATGTAGAATGAGGGTGAGAGTGAGCGAGAAAAAAGGAAGAGAGATAGAAAGTGGGTGAGAATAGAGGGGGGAAAGAGAGGGAGATAGGATGAGAGAGAGGAGTTAAGAGGGTGAGAGGGAAGGGGAGAGGGAGAGAGAGGATACAGTGTAAAAGACACGGAAAGGGAGGTAAAGAGAGCGTGAGAAGGGGGGAGGGTGAGAGAGGGAACGGAGAGGGAGAATCTCGAAATGGAAGCGGCGTAGTTTGAAAAGAGGGAGAGGTGATTAGACTTTTAGGGAAGGATGAGGATAAAGATGGACGTAGTAGCATGGCGGCGTTGAAAATTAGCGGGGGAGAGAGAGATGTATAGGGGGATGGAGGAGAGGGAGAGAACGCGAGAGAATGAGAAGGGAGAAAGGAGAGACAAAAAGGGATAAAAATGGTTGGCAGAAGATGAGAGGGGAAAGGCCTATCGGAGGAGGGTAGCGGAAGGAAATAAAGGGAAGGAGGGGGAGGGAGAGGATCGGTAGAGGAAACAACGGAAGGACGGGAGAGGACGGGTGAAGAGGCAGGGAGAGAGAGGCTGGCGGAAGGAATAAGTGGAAGGTGCTGAGTCGGATTTGGGCTGGGGGGCTTTCGGTAAGGGAAATATTTCTCGGAAAAGATGCCTGGGATATGTTTGAGGCGATGCGAGGGAGGGGGGGAGAGTGGGGGGGGGGGCGGAAAGGACGGAAGGGCAGAAAGGGAGGGGAGGGATGGAAAAAATTGGGTGAGAATTGAGGTGTAACTAGGAGAAGATAAAAGGAACAAAATAGAGAGAGAGAGATACGGAGAGAGAGAAAGAATTATGGAGGGGACGGATGGAGAGAGAGAGAGAGAGAAGAGGGCGAAGACAAGGGTGGAGCGGATGTAGAAAAGGTCAAAAGGAAAAAAAGAGGCGGTGGATGGATTTAAGAGGGTGGTTGGGAGGAAATGGGGGGGGAGGGTGGAACTGGGTGGGGATGAGGATGGGGAGGATGAGGAGGAGAAGGAAAGGGGGAGGGAGTGGATTGAGTTGGAAAGGAATGATGCGAGGAAAGAATTGAAGATTAGAGGATAAAGAGATAAGGGGATGCCACCGGAGGAGAGAAGAGGTGTAGGAGGAGGGAAATGCGGGAGGACTGAGTAGGGAGGATAGAGAAAGGAGAGTAGAGGGGGAGTGGAGAAGGGGGAGTTGAGGAGGGGGAGTGGAGGAGGGAGAGTGGAGGAGGGAGAGTAGAGAAGGGAGAGTAGAGAAGGGGGAGTAGAGAAGGGGGAGTAGAGAAGGGGGAGTAGAGAAGGGAGAGTAGAGAAGGGAGAGTAGAAAAGGGAGAGTAGATTGAGGAGGGAGAAGAGAGAGTAGATGGAGGAGGGAGAAGGGAGAGACGATGGAGGAGGGATGATGGAGGAGGAAAGATGGAGGAGGGAAGTTGGAGGGACGATGGAGAAGGGACGATGGAGGAGGGACGATGGAGGATGTAGGCCTGAGGACAGCCTCTCCATCAATTCCGATGAATGACTGACATTTATCGGTAATTAATAACACGGAATGGCCATCATTCCAATCTCGCAGTTTCTCTCTCTCTCTTTAAAAAAAACCACGACATCCCATTCGAAATCCAAATACCCGTGCGCAGGTCACGCGTAAATTCGCACAACCCCAAAACCCATCTCGTTAAAATCGATGCGGAAAATATGCGTAACGGGTGTATCGTTCGATATTAATATTTTTCTTTTTCGATCTCGAGCGAGTTAGCGATACACTCGCAGCGTCCATTTCGCATACCTTTTTACCTCCGTCGCATTCCGCACGCACGGCGAAAGAAACTTAATTTACGGGTGCCAATATTTTCATTTTTTTTTTAACCCGCGGCCATTTTTCCGATAGTTTCATTACAGTCTAACCCTCACAACTCAATTACCATACCTTAATTCCCAGAATTGCGTTTCTATCTCTATCTTTCGCACTCTATCCCTCTCTCTCTCACTTCTCCGCAAACCTTCCAAATATCCAGCTTAACACCAACAAAGAATCTTCCTTCCATTTATGTGCCAGTGTCGCCAACTCCTCCCTCGATCTTCTTGGATTTTTTTAATCAGCCTCCCCAACATCCTCTCATCCGCTCCCTCACGGATTCATTAATCTAGCAAAGGACCCCTTTCTCAAAGTCGTCGGGAAAGGCAGAGCGCGGGAAGAGAGGAAGAAGCGGAGTGAGAGAGGTTGAAGGTGTTTTTGAAGGAGAAATGTGAGATGATGCGGAAAAAGAAGGACCGACGTCTCTTCCCTCCCCCCACCAAAGGGGAGGCCCTTAGGTCGGCTAATAAAACTGAAATATTACCGTACTTTGCGTGCGAACGTGCTTGCTTAACAGGTGAACATTTTTAATGCGCGTAGTTATATATGCACCTACTCGGGTAAATGTAGGTTTGTTTTATGCGTCCTTTTTTCGCGAGATACGGAAATGCCTTTGACTCCGTAATCTGTTTTTTTTTACCGACGCGCTATAGTATTAATTTTTGGAGAAGAACCGTCGAACTGTTCAGGATTGTGTGTAAATTGTCGATCGTAACAATGAGGGTTCATCAAACCATCAATGAAATTAAGATGGAAAATTCACGTTTCACAAAGAATTATCTGTTTCCGAGAATATTTTATATGAACTTACACGAATTATCTCGAGCATTTAGAAATATTAAGGTATAGGACCTATACCTATAAGAGAAAAATGTTCACCTATACTATAGATGAACATTTTACACTTTATGTCATAAATTCATATCTTTAGGAATTCCAATTTATTTTTATTTAGGGAAGGTTAATATCGCCGAATTGTTACGTCATTGTTGACTCCCTGATGTAAACCAGCATTTACATGTAATTACATACAGTACTCTTGATGTTTATACGCTGGTGGACCGTAACGAGAGTTTTATACAATATTTTCAACAGTCATACCTTAACAAATTCACGACTTATTCTTTCGGATATAGTGAATTATAAAACAGCGGTAAGCACTAAATGACACTAGAGACGAGCAAGCTATTTTAGGAAATAAAAAATACGCATAGCATTAATAATATATTAAATATTAGGGATCGATGAATTACCTCCGGGAATGGCTACTTTGTAGCCGTGAGGGGCTTACGGCTTAGTCGTTTTGTTTATTGCATTTCCATGTATAAAAGCCATATAATGAGAAAGAAAATTCATTTTTTAACGTAATCCGTACTTAATTCCACAGAGAAAGATATAAATCCCTATCAGATAGAGAAAAAACCTCCACTCTAATTCCCTGCTTAATTTAATCAAACAAAAAATTTTTCAGGTGCGTACTTCAAAGATGACTTTATTTGTAGTCTATGGTATTATCGCTTGAGATGTGAAAACTATTTCTATGCGATAATACTATTAAATCTTTCGATCAATCGCTAAGAATTGTATTATTTTTTTAGAAAACAATAAATTTTGTTTTCATTTTGCAAGAAACGGAAATTTAATTCACAACATAGACAAAAAGAGGAAGCAATGTAATGGCAAATGACGGAAATCTTGATGCTTTAGGGTTTGATGGGGAGCAATTCAGATTGTATAAATTACTAATTGGTGAGAGTGCCGCAGTATATATTTAGAGGTACCGCGAAAAAAATTTGTTTAGTGAATAAATATACGACTTGAGGGTGTTGATAGGTAATTAGTGCAATAATTTTCTTAAAATTAAATTGATTATGGCGTAATACCAACAAATGGATGCATCTAAAGTTTGTAGTACCCGTATGTAAAAATATAAAAATCTTGTTTCAAGGTTGGCGTGCCCTGAAATCCTGCTTATTTTTTAAAGGATGCCGCGCCTACATAAAGTTTGGAAACCAATGTTCTAGACCAAGGATCGGCAACCTTTTCCCCACGGCGGGCCACATTCGCAATTGTGAATGCTTCGGAGGGCCGCATTGAAAGCTGAGATAACCTCGACGGGCCGGATGAATGATCAAATCAGAAGTTTCTGTGGTCTCAAACAAGAAAAAATCAAGTCTACATAATTTATTACCGTTTCAACTTTACCAGAAAGGTTTTGAGGACATCGTTATACCGAGAAAATATGAAAATACCCATGTGAAATTTTCCCGATCACATTTTAATTACAGCTTTGCGAGCCGCATAAAGCGCTCTCGGGGGCCGTAGGTTGCCGACCCCTTTTCTAGACAAACACCACTGCCGTACCACTCAAAATCGGAAACAAAGCTTCTTCTAACAGCAAACCGAAACAGAGTTGGTAAATTGACTTCTCATTTTAAAGGGAAATACCTTATTTCGACACTGATAGAGAGGAAGGTTACCGATGAATTGCATCCGCCTGAAGATTCTTTGAGGGATAGACCCAGGCAAAGTAGATGAGAGGGTTCATGCAATTAACGACCTAGGGATAACCCTTGACACTAAATTTACCTTTAATGAGCATATTAGGTCTATCTGTTCCAAAGCATTTAAAATCCTCGGTTTTGTTAAAAGAAATTGTTTTAAAGGCTTTTCCCTACAAACTACCATTAACACTTATTCTACTCTGGTAAGACCGACCGTTGAGTACTGCAGCGTTATCTGGAACCCCCTTCAAAAAGTACACATTGATTTGGTGGAGAAAGTTCAAGGGCGCTTCATAAAATGGCTCTGCTTTAAAGAAAGTCTTATTTATAGCAAAGAGATATATCTTCCACTTTGCAGGAAAATTAATTTGACCCCTCTATTCACCAGGAGAAAAATTGCTGACCTAACTTTTCTTCGGAATATAGCCAATGGAACAATAGACTGCAGTGAATTGACTTTCACTAATAAATATCAATGTTCCCCCAAATAGGCTCCGTCATACCACCTTGCTTCACGTCCCATTTTCCCGTATTAATGTGCATAAGTGCTTGCCAATTCCGAGAATGCTACGCACGTATAATGAGGTGACCGCCAATAATACTAATGTGGATATCTTCAACGACACCCCGTATGTTTATAAAAAATATTATTACGTTCTTTAATTTTAATGACGTATGATATCACATCGTAAAATATGTGTGTGTCCATGCGTGTTGTACGTTGTTGATTGTATTTATATATTTATTTTATATTGTACTAATTATTATAACACATGTAATTGGAGTTTATCCCTGTATGTGTGTGTTCAATAAATAATAATAACAATAATTAGCGAAATTCAGGATATTCTGCTAGGCAGATAGGACACTAGATACCTCGGTATCATCTTCAATTCACTCAACGCCCGCATTAATCGATTCAATTAATGGAATCTTTCATAGAGATGCCTATTACCGACAGAGAATATCCTACCGTGCCTTGACGTGCGGCTTCGCCTCATACCTAAAAGTGAGCCGTTAAACATTTATTTTCTATCGCGGATATTATATAATCCAGAACCAATGTTCCCGTAATTCTTAACCGTGCTTATGTAATCCTGGAAATATTTCATTATACATCTTCCGATATCCTTCAAATTTTCCTAGCACCGTGGAAATGTCATGCCAAAAAGTTGTAGATACGAACGCAACAAAAAATGAAGTAAAAAAGATCCTTAACCTATTTGCTCGCGTCACTTCAAAGGACGGAAGAGTTTTTTTTTCAAGTATTGATTACGCCGTCGCCGCCGCTTGTAAATAAACTGTCCTTCGTTACAAAGGGCTCCTTTGGGTGACGCTGAGGGGGGGAAAAAAAGAAAAAAAATCACGTGGATCGTCACGATTTTCCCCCCGAAAATATTTGCGACATTTTCACGATTTACGGACGCGTAATTGTCTGACGCACGCTAAACGTGCTGTACCGGTTTTAGAACCTCGAAAATGCGTAACCAAAAGTAATTTGAATTTTCCCTTTAAGAGAAAAAAAATAGACCAGGATACGGCGCATATTGTGTTGTGTTACGTGTCGCGTTCTGAGGGAAAATTAGCTAACAATTGCACGCTAAATACGGAAATAATCCTAACACATAGCGTTCGAATTATATCGTTTTGAGAAATACGCCTTTGAACAGCAGTCATCCAGCATAGTGCTTTTCTATTTCACCTATTGATAAATTATAATTAGTAAGGCGTTTAATCCGAAATGATTTCAAATAACAACAAATATTTTAAAATTTTACTCTTCCATTTTTTTACCTGAACAAAATTACTAGGACGTTTTTTAAAACGTGAATAACTATGTGTTAGGATAGAATTAACAAACGAAGAATCTATATTTACATTTAAAATAATTGTATTTATATATAGCATTTAATGCGACCGTTATTGATTTTACTCTGGAGAGACTAGAACCTTAGTATTCTCTTTATATAAGAAGGGAATCTTTAAAAAGAACCTGACGCTGTCCCATCCACAACACCGGGAAAAATTTTTTATGGTTTTGTGGAAACGTGCAAAAACTGGCGATGCTATGAGTGTACGTGGAAAAAATCTGATGTGGCCAACACATGAATTTCTCCATATTTGGGGTATAGATATTTAAATTATTATGAATAGCATTATAAGGCAAAATTATTATTTCGTATCGTAAAAGAATACAGTCTCCCTTATTGCCGTAAATTAGGTATATTTTGAATATGTTTACAGAATTCACCGCTACATGGTGGTGGCGCTGTATACTGGAAATTTAAGAATAAGCAAAATATCTCCGAAATGGGTGGTTCTTCGAAAATTTGTTTCAAACAAAACTTGGAAGAAATATTATTCTCTTCCACTTTTGTCCTCGCGAAGATTACCAATAACCATGTTTTTAAGGAGATATTTGACAGAAATCGAAAAAACCGATTATTTATAAATAATTTCTAAACAATAACTGCTATGGAAAATTGTTTGAAATAGAAGATATAGGAAATTATATTTTCTACATTTTTTGTAATGCACAATGTATACAATAATGACGTATTATCGGAGAAATATCGCAAAAACCGAGTCGGATTTCGAGTAAACCTCGACTTCCGGTTAACCGGTATTGTCCAAAAACTAATCAGTTCTTTCTGCTCATGCTAAAGTGTTATATATGAAATTTGGTATTAATATGATAGGTACTTTTTGAGTTAGAGCGCCCACAATCACATACATCCATCCATACAGACACACACACACACACACACACACACACATACATCATTCCGAAAATAGTCTAAACGTGTTCTAAGGACCTCAAAACGTGTATTTCCGTTGAAATCTTGAAGTCGATTTTTTTCGTGATCACAATACTTTCCCCATACTATGTATGGAGAAAATAAAAACATCCAAGGAAACTTTTCGAAATAATGAACGTTTTTGTAACTCGAACGATCAGATCTTAAATTATTCGAAGAGCAAACTTAGCAGAACAGTACGTGAACCATGATTAAAGGGAAAATGGAATGGAAAATATGAACAGGCGTTGATAAATCTTTAGAGGGTAAAACTAGTACGAAGAAAAAAAATTATTTTAAAATTGAGTTTTAAAATAAAAAATATTTCGCGTTTAAACCGATGTCAACACATCTTTACAATCATCGTTAAAGAATGTAGAATTTTTCAGGTGAAAGAGCGGTGAAACTAGAATAATAGTCAACTATTTAATATTGACCTAATTTTAGCAAGTTTATAAAACATATAGCTTCCGAAATTATTACAAATTTTGCCTGGATAAAAAATAGCCAAATCCTTGCCAATATTCAAATAATTCGCACATGAATGTCGTGCTGGCAAAATTAGGAAACAGGAATTTACCAGATTAAAATGTCATCAGAGTAATGTAAAAATCCTCCTGAGATAATATTCAATAATTACGATAAAGCACAGATTATGTGCTTTAAAATTTTTTTTTTTATTCTAACATTTTTCTAAGGTACGTAAGGCGACTAGATTAGATTTTCAGAATCCTATTCCTTCCATAAGTAGGATTTGAAGTATTAAATATCCTGTTTTATGCAATACGACATTTTAACCCTTTGCTTTACCCGTACCTATCACGTACGGGTAGTGCTTAACATGTTGTCCCTAATTTGATACGGCAGTATTTATCCAAGACTATAATTTCTCATAAATTTTCTTACGTGTTGCATTAAAAAATACCATAAGAAATAACCACTGATTTTGTCATTATTTTTATGGAATAATATCAATTGAAATTAAAATTTTGGTAAAAGCACTTCACAATTTACATTACTCTTAAAGGGTTAAATATGAATTCATTATTTGTGACTATGTAACCCTCAAATTAAAAAAAAATAATACGTAATAAGTACAAAAAATGTGCCCCCACAACTTATAGTTGAGTTCTACAACTTTCTTTCTAACGGAAAGCGCCAATTGTATCAAAGCGTTAAGTTCTTTCATCAAAAACGCCGGTTAACAGGTGTAATGTACCGCTTAGGGTTGAAAATTCACGCAAGATTAATTTCCCAGTGTTTGGAGCGAGAATATTACGTTAACTAAGTCAGCGATCACTACGTGGTAATTATTTCTTCCGCATGCAGCACTGGATGTAAGATTCACATCAATCAGCGTCATGTGCTTCCACCTATAGGTTGGAGAGTGAAACACCCCACATATGGACGCAAGTAAGAGACGCGAATGACTCGAGCTACTCGAAACTTTGCTGTCATGAGTGCGTTCCTAGAAACGTCGAGGGAAATATCTGCCCGAGTTAGGAAGTTTAGAGTTCGTTAATTTAATAGAGAAGCTTAAAGCGTTTACGACGATTCTACTCCAGATAATTTTAACTTTGAGTAATTATCTCTCAGATATCTCTCCGCTGAAATATTCGACGGTTGCTTTACGAGGAAGTTCCTGTAACATATCTATTAATTTCACGTCATCGGATCACGAATAGCTAATGGTGTTAATAATTTTTAATGCAAAATTAAATGAAAAAAATTACATTGCGTCTCGATTTCATATCAGTGCTATAGGATATTTTTCAGCAGATGAAATAGGCATTGATGACAATTTTGTTTTAAAATATACCTACATAATAAAAATTTTAAAGCTGTTAAATTTCAGTAGGTATTAAATATTTTAACAATTTTTTTTACAAAATGAAATGCAAAAGCTACTTTATTAAGCTACCGACGGTTCATTAACTCTCTTAATGGCGAATATAGTCGGCGATACCTCTGTTATTTTACTTATTTCGGAAAAATTAATTTTAAAATTTTTAGTCACTGGTGAGGGTTTTCGTGAAAAGTGGAATAATATATTTTGGGGTTCACTAATTATCCCGGGAATCATCTATTTTTATTTGTGTGTGAATATATTAACGTAAAATACAAGATTTTCTATTCACTTATGAGCTCAAAATGATTACCAACTGATAACAGCATGCTTCCAACTGATATTTGAATGTTCATTTTTTGTTAAATCATTATTAATGGAGCAAGAGAGAGGGTATGCTATTTATCATTGCTCCGGATTCCACACAAACGGAATTTCTCCACTTATATTTTATCTTCATTTTCTTATAATCATCTTATATCCCAAGAAAGTGAGGACACCAAGTACTGTTTGTACTTAGGGTTATTCAACAAAAAAGATTTCTTCAATCAAATTAATTATATATCCCAATAATGACAAGATAACTAACAATCCCATTTAATTAGCGATAAAACGACTTTTTAGAATAATTTACTGCCACGAAAATTTTGGGTATATATTGTCAAGTTTCATTGTAGGCATATATCTTCATCGCCTGTGTCGGCAAAATTAATCATCTACCTCCTTTTCCTAAGCAAACATCTTTTGCTTTTTATTATTAATAAGCGATGTTTATTATAACTATCTACTGTATATCATTTCAAAGAAATATATGTTTACGGGACGGTGTTTAAAATTTAAGGGAATATTATGATTTATAGGACAGGAATAAATTTCAATGGTTTTTAGTGTGCAAACATAGTTAATTTACTCTTTACGTTTGATCAAATGAATTATATAATTTAAAAGATTTTATCAGCAAGTTTCTCGCCAAAGATGTTACTCCACCCCTCTTTGCGTGTACTCCAACACGTGTGGTTCCTCCGCTTCAGGGGAATTCCGATGAAACTCGCTAATTGCTATTCCTAACTACACTGTCGGACAGAAATCAGTTTTCTATTATCTTCCACACTTTATGCCGGCACTACTCGTGACCTCAAATGCTAAAATGAATCGTGTTTATTTCCTGGAGTAAAAGCCATAGAGAAATCTAATTACCGTGACCTCCTGTCACAATTTTAAGGGACCTCTCCCCAGTCAAAAATCAATCACAGTGCCACCAACGAATCTGTTGAACTGAAAGCACTCTAGGTAAAACTCAATTATTTTACCATCTGGTTTAAGTATCCGGTTCGCCTCTTCTGGTTTCCTCTGCACTCGCATTTCATTAAAAATGTATGCGTGTCGTTTACAAGAGAAGGAAATCGGTACAGTATAAAGGAATAGTGCGTTGCATCAAGTTCATCATTAAGCAGTTTAACAATGAGGAACGAATTCTGTATGATGGTATAAATGCAGAAAGAAAAGGGAAATATATATTTTTTTATTACTGATGCCATTTCAATGCCGTTTCGTAAGTCTGGGGTCGATAAAATTCAGCCCGCGATGGAAATTGATGCGATGCGTTATTAAAGCAAACAATGAAATTTAACACGGGTAATCTCATACTTGTTGCTTAGAATAATGCCCGGGGATGTATTCTCGAAACGTTATGACGCTACAATGTTATTTCCAATAATATCCATCGCCGTTTCTAAATGAACTTGCGCGAGATATTAAATCCGTCACCAAGAACGGATTTCCTTCTTATTTGTTTCTGACGGAGTTGATGGAGTACATTTACCAGCTAACATAAATATCTCCAATGTTTCCAACTGTTAAAAATAACGTCGTGACGTCCGAGCATCTCAGTGCCGCGGCATACTCTCACAAAGACAAATACTTGAGGCTTTTATTACAAATTAATAAATTTAAGACCATGGAAAATAAAAATAGTAACACTGGCTACTTTTTCACGATTTCATTTAATTGGAATTTAAAAACATTTTCCGAGGGATTGAGACAGTCGTTAATTTTTTTCTCTTTGAGAAACGATTAGTTTTATATTTTCCGCCGACTTTATTGGGATTATAAACCCATTAAGGTGTAATTTGAATCATCGGAAAACAGAATTCCCCGCCTTTGAGTTGTTTTTAAATTTTCAAATGAAAAGAGATTCATTTATGGAATTTAGTTGATAGGTTTGTAGAAAAATCTATAGTAAACGATACGGCGAGACATTTGTTACGTGGAGTAATTAAAAGAGTTGAATATCAAAGTATTAGCGCTCATAATCTTCCCTAATCTGCAAAGTCCAAACTCAATCAAAGCTACCACAATGTAATAATGAAACAGTTGTTTCAATAATTTTATAAACCCTGAAAAAACATTCGATCCAGATGAAAATTTTTGTGAGATCAGGGGCGTAATTCGGGGGTGTAGGCCCACGCAGTACTTGGGGATCCCGAAAATAATGCATAAAAGACTCTCATTAAATTAAATGAACAAGAAATCAAAGAATATTCACAAAGGTTTATAAGAAATGCATTGACCAAGGTCTTTGTGAAGAACTTTTCTAGCTATCCACAAGCTACTTACGCTATTGTATTCTCATAAGCAGATACTAGCATTTATCACTTACTTCAGTAGAGATCAGGGGCGTGATTCGTGGGTGTAGGCCCACGCAGTATTTAGAGATCCCGAAAATAATGCATAAAAGACTCTCATTAAATTAAATGAACAAGAAATCAAAGAATATTCACAAAGGTTTATAAGAAATGTATTGACCAAGGTCTTTGTGAAGAACTTTTCTAGCTATCCACAAGCTACTTACGCTATTGTATTCTCATAAGCAGATACGAGCATTTATCACTTACTTCAGTAGAGATTAGGGGCGTAATTCGGGGGTGTAGGCCCACGCAGTACTTGGGGATCCCGAAAATAATGCATAAAAGACTCTCATTAAATTAAATGAACAAGAAATCAGAGAATATTCACAAAGGTTTATAAGAAATGTATTGACCTAGGTCTTTGTGAAGAACTTTTCTAGCTATCCACAAGCTACTTACGCTATTGTATTCTCATAAGCAGATACTAGCATTTATCACTTACTTAGGTAGAGATTAGGGGCGTAATTCGTGGGTGTAGGCCCACGCAGTATTTAGAGATCCCGAAAATAATACAGAAAAGACTCTCATTAAATTAAATGAACAAGAAATCAAAGAATATTCACAAAGGTTTATAAGAAATGTATTGACCTAGGTCTTTGTGAAGAACTTTTCTAGCTATCCACAAGCTACTTACGCTATTGTATTCTCATAAGCAGATACGAGCATTTATCACTTACTTCAGCAGAGATTAGGGGCGTAATTCGGGGGTGTAGGCCCACGCAGTACTTGGGGATCCCGAAAATAATGCATAAAAGACTCTCATTAAATTAAATGAACAAGAAATCAGAGAATATTCACAAAGGTTTATAAGAAATGTATTGACCTAGGTCTTTGTGAAGAACTTTTCTAGCTATCCACAAGCTACTTACGCTATTGTATTCTCATAAGCAGATACTAGCATTTATCACTTACTTAGGTAGAGATTAGGGGCGTAATTCGTGGGTGTAGGCCCACGCAGTATTTAGAGATCCCGAAAATAATACAGAAAAGACTCTCATTAAAATAAATTAACAAGAAATCAAAGAATATTCACAAAGGTTTATAAGAAATGCATTGACCAAGGTCTTTGTGAAGAACTTTTCTAGCTAACCACAAGCTACTTACGCTCCTGTATTCTCATAAGTAGATACAAGCATTTATCACTTATTTCAGTAGAAGAGAACCATACAATATGAAAAGTGATGAGTGGATAGAGAAATTTTCACAAATGAAATCTAAAAAGGAATCAAAAATGAAAATCATATAAAAATAATTTTATAACGACTTTTTACCCCAAAAATTTAGCGTCCAAAGTTGTAGTTACGTTTCTGGAAGAGACGCACACATGCAGCTCACAAATGGTGCAACGGACGTTTTGATAATTTCAGCAAGAAAAATAAACATCGTCGGTCAGGTTATAATTTAGCAATACTCAATATCGACTCAAAACCTTTATGGAACAGTTTCTAAAAAATACAGTTTGCGTATAACCTACAATAGATCAGAACTCAGAACTGCTGATATGCGGCCAAAATTGGAAACTGATCGTTGTAAATGATCAGTTGGATTGCAGTCATTAGTCGTACATGATTAATTTTTATTCGCATTTCTTGAAATCGCTCGTTAATCCGAGTTGCTAGTGAACCTCTTGCTTCCAGTTCATTGGATAACATAGTTAAACAATGCAATGAACAAATTCTAACGGATTAAATTCATTATTCCGAGAAGCAAAAATATCTCCTGTATCCTTCAAAGCGGAAAAAATTACGTAACACCAGCCGAAATCTTATGAATTTAATTTGTATTTATGCTTCATGTTTTAGAAGGCAATTTTAATGTTTTGCATTGTTTTGTAATATTTTCCTTTTCTCGGAATTCCCCGCCAAGTTTCAGCGTTGAGCTCACTAATCAAATCACTCTGCACTTTATTATAGGACGAAGCGAGCAGTTAATTATCATGCCTTCAAGAGCTAATTGACGGCGACGTAACATGATTACCGAAAGAGTTGCAGCGAAATTTCTTTATGGCACGTGTCTGCGGGTAACTCCAACTTTGTAATGAGACTACGTTACGCGTTGAGTGATTACTAACTGAGTGTTTAATGTGAACAACTCTCTATATTTTGCCATCACAATTACTTTTTAAATACTCCGATATTTTTTCCTTTCTCATGAACGACCTAAGGAGAGAAAGTAATGTGACGGAGAAAAAAATAGACTTCGATATTTTCATAAACGTTCAACTTTTTGATCGATGGTTCAAAATCGGGGTGACACGGCACTATTGGTTGCCGCAGAAGTTTCAGCTCATAAATTTTCATCAAATTGTAACCTTTATCTTTAGTAATTTAAGAGACATCCCCCCGGGCCTACTTGTGTTCAGCGTGTTCATTAAAAAAGGCACCTTAACCTTAACACTTTTGACATACATACATTTTAGTAAAATCGTCAGTGGATATTAGACTCCATCTAAACGTCTATCAACGTTCCTTCACCGTACGTAAGCAGGCGGCAAAAGCAAAGGATAGACACATTGCCTAAACTAATTAGTGTCAACCAGCTGTACTTTTTAACAGAGTCAGGCATATCTGGGAACGATTTAAACCAAATGTTATATCTTGGTCTGCTATGTGCATATTTTAGAATTTATAAATATGATAACTTTCAGTATGCAAGAAAGAAGGAACATAGTCTATTACGTACAAGAGACTTATGATTATAAGATTATTTTAATGCACTAATACAGAAAAATTTGGAAATTGATAGCGAATAAGTGTAATATGAAAATGTCCCCAAATGCTGATGCAACAAAAAATACAGAGATCGTATTGCTGTACTCTCGAGATACTGGAAAAAGAAAATTAATCAGTATCTTCCAAACATAACCATTGACAGATATCACTGGCTGAGAAATAATTTCATCGAGGCAGCATCAAAGCAATCGTAACTTAGTCTCAAAGAGGAAGAGGAGTTTGCTGATATACGCAACGATCTCACTTTGAAATTAAGGCATATGGAAGCGGCTCTTGATATATTCTGGGTATAGATTAAGAATGAATATCCTCAAGTAAAAAACAAGGCTATGGTAATCCTAATGCAGTGTTCCCCATCTTATCTGTGCGAGCTAGGATTCTCAGAGCCCAAGAACATAGAACGAGCGAAAATGGAAACATTAAGAACAGCTAAAGAAGAAAATCGAATGTTTCTCAAATATTCCACTTAGTGTTAAAAGGATCTGTACACATCATGAAGCCAAAATGTGCCATTAGGAAAAATAAATGAATTCTGATTATTTTCTGCTTGTTATTTCATAGTAATTTAAAATATGAAATGTAACGGCATAAACGTGATTTATTTTATGCAAATTTTAAGGTTTAGATTTATTTACAACATTTAACAGTTTTTATATCAATCTATATAACCGTCATTGCAAATACTACATATTTACTTAGTTCCACATGAATTCCATTTCACTCCTTAACTCGCGGCTGTCATATGTCTTCTTGATGCAACTTTAATAACGGTGAATGTGTTAAGGGTACCGCAAAATATAGGTTTAGGGTGCCATCGTTGAAGAAAGTTGAAAAATACTGTTTTAGGTAGAAATATAGATTTACGTTTTAATAACGGCAAGATTGAGACAAATACATTTGTTCGACGATAACCGTTTCAGTTTTATTGATTATTTCGTATAAACGGCGCGTGTAATTATTGTACTGGTGAATATGTTATTATGAATAATTATAATATTCGAATTTTTTAAAACCACCCGAGATATGTTATACTAAAATATTTTCCTGGTATTTACTATGTAGAAAGGGAACTGATAAAAATTATGTACGGTTTCGGAAAATCAGGTTATTGTTAATTATAATTAGGAGAAATTTTATTTTACATAGAGGCACTGCATCTGTGACCTGATGTCTGTATATCTCAGGAGAGTAAATAGAATTGTAAAGAGAAAGACGATAATTTTTCCCGCTTGCTAACAATTCGGAAAATAACCTCAGAAAATTATAATTTCGTGAAATTATTTCTTTGATTGAAAGAGAAAATAAGTTGCTCAAATGAAAGAGAACCACCTTAAATCAACACCGAGAATAAGAATTTGGAATACATTCACAACAATCGCATATAGAGTAGCCATCTAATAATTCCTTTTCGTCTTGCATTGCTGTTGGCGTGTTTCATGTGGAAAGTATTGAAACGTACATATATTATGTGTTGCAAAACTCTGTGAATAAACATTGATATTAAAAATACTTGTTCCTTCCGTTTAAAGATTTTACGGGCAATATAAGAAAGTTTCCAGACATGGATCACTTAAGAGCTTCGTGTCCAAAAGAAACGACATCGAATTGGTCGAAAATCAATCTCCGAGATCAGATTCCTTAGAACAAATGTCATCCTTACATAGAAATTAGTCGTTTAGTTATTTACTTATCGCTTTATCTGTGACTTCTAGTACACGGTAGACATACATATTTATTCCTAAGAGAAAGCAAACAGTGCTGAAATATTCTGAAAAAGATCATCATGGTATTCTTCCCAAAACGGAACTAATTTTTCGGTAAGTTATTGAACATGTATAAAAACTACATAAAAACCAAATGTGAAATACCGTCGTTGCTTTACGAAATTTTTGGCAAAGAAAAATATGGAAATAAGGGATAGGCTTCTTAAGTCATGTGTTCATATTTATTTATTTACCCTTCAATCTCGCATGTAGGCCTAACGCTGCGACACCATTCAACCCATTAATATCTGTGATGTATACACCAATTAAAACTCTAAAATTACACATATTTATACAGTATATACATGCAGGAATAATTAATTCATCCGAAAAAGTACATAATTGAGAACTTATTCAATTCAATTATTGCCGATTTTATGGAGTTAAAATTTTCTAGATTTTCGCTCAACTATAACGCATTCCGTCAGTTATCAAGCCTTTACATATATATATATATATCCATCCATAGTTTTCAAACCTAAGGTTGGTTTGAAATAACTAGGGAATAAACACATATGATGTGGTGGTTTCCCGTTGCCTTCCACATCAGACACACATGATTGATGGAATTATGAAAACGACACAAACATCCATGCCCTTGGCGGGATTCAAACCCGCGACCTTAGTGATGGTAGGCCACCGGAGTCGGCATATACATACATACATACATACATATATATATATATATATACAGTAAAACTCGTTTATAACGATCACGCCTAAAACGAAATCTCGGCTATAACGAAGAAATGTCTCGGTCCCTTGAACTTCTCCATAAGGGCATTGGTTAAATTTCTCGGATGTAACGAACACGCATTTTACGAATTCTCGGCTGTAACGAACAAATGTTTGGTCCCGTGGCGAAAAATGCCCCATATATAACGAATTTTGGCGAGCAGAGCGATACGTATTGAATAGTTTCCGCCCGTTTACCGCGCACTTGTTCGTAGAGGTCCCCTTCCTCAATCTATCCTTTCCATACGAATTTACACGCTCCCTTTGTTTTGAAATTGATATTAAAAATGTGAAATGTTTATGTAAATTAATGACCATAATAATAATATTAATTGACCATTTAAAAAAATCGTATGTAATAGCAGTCGAACATTTTACATGCCGCGAAGTTGATAAGCATCTCTTTGCATATGTAAATACGGCATTGAAGTCGACTCACTGCAAATACAGTAAAAGCTGTGTTATCCGGCTATCTTGGGGATGTGGAAAGCCGATTAGGAGAAATATCCGGTTAGGGGAGCGATTTTCGATTTTGACATCGTAAATTTAGCAATAACCAAACAAAATTGGGCTTAGGTTCACTATCGTACTCCCCAAACATAACTATGCATGGGGTTTGCATTTTCCATTTTAATTCTTCCACACGTAGCTAACTACTAACACTATTTACCCATTCTTATTTAATACGTTGCTACGCTTACAGGCAAAACAAAAAGAGTATTGAAAAGTTTAGGGCGTCCGGGAAGTTTGGGGATTACAGCAGTGAACCTGTTCCCAAAATTGAATTTATTGGATTATATCTTTCTTATTTATTTATATTTATTCTATTAGAAAAGGACGAAATTATTTAATTCTTCTGAACATTCCTGTGAAAACCAGTCATATAATAATTTATCCACTTCGTCAATTTTTGGCTTATGAAGCGTATGATGTTTATTAAATTGATTTACTCGTCTCAGAAGATGACACAAATGTCATTAATTTAGCCTTGATATCGTAGAGCGTGGAAGATCCGATGTTGAATTCTTTTGCTATGGCTGCTCTATTTTTTCCTTTTTCAATTCGTTTGATCAGCTCCAGCTTTTGTGTTAGCGTTAAACCAACCTTTTCTCTCCTGTTCCTTGCTTTTAGGTATTTATTTTGATGTCATATTCAATGGATGGGTAATTTTTTAAATAATAAAAAGTGATAAAACTGGAGATTGTAGAAGTATACCAAAACATCTAGACAATGCAAATGGCTTATGTAAAGTAAAACGCCATGCTTACTCGGCAGCCACAGAAGTATAAGGAGTAAATACGTAATATATACATCTTATATTTTAAGAAATTTTAAACTGGAAGTTGTGGTATTACACATATACTATTCACACAAAAATTCATTAAAAAAGAAATACAAAATGAATTGTATTTGTGTAATTGCCGGTATCTAAGGCTGGCCGGTTCTAAATAGCCGGATAGCACAGCTTTTACTGTATGTGTATAAGTGTTATATAGGATGTATAGGCCAAAAACCATGTTTCTCGTATATAACGTAGTCACGGAGGCGAGATATAATATGGCGCCCCCTGACCTCGCTGGCCTTATGAATTTATTTTGATAGGTTTTCATTTTTGTCAAATTTTGGCGCCCCCTCCTCACCCATATATATATATATATATATATATATATATATATATATATATATATATATATATATATTTATATTTATATTTATGAATTTATTTTGATAGGTTTTCATTTTTGTCATATTTTGGCGCCCCCTCCTCACCCATATATATATATATATTTATTTATTTATTTATATATTTATATTTATTTATTTATTTATTCAAAACTTTCCGATACATCACGAAACAACGGCCGTGACACGATTACACAAGGACACGATCCGACGAATTACGACGTAAATTAAATCTCTACGGGCAAAACGTATTTAACTGAAACTTATATGTCGAACATGTGTGGTTACTTATCGGAACACAGCTTAAAGAAAAAATCCATACTGCTCCATAAAAACGACTGCAGGAAGACATTACCGAACCTTACTGCGAAACAAAAAATATTTTTATGGGGCGATTTCACTTTAAATCTCCGATGACAAAACGGTGGGAAAATGCCTCCGAAAACTTGTGAGAAGTAAGAGAAGACAGGGAGAAGAAAACTGAAAAACGAGGGTGTGTGTGAGAGAGAGAGAGAGAGAAAAGAGAGAGAGAGAGAGAAAAGAGAGAGAGAGAGAGAAAAGAGAGAGAGAGAGAGAGAGAAGAGAGGGAATCAGAAAAGGCGGGAAGTATATGGGGGAGAGATGGAGGGAGAAACGAATGGAAGGAGGGAGTATTTCTGGCACCGCTGAACGTAAAGACGGCCGGCGCACTTATATTTTAGAGCGCCAAAGCTTTTATTTGAAGTATCGCTAGCAGTCTTGTAGCTGCCAGAGCATGGAAGAGGTCGAGGGAAGTAGGTGGGAAGGGTGAGATCACGTGGCAGGGTGATCACGTGGTCCTGAGACTTCCAAAGAAGCGCCTTCTGTACCTTTCAAGGATAGAGTAGCCGTTAAAAAAGTTTTTTTTTTAAGGGAATGAAAAAAAAATCCAACCGGTATTTTATGATTTCGCCTAGATATCGGCTTTACGATGTTATCGGATAGGCGGAAGAAAAAAAAGACGCGAGGAAATATGGCGCTTGATATTATTTTAGCAAAACAAAAGAATCTTAAGCGTATTTTTGGAAGGGATTTTTTCCCCAAGAATTTGTAAAATAAGAAGCTTTTAACTCGATTTTTCGCGATGGAAATTAAATTATGAAAACTATTATTGAAATTATAAAACTCGGAACCTTATCAACTGGGATTTTAGTTATGCCTTGTACTCTTTCAAAGTATTCAAAAGGAACATGTATTAATATAAAAGAGTGATTTCCCCGAGGCAATCTTACCTTTTGGATTCGTTTCGCTTTATTGTCGCGGTTAATTTATCAAAAGTGTGTTTTTATTTCTATTATATGTACAGAGAGTTTGAAAGAGAACGGTTCGCTCGAGCAGTATTTATTTTTTCCCAACATTGACGATCTTTGACGGAACCCGGGAATTCTTTTCGTTTTGAGAGGCGCTTTACGTTTTCTGATCAATTAGGAAAATGACGGATTACTACCTTAAACATAAAGTCCAAATACTAAAATGATATACAGTGAAACCTCGATTTTTCGCTCTCGGATTTTACGTTTTTCCCAATTTTACGCATTTTTGTCTGGTCCCGACCAAATGTTCATAAGGACAATGTAAAATTTTAAATGATTTAACGTTTCCTCAAATGTACATTTTACCCGAATTTGCACATTATCCAAACAACGAAAATTACCCGAGTTTACGTTTACAATTTTCTATTTCGGAAAATGCAATGAATCACAGGCGGTGTTCCGCTCGTATTCTAGGTTAAAAATAAGCTATATTCAATAGTTTCAGTCGTAACATTGTCAAACTCAGTCATGTATAAATAAATAAAAGAAACTTCATAACTGTTGACGTATGTTTTCTAAAAGAAAGAACGATTTCGTCCCATTAGAGATGATGTCTATAACGGTACGAAATCGGTCCATTTATGTATCGGTCAAACGCAGTCATTTTAATAGGAAGTTAACGACATCTACACAAAGCTTGGCGTTTCATATGACCGTGGTAATCCATTAATTAATATTTTGGCCTGAAATATGGATAATAAAGCAAAACGGAAAGTATCTACGTTAAGTGATAAAATTAGTATTTTAGCTGAAGTATGCGGATGTTGGAACACGTATCGAATGACTCTGTTTGACTGGTTAACGAAATAAAATTCCATGTAGGTTCAGGGGCTCCGTCCGACTCGCGCGAGCCGTTTGTTAAAATTTTTTATGCTCGGCGAGTCGGTTGTTGAGCTCAGCATTCCACATTATACGGAGGTTAGCGACGAATCACGGTCTGATAATAATGAGACGCCAAAAGTTGAAGGACGCTTTCTAGATCGTGTTACGCAGCAATTTATTATAAGAAAAGATGCCAAACAATTGTACATGGAATATGCTTATTCGAAGCCCCGACCCTTGATATATTATCCGTTAATGATATTTAAACATTCGAAATGAAAATTTAATTGTTATTTAAAATATTATCTTGTTTTTTTTATTGAAATCCTCAGGGCCGCAAAAATGGTCACGAATTCTATGCGCGATGGAATGCCTAACTGCGAGGGGCGGCGATAATAGTGAGCAGGTTGCTATATATTTGGCAGCACATCCCTGTATGTAGGCTAGTTAATTTGCATTTATATTGTTATTGTGTTCAAATATGTACATTTTAGATGGCTTTTCAAAGTAATAATATAAAGCAACCCACATTTTTCTTTATATTACATCATTTTCATTCTCCAATTTTACATTTATCTTAGGTTGTCCCTTCAATAGTGTAAAATCGAGGTTTCACTGTATAAAAATTTACCCTTACGATATCAATCACACGACCAGTTGAAAAATCTAAGTTTTTATACATGAAATAAGAACGAGGAGAAAGAATTATACCCTGCTGAACTATTGTGAATTATAGCTAACTAAATTTTGTAATAAAACTTTTAAAAAATGCAGCGAATTACATATCCAAACGACTATTCGCGAGTCACAATTTTTGCTCAATCGTTTGTTCAGTTAGCTCAAAAATGGTTTGACACGACATTCATTTCTACCAAAACAAAGACGTTCACGTAGGATCGTGCACACTGCAGGATCCCAACCGCCAACCTCAGGTGTAAAAAAACACCAAACATCCCTCTGGTGAGGTCGGAGTAATTAATTTATATCAATGTTTTCAACCATTTACTATAGCAGACTCGGGTTTCGAAAACTTCGGTAAATGCAGCGAGGAAGGAGATATCTGCATCCGAGTCTGCACGCCTCTAACACATCCACCCCGCCACCATCCAACCGCTCCTTTTACCACGCCACCCCGAGTCTCACCTCTCTCTCTTTTTTTACCGAAGACTCCTTCTGAATTCTCTCACATCTTGGTCGCTTTTGTTCCACAAGACGCGGCTGAAAATTAGGGCAAGTGGAGTGTCTCGGGAGACTTCAGAAGAGGGAAGGGTGAGAGGTGGGAAGTGACAATGAATCAACTGGAGGAAAAGAGGCAAAGACGGCGAAGCGGCTCAAGGGAATTGGCGGGAAACGATCGTTTCTCGCCGCCATTGCACACGGGCGACCACGTCGGCGGATTATTGCGGCGATGCAGTTTCAATATAAGAAACGCGGAATGAAAACGAAGGTTAATAACTCGGTTAAACGAAGGAAAGGAGAAGAATAGAAGAGCAAGTGTAAAGTCGAGTTTATCTTATCGTTAATAAGGTAAATATTTGTCTCAGTTGGAACAATGCTTACGCAATTGAAGTGACGTGATATTTATCTCGGAGCTAATGGCTACATGGATTTTCTCTTTATTTTGGAGGGCTATGATCACACACACACTAGACCGCGGAAATTCATAGATAAGGTTTTCATTATTGTAAATGGTAATTCTAAAGTCAGCTTGGCGCCCAAAAGGAATATGCTGTGCAATAATTTCACCAACGATCAATATAACAATCGCTTTACTTAGATGGTCCACTTGTAATAACAAAAGCAGAAAAATAATATTTGGCTCGAATTTATTTTAAGTAAATCAATGGCACAAATGTGTGAATTCTTCGGGAAAAATGACCTCATGCAGACGTTTCATTGGTATATAATTACTCAGGTTATATTCTACAAAACCATGGAATCATTTAAATTCTTTCAATATACTGGGAATGCCTTAACACAGGTGTTATTTGTAACTACATTTATTATTTTTCAAATTATTCGAAGACAAGTTAATTTGAAAAAAAAGGAAAATTTTTGTAACACTTGAGATTCTGAATTGCAAATCGACTTATCTCTCATGAAATATCTCATGGAAATAAAAATCAGATCAAAGAGCACCATTCGTATGTAAACTTGGAAATAAACTACTTTATGAAAAAGGAACAGCTAATTAATTTTACGCTCTTATCTAGTAATCTATCACGAATCGCTTGACTTTTAAAGAGTATTTTATAAATATATTTTTGGAGCTTTCGGGATGATCCCTTCGTCAGCACAATAAAGTAATTACGTGAAAGTAATTACATATTTCGACAAAATAAGGCACTTCGTTCGACGGTTTTAAAAATAAATTTTGAATGGCGTATGGTTATTACACTTTCTAGGGTCCAGGAAAAAAACCTTTCCAAACTTCAGCACTTTTCCTTTATTAGACGCCTGGTATAACAGATCCTTTTTAATGGCCTTAAAACCTAGGAAATAAAGATCACCAAACTAGGATCATGATAATGGCGATCGAGAAGGCAAACATTTTGAATCGCGCGCCCTTTCCCCGATGCTACTCCTCTTTCCTTCGTTTTCCGTCCTCTTATTTAATTTTGGGCAACTTTAGAATCGGGAGAAGGACAGACGTGAGAGGTGGAAAACATGAATTGGGTCCCGCAGTCTATTTCAAAAAATGAAATGTTCCCCATTTGTCTCCATTTATAAATAGACGCCCGCAAAAGAAATAGAAAGTCGTTTTCTTAGTCACTAAAGAAACCCATTCTTTTGTTTTATGACCATCCGACTTTTAGTAGGATTTGACCTGAGATAAATCACATTATAATTCATTCACGGGAATGATATAGACTGCTTGTGCGGTATAAGACTGGGATAAAAGAGACCCTTTCAGCAGCATTCAAGGTAGGATTAAGGCGATCCGCTCCGATTCCCACCTCCATTGCTTCTGACACGTTGTTGATTCGCACCAACCGGTGGGATTTTGTAGTGAAATGCTTTTCAAGAAGAATAAAGAACAGTTAATCGTATTTGATAAAAAAAAACCCAGTATGTTGTCGCCTAACTGAAGTTCTCTACAATTTACTTTGATTTCCGATATTCTTTTAAAAGAAATGTTAAATTCCTTTGTAATTCGTCTAAAATCTATATTGCAAAGAGACAACAGAGGAAAAGTGTTAGCGTAGATTTTCGAGATACATCTTTCCATCGAGTCAATAAATCCAATCGCTTATTTTGTGTCATTTCACAAATTAAGATAAATTTTAATGTTATGATAAAATTGATGATGCTGCGAAGTAAAATAACCGAAAACTTATAAATTTTTTCACTCACGCTTTGTTGACAAGATACATTTTAATCTATTTTCGGAATAGGATAAGAAAAATGGTCATGGCGAAAGAAATTCTCAAACCGTTACGAAAGAGCGTGATTACTGGAAATCCATAGAAAACCATAGGCAGAATAGCCGGGACATTTTCTAAAAAAACCGGGACAATGGGTATTTTGATTTTTTTTCTTGAATATTCTAAAAATCAAATATGTTTACAAAAGAATATACAAACTATAACTTATGGAAATAACGATTAAATTACATATTTCGTGATTAATTAAGCAGTAATACAATAAAACATATTAGGTGAAAATGGTGTTTTCAATCATATTTTAAAGTACTTCTGCCAGCCTTGATCAAATTTTCATCATTTTTAATATTGTCATAAAAATTTTTACAGGTCATATTAAAGTTGAATTTACAAATCATTACGGAATTGATTGTTTTTATATCCAAGCGGTTTCGTTCACCAGACCACTGAATGTCTATTTGTGGAAATATTCTTTCCACATTTCCATTGTGTGCTGGAATGGCAAATAGAAAGTTACATAGTTTTTCCATTTCTGAACTGTTTTAGAAATTCAAATTTGGAAAAAAATATGACCGTAGAAAAATCTATTAAGCCACTCATCATTCCTTTCTTTCATCTTTTTGAAATCAAATTTTTAAGCAATGAAAATTGATTAAATAATAAACTTTCGTCAACTTGAAAGCCCATGTCAATAACATTTTTACACATACTTTGCACTTCTTCCCAAACTGGGGAACTTTTTAATAGCATCCATTCCATTTATGAACTTCAATTTCAGTAAGGGTTCAACCCATTTTTACTTTCTCATACGAAGTATCGAGAAAGTATTGTTATCGCGAAAAAATTCAACCTACGAGATTTTTACGGAAATATACGTTTTAGGTATCACTGAATCCGAAAAAGTGGTTTTCGCAATGCCGTCTGTCTGTCTGTTACTGGCTCTGAAGCCTAGACGGTAGAGCGAAAATGAATGAAATCTCGTACTTAGGCATTTTATCATACTGAGCAGAGTATAGATAGAAATGGTTGACATTGCTCAATAATTAAGAGTAGTTTATTCTACGCATTTTTAACATCAATCCAATTTTCTCAAAAAAGGCTTTAACAATTTTGATCAAATTTCGTACAGATACTTGAGTTTACGTCTTCAATAATACTGTATAGTTCATATTTCTCAAAAAATGAATAAAGGCTAGTTTATTCTAGGCAACTTAAACAATAATTCGATTTTCTCATAAACGGCTTTAACGATTTTGATCAAATTTCGTACAGTTACTTGAGTTACATCTTCAATAATACTGTATAGTTCATATTTCTCAAAAAATGAATATAAGGCTAGTTTATTCTAGGCAAATTTAACAACAATTCGATTTACTCAAAAACGGCTCTAACGTTTTTGATCAAATTTCGTACAGTTACTTGAGTATACATCTACAATAATACTACGTATTTCATTTTTCTCAGTGAATGAATATAAGGCTAGTTTATTCTTGGACAACTTTAACAAAAATTGGATTTTCTAAAAACAGACTCATACGATTTTTATTTTCTAAAGATAACTAAACGACGCATTAGTACAGTAAGTCCCCAACTTACACGGTTAATTCGTTCCGAAGGTCGTCGTGTAAGTCGAAAACCGTGTAAGTCCAACAATGCTTTAATACGATATATTTTTTGACATATACGTTCGTTTCAAGGAATAGTTAAAGCTAAAAAAGTAGTGCTTATATGATGAGAGTTTATAATTTGTTTATGAAGAGCAGTATGGTACCGAGACACCACTTGCACCTACGGGATAACTAATCTAAATGGCGAAAGCGACGCTCTCAGCTGTGCGTCAGCGTAAAGTAATCCCTCGGTTTACGAGCTTAATTTTTTTCCTCGAAAACTGCTCGTAAGGCGAAAACTCGTAAAACGAAAATTAATTTCCCAATACATCCCATGTTATAAATTTTAGAAACAATAATTACGTCATTAAAGCTGGGATGCCGTGAGATTTTGTGCATTCGAGAAGATTCGGAAGCGAAGAAAGCCGAGAATAGGTGCTGGGAAAAACGTTAGGTTTGCGAGAGGAAGGAGATCGTATTATAAGCGAAAATTGGCTCGTAAATTGAAAACGGGTATTAATTTTTGCATCACGTATAAGCGAAAGCTCGTAAACCGATTACTCGTCTGCCGAGGGATTACTGTACTAGTACCGCCATCTATTGCGTGGCAGTTGAACTAAAAACGGAGCGCGCTGATAAGTTGTCATGTATCCGTGTATCTACGGATCCGTGTAACTCGAACCCGTGTAAGTCGGGGAGTCACTGTACCCATATATGAGAAAGTTTTACAATGTATGTTGTACCGATTTTTTAGATAGTCACACGTTGTTATGTACATATCAAATATTTCCTCTTTAAATGATTCTATTTCATCCTTCTGAATATTATTATCAGATAAAACTCTGAGGGCACTCAAAGGAATGCGTACTGTAAGCATGCCAATCGTTTCATACACGTAATTCATTACCTCTATTAAGCAATTTTGCGAACATTCAATTTTTAGAATTTGTTTATTAAATAAACCAAGAATATTAAGCATTGCATGGAAGTATGCTTCATTTACTGGTTATTCAAAAAATTTCACAATACAGTTTGGGGACTTTCTTCTGAAAATAAATATGCTTTCAGTGCTTCGAACATTTTTAATACTCTATCAACCGCATTGTATCAACTTCACCAGCGAATTTTTGAATGGGTCAATAACTTTTCATACTGCAAATCTAAAAGAGAACAAACATTTTTCAGTCGCTCGTGACGTACTGCATAAGCTGAAAAGTATGACAGTATTTTTACCACGACCATTTCTACATCACAAGATAATCTCTCAGCTCTCGACTGCATAGCGTTATGCAAAATATGCCCCGAACATCCAACATCTAGTAAACTGAGACTAATTCTCGCGTAATTTATAAAAGACATTGTTTTTGCCTTTTCTCAGCAGTTTGGAAAGACATTCTATTTAAGATAAATGGAGTAAGTAAATTGTTGCAAAGTCCATTCGTGAATATGAAAGCTTCAATAAATTCTCGAGCAGATTCAGCAATATTTCGGAGTTTGTAGGTCAGAAATAGGGTTAAATAAATTAATTATAGATGCACGAGAACTGACAACAGAACTAGAGGATGAATCAAAATTTATGCAAGAGACCGAAATTCTGCACGAAGAAAGAACACCAATTTTGAATCTGCACAGGTTGATGCAAGTTTTCATAATCCCCAAGATTATATCCGAGTAATATTTTATCTTGTGTTGGATCAAACAATTGCTTCGATAAAGAAGAGGTTTCAGCGACTCAAAAACGACAGTGAATATTTTAGTTTTTTATATAACTTGAGTGAACTGAAAATCATGGATAAGAAAATTCGTATTTTCTTAGAATCAGCTGTTTGTGAAATACCGTGAGTCTTTGATTTTCCAGCACTTAAATGCAAATGCTTTTTGTAAAATAGTATTTGGAATATGGAGCTTGGTTTTCAAAATAATTTCGTATGAACGGGAAAAAAAAACTACTGCATATACCATCACTATTACAAGGAAAAAACCTGGACATTGATGCGTCCCGGAAAAAAAACCGGGACACCGGGACAAAATTCTGAGAACCGGGAGAAATCCGGGGAAACCGGGACGCCTGGTCACCCTATCCTTGACTCTTGTTTATCGTCATCGCGAACGCTAAGGTTATTGGATATTGCCGGCGCTTCATTTCGAATGGGAGTTCACTACCTTCCGTCAACGTCACATCAATTGCAGCAAGAATTAAATTCATTTCCTCTTCGTCTTTGTTTCCCACTAAAATGAAGCGCGCGGCAGTGTACACACTGAACTGACATTAAGCCAATGTCATTCAGTTCTACATTTCCAGGCCGTTCCGCTGCGCGATGAAATCTTCCCAGTGCTTGCTTTCGACGCCTCGCTTCCTGATATCTTCTTTGTTCTCTTTCTTCCGAATTTTCTCTTTCTAACCGTTGCCGTCGATTCTGTGAAAGCGTTGCCCGACGCTGCTGGCGTTCCTCTTGTCTCCATTTCCAAACGCTGTCGTTGATTCTGCGAAACTCTGGCCAATATTGCCTCTCGTTGCGATTCCGTCTCTTCTGCTAACCGTTCTTGCTGACGTTGTGACATTCGAATTAATCTTTGCCGCCTCTCTTCTTTAGTCTCATTGGCACGTCGCATTCGGGCGCGATCACGGTAATATTCCCGTCGGTCGCGTTTAGAAGTACGTATTAGAAGATGTCTGTTCCATCCTACGAAATAAGTTAATTTGAAAAATTCTAAACCCACACTCACTTATATCACAGTCACTTCCGGTTTTAGCACCAAAATTCCTCTTGAAATAATTATATACCGGTGTTTATTCCTTTATAATATAAAATGATTATGATATTTCATGTGAAAGTGTATATCATCGATTAACTAAAGCGATATCAATTTTAACGAGTTTTGGATGTATATAAAAGAGAATTTCAGGGGCCCAAGTAAACAATTCAAAAATCTATGAAAATAATATACATTTTTAATTGTCAGAGAGACAATAACTACGGAATAAATGATAATGTTTTAAGGCTACTCACTGCAGGCATTTAGCGTAGGATAGGAAGAAGTTAGACTATGGAAAATAAGACTGTACAATGCACGGGAAAGACAAAATAAATCCGATTAAAATAAAATTTTTTATGCCGCATTTAGATGAGGGGAAAGTTTATGGATTTTATCGAAGTATAACAGAAAAGGTATTCAATGGATTCTTTGCAATTTTAAGCGGAGAAATCGCTTCGGGAGAGTAAAGAGGAAGGTTAAAGTAAGTAGAGTCGTGATGGATCACCCACCGTAAGAAAGCAAACCATCTCAACGCATGAGTGATGAAGGGATTTTAATTTTTGTTTAATATACATACATTCTTGTGTTAGGAACTATATTTTTTATTCCTCAAGTACTTGTGGAAAGAATGGTGAATATGCTTTTCAAACACAGATTAATTGTATATATTAATTAGTTGACAATGAAACGGATTTATCTCACAATTGGAAAATTCGCAACTTTGAAAACCCCATTGTACGTTTTTATCTCGTTAATATATCAATTTAAAAGTAACCCTTCACGATATTTTATATTGACAGCTTTAATACCATTTTATCAGGGTCAAGTTTGGCTTCACACGGACATTTGTTAACCTTAATAGTTGTCCAGGATGCCGCCAGACGGAGACTTGTGGCGCTGGCAATACCGCGCATCCCATCCGGACTCCCGCCTAAACGAACGCGATCTTCAGACGCCATTATATCCTTGCCAACAGTTCCTTCATTTCACTCCAATCTCAAACCATCATCCCCACCTTTAGCCTTCACCCTTTCAAGAATCAGGGTTAGGGAAGTCGTATAACCTCATGCGTCGAGACTCACGAGGAAATAACAGAAGCTCAGTCCTTTGGCATTTCGTGGCTCTGAAATCACGAGAGATGGCAGATGAGGGTGGGGAGTAGGGAAAAGACCTTTTGAAGTGACTCGTAGGAATGTTTGTATGCAATTCCACGTGGATTTCCGCGAGCCTTGCCAGCCCGCCTCTGCGGAGGGAAAAGAGCAAACACGGTTCGAAGTCAGAAAGCATTTCGGTGCAACCTGCACTTCCTTTTGCGTTCCATTCACTTTTGCAATTCCATTTCCTCAAAGAAGCTAAATCACGGGATGCGATAAAATTTCCAGCTCTCAGAGCTTCAGTATTGACTCGTTTGATATGCTGATATTTTTAGAAGTTTTTTTCTGAAGGTGCTTATTCGCCGATAGATTTTCGTAAAACTAGATAAAAGTCAACGCTTTATAAATAAAAACTAATCAAGTCCTAAAAAATCAGGTTGCGTATTTATACGCATAATAGTAAAAAAATTAATCTAAATTTACCGTTTGATTATATGAGTGTGGCTATTGTTCTAGAAATTGACTCCTATGTGCTGCAATGTTTCATTTATGCTTTATCGGATAAGTTGATAGTTCAATACTTATAACAATTACTTATATCTAAACACATACAAATTAAACAAAATTCTCTGACCACCGTAATATCAGAAATTTGTAGATATAATTTTAGGTTTAAAAAGAGTATTACGATGGAAATTCTATAAACGTAATTCCAAGTGCGATTATTTCAGCACAATAGGATAAGTTGCTATGTAAATGTTACCCTGGAAGTTTAATAATAAATGCGCGGTTTACTCCTCTATTTAAAATAGGCTCTTTAAAAAAAACAAATTCGCATTCAATATATTTCACGGAAACATAAAAATACGGCTTTTCTCTCGTAAACTACGGGCACGGGTATTATTCCAGCGTTGCTATTACGCGGATGAATACGATATAGTTTAAGAACATACTTCGAATTAAACCCTTTTTACCGCCCGCTCATGTGAATGATCCATTTGACTATTTTAATTGGAAGAAAACGTAAACCGCAAACGCCGTTTCACTCTCGCCGTGTTAAATTTAATTTTCCTTGAGTCGGACCTCCTAAAACACAGAATATACATATACATGCTCCCAAATCGTAACCCATTTTCTTCCTTATCCTTCCGATCCTCACTCTCTACCCCTCATTATCCCTCTCTCCGCATAGCCTCTCCCCACCTATTCCCTTTTCCTCTCCGCACTCTCTTTCTTCTCCCTCAAATCTTTCTCCTTCCCTCCCGGCTCTTCATCACCTCTTCCCCCTTTTCCCCTCCCTCCGCCCTCACCTCTCTCCTTGCTCTCCCGTTGCCATTTCAGCTCCACCTCCTTCCGACAATTCGTATTCTCCCCCATTCTCTCTTCCCTTTCCCTGGTACGAAGGTCTTCGGTGCTTTACGATTCGAGGATGATAACTCCGCAAAAACGGAAATTTCGTTTTCTTTTTTTCCTTCCTCGCGAAGGTTTATTTAACTCCGCTAATTGACGTTGGGTACACAAACTAGAAAGAGACGCTTCGCTATGTACGCGCCAAAGTTTCTATTCCTTTGTTTGTTCTCCTCTAGTTAAAAGATTGCGTTCTTCATCCTACCGATTCGCGTACGTTTACTGCGCGCCTTCGAGTTAAAACCGTTCGTTTCCTCGGTTGTTTTGAAGCAATAACGCTAACTTTCTACCGCGAATTTCGTGGCTTTTGTTCGACTATCCTCCGTTCAACACTTAAAGCGTATCTAAAAACAATTTGCTTTATATTTATTTATCCGAAAATTGTATCGCTTGTTTCGCGGGGGAAAACATTCAAAAAAGTAGTTCAACTTTAATTTTTTTTAAACTCCGAAACATTTCTTCGTTAGGGAAGATAACCGGGTTCGTAATAAAAATGGCGACTCCCTAGCCTTCTCGAATAAAGTTTCCCCTCGATTTTCCCCCCTCATATCCCCATGTAGGTACTCCTATTATTAAACCCCGAACATCACAAACCGTACGAATATCCGGTCCCATTTCTCTAGTCAAAATCCGTACGCCTCTCGTCAAATCCTCCTTCAAAATACGTTTCAACCGTCGAATTCAATACTGCACCGTCTTCCTCGACTCGCTCCCAGCCTAATTAATGGGCGGCTTCGTGTTTTCCTTATTTCCCTTCATCACTTTTCCTCATTATACTCCCAAAATGAAATGTCTTTCGTCTTATTCCTTGCCTATTTAAATGAGTCGATAACCGTTTCCCCCTTCCCGCGCTTCGTTTCCCCCACCTTACGCCACCCCACCCCTTCCTCATCCCACCCATTACATACTATCCCCTTCTTTCCTCATAAAGACCTCCAACCTCTCCGTCACCCTTTCCATTCCGTCACCCTTTCCATTCCGTCACCCTTTCCATTCCGCCATCCAAATTCTCTGCCGGCCCCAAACAAATACTTGGCTTCCGTCCTCCTTACGGTTCCCTCGTTCCGACGTCCGTAGGTGGCTCCCTAAAGAGATCAGCGTCCAATGCTTGAAACGTCCGCAGTGGCGTGAATGGATGACAGAATAGTGAAGCGTATTCACCCACTCGCACGGGTGAACGTGCGATCCAAACGACTCGTTAATTGATTTCACGCCGACTCGGTTAAGCGAGGATGATTTTATCGCAAGTTAAGGGGATCGAGTTGGTGAGAAAATATTTTTTATTCCGGTTTATCACACAACTTCTCTTAAGTTTTCAAAATAACGGATCTCGCGAAATGAGTGTGATCGTGATAATATGAAATCAAATCTCGTATTTACGTCGGTGACAGAATAGAGTGGCTATGAGGAATTCGATGAATTTTTATTTGGTTTAAAACGTGCCAAAATAGGTTAACAAGTGCGTGCATAAAAGAGAATTTCAGTTCAGCGCAATTTAGATATATTGTGATAAAATTACGAAATAAAATCTCTTGAAATTAATGCCCATACCGCGCAACTGAAAATTGTATACAATATAACCAATTGTTACTAAATCAAAGGAGCATTGTTGAGTGTTGACTATGTTAAATTTCATGATTAGAGCCTTTGATCGAAACAATGGATTCCGCCAGATAACATAAATAATCGGAGTTTAGTTTTATGTATTTCAATAAGTTCGGGCTCACTAGAATGGTACAGTTTCCACAACATTTTACTCCATTTATTATGGATAAATGGATATAAAGTAGATAATTGATTTAAGTAAAGGTGAAAAGGATGGAAATTAATCGAAAAACATCGCCCCTCATTTTTTCTAGGAGCAGGAGCGTTGCTTTAATGAATACTTTGGGGAACTAATAATTTTCAGAAGTATTTTCTTAATTTCATTATACATAATTCGTTCCGGTGAAATTAAAAAACGTGTTAATTTAAACTAAAATAATATAATACAATAAAGAGTATAAACAATAATTGGTTAACTAGTGGACTTCTTAATTAAGGCAACTCCTAAATCGAACTTGTTATGAGTCAACTCTCTTGATTAAAAATTTAAGAGCTTTCAGAAATCATGAATTCTTTTACAGTTTATTAGACGTAAATTTAAATGTTAAAATAACTCAGAATTTCATGTTCTGTATTGCATTAGATTATAATGCCGACATGCATGATAAAAGTAAATGACAATTAATTAAGAATTTAATCTCGATACGAGATTGCGAAATATGTTACAACATATCAGTCTAAGCTCCTCCGTTACCTTTTCTTGAAGATCAAAAAAGTTAATTTTTCAAAGGAACTATTTATAAGGTCAGATATATATATATATATATATATATATATATATATATATATATATATATATACACCTATGTTTAATTAACAATTTTCAATAAAGCTAATACTGCATTTTGATTGAATAATAGCTGCATTGGAAAAATAAGTAAATAATTTTTCTGCACTTCAATATTTTAGGTTTCTTAGCTATCGAATAAATAATATTCCCCTCGGATTTAGTGGTGTAAATGATAAACTACTTAAATCGTAAATTCATAAGAATCTCTCTTGCAGTCATAGTGTCAACATAATTCTTTGCAGAATTAGATAAACTACGCCAAAATATTATATTGATATGAAAAATGATCTAACATCAGAAAACTTATCTATATGAATTATTAAATCAATAGTGCCAGTCGATACTTTTTCTAGTATTACTAACTTCTTCAAATTCCAACATATAATGGCTTAGCCTCTGTCTTTATTTGAAAATATATACAAGAATAAATCAATATAAACGTTGAAGAAGATTTATGAATCTTAGGATAATTTCCTAATTTTATACCACCATATTCAGGCAAGTGTATTCGGTGTTGAAATTAGTTTTAAATGCTGATGTACTTTGTCCGGATTAATCCAAGGAAAAAGCATAAAAAATATAGTGTTCTAAATAATGAAATATATATATATATATACACACACACACACACACGTGTGTGTGTGTGCAGATATATCGCACACACATTGCCATCTTTTATGCATCCAGTCAAAAAATTCGTCAATATTCATCGAACAGCCAAATATAAAGGTTCAGACACGTGCTTTATTACTCACGTCCGTGCATTCAAAACCTTTACAACGTCTCAGGATTACTTCCATTTCGCACGTGCCAGGAGCCCAATTATTTACAATGTAGTACTAAAAAAAAAGCAAAACGAATTTGATTGCATAAAATCTCCGTGTCCAGCAGTCATTCGGAAAACCATTTCCAGAGTAACCTTGACTCCTAAAGTCCTCAGTATCATACTCCGTCAATTGAGTACGTTCTTCCTTCCTCCCGGAGGAGTCCAAGTGGGAAAGACGCCAGGAGGGAAATGAAGTTAGGGAGGGTGCTGCGCATGGAGAGGTGACATCGCCGATGGAAAGGGAAGGCGAAGCGAAGGAGACGGGAAGAGGTGCGAAAAGAGGAAAGGGGAATGTTGAAGAGGTCAATAGGATATGATCGGGGAAAATGTGGGTGATGTGATGGAAGAAAGGGGTTGGTGGATGGTGGGAGGAGGGCGGAAGAATATACGGAGAGGGGAAGACGTAGGAGCAGGGAGCGTGGAAAGGAATAGGAGGGCGCAGAATGGGGAAAAGGGTAAAGGATAAGGGTTAGCGGGAGAGGGAGAGGATAAAAGGGACAATGTGGATCATGTGAGGAAGGAATATGGCGGAGGAAATCGAAATTCTGAGCGAGAAGGAGACATGTATTGATAGGCAACGTGTGGGATACGTATACAAGGTTGTTGAAAAAGAGATTAAAGTTTTAGCATCCAGAGAATTATGAAGGATTTTTATCGCGTTGTATTTCGTCTTCCCATAACGTTCGATATATTTATTTATTGCGCCATAACAATGAAAGCAGCAGATTGAAACCTAAAGGTGGTTACGATCAAAACTGTTGACTTTTAAAGCAATGTTTCGTCCAGCTGCAACGACGTAAAGTAGCGAAGAAATAGGAATTAGAGTCGAGCCTCGATAACTCGAATAACATGAATTCACGACGACCTGAAAGTTTTTTTTCGTCCGCTGTAAAAGTGAATTTGTACAACTGGAATTTATACGAGATATTTTTTGCCTTCCGTAGAGGATCGAGTTATCGAATTACGACATTGATTGCGATAAATGCCTTTTGAGATGGAGCCGATTATTTCTATTGCGCATTTATGGCTATCGTAAAGTATTTCATCAGGAGTTTATTCATTTAATTAAGTAACGGAACTAATTTTGAAGATTTAGTTGAATTTAAATCAAAAACTAGAACAAACAATTTTTTAGAAAGTTACGTAACATTATTTTGGCAGCTTAAGTTCCTTTGAAAATGCATTTCCTCAATATTATAGCTTCCTCCGACGATTTCACAACTTTATTTTAACGGTGTTTATATTTTCTTGTAACTTATGTCACTGTTTTTTGTCTTAGCAACTTTTTAATGTACCCAGCTCGTTGAAAATAATCAGGAAATTTGCCCAAATTTCCTTGTTTCCTTCATAAACTCCAAATAGCCATACTGTATATGTGTCAATGTGCTTTGACGCTTTTTTAAATGCATCGTTCGGAACTTTTATTTAACTGCACGCTCAAATATAATACTTCCCTCGTGACGGCGCTGCAACGCAGCGACACCTGCTGTGAATTTGATAAAGCTCGTGTTTCCGCTATTTTTGAATTTTTATTATACAAATTTGCTCTATTTCAGTCAATTACAGCTATATAAATAAATGCAAAAGCGCTTTAAGGCAAAACTCGGCTATTTTAGCATGAGAAAAATACTTAAAAATCTCTATATGATAAAATGGGTGCTTTGGAACGCGTCGATTCATGTGGTGCAAAACAATTTGCAGTCGTTTCAAATGCCCGTAACACTCTTATGTAACCGTTATTTTTTCAATACCAAACTCGCTCCGTTTCCAAAACAGGATCTTATGACACCGTATATTTTGCGCATTTATATAAATTTAAGTTTCAGCTAAACTGCTACGTACAGCTAGTTTATATTGCTAGGACGGGCAGAATTTATGTAGAAAAAACCTTATTTACCGAGAAGGCGGCAAAAAATTCGAGATGTTTTTAATTCGATGCGTCAAATTTTATACATCTTTGTTCTACGATCAAATCCAGATTAAAATTGTTTCCACGAAAATAATAATTTAATATAAATATAAAACAAAGGTTTATCTCGCTGACGTTGATACTTATACAACGTCGAAGGTAATTTCTACATCAGGGGTTTGCACCGGTAGTACGCGTACCCCTAGGGGGCGGAAAGGGACAGTTCGACACGACCGATTCGGCACGACCGATTCGGAACGACCGGCTCGGCGACGGGACCATTCGGCGATGGGATTATTCGGCACCGGACAGTTCGGCGCCAGCCGTGTTCCGCACGGCACAATTCCAATATATTTAGGAGGGAATAGCGCCATGATAATATTAATAATGCAACTATTAAGTTACCGAATCTATTACGTAGAAATAAAAATGACGATATTTAAAGGAAAATAGATTTATATTAACTTTCGTGAGAAAAAGTACACGATAAACATTATACGACGAAAAATCACCGGATGATATGCATAATGATTTGCACAGTTAGTTAATTATATTAATGTTAATTTCATACAAATGTTACAGTTAAGTTAAATTAGCTGACTTTATTTCATCGAACCAATACTGTTTAAATAAAAATGATTATACATTATACCTGGTTAGAATGGTAGGTAGTGTGCCTGCGTTCTAATCCAAAAGGTTGCGGGTTCGAATCCCGCTTCGGGCATGGATGTTGTGATTCGTCTTGGGGTTTTTCCCCTACCTGCAGACAAGCCTAAAATTGGCTTTGCGAGGCATCATTAAAAAAGAAGAATTTAAATCTATTTTCCTTTAAATATAGTCATTTTTATTTCTACGTAATAGATTCGATAACTTAATAGCTGCAATATTAATATTATCATGACGCCATTCCCTACAAAATATATTGGAATTGTACCGTGCGGAACACGGCCGGCGCCAAACTGACCGGTGCCGAATAGTCCCATCGCCGAATAGTCCGTCGCCGAACCGGTCGTGCCGAATCGGCCGTGGTGAACTGTCCTAAACTACCCCCCTCCCCCTAGGGTTACGTCATGAGTTTTGAAGAGGTGAGTGTGTGTTAAAGACTACAATTTTTCTTCTTCGTCTTTCATGCATGGCCTCCGAATCAAAAGTTGCAATGTGACGACTACGGATAACGTCGGAAAGCAGAAAAATACGCCAAAACTGTGTATGTTAAGGTTATAAACATGAGTTATCTATCTTAATACAAGTGTCGTTCATTTCATTATCACTTAAAATGTACTTGAGGGTACGAAGCCTTAAAAAACTGCTCTAATGGGCACGCGACCATTAAAAAAAAGGAGCATGCGAGTAAAAAAGGTTGAAAATACGTGTTCTACATAAATTACTAGCTGTGTAAACCATGTGTTAGTTACAACTTTTACTATGCAAAAAATTCCAATTATTAAAATTTTTATTTTACTATATATAGAGTAGCATAGCGTTGATATATGTGCATACTAAAAATAACTGATTTTAAAGATACGGCCAATCATAAAACAACAAATACAAACACGTTCAATTAAACCAGTGGTCCCCAACCTACGGCTCGCGGGCCACGATGTGAAGGGTTTTCGTGCGGCCCGCGAAGCAACGATGAAAAAGCAATCCCAAGAATTTAACACACAAATTCATATATTTTTATGAAAATTTCGCTAACAATTCCTCCAATATTAGAATGTTTACTATAAAAACCTCATTAATACTATATTTTCACTTAAATGGCCCCTCAGAATATATAGATAACTTCCGATCTAAACGTTAATCCGGCCCGCGGAAGAATTGGCAACTTCCAATGCCGAAGGATTCGCAATCACCGATGCGGCCCGCCATGTAGGAAAGGTTGGGCACAAAAATTCGAGATCGCAGCGTTGAACTAATTTTTACGACAGATTTCCGAGCACCCCCGACGTGAAATCAGAATTCCATTCTCCCCCATTAGGCTCACGTGCCGTGAAATTATGGACGTCGTCCGAGCAGAAGTATTTAATCTATCGCGGAATTGCGTGATTGCCTTCTCTCTTCCGAATTACGCGCAGAGATCGGTAAAAACTACGCGCGGCAAATTAGAAATGTTACGCGTCACTCCGGTGTACCAAATGAAAATTTCCACCAGCAGTTCACCGACGCGTGAATCCGGGATTGCAGGCACCCAAAAAACAAAACGACCCTCCGACGCGAATATTCCTCCCACTTCATCCACCGCCACTCAAAGAGAGCGGTATACATCCAAAACCACTTTGCCCGATACGTCCCTTACGATGAGGCATATTTTTTCCCCTCCCCTTGGCGTGACAGTTAAAGCGTTCTTTCGTCGTAGGCAGTCCGAATTAGCGTCGTTGTAAAAATCACCGTATCCGTTTCTGATTTCTCTCCCACTGCCCTTGACATTGAGCGCGTTAATGCTCATTACACCCTCCTCCGGTTTGCATGTGGGAAATGAGGGGGAAAAATCCGTTTTTCTTTTTACGGCGGCCGTTTGCTCATTCTTTTCTTCGAATTGTAAGCGCTTTCCGAAAAAAATGGACCGAAAATCGTAGTAACCATTCCCCGGATAAGCGAATGTATGTGGTGATGTAATTATGGTGATTTGACTCACGAACGGTGATTTCATCGACTTGTTAATATATGCCGCGTTTCGATAATTACCGAAAATGTTTCCGATTTAAAGTAAAGAGAATTTCTGGAATTAACCATATCGATCCGAAATTGTGGGTAGTTTATTCCTGTCGACGTTCACGAGTATTCCATTTAGTCGATAATGGCTGATTGATTTTTAAATAAAATTCAACCTTAATGTCATAAAGAATAATAATCGGCCCATATGTCTAAAAATAAGCATATAGCGCCCAGTGACATTTAAAAAATTTCGAGTTTTACGCCCAGCTAACGCCGAGTTCTCTCCTCTCTAACAAAAGCACCATTATAGCTACGAGTCATTGCGAAATAATACTTTCCAACGCGTAAACATCAATTAATAATAATTATATAGACTAGAAGGGTACGAAAGTGAAAAACTTCGTACAGTTTCAGTTGCAACGATTATTTAAACTGAATGTATTTAAAATAATCTAGTTGATAGTGGGCTTTTGGTAACATCATAGGATCGTATGATTCGGTCCTATTTCAATTAATAGTTGGGCATTTATTCAGAATGGCATAGATTTTGTAACGTGGATCATATATCCTAATAACAGTACTGGTTTGATTTCAGAAGTGTTCTCTTTCCTCATTCGATTTAACCGGAAGCGAGTGAAGATAATTTTAGCTCAACGTTTCGAAAAATGACAGAACCGCGATGCGAGGTCGGAATTCGAGCATACTTGCGGGGGCTAAAAAAAAGTAGCGATTTCGCCGTCATCACCGAGCGAACATGAAAACGCTCTTCACTGGCCTGCCAAACGAAGCGATGTTGCGTTTTTAAAAAAATATTTTGAAGCGATATTGATTTTATTTCCGTTATTACCGCAGATACAATTGAATTCTACCAACCTCGATGAATCAAGAGATGCACGATTTTTATAAATACGGAATTTATCATTTTTATAACTGTTTCCGTACCGAAGAGGAATTTATAAAGTAGCTACTTGAAATCCGAATAACAGGTGCTCGTATTCACACTGCTACGCCCAGCAGCTTCGTGCGGAATTTCCGAAAACATAAGTATTTTTTAAATTTACGCATTGATTAATGACATGCGAGCAAAATTTATATTCAATTGCGAAATAATAGACCGCATATAAAAAAAAGAAATAACTGCACTAAAATTATCCTAATATAAATTCGATGAAAATGGTAATGTCCGGCATACTGGATATATTTTTTTAAATTTGTGCGTCATGATTTATCCTTCTTCATGAAACGTTTCTTAAGCGTCCATGAGATTAAAAAATGTATAAATGACAAGCGAAGCTGGTATACCTTTTATAATAAGTAGTAATTGAGGGATATAAACGATAATTCTCTTAAATAATTGGCAATCGCTTGCTGGAATGCTATGTTAAAAAAGGACTTTGAACACTTCCCAATCGCATCCCTCACTCCTCTCCTACTCTTGCTTTACAGAAAAAAAATCTCTCGTGAAAGCTGCTTTCTCTTACTCTTTCTTCTCTCACCTTCCTACAGCATTCTCGTCTTTTCTATTGGTCCCCATATCTCTTCTTACATTCATAATTTAATAATCCCTTTGACAAAAGGTTTCCTTTGTGACTTTCACCTTTTTCCTCTTCTTTCTCCCCTTTCACAGCACCCCTTCTCAGTTTAACCCATACCCGCCTCCGCCACCTGTAACCCGTTAACCTCTCCCTCAGGCAATTTTCCTTCAAGCACATTCGTTTCGCGTATTGAAGTCATACCCGTTATGTTAATGTAACCCAACGCTCGTATTAAGTCGCTGATGTCTTTATTCGTTTAAGAAAAAAAGGCATCGATTTTCAGTCTCCGGCTAGGGAGGGATGATACGAGCCAATCTTTTCTTCGTTTCTACTGTCGTGCGAGTGATAAGATACAAGTATCAATTCGACAATATTTTTAAATCTAATAAGGTAATATTACATTTTCTTAAGGTTTGAATACATTAATTTAGGCACATTTTTACGTGATAAACTGGCCTTAAATGATAATATCGCGCGGAATAACTAATCGCTGTCGTAATGACAATTTCCTGCGCTCGCAAATTGTATTTCGGCTTATGAATTCGCCAATGCTCCTTCATTCCTTTAATTCGCGTAATTATATCGTCTTAGCCATACCATCCTTTTTATCACGCCAACATTTTTTAATTACTCTCATCAAAGCAGAGGTAATAAATTCCATCGTTTAAAATTTAAACCTAATGAAATTATTCTATAATAACAAAATGTTCCAAATGGATTTAATCAGAAAATGTTTTAGGTAAGACAACGAGCTTCGTAGTATCTACTGGACTAGGCCAAAAATTTAATTAAAAGAATAATTTTTATTTTATTGTGTTTATTTAAATTCCAAGTGTATTTATTATACTGAATGACTTTATGACCGCAGTAAATTTAATTAATGAAAATCAAATTTTTCATTATATTCCACTCCTAATGCTTTAAAAATATAAATGAAATTCCTCATTAACAGAAAAATCTGGTCGTAAAAATTGCATGCTTGACCATGGAATTTAGAAGTAGCTGGTTGAGCTTATTTAAATAACTATTGGAGATTTCATATATCGGAGGTTCTCCTATGGATTAAAATATAGAATACATATCTGCCGCTAATATTTAACGAGATTCAGTAAACATGACAAAATATACACAAATTTATTAAAATGAAAATGATTCATCCATGCTCGAATTATGTAATCAATTATTTATTGGAAGATTTATGATTCATGTTTTATTTTTAAACATTCATTTTATGAAATATGCAATGAATTCGATTAGACGTTAACAAAGTAAACCTACGAATTCAACGTCGGAAATGCTCTGCTTAGTTTACTCGGTCACTGCTTTCATTGCCGTTAAATGACATGAATATTCGTTTATTTTATCGGATTCTAAAGCAATTATTCGACTCGGATGGAAATCTGATAAATTTTCGTTCTTCCGATGGGTTCAAATCATGGAGGAAGCTCTTATGGTCATTTTAAAAGGAAACGAAATTCTGTGTAAGAGAATTTCAAATACAATGAAATAGAGACGATAAAAATAATTTATCCAGAACCCGTCAAAAGTGCCGAATAAAAAATTATGGCTTTAAATTGTTCCGTACTACTACGTATTTCGTATTCGGAGAAACCAGCGTCTGTAATCTGAACCACGCATAATTTTGTGAATTCTATAATGCACCGACAATCAGAATCAACAATGAAATTACTGACAATAAAATTTAGTACTTTATCCGTCAACTTTTAAACAACTGAATATGTTTAAAACGACTATTATCTGAAAAATAGTGATGTTATCTACAGTGAAGAAATTACCAATTATTTTGATTGCACTATCCAACTTCCTTGTGAACTCGCCTTAGTAAAATTTGGCTAATATATGAAATTAAACCAAATGATACGTTTCTGTTATGCTTAAAATTAGTAAAAATACATCCACTGTCATCTACGAGACATATGCGCCAGCTCAAAAATAAATTGATCAGTCAGGATATTCCTTCGCTTAGGGTTTTTCCCCATTCATACACAACGGTTCCTTTACCTTGTCCTTCATCTATAGAAATTTTAAACGGGTGAGCAACCAACCAACCGCATGCGGCCCCCGACAACGTTTCATATGGCCCGCGGATCTATGATGAGAAAGAGGTCCGTCAAATTTTACGTGCAAATTCACACTTCTTAATTTGAATTATTATAATGTAACATTTAATACTGAAATGTCAATCCTAAAAACCTAATTTAGACTTAATGTCCACTTCCGTGACACATCAGATCTTTTGGTAGCTTACGATGTAGACACTAACGCGGCACGCCGGAAAGATTCGCTACCAACAATGAGGCCCACCATGTAGTAAAGACTTTCCACCCAAGGTTTAAAACATTTATAACCCCTGTTAACATCTATCCTCTTTGTTCTTTTGTTCAGATTAACTCTCCGGCGCTCCTATCAGTCCATATCAACTGATTTACTTTGCCTAATAAAACGTTTGTCAAACTTAATATTTCTCACATACTTGGAATGTGTCACGGTCATTTGCTTTCTTATCTCCTTTTTTAAAAATCGGCACAACACACATTGTACAAACTTTCTTATATACTAATGAGTCGTTTATTTATCTTTAGAAAATGAAAAACGTATCATCAGGTTCTTATAAAATACTATTTTTGTTCAAGTTGCCCAAGAATAAAATAGCCTTATATTCATTCATTGAGAAAAATGAACTATGTAGTAATATTGCAGACGTATAGTCAAGTAACCGTACGAAATTTGATCAAAATCGTTAGACCCTTTTTGAGAAAATCAAATTGTTGTTAAAAATGCGTAGAATAAACTTCCCTTAATTATTGAGAAATTTCAACCATTTCTTCATCGCCTCTGCACATTGTGATGAAAAGCCTAAATACGACATTTCATTCATTTACGCTCTACCCTTTAGCCTGTATAGCCAGTAACAGACAGACAGACGGCATTGCGAAAACCACTTTTTCGGACTCAGCTACACCTAAAACGTATGTTTCCGCCAAAATCTCGAGGTCAAATATTTTCGCGATTACAATACTTCGTATATGAGAAAGTAAAAAAGCATGCACGTCAACTAAACAAAATTATAATGATACCAGAAAATTGTTCTATAATGAAAATACTGGCGTTCTCTTTGGTACTTTTCACCTCCTTTCCTTTTTCCTGTTTTCTCTTCCACTATCCTCATCTCTCTCTCCCTCTCTCTCTCTCTCTCTCTCTATTGTCTCCACTTCTCACTTCACCTCTAACCATTCTACGGCGGATCGTTTATTTGCGCTCTTTTCATCACTGTGATATTGGTATTATCGACGCACTTGTGTTTTATATCGCTGTGAGGTTTGCCATTTCGCTTTGTTCCGGGGAGAGGTGTAGAGGAAGCGGCATCGTCAGCTGCGAAGTCAACACTCATTGTGTTTTAGGTGCGGAGCTCGGAGGAGGAGAAGAGACTTGAGGTGGGCCTATAGGTCTTCGGAAAGAATTTTGTTTGGGTTAAAGGTAAAGGGGAGGCGCAGAAAAGGAAATAAAGGGGACGTAGCGGAAGGATTTGAGGAAAAAAACTTGCGGTTGTCTTCAAAGTAAGGATCGTGGCCCTTTGGAACTCGGCGAAGAATCGGTCCATGACATCTTGTCGTACGTCAGTCAACATTACATATCAATACAATAATTATATATCAATGTAATATTTACATAATAATATACTAATGATATTAAACAGCAGCGGTTTATTGAATGAATAATTTTAGCAACGTATAAAAAATACACGGTATGTGTCAAGTTCTCGCACGCTACGATTATCGTAACGGGTTGGACAAACGCGCCATTTCTCTATTGTATTTCATGTATTCTTCGCTCGCTACTATCGAACATAAATGTAAATATATACTATAAACGAATACATAGAAAAATAGCACTTAATAATTGATCAAAATCCTACGAACGCAGATGTGATGTATTTGAAATAAGAAACATTTAGTTAAACGCATAAAGATTTTTGGCTCAAAACTTGGCCAAATAATTCTCATTTCTCTCAATATGCCTATAAACTCTACAGTAGACTCTATAGTATAGAGCGAAGAGTTCTGTAGAGTGTGATTTAGCGGTAGGCCTCGCTAAGACCCCCTCCCTCCCACTCCTTCCCTTGACCCGCGATAAGACCACGCTTATAAAATCGATTACCTAGAAGTTTTTTTTTATGTTGCGCACGTACTTTTCGCATCTTTTCATTTTTCCTCCTCCGCACTGTTTTTATATTGGCGCTCGATTCTTTCTCGATTGTTCATAACGAAGTTCGTTCTGGATGGGGGCGAATATGAAGCGGTTTTTTTCCTTCTAGGTTTTTCTTTTAGTTTTCCGTACGTGTAAGGGAGTTTTTTTTCTCTCCCTCCCCGGATTCGAGATCGGCTGAAGAGAAGCGCGGAGGGTTTGATAGGTTACCGGGGAAAAGCAGGTGAGAGTGGGCACCCGCCCCCCCCTCTAAACACTCCCTCCTCCCACTACAGAGTCCCCTTTCAGCGTATCCTCCTCGACCAAATCCTCGCGCTCACCTCCTCTTCGCCTTCCTCCTACTCTCACCACGTCCTCCTTCCCTATTTCTCTCCTACCCCGCTTCCTCTCCTCCTCCAGCTCTTCCTCCTCTTCCAATTCCCCCCTTTTCTCCCTCTTCTTTCACTCTATTCCCCTCCATCCCTCATCCATTCCGCTCTTCGCCTCCGCCTATTCTATCTCTTTATACTTCTCCAAATCCTTTTCTTCCATTTCCTCCACTTCTTCGTTTTATTCTCTGTCTCTCCCACCCCCACTTCCTCGTCTTTCCACACTTGTGGCTAGCGTAAGAGACTATCCGAATCGAATTTTGCTGAAGAATTCCTTTTTTTCGGATTGAACAACTTTTGGCGTGACTCTTGGGGTCGTAGTTATAAGAGTTATGGAAATGGAATTGGCTTGCCCCCTTTTTTTTACTGCCTTTTACAATAGAGAATTATTCATGTTTTTTTCGCGGAATTTTTATAGGCGAAGTTTTTTACCGAATTTTCATGTTACTTCCTGTAAAAGCAAGGGTTACGGTTTTCGATAGAGGTTGCCTAGATGTCCATTTAAAAAAAACTGTCTTCTCGGAACCTATGAATCGTATATGCGTCAAAGCGCTTATGCTGCCGTGCTCGTATGAATTTGTTGAATAAATTAATACCAACGAATGCTAATGTTAAGGCTACAGTTTTACCGCACCGAACGTCAACCTTGAAACGGGAAAATATCGTCTAGTTTTTATCGGAAAGACTATAATTATAACCAACATTTAGGTATCAGGAAGTTTTATGATAATACAACTTGGTATAGAGGTTTGAAGGTCGTTAATTTTCCGACGCTTATGTTTAAACCCATCAGAAGGCATGGTCTCCTCCGATTGTCAATATAACACTTTATAATCTCTTCGTAGAAGTACGTAAAGTACTGTCTAGGAAATAATTTACAATTTATTTATCAATGAAATAAATATCCCTGTCCGGTGATATGTAACATACTCGTCTGGGGGATAAAAAAAGGAGAAGCAATATTAAACTTATTGGCAAAACCAGAAATTTTGAGGCATAACTGACTGTAACACGGTTAACTGGTTTGACGCTTGAATGCATCACAAACGATTTATCGTCAACATCCTGGTAAAACTGTAAACGATCTAATATCTATAAAATATCCATTTCCTAAATATAACTTTATACTATTATATTATAACTTTTATTTTTGAAATACAGGCAATGAATTTCATTTTATGTGGCTTAAATAATACTTTTTTTAATAATTAGGTATTTATGAAAACATTTTTTATAAAATTACACCTTTTCACTTGAACTTAGAAATTTATCCCATAAGCATAATGATTAATTTTTTCTCGGGTATCGTTATATTTTCCATGTCTAACCATTATTTATTATGAAAAGCATCTAAATGCGTATATAAAGGCACTTTACATTTTTTACATAAAAAATAGTTTGGGAATCACATAATCTACACCTCTTCCTTTTTTTGCCTCGCTAGATAGAACAATATGGCCCACATTATAGCACCTGACATCATCGGGTAAACTGTCTTTTGAAAGTTGTTTATCATCTTTCTTTGAAACATTATTTGCATCTTCATCACCCACTTCATCTCTTTCCAGTCTTGCATCAACTTTGAGTAAGGACGGTACCAAATTTGATCGGAATTCCACTTGAGGCATGTCACAATCAGTTGCGAACCTGTATATTTTCCATGTATTTACAACGCAGCTGTCCAATTCATTGATAAAAAGTGGCCATCACCATTTTTTTCCTCTCAATTTTATCCTGTAGTTGGCAATCGCACTATCGCGGAGGTCCACACCTCCCATTCCTTTATTATAATCGCAGATCACATTAGGCTGTGATATATGCTCGATTTTTTTTGCGAGCCGATTGTATCTTTTGGCAGAGGCTAGAGGATTCAGTGCTCCATCGTTTGTTGCAACAGTGACCACGGAGTTGTCAAGCCAACGAACTACAAATATTTTTTTATTTTTGTCAAAATCATAGTCCATCGTTCCCTTTTTCCCACTGCGTTTATACAATGTTTATATTTGCCACAAACAAGGTTTTGCATACACTGTAGTATCGTCGGATTCAGTAGACAGTGCGTATCCATCGATACATGTAAACGGAGAGTTTATTTTCTTTTGTGTATAATTGAATTCGCCTTCGAAAACTGCAAAGGCAATATTTACCGGGCACGAAACTTTGTAGCAGGAAAATATGTAGAAACCGTGAAAGAAATAATTTAGTATAAACCGAGGAAACAGTAAGTGAAGATCAGTCTTCGCAGCAGGTGCAGACAAATGAAAGCTACGAGAAGAACCCTGAGAATATGAGTTATAACTTCATCTGCCGTCTTTGTTATAACTGTCTAGGATAATTGGACGAAAAAGGTTCTATGATCAACAAGTTTTCGATAAATATAATTTTAGAGAAAATACGTTAGTAAAATAAATAAATGTTCGCCCCAGGATAAACTTGGCGAGAATCACTATAAGGGCTTATGCCCAATGTTGCAAAAACGCAATATCAATTTCAGTAAACAATAAATAATATTTAGATAAATTATTTTATAAGTAAATTTTCGCACTGATAATAAGACAACACATATTGATATTCACAGTTGCGAGTTGCACGTGTTATACAGTTTTTACAAATTTAATGTACTTATGAAATCAGCGTAGAAAAATGTCTATGAAGGAGGATATATTGAAAATACATTAAATTTAGAAAATATGATCCGATTGTTGTTTATAAAATATTGAATGGCAACCAAGAATTACGAAAATTAAAAATAAAGCAAAAATAACGACAACAAAAATTGCTAAACATAATGTTGCGTTTTCGCAACGTTGGGCGGAAATCGGTTAACGTATGAGTTTTGACCAGCCAGAGTCTACTAGCAAGATTTTTATGTACAATTTATTGGAGACATTTGATAAGTATGAAATACCAAAAGCCGAGATATGTACGAAGGAGATTAAAACAATGGTAAAACACATAAGTTGTGTTATGGATACCTAGGAGCAGATGTGAGAATTACCTATTCATTACTCATGATCTTACATTACTGGACCTTCCTCTGAATACCTCAACTATGTACATGAAATTCTCGTCCTTTAAGAAGGGTTTAAAGAAAACCTTTCAAAAGAAGTGGCAGAAGTGACAAACGAAACGTTATATGTGATCTATGCTACAGCATTTCTCTATGAAAAAGCAACTGGCTTTTTCTTAGCAAATACAATTTCCAGAAGGTAATAATTAATTCAAATTTTTAAATTGATTTTACAATATCTGTTAGAGGAACATAAGCATAAACTTAGTCTTTATTTTCAAATAATTGGTCCTTAATAAAGAAAAATCTTATTTAAAATAACCTAAAAATTAAAAGACACGAAAGACATCAAGAAATATTTTCGAACTGCTTGACGCATAAATGTACAGGAAAACTGATAATCATGCTGAAAATGAAAACATTATCTAGTCCTAGATACATGCCTATGGCAATGATAGGATTAATTTTATTATGCAAATATTAGAAGAGTGGTCCAAAAGCATTTTGAAGGCGCAACAACCTTTCAAAAGTAAACAGAATTTCCCAGAACCTTCACCTTGAAACAAGGTTACATACTCGTACTTACGTGTATCATGACGTGTGTACGAAATCATCTGTTGATACTACATCATCATCAATGTAGTCGAGCAAAGACCATTGCCCTGATGACATATCAGGATTTAAAAACCGTTGATTCATATATTTAACGATGTTTGTTGCTGTAAACCCAACAGTCACCCGCGACATCCCAGCGTGCCGTGGAACTCCTTCTTGGAAACACTCCGTTACACCGTGAAAAGGAGAATATATTACGTGTCTCTCTCTTGAAGGCAGAAGAGAGTGAAAATGAAAAGGAAAATAATGACCGATATTCAGGGAATGTGTATACGTATATATATATATATATATATTGTCGTGAAAGGATGAGGCTTGGAAAGAGTAGACGGTAGAAAAATACGACAACCTGCTCCGAAGAATAAGTACTATTTCCAACTCAAAACAGTTATAAATAGACCAAAAACAAAAAATTGCGAGGAAATATTGTCCGAATGTATTTTTGAACGTACGAGAGGCGACCCACCCATGCAAGGCATCGTCGCGGAAGGAGTTGAAAGTGAAACACTTTGATCGGTATTTTCGTCCTTTTTCATCACCCCCCCCCCCATTATATCACGATGACATGGACCGTGAAGGATATGAAATAAATCTACGCCGACTCCCCGGATGGCCGACGTAGCTGGCGATATCACCGCCGCTAAAAAGAAATTTCTTTTTAATTTCCCTCCCGTGCGGTCGTGAGGGAAAATAATTGTTACACGAGTGCCCCGGAGTGTCACCCTTCGCAGGATTTTCGGCATTGGGGATTTTAGGTGATGGGGGTGGAGAGATATGGGGAGAGGGGGATGAGATCTAGTCGCAAGAGAGAGAGAGAGACGAATCCCCGCTTTTGCGCGCTTAACCCCGCGCGCATGCGCGTCCCGAGCAATGTGGTGGAAAAAGAAGGGAGAAAAGAGAGAGAGAGAGATTAGAGAGTGAGAGAGAGAATGAAACAAGGGTCGGGTGGAAAGGGGAGAAAGGAGAGGTCGGTCGAGGCTGGCGCGCGCTAAGAAGAGCGAGAACGGAGGGAGGGTGAGGCGGAGGGGCGAGAGATAGGGCGAGGAGAGGGAGGGATGTCGCCTCCACCTCGCCCCTCTCTTCACCTTGCCTTCCACTTATCCTTCCCGGTCTTTCCTTCACTCAGTTCAGTCGCTGGCGATGCTCGGGCGTGGGTGATATTCGGTCACTGGAAGAGGACGGTCAAGAGCGTGGGGCAGGTCGCTGGCCCGAAGGAGGACGTCACGAGCGGAGGTGACACAAGATCTCTCTGCTAGGACCGCACTCCTGACGGTTTTAGGGATCCACCCCACGCGCCGTCATATACCGCCAAACCCCTAAATCCCTTGAAATCGGTTTTTTTTTTACCCCCCTCCCGAAAGAAATCCGCATATTTTTTTAACGCGAGGAATCATTCCCAATCCCCCCCCCCCAAAAAAGAGAAAAGGGTGGTATTTTTTTCGGAAATAACACGCTCGAGGGTCGACCCGTTGGCTTTTCTACGGTTGTTCCGTCATCTAATGGCGCAGAGGCCATATCCTTGGCGCCGCATGCACCTGCAGCGTCAGATATCCTACTGCGACTTCTCCACAGCCGAATCTATGCTGGATCAGCTGGACGCACTCCAGTTCCAGTATCCGTTTTCCATATCGCCAGAGCTTCCGGGCTCTCCTCCTCACAACGCGCCGAAGGACAAAGGTGAGTGTCGCTTGATGGCTCTCTATGCGTTTGAAGTAGGTGTTAGTTGTCGAAGAGTGTGTATACATATATTAGGAGGCCACTCACCTAGCGGGCGCCGAAAAAAGGAAAGGAGTGGGTGTTTATATTTATATATATATAACGGTTCATCATTTTATGTGATATCCGCGCTTTTAACGGTGAGTGGTATTCTGGCGACGAATTCGTATTCAATAGGTTCGTAAGCCCCTAAAAGTATTCGTCCACAGGGCTCTGAGACGGCTATGCACGTCGCCGAAGTGATGTAGAAGATCCTTGTTACTCGGAAGTGGTAAGAAATAGTGGTAAACTTTGCTTTGGTTCGATTTTTTTCGAAAATATACATATATATTGTTTTTCGCCAAAAAATTCTTTTTGTAACCCGCTCTTCCATCATGGTCCGAAACGAAAAAATGTCACCTAGCTCGTTGACGACCATGCACCGCGTACGAATTTCGACAGAGGTTACTAACATTGCTAACAAATACGTAATGTTAAAAGGGTTTTCCATTGTCTCATTACGCACTGAATTTTAATGTGAATTAGAATGCCACAAACTTAAATATTTTCAGATCAACAGGTCTTTTTTTTTTAATATAGTGGAATCGTATCGCCGCGCATAATGCAAAAGATATTGATGTTTCCTGTGCAGCCACCATGAATCCGAAGTATTTTTGAGTAAATTCCTTACTATGCTAGCTTTCGAAGTTTTATTTTGGAAAAGTTTTGCGGGAATAAAATTACGAACCATGCTTTAACACTTGAGGATACCAGTTGAAGGAACTACATTTTATCACAGAGTTCTGCATAGTGCGCTAATAATACATTAATTCGCGCTATAAACAAAATATCTTTTATATAAATCGATCTGGATTGATTACTGCGATGCTTATATTTGGAAAATATATGCATCGAAAAAAGAAATGATACATGCGAATCAAAAAATTTCGACTACAATTCTGCGCTTAAAAACTGATTTGATAAATGCAGTAAATCGTGAACTAAAGTTGAATATCTCTCGGATTTTACCTCCTCGCTCATTTCGTTTATAGTTGCAGTCATGGATTTAAAATTTTCAATTCACATCACGGTTAGGAAAGAAATGAAACCACCTGGAACTTAATGAAAGAAAATTTTCGCTGTCTCGGGCAGGATAATTGAATTCATTATTTTTAATATATTGCCAACAAATGTCCAGACACATTTCCACTGTCTGGGGTAGGATAATTGAATTCATTATTTTTAATATTTGCCAACTAATGTCCAGAACATTTCCACTTTCTGGGGTAGGATAATTGAATTCATTATTTTTAATATTTGCCAACAAATGTCCAGGCACATTTCCACTGTCTGGGGTAGGATAATTGAATTCAGTATTTTTAGCAAATGTCAAGACACAAAAAACCGAGCGTCGTTCAATCAATATGAGCAAAAAATGTAGTGTCTGAATCCTTCGTACAATTTAGGTCGAATAGTAATGTGACCCTTCGGGTGAAAATGAAAATCTTTTCCTTGGAAGTCAGGAGTTTTTTGACTTTCATACTAGCGGAAATTATTAAACTTCGGTTACTGGATTAATAGCGATCCAGTAATACTGATATAAATATATCGAAATGCCTTATACGCTTTTCTCCAACATAAGAGATTAACACGGTTGAAAAAATAAATGGTACAGTCGTAAATACATAATATCCAGATATCTTGCATTTTGCGACATAGCGAAATTATATTTCGCCTTTCGAGTCTATTCGATCACCTTTAAAATCTCGATTCCCAGTTCCTAAACCGGTTTCCCGGAATCATTTACAGTTTTTTTTTAAGAAACGGTATTATTTTTATTGCGATAATTCCTGTCGCACGTAAACAATCGATAAAATCTATCTTTTATGTACATAAACACTTTCTCCAAAAATGTAGGTCAATATTAAAACAAAAACGGGACTCGCTGTAGTGTGCAACGATATCTTTTACTTGTCCTTTTTACTTTCTCATATACGAAGTATATTGAGAGAGCATTGTAATCGTGAAAAAATTCGACCTCGAGATTTTTACGGAAATAGTATACGTTTTAGGTGTCGCTGAATCCGAAAAAGTGGTTTTCGCAATGGTCTGTCTGTTACCGGCTCTAGAGCCTAAACGGTAGAGCAAAAATGACTGAAATTTTCTACTTAGGCATTTTATCATACTGAGCAGAGTATATGAAGAAATGGTTGACATTGCTCAGTAATTAAGGGAAGTTTATTCTACGCATTTTTAACAACAATTTGGTTTTCTCAAGAACGGCTCTCACGATTTTGATCAAGTTGCGTACAGTTACTTGAGTTTACGTCTTCAATAATAACAAATGGCTCATATTTTCCAAAAAATGAATATAAGGCTAGTTTATTCTAGGCAACTTTAACAACAATTCGATTTTCTCAAAAACGGCTCGAACGATTTTGATCAAATTTCGTACAGTTACTTGAGTATACGTCTGCAATAATACTACATATTTCATTTTTCTCAATGAATGAATATAAGACTAGTTTATTCTTGGGCAACTTTAACAAAAATTGGATGTTCTAAAAGCCGGCTGATTCGATTTTCGTTTTCTAAAGATAACTAAACGACGCATTAGTATATGAGAAAGTTTGTACAATGTATGTTTTACCGATTTTTTCATGTGGATTTACTGATCTAATTATCAGTGTAGGATATCCAGCGAAAATGTCCTCTCTCCCTTTATTTAAATATATATTGGTCAAAAAACAGAGTACTTATCTTGGATACAATCTAATTTGATTCAGTAGGTAAACGACATGGTTAGAATTTTATTTCTTCTACCTCGTTATACTATTTTAGTATTAGCGCATTTCCATTTTTGTAAACGATTTTATTCTCGCAGAATATAATAAAACATTGCATATTACATTTTTCACGGATTGGCAACTTAATGCTGAAAGTTAAATACCAAGTTAGGTTTATAAACCTTTCCAGGAAAGAAGTTGACTCGATTTTAATATGTTTTAACTGCATTATTTGATTACGCCCGGTATTTGTTGAAATTTGCGTTGTTTTTTAAGAAAAATTGTTGCTTTAGATTTTGAGTCAATACAAAAATCGTTCGTTTTATGTTAGTCATTTTTCCATGGTTTTCGAAATAAAACCATAAAAATATATTTATACTTACCAACTCACTTTTCCGAGGTTGAAATAATTTTTCTGCACTTAGAAAAAACCGAAATTTCGTAACAAATGACAAGTTTTACTTCCAAATCTCAAAGAAATTTTTATCTGCACAACGTATTCCGTCGTTGAACACCTAAAATGTTTTATTTAATATAACCCTCAATGTTTTATATCTCTAAGCGACGTATTTACGTTTTCAATTCCAATTTCAAGCATGCTGAACAGCCATGGTAATTAATATATAAGCTATAAGAAGAATTATGGATCCTACTACTGCGTAGAAGTCCTTATTCCTTCATACAGTTCATATATACTCGTATACTCGTAGCTAATATACCTTTTTCCATATTTCTTCATCCTGAATTTAATAACCGCATTTCATAAGCCCTCCAAGTTCATATCCTCACGACCAAATCTCATCTCTACTTATCTAACGTTCCGCAGCTACATTCCTGCACGTTCTTGCTATTGCCTCCTCACTCCCTTTTCGCTGCGAGTGTTATGAGCACCGAGTCCCTCTTATAGCTTTATAGCTTTACGAGCCAGGTGATGCCGACTGCATACGCCAATAACTTCATATAACTGTGCGTCAGTGACACATGCCCTCAAATCCTACCGCAGAAAATGCGATCAAACGCTTAGACTAGAAGTGTAAATATAAACGAAAACAGAGTTTTATCGAGGATTAAGTATTATAATATTGCCCAATTACGCTATGGAATATTATATAAGTTTCTGAAACTGTGCCTGCTCGTGACAAAAAAGTAGCGCATTCATCCAAAACAAACATAGCTGGATTACTCCATTCAATCACTTACTTCGAAGAAACATTAAATTAATAAACACCATATCCGATTTATGTTAGCAGCTGCATTAATTCAACGATCATTGGGTATGAGATCTTTTATTTGATTTTAAGTAGGAGTCGTACAGTCAGGGCCGCTGAGAGCCAGCGCGGGCCCTGGGGCAAATACCATCGCCTTGCCCCCTTTCTTTGTTTTAAGTTCAAAAAGGGCCGCTCGGCAGGCCCAGGACAGCCGACTCACCCTCCCCCCTTCTCTACGGTATTGGCTCGCAGTATTGTAAGCAGAAATTGTCAAATTCCATCCAATTAAAATTTTTTATCAAAATTACGTATAAAATATATGTTGATACTTTATGTATCACATCATAATTAGATTTGGTATGATTCGGTTAATGTCGATAAACAGCGAATTTGTAAAAATCAAATAGGTACTCGACGAAATTTAATTGCTGTCGATAAGTGTAGGTTTTTCATCACTAAATTTTTTGCGAAATTACATGTCATGGTTTTTAAATTTGGTTTTCCAAATTAACACCTAAAATGTATTTTAGTACCAAAAAATCTGATGTGGCCAACACATGACTTTCTCCACATTTGGGGTATAGATATTTAAATTACTATGAATAGCATTATAAGGCAAAATTATTATTTCGTATCGTAAAAGAATACAGTTGTCCTTATTGCCATAAATTATATTTTGAATATGTTTACAGAATTCACCGCTACATGGTGGTGGCGCTGTATACTGGAAATTTACGAATAAAAATATCCCCGAAATGGATGGTTCTACGAAAATTTGTTTCAAACAAAACTTGGAAGAAATATTATTCTCTACAACTTTAGTCCTAACAAAGGTTACCAATAACGACGTTTTGAATGAGATATTTCACGGAAACCAAAATAAACTATTATTTATAAATAATTTCTAAACAATAACTGCTATAGAAAATTGTTTGGAATAAAAGATGTAGGAAATTATATTTTCTACAGTTTCTGTAATGATCAATGTATACAATAATGACCTATTATCGGAGAAATATCGCAAAAACCGAATCAGGTTTCGAAAAAACCTCGACTTTCGGTTAACCAGTATTGTCCAAAAACTAATCAGTCCTTCTTACTCATGCTAACGTTTTATATATATATGAAATTTGGTGATAATATGACAAGTACTTTTTGAGTTAGAGCGCCCACAATCACATACATCCACACACACACATACATCATTCCGAAAATAGTCTAAACGTGTTCCAGGAAGCTCAAAACGTATTTCCGTGGAAATCTCGAAGTCGATTTTTTTCGTGATCACAATACTTTCCCTATACACGATACTATGTATGAAGAAAGTAAAAAGCAACGCGTAAAAAATATCGGTACTTGTCATAACAGACGACCACATTTGAATCGGTATTTCCTTCACTGCATTGTGAGGTCCCCCATGACATTTTTAAGTAACTGCGTATCTTGCGCTGCAACAGATTCCAAAAGTACGAATTACCTGAGAGTAGATCTTACAATTAGTATGAATGAATACCGATCGCCAGATGTCCCTATAGTACTTTAACTAATAAATTCTCATAAAATTTACATTTATATGGGCCATACCGATAATCCATCCTCCGAAGGAGAGTTTACCATCATAATCGTTCGGTGTTTGCGTTCTAAGCATTTCTCTATATTCCTCCTGATTTTTTACCGACATCGCAACTTTTTCCTTCATAATACTTGCGTATAAATTTGGTTGTATATTATAATAACGTAACATTAAGTTAGTTATTGAATGGTCGCGATTTCGTAATTGTACGATTCAACGAATTAAGTCATGTATTTATGCGCTTTTAGTAAAGTTTAATTCGATGGAAATTATCGTCGTGTCAGCCTTATATGCGATATTTAGTGTACTTAAATATTCCAAGTTCAACATTATAAAATATGGTCAATAAAGAAAGAAATGCTACCATATCTCTAAAAGATTGGGAGTAAACAATACTGTTCTTTAGAACTGACCGTACGACGACACTCCGAGTGCTTGTGGGTCCGGACCTAGGGACCAAAGACGGAATTTCCCAAAGGGGAGAAAAATGAGAGTAGTGGGGTGGAGTTTCAGGGTGCTAAAGGGTGATAGAAAAGCAGTGGGTTGAGCTGGGAAAACCCAAATCCAAATCTGAGAAATGTAAATGGTAAATGGAGAAAACGCCGGCCGTTGGTATTGGTTGCCGGCAGGGGCGGATCCAGAAACTTCTCAAGGGAGGTGCGATCGCCCCTCCACCTATCGAATCCGCCCCTGCCAACTGCCCTATATCTTGAAAATCCCTACCCCTATCAGAATCCTTCTTTCTCTTGCTGTACAGACCTAATCTGCAGCGTATAATTGAGGATTTTTGCGCGGAAAGAATTTAAGAAAGCACCCAGTGGAGTGCAATGGGATTATCCAAGGAGGGGGCGATCGCCCCCATCGCCCCACCCTTGGATCCGCCCCTGGTTGCCGGCGTGTCTTGCACCCGCGTATTGCGGTAGGAAAACCTCACGACCGGTCCTTATACCGGGCCCCTCAGAGGCCCGGGCCCCGGGGATTTTGCCCCGGTATCCCCGCCCTGTGGGTGGCCCTGAGTGCAGTTATAATTTATTGCCGTATGAACTATTTATAAATAAAAAAAAATGAAAATTTTCAATATTACTTTGCTCTAAGTTGATTTTGGTTTCATTAATTACACGATGCCCCCTTTATTCGACCTTACTACCTTTTTTCAACAAAGTTAAAATGAATTTGGAGAGTTTCATTTACAAGAAATGACGAGGCGAAAATTAAACTACGGAAATTTTAATCCAACATTCAAGGTCATATTAATTGGAAAGCAAAGTAATTACATCGGGATAAGGCTTTTCTTTTATTAACGGCAATTATACGGCGTCTTTTCGGAACCCCGCGTACCTATCTCCTCTCATTCACCTTGATTAGAAAAAAAAGGAAGCACGGTCGGACTTCTAACAACGAACGATCGCGGCGAACAGAAATCCTCCAAAATTTTCCTTTCTCTCCCTCTGTCTCTCGTGCCCTTTTCCTCCACAACACATATTACACGACGTTTAATAAATGAAACAGAATGCGGGGGAGTGTTAAAGAGAGAAAAAAATCTTGCCCTATCATCCTTCAGGGTTTAGTCAGCTGACTGAAATGTAGAATGGCATAGTGGGTTAATATCCTTTGCAGCCGAAGTCCTCCCATGGCGGCTTGGGGGTGGAAAGGGGGCGGGGGTGGTAGATCGCCGTGGTGGCCGGGGAAGGAGCGAGAAAACTAATTTGCCGGGGAGGAACTTCAGGTGTGATTCGTAACTCGCTGGAGGATAGGGCGGACAGAGAAAGGGCCCCTGCGTAGGTGGGCCCTCCTTCCTTTTATCAGAAGGACAGAGCGCCCACTGAGGGTGAGAAGATTCTTTCATGCGGACGCAGAGGGCAGGCCAATGGCAGCCAGAAAGGTGGTTGACCGTAGTACCAAAAACCTTCGTCCCTTCTGTCCGTTGGAAAAGGTGATGGGGGGGGGGAGGGCGGGGGGGTTGGGTTGGTGGGGAAATTTCGAGCATGAGCATAAACAAACCCATTTACACCCCTTTAAGTCCTTTGCATTTAGATGAAAATTGCCTTTTAGGTGGTCTGATGTTAGACAAAATGTAGGAGGAGGGTGTGTATATTTGCTACGGTCGATGAAGGGGATATTAGAACAGCCGTGTAAAACAACGCAAGCGCTGTAGAAAATCTTTAAAGGAGGTATCGAAATTAAAGTTTAGAAAAGTCGCGTGTGCCCACACGCAAGCACGCTCACGCTACGCGTAAACGAAATTCCATCTAATTTGCGTGCAACGATGACCGAAATGTCGCAATCATGTTGAAAGGAATCCGAATAATTTTTAGGTTATCGTTGTACTGAAATATTTAGAATCGCTTTTTGATAATTTCGTTTTCCGAGTTAAAATACTGAAATTACCTTTTGCCTTGTTTCGTAATGATATTATTAGACCACTGGTTCTCAAACTGGGAGGCGCGAAATATTTGCAAATTTTGAAAAAAATTATTTGATCCAGGTTTATAAAAATGCAGGTAAATGGAGGATATACTGTCCCACAGCCAATAGAGATACTTGTGAACTTGAATCACATACGAGACCGAGTCTAGACAGTCTTTCGCCCGAGGCTAACTTCAAGGGAGGTGAGAGTGACTTAAATCCATAACAAGTTTAATAAAATCTGCAATGCTAAACAGTCTCATCTTCTTAATAGTCAGGGACGTTAGCTTTAAAAATGACGGAAATAAATGCACTTAATGATTACCAATAAACTGTTTTTATAATTAAAATTACTAGTAAGACTTTATTTCAGAAATTAAGGGAGGAGTAAAAAATTTCTACATATTCCTGAGATGCGTTGTGCTAGAAAGTTTGAGAACCGCTTTATTACATAATTGAAGATATGCTTCATTTAGTGAACTTGAGAGGTGGCAATATTTTTTAATTAATTTCTACATGATGATCGCCTTAGGTCCTAAGGCCGCTAACTCTAATTCTATAGTTCGGAATTTACCAAATAGACGCATTCGCAACCTAACAAACCGCCGATTGAGTTTTCTTTTATTTAAGTATTGTAACAATCGCGATAAAAATGCAAAATAATAATATAATATTGCTGACAAGCTTAACCTGTTTTCACATGTAATGTAGCGAAGGAAGCTGAATTTAAATCTGTTTTTCCTCCTACCAAAAGTTTAGCACATTTCAACTCGAAGATAAGAATTATGATTAGTTTACAAAGAGAAACAAATCTTACATTTTTGTTCTGTGCGCCCTAATAACTAATTTGTGTATCAACCGTTTTAAAAATGATACTCAATAATTTCGCACAATGTTTGCTGTGGATATCATATTTGTGTTTACGGTGCTATGCAAGTTATGCGTATCAGAAATCTATTGATTTTTAACAGTAAGAATTCAAATTTCTATCTTTATGCAGAATTTATCATATAGAATGCCGATTTTATCCCGTTACTATCCAATTTTCCTGCGTTCGAGGATAGAAAACAATTCCATGATAACGAAAATTCATTCATCCGGAATAATTATTGCAAGAAACTATTATTTTAATTTAAATATTTTCCTAGCTTATTAATTACATTACTAATGTAAAATTTCCGCTGGATGAAATTTAACTCGCATACGTAGGCAAGTATGGCCGACCCGAAGTACGAGCGACCCGGGCGGCTGCCCGGTGCGCCATTATCTAAGAGGCGCTTTTCCGATAAAGTACCTATACACACTGCATGCGAGTGGACAAATTTTACCTAGCTATATGTATAGCGGAAAAGGCAGAATATCAAGGGCATTCTTCAATTTAATTTTCCGTCGTCAATATTTTAATTTTTAAGAAGCAATAAATAAAATGTGTGTTTAAATGCCTTCTTAAAATTATCTGAAGGGGCCGCTTAAATGAAATTTCGCCCGGGAAACCAATATACATCGGGCCGGTCCTATACACAGATTTAGCTTTTAGTTTTAATATGGAAAAATATCCGAGCAATATTTTCTGAGAGAATCTGAAACGCAGTCCCGTTGACGACACGTTCCACCAGAGAAGATATAAAGCATTCATTACCAGAATTCCTAATATATTTTAATTTCCTTCCGCTATAAATAATCTATTCGTCAATTTTCTGTAGTTTATCCTATATAGCAGGGGTTCCCAACCTTTATGAACATAGTTTGATGCTATTTAAAAAATCTCGCACCAAATGTTGAAAATGAGCACCACCTTGCTGAATACATATACGTATGTACGTGCTCTTTTCAACGTATTGTCTGACACGATTTTTCAGGGCTCTCGAATAAAAAAATCACCCTCTTTAATACGAGCATATATGTATCCTTTCGAATATTTTATAATAAAAGTACTCACCGGTATTTCTATGAATCCATGAACACAGAAATGTGACTAGAGCGCAAACATGAAGTGAAACAAGGAAGAAAAGAATCACGGCTGTTCACAGAAGGGATAAGATACATTACAATAAAGTTACAGGTAAAATGATACAATGAACCACTTCCGAGAGATTGACGAATTGATGAAAAAAACTGCTAGGAAAATCATAAAATACATTAAAATGCATTCATTGTATGTAAATTCCATAATACAAAGTCATAAAGTATTTTTAGATTGGTACTTTCCGGTAATGTGTGACCGCTCAACAGTATTAGTCGCAAGAGCTGCAAGTTTTAAGGAGAACACCAGAACAAACCTCGGCGGGCGCCACAGCGAACCTTGGCGGGCGCCATGGCGCTCGCAGGTACCGCCTTGGGAAGCCCTGCTATAGAGTCTTTTATAACAAAAACATCAAACTCGTACTCTTCTCAAAAACTCTTAAAATTGACTGAAAAATATACATCCACCTAATAAAGTAGATTTAATGCAGATGGCGATAGAATATAACAGTAGACCCTTCCAAATTAATATAAACAACATTTTTACCTAGATAATAACACCTTTTGGAATCTCATGCTCATTAAGAAAATGCTCAACGACATTAAAATTCAATTTTCGTGCCCCCCGTATTTACGCAAAGGATATTATTACCATATAGATAGCAAGTTGAAGTTTGTTCCTCTTAGCGGGGCCAAATAAATAAGTAATTTCTGTTTTGAGGCGCTGTCAACGCTCTCGCAAAATGGGTTTTAGCGCAATTTCTCGCACATAAAGACGCGCACCGCTCCGGAAAGATCCCTCGGCTGAAACGAGGAAAACAGTCTATTCCAATTCTCCGTTTCAAAGCGTGGCTTCGAGCAATTGCCCTTAGTTATTCCTCCGGGGTGGTAAAGTGGCTGGAAAGGCTGTCTCACACACCGGGAAATAGCTCGAAGTTTGTTTCTCCGAACTCAGCGTGAGATGATCGCAAAATCCCTTTGAGATGGCTCCGCCATCTAACCTTAAGCGCCGTTAAAGCTCGGGCGCCCTTTGTGCTTCTTATTAATGGAAATACTTCGAGGTTTGAGATGAAAGTGTAACGGGAAACGATTACGTTGAAAGAAAATCAATGGAATCGGATCGATGGACAAAGGCAATTATCAGATCGATGATTGATAATTTTCGAGGGTTTATTGTGCCCGCGTAGATGGGTATGGATGCGAGTTAAAACCTGAAAATACATAGAAACATCCCAAATTTTCCTCCGTTTTAGAGATCCAAAAACTTTGCATGAATAGTTTGTCTTTTATAGAGAACGTGTACTGCATTTTTTTAAATGAGTCTATCTTTTCTCTGTGATGTTATATCATGCAGATAAATACCTCGACGGCTAATATTAAAAATAAGGCTGCGAAGAATTTTCCGAAACCGATATGCATGTATTGACCACTAATTACGCAAAATATTATTCCTTTAGTAATTTATACTTTATAAATAAACTCTTAAATAGTTTTGTACGCACATGCAGTTTTCGTATCGCTGCTCAAGAAAACTACAATCGATCGTAAGAACACTAGGAAATTATTTTGTTTTGGAAATATGGTTTCTGAGACTCACCTATAATAAATCGATGAAAAACGTTCGTCTGAAACATTAATGCATTTCCCACCTAATTATATAGCCATTTTTTCAATTTAATACGCACTTGACCACGAAGCTAGATCGATAAAAACTATACGGCACAAATTTGTTTTAAATAAACTTCTCTGGGAAGGCATTCATGAATGCTCCACCTTCATATCTATAGATTTTACTTTGTGTTTACGCAATTAAAAATCACAAAACGCGAGGAATCGTATTTCAGGGGCTTCCACCCACCTCCCCTTTAATTGGAACAGTTAAACTTCTCCTACGACGAAGTGACATTCCGAATTCCCGATGCGTTAATTAAATAGAAATGTGATTGGGCCATCAAATGATACCATTTCCTTACCACCAATTCAATTTTTTCCTAGCAATTCCTAACTAATTTCCCCATTAGTAGGAGGGGAAAAAAACAAGAGAAACGTTCGCGGCAATTAAATTTCTGCGCAACTCGCATGGAAGTAAAACGGGACGAAATTCTTCAGCGTCGGTAAAAGTTTTTTTTTTCGAGTCCCCTCCTTAGGAGCAATGAAGTTTTAATTGGTGGCGTCCCGTAGAAAAACTGGAGATTGATTGGTAGTAACGCGAGAAGTGAGCATTTAAGTGCGTGGAAGCGGGGTGGGGGTAGAAAACGAGGGCAACCGTAGAGAGAGAGCGATAAGCTCGCGTGCTGGGGCGATCATAGCCTCGCCAACACCCACACACACTCACACACGCGAGCTTTTGATAGACATACATACTGAGAGACTAGAGCAAACAAGCTGCAAAAAAGGGGAAAATTAGTGGGCGTCATTCTGCTTCTGCTGCTGTGTTCCCAGGGAGGGTTATCCTCCCGGGGATCTTGACGAACCGGGAGAGGAAGGAAAAAAAAGGTCGGTTCGTTTAAGTGATGAAGCCGTCGACACAATGAGTTGTTATCGTCTGATGACGCTCGTTGTGGTAATAAATAATACGAAATCGAATGACTGTTTGCTTCTCTTTAACGCGTTACCTTGTCGGTTGTATCTCTTTTTTTTTTTTTTTTTTTTGAAGGATCGAACTGCGAGGTCGTCGCGTCTCACATTTTTATCGGAAGGGAAAGTCCATTTTTTACGCTGAATGTTATGGGAGTATTTTTTTTACGCTCGGGTGTTTCGTTCTACGATTTCTTTCGATATTATTTTCAGGAAGAAACGAGTTTTATTCATTTCTGTAGATACGTTTTATGACAAATTTTAATTATTAACTCGATCCGACGCGCCCGTGATTTTCAATGGTTTTCCTGTTTAGCTTATAAAAATTTAAACTCCAATAACTTATGTTAAACAACAGAAAAAATTATAGCAAATATAATTAAGGACGTAACAAAAATAGTGTCATTGACAAGCAATTTGGCTTGAGAAATAACCCTTCAGAAAATATAAAAATCACTGCACAAAGTTTTGCGTTGTTAAAATGCGTTACAGCAGTTAATATAAATAATTATTTTTCTAGTATCTCAGCTCTCAAATGGAATTTAATAACTTTTATTTGCAGTCACTCGAAATCCCTAGTACATCTTAATTACGTATGAACAATAACACTTACCTATATAAATTATAAGGGCTTATGGATACATATCATCAGCTTTCATTCTATATATGTATAATTAATATAACTATGAAGCTCCTATAATATAGACTGTGTTATTATATCTAAATTCAAAATAATTCCTAGTGATTTTATCCAGTCTAAACAATAAGGACTTTATGTTACATCAAATGGTATTACATTTTTAAAAAATTCTAGCTACGTTATTACCTAATTGATTAAATTACTAGGTGAGGGAATTTAAAGCAATGATTTTCCTTTGAGCCTATTATTCACATGAAATTTCACCAAAATTCCAAGGGTGTTTATTAAATGCGATATATTTATAACAATTTTCAAGTAAAAGCTTTTATAATTGTATTAAAACTAACACGCATACTTTTGCATAAAAGTTTGAGTGGTCATCAAAACGCGTTTAAGAAAATTACATTTCTAATAAATGTTTACATGTAGCGCACGCCGACAAAAGCGAAGCAGTGAAGTACGGGTGCGACAGAAATAGGGAGATGTTTTTAAAATAAAATATTTTTTTACAAAAAGCAATGTATTTTATTTTAAACACAATCTTTTTCTATAGCCTTTGACATTTTTTACAACAATTCACTTTTTGTAAAGTACGTCCTTTAGATGACCACCACCCTCCTGAATGCACTGGTGCACACGAGTCGAGAAGCTGACCTCACTTCTCGAAGTGTTTCTTCCGAAATGTGGGTGATTTCTTCTCGGATTCTTGATTTTAGCCCATATAAGTCTGCTGGCCGACAACCATAGACTTTATCTTTTAAATATCCCCAGAGGGAAAAGTCAGGCGCAGTTAGGTCGGTCGAACGAGGAATCAGTATTCCCGGTCAACATTTCCTGAAACTGATGACAAAATTCCAAGCGCACCTCTTTGTCACGGTCACTCAACTGCTGCGCAACTTTAAGCTTGTATAGGTGAAAGTTTAGGTCACTATGCAGGATGCGCCGTACACTCCTGTCAGTCATGCGTAATGCTTTAGCGTGCTTACGTGCAGACCTCCTTGGACTGCAGTCGACGGACGCAAACACTCGGCCAATATTCTCAGGTGTGCGAACCGAACAAGGCCGCCCAGGTGGCTTTTTACATGTGACAGAGCCTTGTTCACGCCAATGTCTTACCCATTGGCGAATTGCGTTTGGAGAAGGGGCTTCATGTTGGTTAAACTACCGTCAAAATCCACGTTGAATATCTGTAACGAACCCTGTCCGAATGAAAAGCTCTACAGCACACACACACGCTCCCTCACTGTCCAACACTCCATATCGAAATTAATTCCAAGATCAATGCTATAGCTCCGTCACACGTACTCTACGATACCCTATCGGAGAAACACATAATTAAAATTTTAGGCCATATTCATAAAGCGTCGAAACTGAATAATCATTAAATTTCGACAAGTAGCTTTCTTTAAAAAGAAAACGTGGTAGTTTTCTGCAGCGGTAGTTCAAGTATTCCTTTGGCACATATTGCATTTTATCCACGTTTATAACGCAGTCGTGCAAAAATAAAACGCTACCCCAAAGGCGTCATAATTCATCGCGTTGGAGAAGAAAAACCTAAAAACGAACGAGGACATCAAATCCATCAAATAAAATCACGCGAGAGGATATTTCACCCCAAAAAATATCCAAGTTTTTAGCCGGGGATCGGGAGAAAATGGAAACGCGACATCTATAGAGATTGCCGTAAAGAGTTCCGCGTTTCTTTTTAGATCAGCTTACCACTCCCACTCTCGGTCTGAAAGCCTCTTTAGGAGGGTAAATGGTTGTCTGCAATGGCGAGAATTACGGGAGGGAAGTAACGAGGAACGGGATGAGATGGATATGGATGGACAAGGGAGGACAAAATGGGTTTGACGGCGATCCCGCGAGGGCGAAATGAAAGGGGGGGGGAGTGGGGGAGGGGGGGGGGGGGGGGGGGGAACGGAATCTTTACCGACAGAAACGATAATTTGACGTCGCCGCCGGTAAAAGCACTCTTGCTTCTGCATGTCCTCCGCACACGACAAACACCCCCACCGAGCGCCATTACATACACTTTTTTTCAACCCTTAACTCTATTTACACCCCCCATTGGTGCCCTTTCCGCGCATACCCCTTCCGCGTAAATCCGAGTTTTTTTATTTTTGCACGCTTCGCTCCCGCGTATTCCACCGATTTTATTTCGTCTCTTAATTTTCGCGGGCGCCTATAACTTCCGCGGAAATCCGACGGTCTATCCGACCTCATACGTTTAAGGGTCGCTCCGAAGGCACGGGTATCAATCAAATCTGTTCAAGATCGAATTTGATGAGATTATTCACGCGTGGGTGTACTTTACTTTGCGAAATGAATGTTAACGCAATTCTCTTATTCGAATACCTAAGCTTTAAGTACTAGTAATAAATTTTCTAAAATTATAAAAAGTAATGAACCGGAAAAGCATATCTGCTCCGATTCTGTGAGTGCAACGCAATATAAATGGCAATGATTTAAAACTAGTCGTATCCATAACTGTTTTGCGTGTTTTATTCATCCACAGATAAAAATGGATACGGAGGAATTCTCACCTTCAAAATGGCTGTACATTTTTACTTACATTTTTGGTGCCGCATCATCATAAAATTCTTATGATGAATTATTATCATTATTATTGTAACGGCCTATAAAGATTTCCAAATCATCTATTTAGTTATTGGGCAACATTTTTCGCGTCACCCCCAGCAATCATCTGCGGCACACCAGCTTTACGCAGCAAGCCGGTTCGGAAACTCTGGTTTAAGCAATCTACTAAAATTTTTCAGTGGTATAATATCCACCCGGAAGGTGGAAGAACCGGGTTCCATTCCCGGACATGGCAGAATTTTTCCCTTGTTTAAAAAACATCCCTTTATGCCTGGCAGTATAGGGTATTAAGACGGCATTATTCCATCCATTTCTAGTTAACGCAATATCACTATTTGAGATGGGGGGAGGTTTATTCGATATAGCTCTTGGACATCATTTGGGGCTGGTAGATGATAGCATGACTATCCCGGTCCCAACTAAGAAAAAATCCGCATTCTGAAACGGGAAAATTACTCTGCTACGGCAGTTCAGTGATAGAACATCCGCCCGGCAAGTAAAAGACCCTGGTTCGTATTCCCGGTCATTGCAGAATTTTTCTCTTATTTAGAAATAGTTCCAATGAAACACGCTGAAAGAATAAACAAGTCATAAAATTGGCGAAAGAATTACGATACATATGTTTTCAACTTGCTTTACGTATGTAACGTCATGCTAGCAATGTATTTACGCGACTTTAAAATATAACGGCAGATTCTTGGTAGAAAAGGCCTCCCGGAGATTGCGGTTCAATCCGGGAGGGATTGCAACCCTGCACGCAAATATTAGCCTCATCTATACCTCATTCTGCTCCTATTCCAAACCCATATAATCTTCTTTACACCTCTTTTGACTCTCTCGCTCATTCTCTTTTTTTCTTACCTGTTCTCTCCATCAACCCATTCCGCTACGTCTAATATCTCATCCTTACGACCGTCCTACGCAAGCCTTTAACATTTCTTAAACACGTTTTCTTTTTCAACCTTTTTCTTCACCCCCGTCATATTTTTGTCTTTCAACATCCTCCATCCTTTCCTTTTAGCATCGCCGTTAATAAATTTCCTCGCCAATTCGCGTCATTTTGCACGTCTTCGCCTTTCGCCCCCCTCTCTTGGTAACATTCCAAAAAAAATGAAGGAAAAAGGGAGGAAGTCTCTCTAATGCAAAATTATGATGTTATAGCGCATTAAAGTTTTTATTTTTCTTAATTTTATAATAATATATACATACATAAATCGTGTCAGCTTGCCTGTGTAAATGTCGGAAAATTCATTGATCAATTGTGGCATAAATAAAAATATTTTCTGAATATTTTTTTCGGTTTGTGAAAAACTTACATTTCCGTCGCATCGAGCGTTAGAACGTATTTGAAAAAAAAAACTATCGAGAGCATTCCACCAATCGCCTGCTCGTAGCAAGAGGACGAGCACTAATAATTTTAATTTTCATCCCATTTTCTACAGTGTAAGGGAAAAGATAGCTTTTAATACTCATGTAAATGGAAGAACGTCTTCCAACTTGGATTAATCATTTAGAACGTTCTCAAGAAATAAAGGGTTGGTATGCGTTCTAACGATTGATTACCTGTATGGAACAACTTTGATGAAATTTGTAGCGTGCCCTTCGTTTACAATAGGACGTCCTCCGATGGAACGCCCTACAGGGGTGCCTAAACCGCGGTTCATCTTCTAATGGAGATTGATGGAGAATTCGCAAAAGTGAAATTTAATGAAGCGTTTACTTATACACGAAAGTTTGTTCGACTCTGGCGTTTCTCGAGGCATTAATAATGAGATTAATATTTTGAGCAAATTCAAACAATTATTTTGGTGACATGAAAATTTATAGATATAGTCAGCGATCTTTTATGCGAAACCTATTTTAACAATAAACTTTTGTCATTCAAGAATAACACTGTATCAAGGTTAATTATTCGTTATATTACCATTTAGCAAGTAAACGTAGAACTTACGAAGAGACCGCCATAGCTGAATGTTTTAAAATTGCAGTTGAAATAAACAAGGCTTTTGAATGCATATATGTATCCTCGAGGGGTCCGATTCTCTATATCCTGTTGCAGCTGTGATGATAGCATTTTTTTAAAAGTTGCCTGATTGATTTTCTTCTCTTATTCCAACGCATTCTTCTTTGATAATAATTTCTAAGTCAGATTCTAATTAATATGCTCTTATGAAAGTTAATAAGTTAGAAGGTATCGAAAATGCCGTATATTTATGTATGAAGAAGGAAGTCCACCAAAAAAATAAAGAACATGAATATAGAAAATAGTGGCAGCTTGAAAGCATGGAACTCGTTCAAGGCAAAATGATGAGTCGCTGTAAATTAATTATCATTCGGGTACCGTTATTTGTAGGGCGTGTAAAATTTCGTATCTTTAACAAAATACAAATTAAAAAGTTCCATGGTATAGAGAAAACCGACTGACATATACCCTCGGAAAGATTTCGGAAGCAGAAACTAAATTCGTGAAATGATATTGAAACAATTAAAGATTATCCGATATTAGAAAAGAAGCATGGATGTTTGATTGAAATTCGATTTCAGTAAAATGTCATCAGAAGCAATTTTAAGCTGTTGAATCTGGGTGAATAAAATAGGTTTATCAGGATGAAAGGATTTAGGGGCCATTTTGTTACGCAGTATTAATATTTAGACTACGATATAGTACATCTTAATCGTAATGCAAATTGAGAGGAACAAATGCAAACTGCTGTGAATGACATTATACAAAAATGAATGCGAAGATGTTGAAATTGAGGCATAATTTTCATATTAGGTACAAATTTCCGCATCTTACTAAAATTATCAACTATTACATAAGCAAAAATTCTTACGCAGATGTAGGCCACATTTTTCTATTATTATGTTCGAGATGCTGCTTTCAACTTTGACACCTACGTAACATTGTCCTCAAATTCGTTTCGACAGAAGTGCACCCGCCTGAATATCGATCGACGCGACCCGAAATCTGAGTCCAGTTAAAAGAAAAAAATTCGTTCCGTAAAGCATTTATTTCAAATTTATTTCAATTGTTTTTCATCACATTACCGAGGAAGCGAATCTTAATGATACGACTTTCGGTAGATTAAAAGGTGGATTTGCATCGGGTCGAATCAATTAACATATTCCCCTCATTAGCGCTGGAGTCACATCGTTACGCTTCTACGAATTCTAATTTATAGTAGCCGAGTATCAAACTCCTGATTAAAAAATTCAAACTTTAGAATTCCGAACTTAACTAGTTGCCACTTTTTAATGGCGACACTTAGAATATTTTATTAGGATAGGATATTGTAAAATAATTTGTCGGACTCGGCTGTATCCCATAGTCATCCCTTATTGAATATCACCAAAGGATGACATTTACACGGCGATTGGTCTTTCTCTTTTCTATATCTTTCCTGTCTCTTTCTCCCCCTCTCTCACATTCACGCACATCCCTCTCCTTCTGCACATCAATTTGCGACTAAGGACCATCCCTCCACTCTTACCTTTGCCGGCACACACGCTAACACTTGATTCACACCACGAACGACGGCCAAATTCATTGCGAAATCCGCCCCTTGTCCTTCCACTTTTCCTCTCTCACTCTCTCTCTCTCTCTCCACCTGACATGAGTGGCAAATCCTACTTCTCTCTCTCCCTCTCCTCTCTCTCTCTCCCTCCCTTTCTCCCTCTCTCTCCATCTCTCCCTCTCTCCCCGTCTCTCTCTCTCCTCTCTCCATCCCTCTCCCTCCCTCTCTCCCTCTCTCTCCCTCCCTTTCTCCCTCTCTTCCCCTCTCTCTCCCCCTCTCCCCCCTCTCTCCTCTCTCCCCTCTCTCTCCCTCTCTCTCTCCCTCTCTCTCTCCCTCTCTCCCTCCCTCTCTCCCTCCCTCTCTCCTCTCTCCCCTCTCTCTCCCTCTCTCTCTCCCTCTCTCTCTCCCTCTCTCCCTCCCTCTCTCCCTCCCTCTCTCCCTCTCTCTCCCTCTCTCTCTCCCTCTCTCTCTCCCTCTCTCTCTCTCCCTCTCTCTCTCTCCCTCTCTCTCTCCCTCTCTAACTCTCTCTCCTTCTCTCCCTCTCCCCTTCTCCCTCTCTCTCGCTCCCGGCCCTTGATACCATCTTTTAGCCTTATCCGCCCCACCCGCCTTTCAACCTCCCCTCCACTCTCTCTCCCTCCTCTCTCTCTCTCACTCACTCCCTCTCCATCCTCCCACACCAATCCACTCCACGTTCTTTCAACCTCCCAACTCCCGACACTTCTCTTAGCCGACCCCCCACCCCCGGACCTCACATCGGTCACATCTAACGACTGTTTGAGCTCCATTAAGTCACGGCCACAGAACACATGTCGACATCGGCTGGCGTTTAAGCTTCGGCCTGACAATCTTCTCATCGTCCATCGCTAGTGTGGGCGTTTTTTTTTATGAATGCCACCATGTCTAGAAAAGAAGACGATCGTATCTCGCCCTAAGATGCTTTTGAACGTAAGGTTTACGAGGCTCTCGCTGGACCTGGGTTGTTGTGACTCTTGTTTCCCGAAGAGAGTAAAGAGGACCCTCTTTAATGAGCGGGTGCGCGCGCGATTGATTATCTCCCGTTTCTTTGAAAAAAAAAAGAAAAAAAATCTTGAGGTTATCGCGAAGTCACATTCCTCCCAGCTATGAAGATGAAGTTTCTTTTTACTGCCGTTATCCTTTCTAAACGGAACGTACATTCTATTTGCGCAATTTAAAAGGTTTCTTTTAGGTTTTGTAATATTTCAGGTATTATTGTTATGATTTACTCTTGCTATGATTCTCAAATCCTGCATCCAACTTTCTTCCGTATTATTTTATCATCATTCTGATCTAACCTAATGTTTCACATAAAAATCAATGGAAATATTTTTGTCGTATTTGGGCCTAGTTAATTTTATAGAGGTGTATATTTACATAATTTCTTGTTCTGTTTTTTTGTTCTTATCCAATCGTTGGGGTTAATTTTTACACAATTCTTTTTTTGTTGCGGTGAGGCATTTTTTTTTGCTACATTTAAGTTCTTAATTTTACATGTACAGCGCACTGCTTTGAGTTAACGTGGATCTAATTTCGAGCGTTAAATTTTCAAGAGCGTAAGTACCTTGCCTCGATCAGCTGATTTTGTTTATGTTTTTAAATGCTTAATGTATTAAAAATAAAATGAATTCTAACTAGAAGAAAAACCGATTGAAAATTGAAAAACTAAAAAAGTGAACGAGTCAACTTCCCTGTTATTATATTTCACAGCCGTACTTAAAATACAAGCGGGTTGTCAGTACCTACTTCCGGAACCTATTTAAGCGAATCTTTTAGTCCTAATTAATGCTTAAAACGTTAAGTTGTTACCTTATACGTATCTCAATCTAACGACGGACGCGAGGTACGTCCATACTGAACCGAATTACCGAAATACCCAAAAAGATAGCGCGAAGTTTTATTTGCGCCCAGCGACGTACGCGTGTGCGATAACCGAGGCCCATCAAATTTCGGAGCACCCGCGCGCGCATTTGGCATCGCATGCCGTAAAAATAAAACAAAACGAAATAAAAAACGCCTCCATCTTATTCCGTCCGTTAACTTTAGACGAATATATTTTTTTCTCTCTCAAAGGATATACATTCTTTCCGTCTATTCCGCGACGGAGAGCGTTGAACACGCACGAATTTCAAGCGTGCTTTTTAATATTCTTGAACATAAGAGGCACGGTAGTGAAGGGTACCTGGGAAGTCAGATTGGATCGATATTTGGCGTGTTGCTCGTCCTTTTCTTCCTCCTCCTCCCTCTCCCCCTCTCCCTCCCTCCCTCCCTCTCCCTCTCTTTAGCATCATCCAACGTCCTCAGGAAAGAGGCACGCCCATCTCAGATGAAGTCCGGTAAGAACAGAGGATTTTTTAAAATTTATATCTTTTTTTAAATGCGCAAAACGTGTCGCGCGACATTACGCGGAACATAAAACTTTAATTTTGATAGAGTGCTAGTTTTTTTTTTCGAGCATACTTCGCGGAATGAAAAAGAGCGGAAATTTATTGTCATAGCTTCCTTGGCCTGTTTCCGTTGCCCGCGATAAAACTGGACAGCTGTAACATTTTTAATTTCAATCGCTGTGCGGAATGTAAACATTCGAATGGGTTATGTTTATTCGGATCACGCAATCGATAATCGCCCACCAGTTGGCGTCGCGAGTTTCTTTAATTGTGAAGCCGTTTATCGGACGCCGGTTTGTAAATATTGCCAAACATTTTAACTCTACGTATGTAAACATATAATACGTATATTAAATCGGCGCAAAATATATAGTCAATTAATTAAAGGTGACTTTTCGCCGAAAGGAGTTTAAATTGAAGATGCTTATCACAAAATGACCAATTTGTTGTTTGGTTGTTGAAATATTTTTTTACAAATTATTATGCGCTATCAATAGTATCCGAAAAACACAGATGCGTAACAACGTTGATTTTTGGCCTAGAAAATCAACCAACGTTTAACATTCTTTCTCTCTTATTTAATCATATATAAGAAACAAATCTGAATATTTGCAACTCGTACACCGAAAAACATTTCAAATGGATTAAATTTCAATAGATCACTAACGTTATAAAATTCAACTGAAAATTATCTAGCTCTACCTATTGCTAAAACCAATTCGACATTTCTCTCCAATTTTGAATGGCTACTGCTACTGCGTTAGATCTACGTGGCATAAAAGAAAAAAATATAGAGGTTCAAGAAAATGTCAAATGAAGGCTTCCACCAGGGAGTTACGAGACGGTGTACTCGTTAAAGATAGCACGAGCGGCTTTATGCAACTTGGTCGATTTTTCCACTCCCTTCGTAAATTTCCATGTAGCGACACAGTCCCTATCTCACTCGGGAACGTTAGTCTCGTGGGCATGGCGTGTCAGGAGGATGATGTGAGAAGGAAACTTGTCTGATTACTATACGTACGTTTATTGTTACGTCACGAGTGGCCCATGCTATTTTTTTTTTTTAATCTCTCGCAGTAATAAAACAACCGTTTTCCCTCGCAATCGAATTTTCTGTAATCTATTTGATGGATAGGAGCCATCGCGGTAGATAGACTACCGCTCCTTTTTCCCCCTCTGGGCCAACAAATGACGTGAATAGCTAGAGCACATAGATTAGATACAACTATACTGAATTTTTTTCTGGATGAACTTGTAGCAAAGATTCATTGTGAGACGAGATAATTTCTTGCTATATAGGAGGAATAAACAGTTCTGGTAGATGAAGATGATATTTTTCTTCTTAATTTGTTCAGTTAATGAGCTTTTATATTAAACCAAACCGACACCATTATTTCCCTAAAATCTCGTTGTAATCATCTTTACATATGGGGTAACAAATTTTATAGAAATTTTACCGGACAAAGATCATACAGCATTAATTTTGAGAGCTTTTTTTTGAGAACGTGCAGCAGAAAGAATAGCAGACGTTCGAATATTTGTATAATGGAAAAGATAGGAATTCCTTTGCTATTAGTGCTAAGAGGTTCACCCCATAAAAATAAAAAAGAATGTAAGAATAGCTATCGTTAGAAACACAACAAAACTGAACGGTGGCGGCCATCAAACCCTTGAGTGAAGAATTATGCGTAATATTTCTTCCATATAACTGTATAGATGCTATAAGTTTGGACATTCCTAAACTTAATATCAAATTGACGCAAAGAATAATAAAAAATATTTGGAAGGGCAATATTTTCTCCAAGCAAATCAAAATTGAATTCACTCCGTCGATATTTCTATAAACATGGATCAAATACGAAATTAAAGCCCTGAGCCTCAAGGTAGCAATAAAAATTCATGTTTATCTCGATAAAGCCTGAATTAATTACGGCGAAGAAAAAAACCGATCATAAATGTTTCAAACGATGTCAAAACATTAAAACTCCATTATAATCTCGTTTTTTCCAACAGAAATCATCACGTAGAAAATTAATCGATGAACATGACAACTATTCACAATGGACGACCAGTCATTACCTTCGTTATAATGTTGTTTAAAACCGTACCAATTGAAGCGGACAACAACGCAGACAGGGTCAGGATGAGGGTTGGAAATCCGAAGAATAAATTCAACCAACCAAATGAGCGGAGAGAAAGGGAAAAATTTTGACCTTGACCGCGAATAAAACCCACGTAGGTTAACCTACGTGGGTGTAATTACACTTGACGTAAAGATGCATCGAGAGAGGAAACGTCCGCCTTGAAGGTATGGTGATAAAGTATCTTCATCCTTAACTGGAAAACCCTGGTTTCATTCCCGGTTAGGATCAGAAACTTTCTCCCTCTCATTCTAATGTCAGAAGAAACTATTTTAATAGTTAAATAACTCTAAATTCGTCGAAGACGCGGCATCGTTGTACCCATCGGCGCTAGCGATCGTACCAGAAAATACGTCCAAACAGTCGCTAGAACGGAGAAATACTACCTATCATTTTCCCAGATGCTACAGCACAGGGAAAAGAGACATTAGTTAATTTTTGTGCAGTGACACCCACTGCCAAACGCTTCAGGCGACTTGCGCGGTGTTAATTTAAATTTAAATGATTCCATTCGCGCATACGCATCAATGTACCGTTAAAGGCGCCCATTCCCCTTAAAAACAACACGCACTCGCCAAATTAGCCTAAGAGTTAGACACCCGTTACACAACGTGCTACTGAGAGCTGAAGTAGTTCCCCTCAACGAAGAAGTAAGACGAGACGTAGCTATGTTTCTCGCTTCCGAAGCAAAATAACACCAACGAATTTTGCCAAATCGCGTCTCCGAGTGACAAGGCCCATCCCTCCATTCCAGAAAACACTCAACATTGACGAGACGGCGACACGTTTTATTTTAGCGCGCGTCTTCATCTTCCGCAAGAGATCGAAGAAGAGAGAGAGAGAGAGAGTCGGTTGTGAACAGGATAGAGAAGGAAGTGACAACGGGAGTGAGGGAGGATGAGAGTGAGCTCACCTTGTGGCAGACCCCCGAGCCAACGAGAGACGAAACGCAGCACGTAATTGCCGCCGCCAGAATATACCGTAAAAGCGTCCACAGCAGGGTTCCAGATGCGCTTTCGGCGGAGTAAGGAAGAGGCGAAAGATAGGGGTGGCTTTGGTGAGTAGAGGGAAGGAGAGTGGATGGTGCGAGGGGGAGAAAGTGTGACGGGGAAAGAGATGTGGCCGGAGGAGAAAGGAAAGGGGGAGACGGGGAGGAAAGAGAGGTAGAGGAAGGCTGTGTTACGTTACGGAGGGAAGGAAGCGGGATAGTAGGTGAAAAGGGAAGGAAAGAGAAAGAAAAACGGAGAAGGAAGCCTGAAGGTGTATAGATCGCGAAAAGATTGCATCATATCGGGCGTAGGCTTCGGGAATGGCGCGTTAATTTTTATTCCTCCATTTTGTCAAAAAAAAAAGTAACGATCGAGAATCTATTTGGTAACATATTTCAGCTCCCCCCGTCGAATGTTGGTTTTTTTTCGCACCCGGTAACGTTTATTTTTTATTTCGCAACCGACTGCAGGTAAGAAGGGAATATGCTCTTTTCTGATAAATCCCCCCCCCCCCCCCGAAGAATACTTCTCGTCGTCGCGTACGTCCGCGGGTAAAGAAAGCGTGTTCCGCTTATTCCTTCGCGATCGTAAAAGAACGCGTGCTATATATGACATGCCGTGTATTCGACGCGCTTCGAAGATTAAGTCCCCTCGTGATTGATTTCGCGCGAAAGGAACGTATATCTATAATCGACGCGATACGATAATCCCGAACCGTCTCGCGTTTCGCGAGAAAATTATTAAAGGTTTTGAGGGAGAATGGGTGAAAGCAAGTTTGCCTCTATTGCGCCAGAATGGGTTTTACTCGGCGGGATAAAGGAACACTTAGCTCGAGGGGAAATTCACGGCTAGAGAGAAAGGGTGTGGCGCAATGAAAGTTTAAGGGCTAGAGTGAACCAAAGTGAGAAGTAAAGGGAGAGGATTTTGCCTTTGACTTTCAACAGAAAAGCCATTAACATAACGCGTTTAAAAATTAAAATGGCCATTCCGTGTCATTCGTATCCAGGCGTTCGGTATTGTCCTCTCGCGATTTCTACGGTCTCTAGGGATAAAATTTTTCGATCTAAAACTTGAAAAAAAAAATCACAGAAGGGAGAACGCGTCCAATGCCTAAGGTTTTCACGTCCTCTCTCTTTGTCAACATACATTTTTTAGCGGATTAAAAGCAAGTTTTTTCGTTCGTCGCAGTAAGCGTAATATGATTTAATTCTATAAGAAATATTCCGACTCGAGAATTCTTTCCTTCAACATCCTGGAAATTGTACAACCGAAAATACTATGCAAGGTATGTATATTGCGTAATAGCTTTCGCTGCATAGAAAAATCGGTTAAGTAATAAAAAAAACATTATATAATGAGTAACTCTTATAGTTGTAAATTGTTGTTTTTTTATTAACTCTACCAATAATTATTCATTTTTCAATTTTTGGCTTGATGAGGACATTGTTATACATCCTCTCGCTCTATACAATGGTTGAGGAAGCTGTAGCTAGCAAAAATATATTTAGTAGCCCAAGAACCTATGACGGGAATAGATCAGTGATATGCAAGAGTGGAATTTCAGCATTTTTAAATAAAATAACGAGCGTAAAGCCTTTCCCATTGAAATTTTCCCTCTAAAAATTGTATTGTTCTGTTTTCCACAATACAGTTCCGCAGATTCTCCATGCCAATGCCGAAGGGCGACCACTGAAACGCTCGCAACTTCTAGCGAGGCCCTCCAAATAATTCGCAACCACGAATGCACACGCGTATAGTGAAAAAGCAAAAAATAATACTCTCCATCATTCTGAAATCAATGTCCTTATTTTATTTCTTCTCTCGGGTTGAATTTTGCGGTACTTCCCACTCGCTATCATATCGAGTGTATTCCACGTAAACACTTGTAGATTTCGATGTTATTATTGTTATCCTGCCGTATTTTTCACGTTCGAATGCCGTATTCTAGGATGGCTCTCGGAAACCTTTTCCTTTCTTTTTTCAAGTCCCCTTTTCCCTTCCATTTTTTTTTGCGGATCCTAGAAGCAGCAATTCGCGAATGATGTTTTTAATTCCCGACGAAATGGGAAAAAAGCTGGATTCGTCACGCCTCGTTCGGGTTATTATTTATTAAGGTTATACGCCTCTAGACGCTCTGCTTAAAAAATATGTATATTAAAAAATCCCGCCGTACCGTCATTACTCTCTTCGGGACTTGGGAGTCGTACGTCATCCGATTTAGTTTTTTTTATTCCCACCCCCCTCGAAAATTCCGCAAGTGACTCATTAATCTTTCATTAGTTTTTAATCTCATTTTTGATTATCCGCGATATTAATTTTCGTTATGGCATTTTCTTCCAAAATGGGTGAAAAGGAGGGAAGGTGGCTTGGATGTACGTAAGGGTTACGGGATACAGATGGAAGGAGAGAGAGACATGGGAAGAGATAGGTGGGAGAGGGAAGGAGGGAGAAATTTGGAAAGAGGGGGTTGGGGTAGAGCGGGTGCCAGAGAGACGGGAAGCTACGTCACGGGGTTCTCTCTGCTATGTTGCAGGGTGCAAGTAATCAGAGATGGTGAGCGCGGGCTGGAGATTTTCTTTGAGTCGGCCGGTATGGCATGTCGGAGGAATAGACGGACCTCTTTCTTTTATACGAGGAAAACGTAGGAAGCAGACGTGGACAGGTGTATATATGCGTAGGGAAGGAAAATGTTCGTCGGTCTTTTTTTTTTTTTGCTAAGTAATCGAATTTTGGGGCTAGAAATTCGCGCCGATCATCCAGATCGTGAGGAAAACAGGTAACGATCTCTAAAGTTTAGTAATCGGAAGCATTTTTATAAGATCAGGTACAAAAATAAAGCGATAAACGTCGAGCCCTAAAAAAGGTGATATTTCGTTTGATGGAAAACGGCCGTTATTATTTGATAACTTTAACTACAAAACTATTCTTCGGAAAGTACCGTAACAATCCACTATAAGGATCATTTACGCTTCCACGAAATATTCAATTTGTATAGAACTACTTGCTTTTTCGGAATATCGTGTTTTACACCAGTGGTTCTCAATCGGTGTGCCGCGAGGAAGGGACTAGTGTGCCACACACTCCGATGATAATTAATCTTTAAAATATGTATTTAATGTACAATAAAATTATACAATTATTGCTTTACCAATCGTAACAAACTGCGACTTTTACTTGTTACGCTAGTTTTTATCTTTAAAAATCAGTATTTACGTAGTGAAATTAATTAGGGGTGGTTTGGTGTGCCGCGATGTTCTTAAGAATGCATGAAGGTGTGCCGTGGAGCAAAAAAGGTTGAGAAGCACTGTTTTACACACTAAAATTGACGATTTCTTAAAAATATCTTTTCATAGAGAACACATCCTCACAGCCTGAACCTGTTATAACATACCATTACTCTGCATGCATCGAAATTTTTAAGTAAAGATTAGCATACTTATCGTTTAGATACTAGATGCAGTACACTCAAAGGGATTATACGGGTGTTCGCTTATATATTTGAGATTATCATTTTTTCTTTCCATTTTAAAAACTCTTCATAGCCTTCAAATTGATTCTTACTAAAAGAAAGTTTCTGTAGCCGCTTCCATTTGTTAAGCAAAGGAGATATAACGCCTACAGAAACTGGAATGAATAAATTTGAACCCAAGGCAGAGCAAAGATAATCGATGCGAGATATTAGGAAAAGAAGGCAGGTGGTAAGAAATTTCAAGGGGGAATTTAATAAGAGGGATTTGCTGAAACGACGCGTAGGCGTTATGATATCTAAATGGAAATGTACATGCTAGTCTATGCGGTATAGAGAATTGGTTTGGGTGTGTCGTGTTAGAGGGGTGGAAAACGAATAAAGAATTTGGTCCCGAGGCTATGTGTAGTTGAGCAGTGTGTTGCCTTGCACATTCAATTGTTCTGGCCTGAATCATGTGAAAAGGAATAAACCGAAGAAAATTTGCAACCCTCTAAAATTAAGATCTTATATCTACCCAATATCCGCATGCATTACGTCTAAGACTGTACAATCTGGATGCATAAATCCAAATTTGAACATCTTGGAGAGATCTTCATCCAAATGTTTAATTATCTGTGAATACATTTTGGACTATCTAAAATTTTATAATGCGAATTAATCTGATATTTTAATTGCATTTTTTTTTTCATTTTTATGAGTCCATTCCCAGTTGAAAAGATTAAAAATCAATGCAATTATATGTCGAAGTTCACTATAAAAATTAAAGGCGAAGAGATTTATCTTCAGCTTACTTTAGATATTTTTATAGCGTCACCTCAACTCAAGAAATTTTCCACGCTGTCCACCAAGGTTAGAGACAGGGTAAAAAAATAATACGTTAAATATATGAGAAAACGTACCATTAATACACACCTAGTAATTTTTACTGTCTATTCTCGTGCTTCTTTTTCTTTGAAAACCTTCCTTTAAAACGTGTTGGAGACATTTTCGCGTTCCAGAATGTAAAACGCCGCTCATATTCTCGTGAAGAGGTTAAACGAGAGAAAGATTTTATTTAAATTTACTCGCGTCTGTGGATGCAGCCAAACGGATCCATCTCCGCTGGTCCATACCTATATATTTTTCAGCCACCTTTTCCTTCCGATGTCAAACACACGCTTCTTTGAATCCGCCAGACTTTTATCCACGAGTAATAACCGTCGACGCCTATTCCACCTCTATGACACAAGGCCCCATCCCTTCCTTAATTTTTCCACTCCTTCACTTCCTCCTCTCTTTTTCTCCTTTCACCCGTCTCTATCTTCTCTCCTCCTTCACCTTCTCCTTCCCTCTCTTCCTCTCCAACTCTCTACCATCCAACTCTGATGCTACTAACTTTATTTAATGGGAGTCCAAAAAAAAGAGGTTTTTATCTTTCCTCGAGTTTTTTTAGTTTCTCTCCTTCCTTCATCCTCTTGAGTAACACTCATTCCGGCATATTTATCGTGTATTTCTATTCAAAGCTTTTAAGACCGTTGTTTTTAGCGTTGCCATTCCAGGGACGTTTCTCTCGCGTCCTCGGGTTAGAGCGGAAGAGGGTAAATGTAGTGAGGGCAACCAGGCGGTCCTAATTAATTCCTTACATATCGCGCGGGTGAAATTTATCCCATAATTTTTTCACCTCCTCAGGTGGTAACATATTTCTTAACATTTCGTGGATGTAGCACCGCTTCCGTATGAAGCAAAACGTAGGTGCATTATTCAGCAAAGCATTTCTGCAGGTTATAGAAGGAAGAGTTTTAAGTAATTGATAACGACTATGATGTGCTTCTTGGCATCTTAAATTTACTATTTCCCGTTTTAAAGCGACTAGATGCTGCAAGCTATGGAGAGAAAAACGATCGTGCTGCAGAATCTTACGTTTGTACGTTTCAAAAGAAATGTTTTTAAAAATTACAAACAGTTATCGCGTAACTGCAACATTTTTTTACGAATTCTCCTCAGACGTTCCCAGTTAAATTTAAGATTCAAGAATAGAATTAGTTACGAGTAGAACACGAATACCTTTTCAAAAAAAAAATTACCCTTTATCCTTCGTGGTCAATTGTTTAATTTTTTCATACAACAGTGTAAGAGATTGTGAAGGGCTGACTTATAAAATTATAAAGCACACAGTAATTAATAAATATTTATTTGCTTTATGTAAAATCACAACTTAAATTTTTGAAATAAAAACCGACTCAAATTTTTACAGGCTTTAATCACCTCTCCTTAAAACATAAAATTGTCTTTTTATTGACTTATCAAGGTTTCTATTGAAAGTTTCAAGGTTTATTTATTAGAGCATAGTGTCTTAAAAGATGCTATGAATTCTCCAACTGCATAATTTGTCCAAAACCCTGATCCTAGAGTACGACTACTAACAAAAAAGTAGTAGGAGCTTCATAGCTCGGTAAATTACTTAAGTTGATCGGAAACCTTAGTTACAAACTTGAAGAATGTTACACTGTGTAATTTGGTATTCGAAAGCTAAGTAACACAACATTCATTAGTCATTGCAATTAGATTTTGCTCGGTGAAGGCCGAAAAATCTGAGATTTTTCCGTATTTCACAAAATTTTGGACTTATTCTGAACGTATCTGAAATAGATTCGCAGGGAAAATAATCCTGATTCCTTTGCTAATATGAGTTTAGTTTGTATATCATTCCAGAAATATTTCTCAACAGAAAATTAAAATGTCCTGCTCGGATTCCCAATGGCTGGGCAGATTTTTAGGGCTATTTCTTTGAAAAAATTGCTTATTTATTCGTTGTTCCTCCGTCTGTTTGGACAATATCTCCAGAATCTTGCAACCCAGAGAATCTAAATTTTTAGGATAGACCGGTCCATATAAGAACATAGGATCAGCTGCTGGGGAAAAATCGAAAAAAAAGCACCTTAAATAAATTTCTCATCAATTCTTCCCTCGCTTGTCAAAAATTCGTCGCGTAGAAATCCGTCTCGTTTAATACAAATTTATTTTACGATACCATAATTTCACGTTCTCAAAATCTTCGCATTTATGTATTCGCGAAGCATACAGCTGCAGTAAATTTCCGCATCGCGTAAAAAGGAAGGGTAAACAGGAAAATACAGTTGATATTGCAGTTTCAGTCGCTCGGGTTGGCAGCAGGAAATAATATCATCCGTCATTCAACGATTCACGCCGCCGATGCTAAAATAAAACCACAAACCGAGACACACCCATCATTCCGATCAAACGTAAATATCTTTCCGTTGCGCAGATAACACAAGTATTTTCTTTCTCCATAAAGCAAATGATTGGCGCCTAATCACCAATGATATGTTTTTCAGTCAAGTAGCATGAGATAATCCAGGAAACAGACGGAAGTTCAAGAACGTGTGGGCGTGTCAAAGGCTGGAAAACGCGTTGCGGAAGGTAATGACCTTAAAATTAGCGAGTGACACGCCGACTGACGGGTCCGTTAACGTCATTCGAAGCAAGAGTACGATCTCAGACTCGGCATTTTTGTTCATCATCCTTAGGATCTGACCTCTGGAGGTCATACTTTTGGTGGACGGTAGCCGCAGGAACATTCACGTCGCTCATACGGAAGCCCTGTTGGCCGTACTGGAATTATGAAACCGGAAATATACTCCAAAAGTGATATTCTCGATAGGATTTGGTGGTTTTGGTGGCAGAAGTTGTTGAATCAGGTAATAGATGCACAAAATAAAGGCAAATGCTCTCAAATTGTAAATGTTGAAATCCCAATAAATTTATTTGCAAGCGAATTCTAAATGGTATTATCTTGATGAGGGCATGTAACAAACTGCCACTGTCTCTTAGATAAGCTGGAGCACTAAGTGACTATGAAAGATTAAGCAAACAAGGGAAACATTAACAGTTCAATCACTATATTTAAATATTATATATATATAGCCACGAATGAGCTACGATCCATTCCATAATTTTCTTTCCAACAATGTTCAAATAAGTACACGAAATGTAGCGAGATATATCGTCAGTTTGAAAAGGTCATCATGATGCAGCACAAAAAACTAATGGTAATATCATAAAATAATAGAATCCTTTTTTAGATTTTACCGAAGTTGTAATCTTCAAAAAGTATTTCGAAAAGCACAGATTTTGTTCAGGTATTGGGTCAAAAACATTAATACAACCACAATGCTTATTTTGTAGAATTTTTTTTATTTATACAGAATTCACTCTCACCCTCAGTTGTCATATTCTCCCAAGTACATACTTCCCTCGAGTATGAATTTTAACAAAAGAGTTTTTTAAGCGCTCAGTGCTACTTCTTTCGGAATTTAAGGTGCTAGACGCATGTGTTGAAGAGTGACTCGGTTTTTCGTTATCGGATTTTAAAGTCAGTCAATGATAGAAACAGACGGAAGCAGAATTATCAGCAAAAAAAACACTCAATATTTAAATAAAATTTAGAGAAAAATAAATGTGCCCGGGTCAATTCTCACTGGAATACGTTCTAGGTAACGTGTCCCGTAACGACCATCAAGGGTCAATATACCGATTTTTCCAAAAAATGAAGAACGTCCAAACACCCGAGGATATATAATTCGTGAAAACCAATGAATATTCGAAAAAGTAAAAGTTTGGCTGGGTAGGGACCTGTTGAGATTGTGCGGGCAATAAACGCGAGAATATTTTTGTTCCCGATAAAATTCAGCAAGAACCAGAGGTAGAAATAAGACACGATGGGAATTTTAAAAAATAACACGTTGTTACCGCGTAAAGGACGCAATGAGGCGAATGTTGGAAGGTGTAATCAGTGACAAGAATAAACTATAGGGAGATACTACAATAAGAGCGATTGAGAGATAGTTAATAGCGATGCCGAGTATTACAGAAATGCAAAACAAGAGAGAAACACAAAGCACAGGAAATAAACGAGAGAAATATAGAAAGGAGGGTTGATAGACGAACGAAGGGAAAGAGAAGACAGGTGTAAGAGGGAGAACAACATCCGATAGAGGGAGTAGAGGAGGATAAATAAATTACTTTAATAAAAAGGTTTTCTAAAAATTAACTTTTATATTATGCACTAAAAAGGAAATAATTAAATTTTTATTTATTTATCGATCCTGAGTTCGGATGGGAAGGAGGAACAAAATTTACAACAATTTCAGTGGAATAAATTCCTTCTTGCTCAACAATGTTCATTTACTAAACGTTATTAAGAACTTTTATAAAAGTTATATGGCGCCTTACAAGTTTTATAATCCTGCGCCATAGGTATATATGTGTGTGTGTGTGTATATATATATATATACACACACACACACACACACACATATATACATATACATATATATATACACACACAGACACAGACACACACACACACACACACACATATATATATATATATATATATATATATATATATATATATATATATAGTAAAATCTCGATACAACCTATCTCTATGGATCATGAAATTTTGTACTTTATACTGAAAGTACGGTATACTGAATATACCCATAAGGAGTACAGCATTTTCTCTGAAAGTATCTCGGTAGGGGTTAGGCATTCTCGCAAGTCCGGCTCAAACCGAAACCGGCAGGAATGAGAGTCTAACAAGAGAGATAGTTCCTAGAACTTGAGATTCTATCCCAATGCTATTGTTCTAAATTTTTTCAGTTTGGAAAATCTCTCCTTTTGGGATTTTGGCGGAGTTCCGCAGATCTTTTCCTGCTAAAGACTAAAGATGCCTTCAAAGTTGGTGTGAAAGACTTGAATGTGCAATTATTGGTTATAGTTGAATCATTTACGGATAAAATCATACGTTAAAACCACAATCTTTTTTCGGAACCCCTTGAATTTAATACGTAGTATTGAAAAATATGTCAAGTTGAAGTACGCTATTTTGAAATATTTATACGGGAAAATTGACGGGGATTTAAAAAAAAGTACGTTAATTTGAAACATACGTAATTGTAACGAGATTTCACTATATATATCGAGTGAGGTTAATATATAAGTTACTAAAAACAAGAGAATTGAGAGACGAAAGTGGTTTGGGGAGAGAGAGGTTGTGGAAAACGGAGAAAGAACGTGTGTAGGAGGGAGTTATAAAAAGAGATAAAGGGTTGGTTATCGAAATAGAGAAAAAGAGGGCGCCACAGAGCATCGGTTCGTCGGAGCGCAACGTGTACCTCTGACGTTGTCACATCGTCACCAAACCAACAGCACCCTGCCACTCTCCCCCTACCCCACCTCCCCCCTTCCCCTCCTCCTCCAAACGACCCCGCGCTCCCACCTCCGCTTTGCGGATCTCTCGCTCGACCTTGCGACCCCCTTTCCCTCCCCCTCCCCCCACCTAAGCAGCTCCTTCTCTCGCAACCCCTCCTGCCCCGGGCATCCAGTTTCAGCATCTTCCACGGCCCCCAACCCTCGCCCCCTTCCCTCTCCTCAAACCATTTGCTGTCTACTGAGGCGGGTAATGAAATAAAAGCTCGTTGCCCCATGCGGTCCTTGTCCTTCACCTGTGGACGGTGTCTTTTTGCCCATGCTGTCAGGTCTGGAAGGGCGTGGTGTTTTCCGCTCTATGGAACCAATCCATGTACGCCTCTCCTCTTCCCTCCCTCTGTCCTCTTTTCCCGTCTCTTCCGCCCCCCCCCCCCTCCCTTTCCAAACTTCACCCTCAAACCTGTGGACTCGGTTTGTTTCACGCACCTACCTGATGCTCGCCACCCACCTCACCGCTCCTCCTGTATATCCCATCCCACTTCGATTCCACTTTCATCCCACCCAATCCAGCCATCCTCCGGCCACCCCGGCGCGAAAAAGATTTTTACCATTTTTCTCAATCCGGCTGCTCTCTTTCTCTCCTGCCCTCCGCAATCTCCCTCTCTCGCTCTCTCTCCTCCAACTCTTCTCCCCGCCACCTCTTCTCCTCCCTCTCGCACATCCCCTCTCGTCCAAAGTAATCTGCTCGTGCAAGGCCTTTCATGCCTCGGATGCTTACATTTCACGCGCTGATGGTTGTTATCTAAAATATAGACTTTCTTTGAGCGCATTTAACACCTTTTTGAGCTATCCGGGATGAGCAGGTCATTATAAGTAGTCGTGTGCTTCCTCCCACGCACGCTCCCACGGTGGGTTCTTGTGAAAGGCTTCTGTTACATTGCTTACGTGCTTGTATTTCGAAATCACCAGTATATCTTTAATATTTTGATCTTAAACTATAGCGTTTGCATGAGGTAACATGTGAGAGAAGAATTGTCGAGAAAATTATATAAGGCGCTTTCTTTTGATTACTCCCAAGCAGCTGATCCTAGATCCACCTAATTTTTATCATGACTAGGTTTCGTATAGAGAAACCTATTCTGAAACTTGACTTCTCCAGATTACAGAGATATTGCCCACATAGAAGGACGAACGAACAGACAAACCGTATACGTACAAACGCGATTTAAAGAAGGCGTTAAATATATGGCATAAGCCTTTTATGCCCTTTTCTAACACTGTTTAAATAATGGTTTCATTCGTTTTATAATCGTATGAGTTTTTATGGTATTCGGTAGAGATGAAACGAAAACATTTTTCTCATTTGGATAGTCTGGATATTTCCTTCGATAAAGCGATTTCTGACTTTATTTAGGTAATTAGAAAAACTTATCCACCATATATTGTCAGTTTAGCAGCTGAAATCGGTAAAAAGTTCCACAAATTAATACCGAGGAAGGCTATGCTTTAGGTGAATTTGGCATATCGTTCACCGGCTGCAATAGTGGCACATCTAGGAAAGTGGTAGTTGTGAGAAAATGAAGAAATAAAACTCAGCTGCTAGTTAACGGGCATTCATAGACAAATAAAAATTTGACATATTCATACTTACTTAACTTTGGGCCAGTATTGCAGGAACGTAATAGATGAAATGCTGTCCTCATTGGACGTATTAAATAAAATATTGCCATTTTTGGAATGTGCCATATTGCAGCCGGTGAACGATGTGTTTTGCTAAAAATTTTAATTAAAACTTTTTCGGTACAGGAGATACCGTTAGCATCTATCGATCGATTTATGATGTCGCGTTCAATCTCTCTACCACAATATAAACATGGACCACCATTAATCGCATTATCTAGAGCTGAAATCTATTATTGGTTATCGCGTGCCAGCGCTATTGGACCGTGAATAGAGCTCCATAATCGCCAAACTAGTTTCTAGATTTTAAATTGGTTACCTTAACCATAATAGAGAAAGCTTGTGAACTATAGATTGAGAACCAATCCTTTCACCTATTGGAGTCAAACCCTAATACGAGCACTGGATTTAATTTCTGACTTAATCGTTTTTGTATGCTATTTATTATCAACAGAAAGTTCGTTATTCGATTTCTCCCTTTCAGACCTGGTGTCCATTATAATGTACATTAATTTTGAAAAACTTTCCTGACCCTCCAAAACGTTTTTCCCAGCAATAAACTTTTTGAATATTACATTTCATATCTTAAAAATTGCATTTTTAGTCGTTTTTGCTGCCATTTATAGCGCGAAATATGAAATTTAAATTAAAATGAACAATATGGCGGCATCTAACCAGTTTTCTCCTTGTAAGTCACACTTATTTGCCAAACATTTTTTATAAATATGACAATAACTTATATTCGTTATATGGAAATCCAACGATAAAGTATTTATTAATGATTATATGAAATCATTCTGCCTCTAGTGTTTGGATATTTGTAATTCTGCATGACTTGAGACGGTTTGTACATTATAACGTAAATACTGTAATTTACTTATATTGAGGTGAATTTCCAAGGAAGTTTTATTTTCTAATTCCATAGTGTCCCTATAATTTACTACATATCTAAAAAAGTTTTAAATTTAAGGAAAAACTCAGGACTGAAGGGGTTAAAATAACAAACTGAATAAATAACCGGCATTTACGCCTGAATAATGCTTGGTCCTCTTCTAGTGGTGAAAACTCGTACGGTTTCTTTTAATAGCGTTTCCATTATCACAGTACGTTAGCACTGAGCAATAAATATGCCGTATGAGAAATAAAAATATCTATTTTGTATGAGGCCTGCGACGTAAAACGACACGCAGTCATAAATATGCGACGTTTGGAAAACAGGAGACTATGAGAAGCGCGCAAATGAGTCGTTTCTCAGTTTTTTCCGCCGACTTTTTCCCTCGTACCGAGAGGAAGGTTAGCGGTACACACTCCCGCTAGTCATATCGCTTCGGATAAAGTGCAGACACACCGCAGTTGGTGCCTTCGGACGTATAATGAGTGATATTCCATCACTCCCTTGAAATCCGAGCCCAAAGAGAATCAGACTCCGCTCCACTGACTTAAGTTTCAACGCATCGACGAAAATTCCCGGTCGTGATTTTCCGCGATGCTCGCATCGAAGGTCGTTAATTAAATCACCCGGTCGCCCATTGATGCAACGGGAATGCGCTCCAACAACAATGATCACCCAGGATATCTCGCAAACAGACTCGAATGGCTGAAACCTATCTCGTGCCTGTTATACGATAGCAGCTAGGGGATAATGTAACCGGTGCAAATAGTCCGGGCCCGTGCCGTAGGAGGACCCTAGCTCAAGCAGTGATATATAAACTCGAGCGTAATTTCCCGTCAAATACAACGGGTATGCGTGAATGAAATATTACGCTAAAATAAAGTTAAAATTAAAGAAATCTACTTTTACATGCATTAAAAAGCAAACGATAAATATAAAATCTTCTCAACTGAATATTCCTGAAAGAAAAAATTGTAACGAGCGCAAAAATGCTGCGTAATTTTAATTAATGCGCTGCAGTTACGAACCAATGACTTCGATGTAGACGATGAGCAGCTAAAAATTTAAAATTGGCAAGGCTAAGTAAATCCTGGAATGTGAGTAGAATGGTATTTACCATAAAGCCCCCGGATCTTATGCAGCCGGTGGTTCTCTGTGCAAAACACTTGACATGTGACGCATAAACAAGCAAGTTACATATGGGGTTGATTCCTACGTGTATTATAACATCTACTTGGTTTGGTAGATAATGGATAAGTTGAAAAAATTGATCGTTGAATCTCTGCAGCGGAACACGATTATGGTGAGGGAAAGGGGCTGTAAGGGGACCGGGAGCAGGAGAAGCACCAGGGCCCAGGATTTCCCTCCCAGGCCGTGTATGGTAAACCATTATAAATTGCCGTTTCGACAGATTATCCTCCGCAGAAAATATTCGTTGATCTGTTTTATTAATCCGTTGTTCGCTCTGCTACGCTTTCTTGTAATGACTACGATAGAGGAAGAGGAAATTACACAGGCTACGTTCGATAATATTTTCGTTCCGAAAAAATCTTATCAAAGTTTTTATTCCATTTATATTATTCGAACGGGTTGTGAGTGAGGGTATCATTTAACTACGGACTTGAAAAAGAATCTGTATACCGGGTAGCTTCGATAACCATAAAAATTTTGGGAAGAAACAAATGCGCTTTTCAGCTACGAAGAAGCCGTCCTCGGCGGTGAGTAGTCGACTGCATCTTCTAATCGAAAGAAAATTTTATTATTTAAAAACTTACATCTATGTCTCACCGCTGAAAACTGTTTCTTAGAATCAGAAATGTACATTTGTTAATCTTTTATGCCTGTTGAAGATGCCTACCTTATTTATCAATCTGACTCCAACCGCTACGCGAGATAGATAATCATTTTCTAAATCGATATATAATGACATGCAGTGTAATTAAAACGAAGAATGTCAATTGGACGTAAATATATTGTAGCGAGGGAAATTATGAGCCAACGTGCACATTGGATTAAGGGATAAAAAAATTTATTTATCGAATACAGTTATTCTTTCAGTAAACAATAGAAAATACACTCCTAATCAGATTTACAACGAAACAGAATGACGTTTCCGAAAAGTAACGATGCGTGAAAACATAATACGAGAGAGTCATCTCTAGGGACTTGAAGGGAATGCATGAAAAAACTTATACAGGTCCGTTTTCCAATCGACCCGTCGCAACAAAGTCTTTTCTTTTGAATCATTGCGCTGAAATCGAAGTGACAGAAAGGTTTTCTTACTTGCAACATTTCCGAAATATGACACTGGCACCAGAATCAATGGCAGATTAGTAGCTAGCCAGGTCACTTCTACGACTCATTTCGAGTACTATTGGGTTTAAAAAAAAACACCATTTCAGTTTTTCCAAATCTTCCCTTTTATATCGCAAGCTGTATGGTTCCATGCAAATCCCGCTTTTTACGCAATTTTACGCAGTTTTATTTTTGGTTTGGTATTTTTTTGCCCTTTTCAATCACTCCTTAAGAGCAACAGATTTCGCGAAAAGAGAAACTTGATCTAGGTACAGTTATTTCGATATTTACTACTCTCTAATGTCAGAACTTATCACATGACCAACATAGACGTATAAACATACTCGTGAAACTGTCAGTGTCACCTATGACAGCGCAATATATCTGCCTCTCGACCTCCGTCGACGCTTGCCCGGCGCGGGTGGCCAATAGAAGAGGTCAAAGCGAGGTCGAGAGAGAGTCATTAAGGTGCAATTTACGATTCAAACCTTCACTGCTTCATGTGTCGCGCATAACGTACAATTTTTATAGCTAAATAAAATCATGCAAGTCACTAAAAAAAAGTGTGCAGTTCGCAACTTTCTCCAACTTCGCCATAATCATCTTTTATTCTCAAAGAAGTCGATTTTTTAGATTTTTTTAAAAGACTCGAATTATATGATTTTTTTTCTTATTCAAAATAATTTCAATAGTGCTACAGGTGTGTCGAATTCAATTCGTATTCTTTTTATAAGTTAATATTTGGTAACATTACTGTTTTTCACGTTCAGATTTGATCTAAAAATTGATATTATTGTTCCACGTTAGGGGTTTTCAACAGGGGGAGCGCGTTCCTTTAAAAGGGTACGTGAAAATATCAAAGATTATAATTTTTCTAAGCACTCCGGCTTTCATGCATGACTTCTGAATCCAATGCTGTGATTTAAAAATTACGTCTATCTAACTTTTAGGGAGGTATTGGCATGTAAAATTATTTCTATTATCACGGAAGTAAATTATTGAGTTATCTTTTCTCAAAGAAAAAATAGCAAACTAACGTTAATTATATTATAACTAGCAATGCATCACCTTTATATACATGTGTAGTGTATTTCAATGCAAAAGCTGTTTGTATCAGTATCGTTTTAGCATATATATTAAGGATTACACGAATACAGAAAAGATCCCATGAAGGAGTAGGTCATCAATAAAAGGTTGATAACCCCTATTATTCATACTATCAGGTTTCTTAAAAGTTTTAAGTATCCATCTTCTGGTAGTGGATTTATTTTTCCGCCATAACTATATAGCATTCTTAAAGTGTCGATTTATTTCCAACGCAACCTACGGAATTATTCACTTTTTAACAAGCATATAAAGTTCCTTCCTCGTGGAATACTTTATTCCTTTCGAATCGAAGCTGTTGTTATCCCCGACGCGAATCAACCGAAAATAAAACTCCCTCCTGCAATTCAAAAACTTTTTCGCCGCAGCCACCCTATTCGCAAGAGAGTCCTTTCCTTAGCAACAAGGGCGAAAGACCGTCCACCAACTTCACCCAATTCCTAACGATACGCGGGAAGCGGTCACGCCAATTCTCCCACATCCCGGGAGGAAAAACAGGTCGCAAAGGGACCGGTACAATTGCGTCTTGCGGACGCCTCAACCTTATAGGAGGAAGTTCGCAAAACCGCCTCCGCTCGTCCCAAAAAATCTTTCCATTCACATTCGCATAGCGTCATCGACGAGCGTTTCGACTCGTTTTGTCGACAACTCCGGGAAACCTCTCTCCTCAAAAAAAAAAAAAAATATCCTCCACGACATTTCGCTCCTCCCCCGCACCCAATTTCTCTTCCCCCTTGAAAACATGATTCTCCAATCCAATCTCAACGAAATGTCCCATCCATTTTGTCTCGATCCGCTGACCATATCGACTCGCCAATCACTGCGAAATCGTTTATTCCCTCCCCCCCCCCCCCCCCCACCTACATATCCCCTACCCCCAAACGCGTCACTCGGGAGCTAAAGCGGATCGGACGCTCGACGTAGATCCTGGGATGTTCGAACGCACAGAGGAGAGGGTGGTCATCTCTTCGACTTTTTTCTTCTCCATTATGGAAGGAAATTTCGTACGGAAATCCATTCCCCGCTCGTAGGTGATATTTCGATTCGATCTCTTTCCCTCGCTTCGCCCAACCTTTATTCAATATTCTTTTTTTGCGTAACTGACTTTTAAAGAATGTCTAAAGAACAATTCCATTATTTATATATATATATATATATATATATATATATATATATATATATATATATATATATATACACACACACACACATCTCAATCTGCCTAGTCCTAACTCCCGCCAATGCCAATTAGTGAGCGTTTGGTTTTTCGGACGAAACTCCACAAAATGTCCGTTGATTTCGAAAAAGGACGCTATTGGATTAAGTCTGGGACAAGGGAGATAGAGACTATTCGATCCTGAGATGGATTTCGATAATTGAAGACGATAAGCACCATAGGCGTTAGATCACTCGGGCAAAAATCATACCCTTGTATATCCAATTTCTCATCAGTAATTGCAAACGACTATCACATAGTATCAAAATCCCTTTGTAGAAGTGAATATGAATTACCAGAAAGGGAAAATTTTGGTTCTTTTCGGTTATATCCCCCCTCTAATCATATACTAATTATGTTTCCAACGAGATACTTAATAAACAATCAAATAATTATCACATTTCATTATACAAAGAACCTTGACATAATATTAACATTTCTTTCTAAGCCCATAGTAAATCATAATGAAAACTAATTTAATTAATTTAATAGAGAATTTACCCACTGAGGAAAATGATATGCGATTCTTACAAGAGAAAGGAATCATGCATAGAGATCGATTTTTTGAGATGCAGAATTCGTGGCGATACATTATATAAAACGAAAGTCCTTTTGATTGTATTTTACGAGATATTGCCTTGTTCTGTAAAAATGAATAAATAAATAATGTAATTTTGAATGTTATAATCACTATTTGATTGTTTATTAAATATCTCGTTGGCAACTATAACATAATTAGTAAATAATAAGAGGGTGGATATAACCGAAAAGAACCGACATTTTTCCCGGAACTGTTGGACACAGATTTTGCAAAGAAAACGATGAACGAAACAGAAGAAAATGTACGGTAAATTCTTCTTTTTTATAATTTATAGGTAATTTCCTCTAATGGAAAAACCTTTTCTTCTAGTGGTTTATCTATATTCATTCAAAATTCCGATGCAAATTTAAATGCTAAAAAGTTCTAATTCTTTGTATAGTTTCATAACATTATAGCATAAGATTTAATTTATTATATAGAAATCTGATTATACATTGTTACGAACGCGACAAAATTTTAATTTGAATATCAAATTTGTTTTTATATTAAACTTTTATGACGGCGTGTGTTCAACTTATCAGACATCTGCTGTGGATATAGGTACGTGCCGTAATACTGAATATTTTATTTAACCTGTTATTTGTTTTCCAAAATTCTTTCTACTTTATCTAATTAAAAATTTGCAGTGGCTCCCTAGATATCTAAGAAGAAATCTTTCCCTTTTAAGATACAATTCATTAGAAAAAATGCGAATAAATGAGGGTATCTAATTTATTTAAAAATAGACGGAAAAATCACACAATTCCCATGATAGAGCCCTTAAAGGAAATTCTGTTACCTTTATTACTTGTTAAACATTTGTATTCAAACAAAAATTAAACATAGAACTTGCTTAAGCTTGCTTAAGCATTGCGAAAAATCTATAATCGTGTTTTCCTTTTTACCTATATTTTTTAAGCAACACGTAATACCATAAACGCTTCTGTAAACACCCTAATTGGTCACTATGGACCAAGCGGTACCCCTTTAATATGTATGTTTGTCGCAGTAAACATTAAAAAATCTATATTAAGGCTTCAGTTCCCTTAAAAATCACAAAAATCTCTAATTTTTTGCGTTCTCTGGTCGCATATGTTACTTTTGGGACCTTGACATTCGTTTCCATAGGTTGCCTTTTCCTGAGACGACTTCCTTCCAACCCAACTGAAGCAGCAAAGAAGCGTGAATTGGAGGAAACTGTACTTAAGAACGGTCGTCTCCTTACCTTTTGATGTTCCGACAGTGGAAAAACCTCCGCCGCTTTCCCACGATGAAAGGAGCTCCCCTTGAGGCGTACGCCAAAACACACACCGCGACGACCAAGACCTCAAAGTAAATTACACTGGAAATAAAGAGAAAGCGTTTCATGCATAAAACTGTAGAAATGAGTGAAAAGACAGCGACGTTGAAATCGCGTACCATATTTAGAACGTGTAAGGAAGCTTAAATTATCAAAAATACTCTATGATTATTCGTAAAAATTAAATAAAACGTGTCGGAAATGTTAAAAAAAATATCTCGACAAAAAGAGGCGCTAGTAATTTTTATTTTATCTCGCGATTTTTTTATGTAGGTAAGTAAAAATGTCGTACTAAGCCTATGCGCTAACTTTCTAATTTAGTTAAGTTCATTAGTTTTATCCAACAGCTAGGCCTACGATCAATTCTTGACACGACTTCGCCGAGGAAGGATGAACTCCCGCGAATCCGTACAATTCACGAAATCGTGCATTCACCACCTGTCAGTTTTGGTATGAGAAATGCATAAGCTAAATTCCGAGAAATCGGTGGAAAGAAAAGAGGAGACTCTATGGAATGCAAATTAAATGTCTCCCAAATACCCATTATTTATTACAAGAATCAGGAAAACTTTTCGAGCTAGCGTATAGTTGCATAAATATTATGCAAATATCAGTTTAATATTCGATGAAGCTACCAAAATAATAAACGTGTTACATGTGGTTTTCTTTATTTGATTTATTTTATTTCCTTCAACGGAATTCCACTAAATGTAGGCCTGTTAAGTGAATTATAGAAAATGTAATAAATAAATAAATAAAAAAATATATATATATATAGTAAAATACGTAGCGTGTCAAGCAAATGTGTCTTATGTGTCGTTTTGGACTCTCCGTACGATATTTTTGTAATCCTATCCCACAGCACCGACCATAAGATTAGCTTCGCTTTTAAAAACGACATCCAATGCTTCGTAACCGTCCAGTGCACGCCCTCTATAAATGGTTGCGCAATTCCTCGCGTTTTGTCATGTAATCATCACGACAATTTATCGGTAAAAAAATTAATATTTTCTTAAAATTACTAATGATATAGTCTATTCTTTAAATGATAAAAAATAAATCCGAGGTAAATTTAGAACCGTAAATTTAGAATCCATGAGTAGGCTACAATCTTTAATACGCAAAAAAGCATTTGTCCCAATAACTTCCATTTTTGTTTATAATCATCATCAGAAAAAATACCAAATTGTTGTTATTACAGTTCATTATCCTCATTGCCAATTAGCAATTAATATAATTCAAAAGAGAGAATTTATTATAGAATTCAATTATTTAGAAATGAAAACAGAATTTAGCTTCTCAAAAGGTTTTTTGTGTTTGTACCGAGTTGAACATTTTGCACAAACAATGATGGGGGGAGGGGAGGGGGGGCGATTATTGACTACTTTGCCATGGAATATTTTTAATTTGTACATTAAATCTTTGTCAAAATTATTTTTAGTAATATACTATGGAATACGATAGAATAGTATGATAATTATCACGATGAAGCCTATTTGGGAATTCTGCAGCATGACAACCCTCTCAGCTTCCCCTTTTGCTACCCTCTAAAGAATATCCAATGGGGAGGGGGCGATCGCCCTCCCCCCTTGGATCCGCCACTGCCCACAAGGCATCTAACTGTCGATATACTTTTATCAACAAGTTCCGTGGATTAACATCGTGATAACCTGTCAGGATATTCATGAACGACGCATTCATAACACGGATAACGATTATTTTACTAACTGCAATGGCATATAGGAGCCCGCTGATGCAATTCCACCTCTGAAAATTCCGCAGCCTTGGTCATTACTTTACATTGCGTGCTAATCGCAACCCCACATAATTAATACTGTCTTTGATAATGGTAGATGTGATTATGCCATTCTGGATCACTTATGCAACGCCGTAATATTTTATAAAACGATTTTTTCCACATTCTCTCCCTCACATATATGATACATTTCTAGAAATCACATTCCATTTAATATTATTTCATGCTTCCATTTGAAGCTTTTTGAAGTCACGGTACCATTACATATATTCAAACATTGTTTATCGAGAAACCCTAACTAAGAATTACTAAGCCTTATCGCAATAAAACTAACTTTAAAATCATTATAATGCTTATTTACATAGCTTATTTATCTTACAGTCAGTGCCGTAACTAGGGCGGGGCACGCGAGGTATCTGCCCCGGGCCCAACTAAGCAAAGGGCGCAAAAATTCCAAATGGTAACTAAATAAACTAGATAAAATACTTCCTTGAAGGGCGCTAAAATATCTAGTTACGGGGCTGCTTACAGTATACAGTATGTTTCCTGCTGCAAATATGTAATAGAAGGAAGAGCGTATCGGGTCTCTTCTGTCTATCGCGGAATCCCATTTAGATTCTGCGGAACCCTTGGATTCCGCAGAGCAGTTTGGGAAACCATGCTTTGAACAAAAATTGAACAGGAAGAAAAAATTCATCCATATATTTTATTAAGGCATTTTAAACTTGTTCGCCCTGATGCGTCATTTCATCCTTATCCCATTCGGAAAATACGAATTAAGACAATTTTAATCAATGGGAAATTTCAAGAAAGAGTACTTAAAAATCATAAGATAGAATGCAGCATTTATTTCGGACAGCTGATTACTTCACTCAACTAACAGCCATTTTAACACCCATTGTAATTAAAGTGATTTTAAGAAAATGAAATAATTAGCTGTATAATACAGGCTACGAAAGAAGCAGATTTCTAAATATTTCAAATTCTTGAGTTGCCCATGAATGCGTCAGTAATAGAACACGAGTCTCACAATTAAGTGAGGGTCTACTGCTATTCCGAATAAGGGATAATAAACACATTTGTATAAGCTCACAACGCCGTGATAAACAAAGAACTTCTCTCCATGTCCCCACACTCGAAATTATTATTATATACGAATTCAATATCGCTGCGTAGGTGTAGCAAATTGAACCGCAGACCACAGAGTGCGCCGAGATTTATCAATTTGTTTGAAGTCCCGTCCATTCTACCACAGATCTCAGCCTGCGTGACGTTTTTGCGACAGTTAATTAGGGAGTAAGCCACAAAATATGCGAATAGCAATCTCCCGGCGAATTTGTTTAGGAACAGCCGAGAAAGTAATTTATCATAACTGCCAACATTCATCGAAACGCGGCGGTAGATACACGCGTCCACGCTCCAATTCGTTACGATACCTCAACCCCATCCTCCCCCTAATCCGAGACCTCAAGACGATTTCACCGCAACTTTCTTTATATATTCAGATCACGTCGCACACGCCAGCCGAACGCCCTCTCACCTTCCTCCCCCTCCCCCACTCACCCACCCACCCTCGACTCCTCCACACGAGCTCGCATGCAAAATCCAATCCCCTCTCCTACTGAAAACCTCTCAACGTACTCTTATCTCATCTCTCTGGATCGCGCCGAAAAAAATTCCTCCGACAAATCCCTCGTGTTTTAGAAGAGGTTTTCTTCCATTATTCACCGTCGAGAAGAAAAAATTAATAACACCATTCTCGGGAAAACCACGATCCTTCCACTGTCCACCCAAAAAAAAGCCCCAGTCTTACCACACCCATTTAAATCCAAAAAAAATCTCCTCGAGAAGTAACAGCTACGCCATTTCGGCGCTTCCTTTCCCCAGTCATCTGTCCCGAACTTCTCCGCCTCCCTCCCTACTTCCCCTTTCCGTTAACTCGCTCCCGCATTAGGAACTGATTTCTCTTTAAACAGCTTTCCTTCTTCTCCTTCTCTCTCTCTCTCCCTCCCTCCTCAACCCTGTCCTCTTCTTCCATACTTCATCTTCCCTTCTCCTCCCTTACACTCACCTATCGGTCTCCCCGTCTCCTTTCCTTCCCTTTCTCCATGAATGTTTACCCTCCTGTTCCCTCTCTTTATCTCTTCCCCCATCTCTCACCATCCCTTCCTACTTTTCCCTCACCTCTTTCTCTCCCTCCCTCCCTTAATAAAGTCGTTTGTCTGTCTATCTGTCCATAACTCTCTCCCTCTCCCCCTCTCCCTCCCTCTCTCCCTCTACCTCCCTCTCTCTCTCCTTCCCTCTCTCCCTCCCTCTCCCTCCCTCTCCCCCTCTCTCCCTCCCTCCACCTCTCTCTCTCCCCCTCTCTCCCTCTCCCCCTCTCTCTTCCTCGATACCTACTTCCCCCTATTTTTCACTTTCTACCTCCATCCCTTACTTCCTCCGTCTCTACCTTTCTGCATCCCTCCATGTTTACCTCTCCCTTTTTTCCTCCTACATTCGCCCCACCGTCCCTGTTTCACTCAACCTTTCCTCCTCCGCCTCCCTACCTCTCTCTTTCTACCACTCCCCGCCGTTATCTAACTCTTCTAATCATTTATAGTTTCCCTTACCTTTACTTGTCTCTCACTACTGGTTTCTACCTCTCCCATTCTTTCTCTCAATCTCATCATTCTTTCTCTGTCTCATATCCATGCTTAAATTTTTTTCCCCTGTGCAGACGAGTTCGCTCCTACTCATATCTGGAAGTTACTTCACGCCAGTTGTAAGAATATTTCTCAAAATCCGGGAGAAATAGTTCCTAAACCGTACGTCATAACTTCCCGCTTATTGCTATGATGGAGTTTCCAATTACAGGATTTTAGAAACAAAACCCTTCGAGCGTAAGGAAAGATTTCTTCTCTCTCTACGAGAAAGATTTTCTATAGTTTTTACACGTTTTAAAAAGTTGCTTTAATAAGCAGCTTGTGCATTGACGGTCTGGATAGGAGTCGATGTCGGAAGTTACTTGGATACGCTGTCTCATCTTGTATGTCAAAAATATTTCTTGCTGTTAAAACTGAAAATAAATTTCAAATAGCATACATGAAATCTTCTCCACTGGTAGTTTATTAGTAATACAATAAATTTTAAAATAATACTGACTGCCGTTATTATGGATGAATTTCATGTCGTATGGCTTGCATTGAATGATCCTTCCCTTTTTATATAAAATTATTCGAAATAAAAATTGATGTTTTCTCGGCCCAAACGCTCCGAGATCGTCAAACAACTTTTTAAAAAAAAGCAGATATTCAGTTTCCAGCGAGATAAAAATGAGGCTCAGGCCTATGTGATAGCTTATTTACTTCGAATAATATAGCCAAAGCTGTCAATTAAGCAGGAGTTTCTGCCAACTCACGTCTACTGCTAAACCAAAGATAAGAAATACAGCAAAAATTGGCATGAATTTGGTATTCCGGGCGAATTTATCGCACGTGCCTAAAATTCCCTATCCCCGGCCACTTCTAACCTCTCTCCGAACGACGCAGAGCATGAAATTCGATCAAGGAATGTGCACTTCTGTTACATTTACACTTCCGACTCCAATTCGTGTTTCAACGTCGCTATTCCATCGTTAGTTATTTACGGGAAATGCCCTCCCCGCGGCTGTTACTCAGAATCAGCGTCCCGAACAGCCTCACAAAGTTACGCTTTACGGCGAGATAGACGCGGTAGTTCCGTTAAATGAATAAATAATTAAGAACTCGAGGATAGGAGGAGGCTCAGACGCATCATCTTTTCCTCACGTTCAAAATAAAATCGGTTTTGAATTTCTCGCGTCTTTCAGAGAGTAATTGCTTTCTCTCACTTTTCCTCTCCCTCTCTCGTTCTCCCTCTGTCTTTCACCTCCAATCTCCCACCCCCCCACATATTTCTCTTTCATCCTCGCTGCGACTCACCCTTCTTTTTTTCTCTCTCTCTCTCTCTCTCCCCTTTTCACTTATTTTCCCCCCAACCCCCTTTCACTCTCATTTTCTCCCCCTCCCTTCTTCACTCTCCTTCTCCATCCCTTTTTCATTCCCCTTTTCTCTCCCTTTTTCACTTATTTTCTCTCCATCCCTTTCCCCTTCTCCTTCTCTCTCCCTACCTCCCCTCCTCGCTCACTGGCTCCTCTCTTCTCATACACCTCCTACTCCCACACTCTCTCCCTCTCCCGGTCGTCTACAAGCAACACGAGATCGCTTATGAAGGTGGGTTTCCAGGGAGGAGCGAGTTTTGAGCGAGGGGGGAGTACCGCGGGGTTCCCATCACGGCCCACCTCTCTCCAAAACTATCTCAACTCCTTCCATCTCGCATTCCATTACCTCCTCTCCTCCCCGCCTGACCCCCGGTTCCCCCCTTCATGCCTCTCCACCTCCTTTCACTCCTCCATTCACGCTCCACTCTCGTCTCTTTCTTATTCCTTCGTCTCGCCCCACACTCCCACGGGTTGGCTAAAGACCGACTAAGCTTCGCCTCACGGCTCGAAGAGGGGTAGACCCGTGCGTTTGTGTGTGTGTCGGCGAGATGTTGGTAATCATTAAAGGGAATGGGTCCAGCATTTTACAACTCGCTTCAAAGCGTCGCAAACTTCTCTCTTCCCACCCCTTCCTGCACTTCTTTTCTTTTCCTCCTCATTCTACCCGCCAGTCCTTCCACCCACACGGACGGCGCCCTTCAAACTGCTTCTGAAAGACAAATGAATATCAAGCCACGTGCCCTCCGTTAACATCCAGTGATTTTTGCGCCTCGTGTGGACTGGGGATAGCGTAGCATTCTTGCGGTGACGGAAAGATGTACATTTATGTTTTAAGGAAATATTTCTTCGCTTTTTGCGAATAAGCGAAATTCCTTTGAGACAAACATTCGTGCGTTTCATATTGCTGTAATGTGGTAGTAGCAACTAGTTTTTATTTGATAAATCCTAAAAGGGATATTTTTTGTTAAGTCAGGTTTTTCAAACTTTCATTTCAACCTATATATTATTACCTATATTACACCTAGTTATATTTATTTTAATTTATTTTAACTCTCTCATAAACAGCCGTTTGCTTTGAGCGCAATAGTGCCATTAAAGACTATCACATACAACCATGCCCTCGGCAGAATTCGAACCCGGGACCCTTACATTGGAAGTCAGGGACCCCTCTAAAAAAGCCATATATTTTCGTGATATATCCCTGAATTATATTTCGTCCAATATTTCGAATCGCATCAAAGAGATGCGAATAATTCCTGATGAAAGCCGTGGAAAAACTCAGAGGTCATTTAGGAACATCTGCCTCCCATCATCGATAAATATTGACGCTGCATTGGGAAAAATCTGAATCAACTCGTCAAAAGCAGTAAACTTCCTCATCTCGCATAAAAATATATTTAAATGTTAATTTAGGCATAAGGGGTAAAAAATATGACATTCCCTCTCGCCGGAATACAAAAACAAATAACAGGTTTTTTGATGCGCGTCCTTTTCCCGCAATTCTTTTTGTAATTTCTCTTCGATGCATGTAAATTGTGGTCGGAAGATAACGTCTGGTTTCATTCTCTGCGGAAATCGATGCCCACGACACAATATGGAACAAGGCCTCGATGGGAGTGGAGAGGAGGGGTAAGGGAGGAATGGAAAGAATGAGGAGAGGGGAAGGGGAATCGAAAGAGGGGGGTGGAGAAGGGGAGATGGAGAAGAGTGGGGAAAGGAGAGGAGAAAGATGGTTCGTAGCCGCCATTTGCGTCGAGGTTCCCTCTTGCGATTTCTTTTCCGCGGAGGAGGCGGGGACGAAGGGGTAAGGGGGCGAGAAGGCGGGTACTAAGTGGTGAGGGGGCGAGGAGGCGGGTACGAAGGGGCGAGGAGGCGGGGATGGAGTGAGGGGACGAAGGGGCGATGGGGCGAATAGGCAGGGACGAAGATGAGGGGACGAAAGCGTTGAGGGGGCAAAGATGCGGGGACGAAGGGGGTGAGTTGACGAAGAGAGAGAGGGGATTTTTATGAGATACTAAGAGATGTCAAAAATATTACGTGAAATATTCTTTATATTGATATTCTTTAATTTTGTGTGTGTGTGTATACATATACGTATACATAATCCATTTGCTTGACTTAATATAGTGCAAATAGAGCTTCGCTCCATAACACCTATTCGATATATCGACTTTCCACACATGGAATAACTGTTGCTTACCGCTACGACGCGAGTTTTATTGCCCGCAAATATATGAATGGTTAAAGCGAAATATGGATACATGTGGGAGGTAGTTTTTATCCTCAGGTAGGACAATTGATCAAAAATATATTTTCGTTTTATATCACTTTCTTATTTTTTATTACGTTTAGATTTACTTTGGTATCCACAATAGCGATTGAATGTTTTTTCGTTGCTATCACCGAAGGGATATTAAATGGCTGCCTAAAATTATTTTCTTCCAAAATTTTTGTTAATCTAATGTCTATCTCTTCGTTAAGTACTTGCACGTTTATTCTACTGATTGTTTTTCAACGCCCGGTTTCGTCAATTTGTCAACAAAAAAGCGATCTTGTACATCCTTCATTCCTTTTCCGCCGGGTAACAGCATATTATTTTTGATCAAAAAGGTCCGCGACATCGCTCGATGATACATTTTTTCGGAAAATTAATTAATATCAATTTAATTGAGTATCTATTTTCGATTTCATTACGCGAAATTATAATTGCAACGACAATCCACCGAAATCTTTCCGAGTTTTTTTATTAAAATAAATATAATTAATTGCATGATAGGTTTAGATCAGGGACGGCAAATACGTGGCACGCGTAATCTTGTATTCTCAACATAAAATATGAAGTTTCTTAGAGAAGGAGTAAACCAGTGGCACGCGAAAATATATTCGGATGATTCACATTACCTTCTTGGCCCGCGAAATAAAAATCATTTTTCATCCCTGGTTTAGACGAACAAAAACTATTTCGTTGGCATTGTTGGGGTAACTAATCGGTGTAAATAAATTACTAATATATTCTCTTAATTAATATTCCGTTAACTATAAAAATTTTAATTACCTTACAACGTGTATATGTGTGTGTGTATGTATATATATATATATATATATATATATATATATATATATATATATATAAGTTCTTGGGGCAAACTTGGAGGAGGGAGACAGTTGACAGGGAAAACTGGAAGAGTCTGGGGGAGGCCTTCATCCGTCAGTGGACTGAAAAAGGCAGATGATGATATATATATATATATATATATATATATATATATATATATATATATATATATATATATATATGTACATATATATATAGAGAGAGAGAGGCTAAATTTAATGAATGGACGTAAATTATTACTATCTGCCTGTAAATATAATTTGCATTTAACGAACCGACTGAACTCTAACGAAAGTTTGACTGCTACATCCACCACAGAATATTTCTACTTGGTTTGTTATGCAAATATTTTCGCCCAACTGCTACGGAAACTTGACAAGTCATTTAGAACCATGACTCCAGGCGATGCAGCTGCGCCTCTCCACGCCGGAGGGCCAGATTCGATTCCCCCGTCAAACTTCCTACATGTATTAGGATATAAAAAAAGACGATCGATAGATATGATTACTGGCTGTCGCGTTCAATCCTCCGTTGTCCCACTCCTGGCGTCCTTCCATCTCGCCCTCCCTCCCTCCCTTCTGCCCCACGGCGTGCCTGGAAGGTGGGTACTCTTCTCACCACATTCCACTCTTGCCTCTACATTCCACTCTTGCCTCTTGGCTCCTACTTCATGTGAGCCACTTCTTCTCCCCTCCCCCCCCCCTCCCACTCCTCTCATCCTCACCCACAGCCCGTCCCACTCTCACTCCAACCTCCGTCCTCTTTCCCATCTACTTTTTTGGCCTCTCCATACCCTCCTCTCTCTTCCCCCCTTTTTGGTTCCTTACCCACGCTTTGGCCCGAGGCCCTAAACAGTGGCCCAATCGCCTTTCCACTACGTGAAAGTACGAGGGCCGTTATGAATACACATGCGGAAACAATAGGTGTGGAGAAAGCGAGTAGGGGCTGATAAAAGTACAGTTGGACTCCATCCATCAATGAAGTTCGGCGCAATCTAAATATTTAAAAAAATAAGTCCCGCCTCGTTTCATCCTCTCGTACGTTGAACGGTTTTCTTATTATCTTTCCGCTGTCGTGCGTCGCATTACCGCTTTTTGGGATTAATACACGCCCCCCTCCCCCCAACGCCGTTTATGTTCCTGACAGTACGAACTCGAAATACGGGCGTTTTCCTTGTCATTTTCGAAACTACGGGGTGTATTTCCTATATCGTGGCTTCAGAAAGTCCGTGAAGCGTCCCCTTCAAAAAGGTTATTATTTATTTTTCGCTCGGCGGGACGAAACGCAACGCGAGGCATTGGGAAAACATCATTTTTCACGAAAGCGTGTTGTCTTTAGGGCTATAAACGTATTTTGAAAATCTTCACACTGTATTTCGTGTTTATTAGGATCCCTTTTATGCGTTTAATGCGATTAAGGTACAACGGACGTGGCTAAGGACTGAGGAATGTGTCATCGCACCTAGTTTTAATACGAACTTAATCGAAAGGATAGTACACATTAATAAAAAAATTCTTTTTCCAGATAATTAAAATCTACGGTAATACTTAAATTTAATTCGACAAAACATTTTTTTAATCGAATAACTATTGGAAGCGGACTTCTAAGTTTTAAATACTTTATTGCAATGAAGGATGAATTCACACACACACACACATATATATATATATATAAAATCCTTTTGTATGTTTCCAACACTTGAAAAATTCTTCCTATGGGACTAACATTCAATTCGTCCTCCCCGTGCTCAAATGCCCTCCCCCATCCTCCTCTGCCCCTTATTTCCAACTCTCTTCCCCTCTCCGTGGCTGTGTTCCTTCCCTTCTTCTCGGATTGACCCCCTCCCCCCTCCTCTCTATTGGTTGCCTCCTTGAAAAACGTTCCCATTAAAACACTCGCACTAAATCTACTTCCAATACGAATACCTGCTTTATATGAACACCAGGCCGCGTATGTCACGCGGGCGTATAGCTAGTTTTCCCTCAAGTAAACAATCAAATGAACGAACCATTCATTCAAATATGTTATCAAACAACATTGGTGACCATCAAACGATATTTACTGAGGAAATTGCCCTAGAAAATTTCAAAATGAACTGGAAGAGTCTGAGTCCGCTTTGAAAAATAAAAAAAACGCATTAGAACGCGCATTTCTTAATTTCCGTGGACTATATTGGGACGGCTTCTCAGCCTCGGTCTTAGAAAGGATAACTGCTAATATAAACCTTAAAATCCATCTTCACCTCGATGAAAACGGAAGTGCGTTTGTTTACCCAATAAACAAATGCTCCCTTCGCCGCGTTATAAATACCCAAAAGTTGGCAGGTTTTGATGCGACGGAATTGTAGATAAAATATTTCCCCAACTTCGAGGTGTCGGAGACGAGGTCCGCAAGACATTCTATAGATCATACTTTTATTACGCTGTACGAATTATTGGGAAAATATTCGAGAGAATTCCGTCGTTGTTAGCGCCAAATACGTGGAGGAATTCCTTCCCAACCGCAGAATATTCCAGACAGTGGCATAGCTGTTTTCGCGTCACTAATAAGGGCCAATCTCTATTGCATAATTATCGCTTGAGGTGTATCGCTACAGCGAAATGGCATTCCGGTAATCTCCTAGATCGACTCAGCTAAAAAACGAGCGTCGGAATTGCAGCGTCACATTCGATTTACTCATAACATGTCATAAGGTATCGGCATTTCAACCGTCGGCTGAATGAAAAATATTTGCGTGCCGATGGCAGCTCAAACATTACTTTTTTTAAATTCTTTTTCTAAAAAATGTACAATAACAAAAAATGAAATCTCACGTTCTCGGTTTTTATTAGTAACAAAAGCAGCAGTCACCGATTTTTTTCTTGCCTTCGTATCGCCTTGAGCATTTTTTTTTTAAATAACTGCATTCCCTCCAGTACGGGGGTCGGTAGCCCAAGGCCTACGCATCACATTCGGTAAGCAAAAGCATTTTATGCGACCTATAACGTTAAACTACCGGTCAAATATAACGCAGACTGTATTATATTTTTAAATGTAAATTGTGATAATAAAAACTGTTCTTGTGAAATTTCAACGATACTAAATTATTTAGACGCGATTTTCATTTATATCACATCACGGAATAGGACCTCCAGGTAACATTCGAAATGAACGCTATCCGACCCACCCATGTACGTCCAATGTTAAAGGTGAAGCATTCGAAACAACGAATGCCGACTCCCGCACTAATGTACTTAAATTGACGTTGAAATTAACACTATCTGTACCTAAATACATCATTGGAGTCTAGAAACGTCAATTATTTCAAAACTTCCCTCCCTCTTGTTTCAACCATATTTTTCGACATAGCAAAAATGAGATAATGTCTCTTTTTTAATGTTTTTTTCCACATTTTACGTTTTGATTTACGTCGATAGCGTAACATTTACAGTACAGTGTAAAGTAACATACATTAGTATAGAATTGAGGTATCCAACTAAGGTGACAGATTCGGAATTCATAACTTACGTAAAAATTGTTAGAAATGTATAAACCATATCATTACAAGCCGTGTAAGTGAGAGCTGTGACAGCGGAGTGTCAGAATTTGTTGAATTCGCGTTCGTCATGACTTACCCGATATAAAACATAAATCTCTACATTTTTACGCAAAACTTCAAGAAATCTGTATTGCACTGCCTGAAGAAACTATGGAAATTATTAGCGCTAACGGCAAGAGTCACAACAAGACTCTAAGACGAAATAGAAAAAACCAACGTGGCCTGTGGTGGCGCATAAGATAACATCAAACGAGAACCCATCCTTTTGAGTATCTCATCCTTATAATAGCGTCCATGTTGATTTCCCCCCCCCCCCCTCTAACTAATTGAAGCATTTATAGCCCACGTTTGATGACATCAGTTAGTCTTTCTCGTGAATCCCTCTTACGTTTTCTAACGACTTATTGCCTCATTCTTTTTCATGGCCCTCGCTTCTTATATCTTTTACTATCTCCGCATCCTTATTCACTCCGACGGATTTATTACCACCCCGACGCTTGTTGCGATGGTTAACGCTTATTTTCCGTCGTTTCTTACTAGGAGTAGGGCGTTGTCTCACCGTCATCTCTTACATTTCAGAGTTTTATAAAGATTATCTCTCGCGGCTGACGTTTGCACTGTGACTAATGACCTCATTAGCCAGATTGTGCTGGCTAATGTCCACATTTTTCAGTTTGATTTGGATAACGCCGTTTAATATGATAAGCATGATTTGAATAAAGGGTGTATTAACGTCAGCAAAATAAATTTCTATGACCGGGATTGGTAGTTTTACTAATTTTCAACTGGCAATTTTCTCCGAAGTTACCTTCTAAACATTCAATAAAAGGAACAATATTAGCCACATTCTGGCACTGGCCACGACATACATACTCTGTATGGTATGGCCCATCCGGTTTAAAATGTGAGACTTATTTATTCTTACTCATTAATGGCATTGTAAGTAGGTCGAAGAGACAGCGCTGACGAGAAAATCATATCGTAACGTAGTCACGAAAGAAAAAACAAATAACATTAGTAACAAGTCCTTGTACAATAGTTTTTAATTAAAATATATATTTGAGTCGTACGTTTATGTTACAACAAAATAATTTGGGTCGTTATTAATTCATGACTTAGATTTCAAAATTATCTATTTGGATCCAGGGTATTTGAGTTTGATTCCCTTGCTATAAGGTATTGATATTTAAGCGAGGGAATGTGTATCTTTGCGGGTTATATGAAATTATTATTAGAAGTGTTTTGTTCTCCTTCTTTGGTGCACTAATACCCGACGTCGGATTTATAATTTCTATAGATTCTAACACCAACATATTTACTATAAGTCATAGATACATTCATGCGAATAAAGGTACGTTAAACTTCGTCATAGCCCTGTCATTGCTATTTCTGCTTATTTCTTCAAAATATTGTAACGAGTCTCAATTTAGTCTATTGGAAAAGACGCAGTCTTTTCACCGTGTGGGAAAGTCTCAAAATATGAAGGAAAAAAAGATCTCATTCTTACGTTAATCAACTTAAATTACAATTTTAAGATCATACTTCTATATCAGCGAAGCTTTGAAATCCGCCAGGCGGAACGCTTTTATTAAGATATGGTTAAAGAGGTTACGCCTACAAAAATTACCGAAGGACACCGCCTAGAGTTACTCTTTTAGACATAGCATTGATATATTAACAGTACGCCCGAAGGTTGCAGCTTAAAGTCTACAAAACCTGAAGACTGAGGGATAATATTGGAGAAAGATCTTAAAGATGGGAGGTCAGGACTATAAAGAGTGATTAAGAATGTAATCTTTGACAACTCCCCAGCATCACCCGCATTTCACTCTCCCCTCTCTCAACCTCCCCCTCGCATCCTTCCAAAAAAAAACAAGAGAAATGCGAAACGCTTAAACGCTAGATGGCGGAGAAAACAGTTCTTGAGTGAAATCGACCCGCGTTCCGGGAAATTATTGACGTGAGCGAACGGATGTTGAGGCATTGAAAGTCGGGAGACGTTCGAAACGACGGTGGGGAAAAAAGAGGTACGCGAGAGCTGACAATATCCCGAGCTTCCTCCCTTTTTCTCTTTTTCTCTCCCCCCCTCCCCTCCCCCCAATTCAAATCCCACTCACCTTTGGTCCACATCTACCCGCAACGAAATTTTTGGGTTCCTTCTTTCTTATTTACTCTTTTTTTTTAAAAAAAAGGAAAAAAGGGAGGGATGAATGGGAAGAGATTTTTTTTTTGAGCACGGGATGATAAGAACGAGGAGTGCGTCTGGAGTGCTCGCGAGTAGAAGTTGGAAGGGACGGATAAAGATGGTCCGAGGCGGGAGATGGCGCAGCTATGATTATTATTTTTTTTTCTTAGCGAGGTGGGGTGTGGGATGAGAAATAAACGGCGCGGAAGGGGTTAGCGGGACACGGTTAAAAAATGACGTGCGTACGGGAGATGTGAATGTTTCGGAGAGATGGAGAAGAAATGTCGGGAGGGGTTATCGCGAAAGGAGAGAAATGCATCGAATAATAACTCGCGCGAAACGGTATTAGTTTATAAACAGACTTACCGACGATTTGTTAATAAACGAAAACAGGTCGCGGGGCGATTTTTTTTTTTTTGGATAAAATGGTTCGACTTGCGGAAATCGGGACCTATCAGATCGTGGGAACCGATTTAGTGCCCGTTACGGGTGAAAATTAACTTTCTATTTACGCCTGAACAATTTACGCTTCGAAGTAACGTACAAAAATAAATACTACGCGATTTTACTGACAGAGGCAATTAAATGGTTTGAAACCATTATAAATGGCGCGACGATGAAAGGGTAAAAGTCTATAAAATTTTCTGAGACGATAACCAGGATATGGTATGAGAAGATTTCGTATCGAAAATATACAGCCTCGAGTGAGAGAGGATCCTTTGTTTTGGGATTAAATATACGTCTACATAATATGCTGAAAGCCACCCGAATGGTGGATGGCAAGGGGTGCAACGTACCAAATATCCCTAACGATTCCCATTCATCGTTTTCCTATTGTAGTCCCTAAGAATCGCACTGGGGAAGAGCGGCCCATTATATCGCTCCGTTTTACAATAGAATTTATAAATTTTATCCTCGTCCCGAAATATTCCTGATAAGTTCTGTGACCTCGTTCGCTAGCTTCCCCGATGTCTACTCTTCTATCAGCTTAAGTTTATACTATAATCTGCTTTCTTTTGACGATACCCATTTCGTATATTGTACTAGCGACGCATCGCTCTTTTTATTAAAATAACTTCTTTTGATAAATCTAGCTGCCCTGAACTGCACTTTTTTATCTCCTTTATTAGACCATTCTAAGTATCGAAAACATTTCTTTATGAGAAAAACGCCCTCGTAAGATGGATCAAAGAATAATTATACAGTAATATCGGGGACCCTGTGCAATTTTTATACTAATAAGTCTATACATGAACATGACATGGAACACTACGGAATATTAACTGATAAGATTCCTTTGTAATAACTTGATTTGCGAAAATCGATTCATAAAGAGTTGGTTTTCGTGAATCAGTTACTCTAGCAGTACTTTGTGCGCAATATTTTCAAGCGATTCAAATGGTATTTATTTCAGAGGAATCTTTATATAAACATTCAATAGAACGGCTGCAAGAAATAAATATGAAGGGCCTAGAACGCTCACAAGAGAATTTGCGTTTCATACCACGTTGTCATTATAGCGTTATATATTTTCGTCGCCCGGAGGAGGTTAAACCCGGCGCAGACGAAAGAAGTTCATAATAAACAGGTTCACGTGAAAAAAGCATCGGAAAATCTTCAGAAAAATGCTTTGGTTTGCTTCGTAACGTCATAGAGAATGGGATGTTTTTAACATGCTTAAAGAAACAGAGATAATATAAAGCTGTTTAAGAATTTTTGCGTCATGTCTTAGGGTTTAGGTTAATTGAAACAAACTCTAATAAACTAAAGGTCAGAGTAAGAAAGCATTTGCAAGAGCCTATGGAAAGGAGTCGTGAATTACACTTATAATAACAAATTTTCTATTCGTATAAGGTAAAACATAATTAAAGCAATAGGAATATTACTTAATAGCTTACATAGAGTAGAAGCTAGAAATTTCTTGGCCAAAAGTTCGCTCTTCATGTCTATTAGTAAGTTAATATTCTGTATTAGTAAGTTACTCGTATCATATAAACAATCCGGAGGAAATTTGTCACCGTTATAACTCTAACCTGTGTTATATTTTGTCTGATCGCCTTAAAGCGCCCCAAACTCGAGAATATATATATATACACACACACATATATATATGCACACATATATACTAAGGAAGAGGAAAGGTAAATGAGGATATTTAGGGCAACTAGGTGTTGAAGGAAACCCAGTGAGCACTTACCGGAAGGAGAGCCGCTGGGGTGTTGGAGAAACACATTTGCAGAAGTTATTTCAGCTTTCGGGATGATCCCTTCGAAAGCACAAGAGAGAGACACCTTGAGTTGTCCCTCTCTTGTGCTGACGAAGGGATCATCCCGAAAGCTCCAATAACTTCTACAAATGTGTCTCTCCAACACCCCAGCGGCTATCCTTCCGGTAAGTGCTCACTGGGTTTCCTTCAACACCTAGTTGCCATATATATATATATATATATATATATACCGAGACAAACTATAGCACAGGTTAGGTGACAAATTTCCTCCGGCTTGTGTGTGTGTGTATATAGGTATGTATGTATATATGTATGTATGTATGTATGTATATATAATTAAAACATACAAATGATAATAAGTAAGCACATTAGGTGCTCTAACACTCGTAAATTTTTCCTTGGAACCTAATAGTATACAATTACAATATTTTAAGTAGTTAAGCTAATCACATTGGAAAATATTTTAAGTTTTTATTTACACTCGAATAAAACCTAAGAGTTTGATGGATACACGGAATAGCTAAACATCTCATGTGCTCCGCCATAATGGGTACAGTAGGTAACCAACATAGTCTTTCACCGACATGCACGACAGATGGTATTGTTCCATGTAACACGACAAGGTACAGTATATCGGTTAGAACACACGAGCAGGTGAATAGGGAGAGTGAGCTGGCTATACAAGCCAGATAGGATGCTTCACCGAAGTATTGAGTAGTCCCCGACAGATAAATGGAAGCGCAAGTCGTTGTGCTAACAACTGCCAATCATGTGTGGTATCGAAGAGAAAGATAAGACGTCCTTTGTTCGTCGTCGTTGTTTGAAAACGCCGACACCGAAACAGTCGACATCACCCACTTCGTTATTAATTGCAGCCCAGAGATAAATAACTCGATTTTTCCTGTGTATTTTAGCCCTCATAAAGGCACATACAGTAGACTATCCCACCTTAATAGGTCTTCCAATTTAGGTAAGAAAATGTTCAAACCAATGAAAATGCCAATCATTACTTTATTAATTTCCTCGTGTATATGGCGTCCTTCTAATTTTATCTTCCCGTGTTACATCATCGCACATACACTTCAGAAAATCCGGTATGTCGCGCTGTAAAAAAACATCGATGGATGTTGAATTATTTCATATTAATCGAGTATGAAAGGGCTCTTGACTTTTTAAAATGCTAATATGATAAACATACCTTCTTATAACCAGATAAATGCTGTTTTTATATATTTATGTATGCATAAGTTGTGATTATAATAATATTTATATTCTGACTTGTAACCGTCCCATCGAAGAATTCGCAATCATAAAGAAATCAGCATATTTTGACTAAATTTCGATGATTGGTTACATCTGTATGAAAGGGAAGCAAGACAGTGCAATATAAAAACTTTCGTGAAATAATTTGTCGAAAAAAATCTGCACATTAGACTGAGCAAAATACAAGTGATGTATCTCCGGGGAAATTCACTTTTATCCTCGGTTCATCCGCCATTTTTAACATCCGCCTCGATCATCAGCACACGTTAACGATCCCCCATTATCTCAATGGCGTGCCTTCATCACTGCACACGAAAATAGCACGAAAACCAAAACTGTATCTCTAAATCTCACGAAATCCCCGATACGAGTCAAGCGAAGGCTACAGACCCTCCAAAATAAACATCCGCAAAAATATTACAGAGCGTTACCGGTATGGATTTTTAAAGGAAACGTTCGCATTGTGTTTATCTGGTCAGATATCGTCGCGATATTTTCGGAGACTTCGTTAGCCATTGAAATTTATAGGCGAAGATTTCTTTGGCGGTTTGGCATTTTTTTGATAAAATAAATTATGAAAAAAAAAAGAATTTAATATTTTAACCCGCTCTTAAACTACCGGGCACAGATAAAGAAGCAGTCATTTGGTTTCTTTAGCTCATTAATATAGATTTATCTCCAATACTTTGAGGTGAACGAGTTGTATGACAAATGAACAAAGCAGAGTCTCGTGTCGCGAGGAAATTAACACGCCGATATGAGCATTTCTTTCCTGAGAGGATCGGAGAAATACCCTTCGAAATTTTTCATTTCGTGTATTCTATCGGCAATTTTTATAGGGCCACGTATTTTAACTCGCTCCGATCGGAATTTTTTTTTTCATCTCGCACTGAAATGTCGTAAAAATCGTTCATCCAGACGCGCCGCCATATATCATCCTTTAGGGATAATCCTTTATCAGACACCGTTCCGCAAGACAATTAAAATAAACTGAAAATGTTTGCTTTACCACATGTCCGCGGGACATGGACCACCACCGCGCCACTCACCGCCTATCCTTTCTAATTCCCATCTCCCTAACAAGCGTCAGTATTCCCTTCACTCCGTCCTCTCCCTTCCCCCTCTCAACCCTCCCCCGAAGAAGCGCTACTCCACTCCCATTCAGTCAAGCCGCAGAACCCCACACACACACGCACGCACCGTACTTCCGATATATATATATATATCCATCCCTCTTTCTCCCTCCTCTCTCTCTCCACCCTCTCTCTCCCCCCTCTCTCTCCCCCCTCTCTCTCTCCCCAGGCAATCCGAGTAGGCTAAAGAAAAAGCAGCCTCACCCGCTTTTTCCAGACACCAATTTGGAAAGACGGCATATTTTATTCTCTTTCGACTTCCTGTATGATCCAATGTCCTCCTACTAGTTCTTATTTCGTCCAATTTCTACCGCTATTTCCCCTTCCCATTTTCTCCATTCCCATTTCCTTTCATACTCTGCCTCATCCCGTCCCCCTTCAAGCAAGGGATATTTCCTCAGCATCGCTCCCCTATTTCCCTCCTCAAACTCTCCTTTCACTCTCTATCCTCTCTCTCTCTCTCGCTTTCCCTAACCTTCCGTCCCTTTTCCCGGAAAAAGCCCCTTTTCCCATCATCCTGCTCTCCCTTTTCCCTCCCTGCCGATCCCTTTCCAACCCAACCCAACCCCCTTCCGCCTCTCCTACTGCTAATATTTTCTTTCCTCGTCGGCCTACCATGAAAGACTATTCCTATCTTATCGATTTTTTTTTCGTTTTCGGAGTTATAAATTCCTTCTTTCGCCGGAAGGGACTCCATACGTCCGGGTAAAATTCTAGCGTCCCCAAAAATCAAATCGCTTGTCGCGCTTTTAAGCTCGTGAATGTATGTTACACGAGCATCGCCATCCCTCGAATATATATATATATATATATATATATATAATTATATATATGGGATAAAGGTCTTATTTATTTTCCTCGGGACGGATTTCCTTAATTCACCCCCTTTTAAAGGGAGCCTCAAAAACGGATTACGACGAGTAAACTCGTCCTTCGTGATTGCTTTAAGTAAAAGTCCTTTCGGTCCAAGGATTAGGGAAGGCGAAAAAAAAACGCCCCTACGTCAGTCTCTGGTATTCATCCTATCGAATTCCGAAAACGTTTCTTTTGCGATTTAAAGAAGAAAAAAATGCTCTCTCAGCTAGAGGAGGACGAGAAGGAATTCTGATATTTCATGCATATTTCAGTGGAGAGTTTCGCCTAACAACTTGGCATCATTAAGCCATTTTGCGATCCTTGTGGAGGGTAGTGGGCTAAAAAAAAATGTCCTCAGATTTTCCTCCAATATTCTGTCAATTATGAAAGGGTACTTGGATGATCCTTCCTACTCCGTTCCCCCATCTCCCCCTCTCCGTCTTTCCTCGTTTAACCATAAACACGTACTCAAATATTCGGAAACATTCGCGCCTGCTTCGATTCCTTAAGGAGAGCGCATAACTTGCGGGAAATTAGTCGTTATTTCCAAGAATGTCGCTTACGACATAAGCGACCTAGAAGGAATGTGAGATTATCAGAAGACGGGAGACATTCCTGCGGGTCGTACTAAACTACGTAATCCTCCACATTAAATTCCTATTGCCAAATTACTCGATGCATGTTCACCCCATGTTAATATTGCGTCAAAACCACCATTTTAAATATTTTAGCAACGTATGAACGTAGGGGTAGTAGTGCAAAAATTAAATCGGGGAAAGCGAATGAATATTATCTATATGTATTTTTACCAAACATTGAGACATCGATTTATTTTTAAAAACATGTGAATTGTGATATTGTGGGTTTCTTGCCGAAATATTTTTGAACATTAACGAATTTATTTATTTATATGAGACGGAAATATGATAAATGAATTCCCCACGAATATTTCGTCGTTTCGTATAGAATTATCCACAATTTACACAGTATTATTACACATATTTATGACAAAGGTAACAAGCACTACTAATATACGCCGGCCGATAAATTACATGGCTTTCATATTATTCGCCTTTTACGAGAAGTCGTTTAAATGAAACATTTAAAACGAGGAGTTAGTCATTAGGTAAAAAGATTTTGACATAAATTATTTGTCTTAGCTTTAAATTTGTTATTAAAATTTTCATGGCGCGAATTAATTATCTTAGCTGCAATATTTTTTGTTAAAAGCATTTTCCTCGAATTAAAATTCCACGAATCAAAGTGAAATTCCATAAAAGTGATTGTCACGCGAAAGATGTACTAAAATATGGGCACATTTTTTCAAAAATATTGACTTTTACACATCTTGCGTCGATTTATGATACACAAACGAATAAATGAAACTAATTTTTTCGGATACGTGGAAGTCCAAAATAAGCGTACAGAACCGAGCTTGCCATGCGCACGTACGTTCATCGATAAAGAATTCCCAGAAGTAAATTTCGTTGAGATATGTCACGTGGCAAATTGAACGTCGTGTATCCTAAGACAATGACGTTAATTGAAATTCGCTCTTCAAAGAAACTCACCCACGTAGAAAAGGGTTGCATCCTTACCCGAGACAAGGCCCACAACGTAGGAAACGACGCATTTTCCCCCGGAATGAAAATGTCGCAAGGATCCGTTATCCCGTTATCTTCCGAAACGAGTAGGATATCGAGATAGGTTTGCCAAAGAAACGTCAGTTTGCAATGTTTGCGGAGATTTTTTTTTTTTTAATACCCTAAACCCCTTCAAATGTATACATCACCAAATGGGGCAAGGAAGAAAAGGGTGGCGTGCGCAAGGTTTTTTCGGGTAAAATAGGAGGCAGCGAGAGGTAGGCGGAGGAAGAATGCGAGGAAACGAGAGGGAGGAGTTTTTGTGCGTTTTGGTCCATCGAGGACCCTCTCTCCCGCGACTGCACAACGACGAGGCCATTTCCGCCCGAGCGGAGCCAGGGTGGTCCCTACACCCAACGGTCCCACCCCCCGCGACCCCCTCAAGTTCCGTACCCGCACGCGATCTGGGCTGCAGCTGGGAGCACCCTCCCTCTCCCAAACCATTCCATACCCTTTTCTTACTCACCCCTCTCCCTCTCTACCTTTTCTCTCCCTCTCCTCCCCCGATATTTTCCAGCCTCCCCACCTGTTCCTGACTTTCTGTCTCCCCAGCCTCGTTCCCACCCCACGCTCCCTTTCACTGCCTCTCCCCGCCTCCACCTTTCGTTTCATTCCGTACCTTTCTCTTCTCCACTCTATCTCTCTTTCCCCCTCTCCCCGCGGCTCTTCCTCTTTCCTCCCTTTTTCTCCTCTTTCCGTCTCCCATATTGTACGTTTCCCTCGACTGTATACAGGGACACTATTAAACCATTCCTTCCCCTTCTGTCATTTATGACGAGGTATCCTCCAAATTGGTCATATATGAAGCAGGGAGTTCTCGGAATTGAGAGGAACCATCATTCACTTTTTTCCATTATTTTCGCTGGGGGAGTTTGGGAAATATAGGACAATGCAGAGAATTGCCTTCGCCAATGTCATAAGAGCACCTTTCCGATTTTTGATACTTCTAGGAAAGAGCACCCATCTACGATTTTCTGCTATTTTAAAAGAATTTGTTTAATGATTCAGTTTTCGTTGTTTTTTTTATGTACACGTAGAATTTTTAACAGCATTAAATTTTGAAGGCTAATGCATCTTCATAGAATGTTTAGGATAGGAAAGGTCATAATTAATGTTATTGTATTTTTAGTAGTTTTCCATAGTTATGGATGGTTTCTGTATGACATATGAAAAAATACTGATATTTACAAGTTCATGTAAACCACTGCATGAGGAGGGAGCAAAGCGAGACGATTTAAAATGAAAAATAAAAATCCACTAGATAAGCTCAAAATTTGCCAGTCTAGCGTGCAAAAGAATTGGTCCTTTTCCTTTAGATCCGGAATTAGGAAATATTTCAGAATTTAAATCGGTGTTGGAAAACCTCCTCTAGAAAGTAAGGTTTGCTCAATATTTCAGACTTTAGTAAATACTTAATGGGTTAAATATGACTATAGTAATGGATTTGAAACATTTGTCAGTGACTGCAATAAAATATTGAAAAAATATTAAAACAGAAATGTTAGACGAAACAATAAATGGTTAATAATTCTTTTGTTGAAATTGATAACTTTAATTACTGTTGCTATAATTGAAAAAATACTGCTACTTCCTTCCCTATACTCTGAATCTAGACGTTGCCTTTTATCAAGGTTATGCTGGTAATAAACATGACTCGTTCTGTACCATGAAAGGAGGTAAAATATTTTAACATTTCACATGAATTATTCATGCGAAAGGTTACAAAATATTTTTCCTTTTGTGTTTAGGATTAGTGAATATCTGAAAATTTAGAAAATAGACTCAATCTTGTTTGCTTTCAAACCACTATTATTATCCTAGTTCCTTACGTATTGTTCTTTACCCATGGAAAGAAAATTCACAGTCAAATAAGTATAAAAGAGAGCGAATTTTATTAATGAAGAACAGTTTGAATTGTAATTCTTTAACGATGTGTCGCGTGAATGAATTTGCTTTCTAAAAAGAGAATTAAAGGAATGCATTTACTTACATTTTGAGCCATATTTTAGCATTAGTATTAGAAAAAGGATGAAATAATAACACAAACACTCGCACTCGTAAAAAAATAAATTGCGTTTGACGTAAAGCATACACTTTTTAATGATTCCTTTTCCCACGCTCACACTGCCCATGCTAATAAACAGTACCAAATAATGGAAGAATAATTCAACAAATGAAACACTCTAGAAACTTATTGTCGCTATAACTTCCATCTCGAACAACGCGCTTCCACCAGCTGGAATTCTAACGCTCTCGAAGACCCAGCGTGCTGGCATCAAAAATATAACAAGCTTTGACCCATATATACAGCGGCTGCCTCAACCACTCAAAAAGCCTCTACAAAGACCTCAGAAGCCTCTTCAGCCGCCGGCTGACCCCTCGTAAATTGATTGAGATCCTTAACACATTCTCTACTCCTCGAATTCGACCGCGTTTTTTCACCGAGAGCCAAATTTGCTTTATTTTAATTTTCCGCCCGGAAAATTTGTTTTGAAATATTTTTTTTAATGCCGAGTATATATAATTTTTAAAAAATTAAAATATACCCAGGATGCGCATATGAGCCGCGGGAATATTAAAAAATCTAATGTGGCCAACACATGACTTTCTCCATATTTGGGGTATAGATATTTAAATTATTATGAATATCATTATGAGGCAAAATTATCATTTCGTATCTTAAAAGAATACAGTCGTCCTTATTGCCGTAAATTACGTAATTTGAATATGTTTACAGAATTCACCGCTACATGGTGGTGGCGCTGTATACTGGAAATTTACGAATAAGTTAAATATCTCCGAAATGGATGGTTCTACAAAAATTTGTTTCAAACAAAACTTGAAAGAAATATCATTCTCTACAACTTTGCTCCTCACGAAGATTATCAGTAACGACGTTTTTAAGGAGATATTTGACGGAAACCGAAAAAACAGATTATTTATAAATAATTCCTAAACAATAACTGGTATGGAAAATTATTTCAAATGAAAGTTGTAGGAAATTATATTATCTATAACCTTTGTATAGAATTGTATATAAAATAATGATGTTTTAAAGGAGATATTTCGCCAAAACCGAATTGTTTGGAATAAACCTCGACTTCCTGTTAACCGTTATTGTCCAAAAACTAATCAGCTCTTTGTGCTCATACCAAAAATGTTATATATGAAAGTTGTTAATGCTATAGCAAGTAATTTTCGAGTTAGAGCACCCACAATCACAAACACACACAGACATCATTCGGAAAATAGTCGAAACGTGTTCTAGGCACCTCAACACATGTATTTCCGTTGAAATCTCGAAGTCGATTTTTTTCATGAAAACAATACTTTCTCTATACTACGTACCTATATGGGGAAAGTAAAAAGAGGTTTTTCGCAGGAATTCCTAAAAGAGAAAATGGAAACCATCACGGCTCCCTTGAATTCTATACCTTACCTGAGTGCCACAATAAATCCCTATTTCCTACGTGACAAGTCAGGCTTTATAACCGTAAAAGAAAAATCAAGGATCGTAAAGGCTCATGTGCGTCTTAGGAGCCTTGGATTCGGTGGACAGGTCGCATTTACGCGTTAGGGATGGCGAACGCGTCATGAAACGCCACCTATCACAGCTGTTTGGGAACAACAGGTGAGAACGACGCAAGTTTGCGTCGATGAGATAACCTCATCGCTCGTTGTCATAAATCTCTAGCTCGATTCAGGAAGGTCAATTCAATAATTTTGTATGGAACATTTCAATACGCCGACTACAAAATTTACAACCGTTTACATCAGTAGAGGGGGTATCGGAGGCTCTTTGATTATTTTTAATGTTTATTAAATAGGAATGGACGGTGGGAGAGTATGCGCGTCAGCAAGTTGTGTCAATTGTTTTGATGATTGGGTAGAAGAGGTGGTAGCGAATGCTAGGAAGACGACTCAAATGGGGCATACGTCTTAATCATGGACGAGAGTGGACTGGAGGGCAAGACGAGGATCAGAGAATGGCGTAACGCAGCTTAGTTATAGGCGAGAAAAGTCACGCAGAGGAAAAGACGTAAACAAAGCCAATATAAGAAGGCTATACATTCTTGTTATATCGGCTCTTGGCATTTTTATCTTAATAGGGAATACTGCACACGGAGATATTTATCCGCTTGGCTCCGACAAACGCTCGAAACGCGAAAATATCAGCTCGGTATTTGTCACGAATTTCGAAAGCCGTTAAAAGATAGAAACGAGATCCGCGCGATTTGCGTCATTTTTTCCACGCTGCGCAAAAACACACGTATCCTACCTCGGTCAAGCAGAAAGAAATCGCGTGGAGGATCGTATTTAGTCGACCAAAACAAGTCGTGAGTTACGATTCCGCGAAGCCCTTCAGAGCAGGAAAAAAATGCCTCCTTTGAAAGATTATAACCGAGGAAGCTTTAAAAGGCATAAAAATTAATGGTTGTTTGCTACTCTTATCGCGAAAACCAAAACTGCTCCAAACAATTTTTTTTTACGGGCGGATTACGTGTTTTATCGGTGTCGTTTGAAACTTCTCCTTTCTGACGTTTAAATACCTATATACTCGTACATGGAAACGATCCCCTTGTCATGTGCGAAGAATGAAGGCTATTCGAGACTTCAGACAACGTCCTCACAATAACACGTACCCGCTTCCCTCACACAATTTCTTTCCATGGCCGCTTAGAATCCTTTGATGCTTGGGCCCTTCGCTCGGACCTTTCTTCTTTCTTTTATTTTCATGGCACCTTCGCCACCGTGAAGTTTTCTTTGGGGTGGACCATTTTTCAAATACTAAACGTACGTAGCCATCGACTTTGTCGGTAAGGTTTTCAATAAATATACCAGGAGTGCTCCGACTTTACAAGCTTGGTAGCTACTTATCGTTTCACACTGACGTGGCGATCGACCGCCCAACTTCACTGTTAAAAATTACTTCGAGCGAGGGGGGAGGGGTTCACAAAAATTCTTTCAAGCAGGCGAGCAGGGCAGAAAAGTTTAAGAGATCTACCTAAAACGAGTTGGCGATCGCCCTCTTGAGCATCCCTGAAATATACTTTTACGAATGCTTTTAACTTCTAGTTTTAAAATGTCCTAAGGATGTTCACGAATTATTTTTTTTCTATTCTATGTGATGCATATTTCGCTCCCATTTATGAGATTCGTACTGATTATAATTAGATTATAAAGATATGCATGACATTTCGAAACGTCTTTATCAAAACTAACATTATATTATGTGCCTAAAACTCGGTAAATTAGCAGAGAGATAACATTCAGTTGAATGTGACATCCCGTTCATACTAACATTCATATGTAATTTGATTTCAACAAAGCTAAAGTATTTGCTTGGTCCATGAAACTTGAATTGTTTTATCTTCACTTTATTAATATGAATCGTTGTCAATATTCGATTTAATCTTGCCATTCAGGTATATTGAAAATGCTATTTACCGCTATTTGCTTATTACAAAACACTGACAAACGTTTACAATACATTATATAAAGATATTAACATCAGTTAAATTGGAACAACTAGACAAATATTGAGTTATCTGTATCTGCATCCATCACATAGAAAAATCCTATGATAGTTAACTACGCAGCATGGGTATTAATTATTAGCGTTCTGTATTTCCCAGCCATTTATGGCAATAATTTACATTTAATATTCTATTTTAAAAAACTTAGTTGGCCGAAACGTCTAAAATAAATCTCTTATTTCGGTTTACGTCCATTTTAAAGAAATTAGAATACAGTTGAGCGTTCAAGACACGTAAAGAGACTATGTTAGAGCTTATGAAAAATAATACTAAATTATAAGAATCAAAATATCTATAATAACGAAACGAACACCCATTAATGAAAAATATTTCATCGAAAATCGGTTGCCCTAAAAATGGGAAAGCTTACATAAATTACGGTTATGTAATACATAAAAGGTTTACATCAGCAGTATTATGCAATATGTTTTAAAAACTTAATCTCTATATTATTTGGCAATTTTCCAACCTGTATTACATGGTGAGGAGAGGGCACACACGAAAAGATAAAAAAAACGAAGGTTGGAAAAACTACCGCAGATATAAACGATGAGAGATCTTTCTTAAAACGGGTTACTTTTTCGTCGTCAGCGTCGAATTATTCATAACTATTTCTGAGACAGCGTCTCCTTTAAAATATCACTCTCCTTGGCGAAAAAGAAATGTCCTATCTCAACCTTCTCCGTCCTCTACTCTCCTTTTATCCTCCAAACCTCTCCTCGCCCCATCTTCCTCTCATCCCCGACCTCCCGACCTCTGATCCACTACTCCCATTTTAATCTCCTCTCCTGCCTCCCTCTCTGGCTTCCGTCTCTTGCCCTCGTCTCTTCCCATCCGTCCCTCCTCTCTCATTCCCTTCCTCTCCTACCTTACCTCCCCGTCTACTTCTCCCTTTATCTTCCCTCCTCTTCCACTCCTCTCCTATACACTGTCTTCTTTCATTATCAGTATTTTCTAACAGAATCTGGCAATATCCTCGTACGCCCTTTTTTCGACGCAATTTTCGAAATAATTTCAATTTATTCTATCGGTTGATGGACTCGGTGGTTCCGATACTCATAAAAAGGTTGGGAAAACCAACGTGTCACCTCAGGTTCAAGACAGACATCCTCGGTGGCGATCTACCCGGTTAGTATATTCTAAAAATAAAACATGTTCCATCGGTTAATCAACGCTGATGGCGGCCGATTTGTAACCGAAATTAGCATTTCACTAATCCTTTTTATGGCTATTGGGAGCCACATAATTTATCAAATGGATTACGGCTATTAGGTGAGCTCCTTTTTTAATTAATGTACCAATTAAACGAAAACTTGAGGCATTTAGGAAATTTTACATCCATTGACTTGAACTGCAAGACAATGTTACGATTATGTTAGTAATTTAAGATAGGGACCAACTTAAAAAACCTTTCCTCTAAGCAATTAAAAAAGCTATGTAGTGGTACATCGTTTCTTTTTGCTAGCAAGCCATTGTGAAAGAATTTGAATCAGCATAATTCTCCGAATGGATTAAATGGTCAGGTTCCCAAATTCAACAACATTGTCGAATGTCTAGTCATTGATTCTTACGGTGATTAAGTCTTATCCGATAAATTACTTACGGCATAAAAAAGTTAACAGCTCCTTGCCATGTATACAAGAATAAAAAGACATTTAAAAATAGATTAACAACCAGAATACGCAGCATAAACGCGAATATAAATTTGCTTTGGCTACTTTACGCGTGGAAAACTGTTCCCCAACTTTGTTTGTCCTGTCTATCAGCTGCATATTTGGTCCAATTTGTCTCATATCGTTTTTTATCAAATCACAAAAATATAAACATTTTAACAAAAAATATGTAAACTTTTAATTTTTAAAGAGAGGGTAGATATTACTAACATATCATTCATGATGTTAAGATGGCAAAAGCTTCAAAAATATATTTGAGAATGACAGAAAACGCTCGAAACGTAAACAAAAACTTGGAATATTGACATATGTCTGATGGACATGTGAAAAATTGCGCCGTCAGTCTATTTGACATTTTTGAAATATATTTGGTAATTTTTATGAGCAATTCCCTAGATTTAGCAGTGACATCTTTCATATTCGCTATAGACATGTCTCAGAAGAATTTATCCTCATTTAGAGATGAAAATGGAACGACAAAATATTTCTTTCCCTTTAAAATACGAAATTGGCTGTTACTCACACCGAGATCTCTTACCATACCTCAGAAATAACACGTTTTCTTCATAAAAATTCCATCAACGAAGATACGTTCAAGTTTAACGGAATACTATCCAATAAAACTGCCACAGAAATACGTGTCGATGATTTTTCCTTAATGCACGCCATGATTACCTTTCAAGAATGGACTTCCATAAGTTTTACGTTTATGATAATGGGAGATTATTATTACGAGGTTAAACAAAATGGAATCGATTAAATCTAATCCAACATTCCAATGCTATCTGTCCGTTTAAAAAAAAGTGATAAAAAATTGAATTCGAGGGAAATCATTAGAGATGAAAGACGAGGGAAAATGTTAAGTGATACAGTAAACCCGTCATTAACGATGATCTTCAAAGAATCCTTTAATCTCTCTAGGTTGACATTTTATTTTTAATTGTTCCGTCATCATTTACACTTAACCCTATTGTTCATTTTAATATCCGCCGAAGCTCTGTTCATTACCTCATTCATGAAGATATTCTATACCTTTCCCACTTTCCTCCACGGAGTTCTCATGAATATTAACGCTCGTAAATTTTTGCCTCCTACTATAGATTTCGGCGTCTATTAAAAAGCGCTCTTTCTCTCGAGATAATGAGTCCCCAAAAAAGTTTCCGTATGCTCCTCGCTAACATTTCGGATCATTAGGAAACGGTCACATGTGATCGTGAAAAAGTATTGTCTTTTTTATTTTAAACTATTTACATATACCTTGAAAACAATACTTCTCCGTATTTGCAATCGGCGTAATATTAACAACGATAGCAATCATATAAATAAAAACACATAGTGGGAATCGAACCGAGACCATAACCACATAGTGGTTATGTCCCTCTACCGAGGCATCTGTTCTTTCGTTAGAATTTGTTTTAAAAAGTTTTCAGAGCGTTTACAAGTGCAACCATTAAGTATACGGAAAGGGCCCCAAGACAAATATTAACGAGATTTCCCTCATTTTTTTTTTAAATAAAGACGAACAAGAGGGGAATAATTCACGCGTACGCCTCAAATGGCAATTTTGAAATAACTCAAGAGTCGGACGATGTTTTTATTGCGGCATTCCAAACCTCGCTAACGTCTTTATCATCTTGTATCTCATTTCCAACCATTAAAAATGCTCCCAGTCAAACAGCTTTTTTTAGGTGAGATATACCACACATAGCTTAAGAAAAGACCGTATACTTGGGATTTCATCAGCCAAAAGACCAGAGCGCGATTTATATCCGACGAGTGACTCTTAATTTATTACACTTGGCTTTGTAGCGTAATTCACAGCATTAAAGCAGCACCATAAACTTGTGCTTACGCACAAACTGGTTGCCGGATGAGCGGAAAATCGCCGCGGACTCCTAATAATTCACTCGCACCCTTTAATACGCGTAAAATGGCCTTAGGCCTGTAATCCTAATAGGTCGAGAATCCGTATGAACAATCCTTCGCGTTATACTGGTAAGCATCCAAGGTCATCGAATAATAAGAAATGGACCGTTGTACAACGTAAATACTATCCGGCATTCCAGTTTATTCTCCGTCGTGAACCTTACACTTCCGAAGCACTCAACCTTGTTCACACCTCTATACTCTCGCCTTTTGATCAAAGCTCACTGCCCTACAACTCCGTCTTTACCTCCATCCCTATTCTCCCTCTCACCTCACGCAATCACCTCTTTACCACACTTACCCGCCCTATTATTTCGTCTCCTTTGTCCTTAGCCCCCTTTCCGTCCCCTTATACCGCCACCCACCCTAACTTATCGTTCGCCGCACCCAACGCTCAACGTCCTCCTCACTCAGGCCAACCCATCAGATCTTCCTTCCTTTTCCTCTCCCTTACTCTCCTAACTCCCCCCCCCTCGCCCCTCATTATCTCTCCTTTTCCTTCATTTTTCCCGTTTCTTCTCCTCCTCATCATCATCTCTCCTCCTCCATCTCTCTCTCCCTCTTCCTCTCTCTCTCTAGCTCTCATTACTATGCCATCTCACTTTCATTCCTCTATGACTCTGTCCTCCTTCCCTCTCTCTCTCCCTCTCTCTCTCCCTCTCTCTCCCTCTCTCTCTCCCTCTCTCTCTCCCTCTCTCCCCCCTCTCTCTCCCCTCCAAATCCATCTCACTCCCTCCTCCTCCCATACCTCTCCCTCCCTCCATCCCTTTCTATCCCTCCATCTCTCCCCCTCCTCCCTATCTCTTCCTCACTCTGTCTTCATTTCTCCCATCCATCCTTTCCTCTCTCTCCACCTCTCCATCTCCATCAATCCCTCTCTCTCTCTCCTTCCCTATCTACCTTCTGTCCTCTTCCTTCACTCATCTCTCTCTCTCACACACACCGTAACTCTCCCTCTCTTCCTCCATCTTCCACCGTCCATCTTTCTCCCTCCCCCTTCCCCAATTTCACTCCGTCCATCTCCCCTTATCAATCTCCACCTCTACTCCCCATCTCACTCCCATTTCCTCCTATCACTTTCTCCTCCGCTCTTCCCCTCACCTCCTCCCTCTCCCCACTCCCCCACCCCTTCCTTTCTCCCCCTACCCAGACTCCCTCATTCCTGCCTGCCCATTCTTCCTTCATCCTTCCTCTACCTTCTCCCTCTCCTTCCCACTCTTCCGCTTCTCTCCCTTTTCCCTTTCACGCCCTCCTTCCTCCTTTTCGCCTCGCTAATCCTCTCCCGCGCCTAAGACCCCTGAACGTGTCTGACATTATTCACTAGGGGGAGGGTCGGCGATGAAGGCGTATCTTTGTAGGGAGAGGCGGGAGGAAGTTGAGCTCCTAGCAAGGTGTTCCGTAAGGCTGAGGAAGGAGATGGTGAGAAGGGAGAAAAGAGAGGTGGGAAAGAGAGGGAGAGAGAGAGAGAGAGCTGTTAGATGGTGTTACGGTATCACACGCTCGCCCAGAGCCTTCTCCTTTTTCCTCTGTCACTCCTTACCTTGTACCTTCTTAAACGAGTTACGACTCCATCCTAACGTGAGAGAGTGAGAGAGAGAGAGAGAGGTGTCTGGGAGTTTTCATTTTTTTGTTTCGAATTTTCCTTTACTGCTCAAATGTCACTGTCTATCCTCTTAATGGGTATACGAGTTTACAACCAAGCATTAATGTACTCCATAACTCGATAGAGAATTCACGGGATCTTTTATACTTAATTTCATTTTTTTTATTACGGTTTACCGTCTTCATCGCCGTTGTGATAAAAGAAAACATTTCCCTCAGATCGAGCGAAAAACTGCCTCCCTTTCGTCCCTTTACGTACTTGCGCCCGGGTTCCGAAGAGTTTATTTCCAAGATTTTCTCCCCTCGGCGGAATACTTTCGATTCGTCGTCGAGCGACTCAATTTTTTTTTTAAACACAGTATTCTATCACTTCTTTGGAGCCCGCATTTTAGAGTCGCTTCAAAATGAGAAAGCCCTCGTCGCGGATTCCATTTTCTCATTCCAAGTCGTTTCAAGATCGCAGTCCTGTCATAAGAGATTCCCAAAACTCTTGCCGAGGGAGTGAAAGGAGAATTTTTCTAGAGGTGTATGCTTAAAGAAGCGGTTCCCCCCCCTCCCCTCCCCCCGACTCCTCTCCCCTTCTCCTCTTCCTCGCCTTTACCCTTTAAGAAACGTCTTTCCACTGGTTATATACCGCGTCGTATCCTTTAAGATCCATTTGTCTTATGGCTGCGGATTCCGAGAGATGATTCTTACATTTCCAAATCCTGGAAAGGATCGTCACGTGAGATGCACGACCGATTTTTTTCTTTGAAAATATTCCTAAGCTCTCGACATTCGTTTCTAGAGTTTTATTGCGACATTTCAGCGTCGCCTATTTTGTGGTAGATCGAGAAATTACACTTTCTCCAGCGTTCACTCCGGGAAATATGCTTCACTACCGGTTCAACTGGCTGGCTTGATTAACGTATCTCATTTAAACTATAATAGATTTATATGTCAATTAAATATACCTAAAATGTAAATCAAGTCTTTGGCGGTGTTTTTGTGGTAACGAAAACCATCCTAAATGTTTGAAGAGCTATGCATAAAACCTTATAAATTATTCATTTGCGTTAGAAGTTTAACTCACGGTTTTAGAAATAGTTTGTTTCTAGTAAATAAACAGTCACGATTTCCAATTGGCTGAAAAATAAAAATTTGTCAAGCGGTCTAACATATACCATATTTTTTTACTGGTCGTTTAATATGTTAACAACGGGTTATATCAGAGTCAAAATTAATAAAATTATGCCCGATACCTAACAAACGACTAATCAAAGTTGCCGCTACGCTTCATTTCACGTGTATCCCAGGTAACAACGAAATAGGTCCATCCAATAATTTCATCTGGTTACTCTTGCATGGGAATAGGGTATCTCGGATACGTCCAATATAACCTACGCGGTTCGGTGTTCTTCTCTTTACCGAACGCTCTATTCAAACTTCACATTTTCGACCTCGCGGCTAACGATCTTTTTTCTTCTTTTTAAATTTCGGCGTGTGTAAGCATTGTATTACTTGCTCGCTTAAAGAGAGAAAACTTCTCTTCGCCATTTGTGGTCGCGAGGGAATTCCAGTAGAAATTGCAGGAAAAAGAATAAAATCCGCTGGAAAGAAAGTGTACGACTCCAAAATCGAAAAATTAAAGGGAAAGAATTGAAATATTCCGAGTTCACGCGTATTGGATTTAAAAAGAACGAGTGTACCTACTCTTTTTCCGAAATTGACGAGAAAATAAATGTTTTTTTTACGGTTTAACCGGAAGTTTGGTGTTTATTAAGGATGCAATAGATATATAAATAAAGCACTCGCGTTACTAAAAAATTATTTTTACAAATCTCTATTTTAGGATATTGCTTTCTGCGGGATAAATATTAAAACCGTAATCTGAAAAAAGCCGAAATTTCCGATCCAAAATTTTTTTTAATGGATAATGTCAGATTTAGAAAACTTTCCCTATGCTCCGAATCATTTAACTACACATTTGCAGCAATTCTTTGATTTATTATTTTAAAGTTATTATTTTCAATTTACTTCACCGAATATACTATTGTCTGATTAGGCCAAAATTTTAATATCTGCAGTCACTTTGACAAATACTACCGAAAATATAATATTTAAAAGTCTCTAACAGCATTGCCATACGCATTTTCTTCTAAGTGTTCCTGAGAAAATATTTCAAATGTTTAAATGCATGTTAACATATTTACTTTGATTATAATTCTACCTTGTAATAGACGGAAGAAGTTTTGTAATTTTCTTCCAAAAACCGTTAACGACTAAAATATTTTGGTTGCTGACATAGTCAACATCTTATATACGCCTTCAGTTTATTTCGCTTAAGATGCTTTCTCTTTCTATGATCCTGTTACTCGTGGGAAACGTTTCGTAAAACATTTCCGATCGTGCAATCATACCCGCGAGAAATTTTTTTGGCGGATGAAAATTAGAAACGTTAACGAATTTCGCTTCCTTTCGTATTCGAAATGACGAATGAATTATTCACGGCGGAATAATTTGGGATTGCAAATTCGATTACTCGAGTATTACGCGATGGTGCCGAAGTAAATTTAATACCTGAATAATGGCTTGGATAAGTAAAGCCGAACATGTAACTTTTAGGATACGTATTAGTTTAGTGAAAAATACTATTATAGTGTTCCATTTCATAGCTAAACATCCAACTCTATTAACTTCACCTCGTGAAAACTAGAACAAATCTGTTAAGCTATTTGTTCTCGTAATAAAGTTTTCCCTTTTGTAAACCTATCACATTGTATTAATTAACAAACAAAATATCTTCTATATTTTCAAGATTAACGATAATAATTTGTGCCTGTATTATGGAAGATATCTGGAAAATGTTCGCCGTTTATCCGTATTTATACACAACTATACGCTATCGCGATGTTGATTGTAGGCATCATGAGGCTATTGTAAAGATATAGTACATCATGATCGCCGTTAAATGAAAATTTTTCAATATTCCGAAACAAAGCGACGTACATTTTGCGATTGAATATGATAAAGTAGACACGTGAAATCCAATCCGAAACAAGGTAAAACATAACGTCGCTTCAAAAGAGATAACTTGTTATATCTGCACGAACATTAGGGTCGGTGAGGCGAGCATATTATTATCCACGAACACGGTCAAGGCGCGCTCGAGTTGTATCACTTTTTTTATAATTCGTCGCACCGCGATTAAAATGCGATAATTTTTTTCTGCGGACTATTTTTGACATTCCAGTCGACTTTAGCGGGATTTGTACTGCAATGCAGTGGCGTTGACGGGTAGCAAGGATGACCGGAGAAGCGGGACACAGTTTGTTTGAAGTGATCTTAATCTAAGTGACTTTAGAAGCGATGGAGATTCCCAGACGGGTAAATGAGGCTACTTCAGCGCAACCTAGCATGGACAATATTCGATTCGCGTTTCAACGATTATATTTTTTCCTCCTTCAACCGATAATCCAGAACTAATTTAACAAGGAAGCGTTATGAAATTATTTAAAAAGGAAAAAAAATATGTTCGCCATCTCTAATTTCGGTGCATTTATTATTATTCTAAGGAGAAATCCGCACAACGTGATATATTAAACAGTCAATCAACGTCAGTTTGTAAAAATTTTCATTTTTATTCAAAATATTCTTTGCGTTACCAAAAATAATTAGTTCGGGACTTTCAAAAAATGCTACAAGTTAGAACGGAAATATGAATTCGGGATTTCATTTATCGTCCAAGAATTACTGAAATTCCCATCAGGTTTCAAATTCCACATTAAATTAAACATTAACCGAATAAAGCTATTTACAAACATTAAAATTAGCATTGATGCAAGATACGGATATTTTCGCCCTACTACATTCCATTATTCTCTATCAAATTCATACTTTAAAGAATAAGTATAATTTTCTAAATATGTTAAACTAGCTAACACTATGCCACAAAGGTGAGGTGTGCTTCAAGGGAGGAGATCTTATAATTTAACAACGTGAAATAATAATATTTTTTAATTGTGATATTTATATAAATAACATAAACTGACGAGTGCGGCAAATCAGATGGAGATTAAACGGAATTTATATAAATTTTTAAAAAATTAAAATTAGGGCAACTTTTGCAATCATCGCCGAGAAAAAGCCCGACAAGGCAGGAAGAAATGGACGCTGAGGAGGGCGTTAGGTCATTTAAAAACCAAGGATCCGCTCAATGCATTCCTATTTACACGCTCTCCCCGTCTGAGTCACTAGAGTCACTATGACTTATGACTAGTGAAATATAAACTAGCGGTGCTTATTTTATTTATTTCTCCTCTCAGAAATGCCAGTCCCTTGTTTGGTTTTGTATGGAACCGGGTTTGTATCTCTGGTACAGAATATAGCTCCATTGTCCAGGCATTTAGATGTGCCTCAAGATACTTCTCACCGATACCTTGGTGTTATAAAGTACGCGTGTCACGAACAAACAGGAAGGCAAATCGTTCCTTAGCAGCCCATATAAGGAATGGTAATAAATGTGATCTATGGATTCTACAAGAGAACCAGCAAATTATAAAAGGTCATAGACTGGACGCGAATTCCAGGCGTGTATTATACGACCTACTTTGCATCCAGTTGTCACGATCCTACGAATGATATATCCGGAAATGCCTCGCTGAAAATTATTACGTTGTGTGGATAAAATCTCACCGGTATCAGATTATAGGATTAATTACACGAAAATCAAAACTTCTCTTTGGCGGCCTTTTATGTCGGTTCGTAGGTGTGTTTTCGCGAGAATATACGGTATAGAAAGTCACTCCTACATTTTTTTAGATGCATAATCAGGCGACTAGAGTCACTTATGAAATATCACGGGTATGCTACATATAAATACTCAAACTGGACAAGCGAAATTCTATTAGATATTTGTGGATCAAAAAAAAAATTGAACTGCGCCTGAATTTTAGTTAACAGTCCATGGCGTAGGTATTAATAGATAGATAAATACTTATTTGGGCGAAATTGAGATTTCCATCTAACTCATAATGAGTAATTTCTTATTACATTTCAATTATAATGTGCAAGTATACCTTAAATGTACGAGAAAATGGCATTTATACGTGAAAGTGTAATTTGAGTCACATTTACTTGATATTATATCATTCGGAAATAAGTAATCCTGAAAATTTAAACAGTCGATCGATCACCATCATTAACATAACAGGGTAAAAAAATCATATCAGAAGAAGGTCGATGAAACTCCTCGAGTTAAATAACTAAATAAGTTTGAATTTTCGTCAAAATATCGATTTCATCGCATTCAGTTAATTTAATCGTCATTACTACTGAATTAACCGAAAACTCTGCACAATGTTATAGCACGTTTATAACTGAAACTAATTATCTAAATTAAAGGTGCATCGACTAATAATTTCTAGAAGTTACTGTTAAACAATACGAACATTTTACTTTTATCTAGTTCACATATGTTGAACTCGATAAGGCATTAGGTTCCAATGGACGTGGAATTCATTATAGAAGAGCCGCATTAGAGATATAATACGTGTTTAAGATTAGTCAAATTGTAAATTATACACCACCATTAAAATTGAATTCCATATCAATGAATAACAATTAAAATTTTAAAAATCGATTCAGGATCGATTGGAAGAAAATAAATAATGAATAGTGCAACATTGAAAGCAAAAGGGTTAAAATTATGTGAAAGTGAGAGAATATTTTATAGGAACGCAAATTATATCTGGAAGTTAAACGTACAAAGTCTCAGTTCTTCCATGAAAATTATTATACGAGCATCAGAATCAACCAAGTGTCATGAGTGTGTTTTAGACATGCACAAATGTACAAACGTTTTTACCTAAAAAATTATCCCGCCAAAATTTCGCACCCTCACCTTCTTAATTCGATGTTTATTTTTCGCCTCGTCGCTTTTTTTTTAACAAACCTAAATTCAATGCCTCCTCATAACATCAATTTCCCCCACGAAAGAAGCAAGGGGCGAAAACCACGAAAGAATTTTTCACTCAAGAAAAAAGAGGAATTTGGACAACCATTCTCCTCCCTCCTTAATCCTGCCGTTGACACCGCAATGTCGGTTTGAAGGCGACATATCGACCTCACGCGACCAATTCCGAATTCAGATTCCTCTTCCACAATGCCGTCCAATCCTTTCCCTCATCTCCATCCTTTGGGAAGACCTAATGGGTTCCAGTTCTATGATGAAATATTTCAGGATTTGGTGGAAGAAATACCTTACTCGTACGTAAGATTTTCACCGCTTAGTTTAATTTTTCGCTAGCGGTTGTAGGATATTCCAAGTAGGATATTCCAAGTAGGATATTCCAAGTAGGATATTCCAAGGGTTTTCAATCATTTTTGTACGGGCGAAGCTTCTAACAGAATATATCCAGGGGCCAGAAAGAAAATAATTTATTTCTATGGTCGAAATCTACTATCGGTTTCCTAATGCTAATATTTTCGGACCGCGGTCCCACATATAGTACACACACATACATATCTTATGCACATGTGCAACGCACACAGGCCTCATAACGACAAAAATCAAGAAATTACAAAATATTCTCGTTTAAATTACCACAAATGCTATTTCCCATTTTCAGATGAAATTCCACATTTGGATTCTTCGATATTTTGAAGTTTATTTTTTTTGAAAAATACTTTTATTCATTTATTAACCATTGATGTTTTTAAAAACTCCAATTATCACATTTTATTTCCTAAAAATACGGTCATATTTTAATTTGTTACCGAGCTACGAAAAGGTTAACTTTTTAAGTATCCCGAATGAGTGTAAAAGACATATCACTTATATAAATTACATGAAGTATATTATAATAAATTACTTTTAAAATTTGATTGCATTTTTCTAATTGCTACATTCGTACGGGGACATCAGTTGAGAGTCTTCTGTTCAAAACGAATCGATTCAGTTCTTCGGTTTAAAGAAAAAAAACACGTACAGAATACACCGATTTAAGAGACATTCCAAAATCCGTTCCTTCTCCATAACACCTGTAGCGTATTCGGCTATGAACCTAATTTTGGCGAAAACGGACGTGATGATTTTTCGGAGAGAGAGAGAGACAAAGTAGTCCGTTGTGCATGGCAGGGGTTACGGTCTTTGTAAACACGGCTTTGGTCATAATCACGTTGCGCAAATTCAATACCCAAAGGGAAAAAAATCACGTATTCGCAAGGGCCACGAATTTTTTCTCCCGCCAAACACGCAAATTCAGGAAAACGCGTAATGAAATTGTATACGAATTCGGCAAATAAGCGGCATATTTATTTTACCGAGAACAATGGAAACCGCATCGCTGAAACCGGCGCTGGACAAAAGGTACATGAACGAGCGAGGCGGATAACAAGGCACATAATCCGAACTTTATAATTTAAAAACAATGCCAAAGGACAAAAATACGCGGAGCCATTTTCACGCTCATAAGATACACGATTTTATTTCTTTTATTTTATTTTTCGAACGCGTAATATCCGCGAGACACGTTTTCCCGGGTATTCCGTTAGGAGCTAATTATTATTTTTTTCAATATATTGTTTTGAATTTTCCTGATCACGTTAAAGAAGAAGAGACGGTATGAGGTTACTTTTTTCCGCCCGAATTTAAATCAATAAGCGACTTACGAATGATGCTTAAGGACAAAGTACGTCAAAGGATTGGGTTTATTTGGCTTCAGACGCTCTCTCGCCGGAACTTTCGAGTACGGCGGCGGTTGGGGGAGTAGGCTAGAATTTCCAACTGTCAAAGAGAGAGAGAAAGAGGGAGATCGCACAATTAGCGGGATTTACACAAAAGAAATGTCGAAGCAACCTTTATTGGGTTTAAGCGAGCCGTTTTGTCCGATTCGGGATTCTATAGAGCGGTCAGTTGGCGAAAATGGCGGGGATACCAAGTCCGACTCTCTGTCACCACTGCCCAGAGAGATTAATTAACTCGCGCTTTAATCGAGTTCGGAAACGTGTGTGTGGGCGTGCGTGTGTGGGATGTATGGAGAACTATGTTTTTTCTAAGACGGGGATGTAAATGTTAGGTACGAGTCGAAACGAGACAAAGAGCAAGAGCGATTGACTGAATTTGCTCAGCTAAAAGTTCCATTCGCACAAAAAAAAACCCTTAGTTTGTAATCTGGATTTATTAACCTTCGATCGGACGACTATTTTCTCGGGGAAAAAAATAAATCGATGTTTAAATGTAGCTTCCTTTTATGACGTCGCTATTTACGCATCGGCGCTGTGAATAATTAATGAAACGGGAGCGTGTTTTATACGCCGCCATCGACAATCCACATCCCCTCGTTAAACTTAATTATTCACAGTGCGATATTCGTTTGAAATGATAGGCAAGTACGTCAATTACGTCCCTAAACTTTGACGATCTGAAAAAAAAACACTGAGAAAAATGAAAAAAAAAGAACGATTTTAATGGTAAATTGAATAATTGGTTACAGGATTTTCCGAACGACTTTTCGAGTCTGTATCACGGTTTTTGGGGTCAATTGGGGTTAATATTTGAAATGTATTCGATGATCAAGGATGAAAAGGAGTAGTTTTATCTTTCCTTTTCCGTTCGCAGCGTATGCCTCTCAAAAGAGAAATCAACAGGTTTCCGAACCAGACTTGCTAACGGAAACTCGCAATTAATTAACTCTGTGACGACGATTGAATGCTTGTATGGGCGAGAATCAAATATTGTGTATCAATAACTTTCCATTAGCAACGCTGGTATTTACTGTTTACTAAAAAGTGAAATAAATTAACTGAAAGGCGGTCCTTGCTTTGATGCACATTATTTCTTGTTTCATTGTTGCTTCCGTTGGGTTCAAAATGAATGTATAGCGAATTTCATGAAAACTTTATGTAAATATATTTTTATTACTTTTATTATGGCTATTGCTTATAATAAAATTATAACATAACTATAGACTAAAATGTTCATAAAATACAGCAGCAGTAAGTTGTCACTGAAGATCCCTCTTTTCAATTATACGTAAAACTTTTGTTTACGGATGGTTAATACCAGCTACTACATATTTTCAAGCCTTCGAATTTAAAATTTAACGACTTTCGTTAAATTAGCCTCTTTCTACTTTCCAGTAGGCTCATTATCTTTAACTGCCAATGTCGCCTCCGTAATTGATTAATCTTTGGGTTCAGACTAAGTTTAAAACGAGATTTAAAATCGTCCATTAAATAGCTAAATACCATTAATTGAATTATAACACCTAAAATTACTCTTCATGGGATAGGCATCAGCACATCGACTTTAATCTTACGGAATTATATCTAATACGCCATTTATAAAGCTTTTTGATGTTCCTCCCTTCTCGTTAAGACCGTGGATACAAAATGACCCATCCACTCGGCTTTCAGAGCGGGGTAAAGCCTTATTAAGTCTCTTCGAACGGCCGCCGCGATCTCCTTCATTAATCATACGAGCCGGATGATTAGCGGTAAACGAAGATAAACATCGTCGAATAATAAATGCGTAACTAAACACGCGTAGGACCTCTAAATGTTTAAAGGAGGAGCGATCGATTAAAAGCGAGTTTATTCGTCCAAGTGGTGTCGTTTCCCGCAGAAAGGCTGAGGTATTTCCACGAAACGCACGCTGTTTTCGTGCGACGAGGTCCACGAGTAATGATTCGAAAAGCAGAGGAGATTGAAGTGAAAATCCTCGAGTTAGTGAAGTATATTTTTCTGGGCCATGTAATGGGAAATCGTCACTTCTTCGAATAAAGTATTCCGAATATGCCGAAGAATTCTGCAGGCATTACTCCATCTCTACGTTGAAAATTTCACACGTTTTTTCTGTTTTCACTAGAATATTTTGCAAATGTCCTCCGTTTGAATGTATTTGGAAAGGTTTGACTTGTTGCTTAAATAATAAATGGTAGGAAAGAGAAACGACGGTATTAAACGGTCCAAAACTGGAGAAGAATCGGGCAATTGCCATTCCGCGTATATTACGATGAAGAATAACGTAGAATGGCACTAATATATATTAAGTAGAGGGAATTAAAAACTACTCCCCGATAAGATTAGGCTTATTTCCTTATAAAACCAAAATATGACGACATAATATTCAAATAATTTTTTAAAGATAATCCTAAAGTACTTGTAATCGAAATAGAGAGAAGAACACTTAAATCGAATCTGAGATTTCATCGCGGACGATCATCTACCTGAAACATGCGTGATCGGTGAATTTTGAAATATTGATGGAAATGAGAGCGGACGTTAATGGATCTTGATAGTCTCACATGCTAAGAATTTTTATAACGTAGTAAAAAGTAGTAAACTCACGTGGAAGTCGAAGTGGGTGTGTGATAAAAAAAGTCGAAAGGAAAAGTGAGGAAATAAAACGAGGCAAGAGGAACAGGTTAAAAATAAAAAAGAGAGAATATGAAAAGCGAATAGAAATGAGAGTTATAAATAAAGAATTAATGGGAACGAAATGAAACAAAGCTAAAATAATGGAAGAAAAACGACGGTCGCGGACGAATGAAACCAAAGGAAATTGAAGAGTACAGTGCTGATTGAGACAGAATGATACAGAGAAACCACTCTTTAATTTTAATTTTGCGGCAGGAATATATTACACCTAGAGGTGGGCTATTTTCTGCATGATTGAAACGATATTCTAAGGTGACGTCACTCGAAAAATAAAAGAAATACGAAACGTAAAAAAAATCACAATTTCCGAGTTATCTTCCTCTGCATAATCACGTCGCACCTCGCTACGTAGAATCAATCCCTCATTCCTTTCTCCCTACACATACAGTATATTTTCCCTCTAACTCTTATACACCTCTACGACGAGTCCTCCGGATCTTCCCCCTTCAACACTTCCCTCTATGCGCCCCGCCAAGCAACAAAAAACCAAATAAAATGGAAAAAAAACCTCGACAGTATCCATCTCCCGGAGAGTATATATTTCTCCGGCATACAATCCACAAATAAAATTCTGCCCGAATCCACTCCCAAACACATTTCCCATATGTAAATTTCGCGAGGAGAAAAGTCCTTCCCCCTCCGTAGTGCTGCCCTCTAAAACCTGCAGAAGGGAGGCGAGAGTCATCGTTCCTTTTTTTCTTCTGTTGTTGTATCCTCGGTTGTGTCCTACGGAGAGATGTCGGAAAATCTCGGGATGATAGAATTTATAGGCTTGCGTTCGGTGTTGCCGAGCAGAAATGAGCGAAACGAGAATCGGAGCTTCTAGAGTGTATTGACGTCGAGATGGAAGGTTTTTGGAACTAAAATGAAATTACATCCCACCGATGGAATTCATAAGCAGTAATCCTTTCGTTTCTTCGCGGTCGCGCAGAAGATCGAATCGGTGGGACGAAAATAAACAGCTGATGAAAAAAATTATTCCTCCGTTTTAATATATATATATATATATATATATATATATATATATATATATATATATATATATATATATACACACACATACACACACACGTATGTATATTCATCTTCAAATACAATGTAGCCTAAAATCAGAAAAAATAATTTGTACAACATAAACAACTTAAAGAAGATAAAAATTACAAGCATTTTAAAAGAACCATGCCAATAAAGAAAAACGTGGAAAAGTACTTTATAAAGAATTTGTAGTCTCAAGATGAAAAGGTGAAAGCGTTGAATACAATAAATATAAATATGTTAAAGATAATTGATACAATGGCCAGTATTCTATAAAACATTTTCTCCTTAATCAGCGGGAATGACTGTTTTATTAAATGTTAAATTAATAAATAACGTTTTAAATCGTTTGATAATCATAAAATACGGAGGTTTAGTCGTTGAATATTACTGGAAAGAGAAACGATAATTTCATAGCTTAAAAAGGCTAAACAAATTTAGGCCTCAGTAAATTGTAACACATTTTTTCCAAAAACCTTTTTGTGCATACCTTAATATACTATTTAATTTTGTTTAGAATGTATGTTACAATATAATTCATTCGCCGCATTAAAAAAATATTTGTTACTCTAAACGGCAATCGGAATATTTTTCGTCTAATGGATTTGTGATCTGATCGCATCCGCCTTGCAAACAATTTATCGAGCAGACTTCTGTTACGAGTGTAATTTGAAACTTCGAATCTATCAGTTGCTGTCATTTCAATTGGGTTTGCTGCTATCCGTCTGATTGGACGTCGAAGTTTACTCTGCATACAAAGTGATCCCTTGATATTCCGATAATCCAACAGCAGCAGCCATGTCATCAAAATATACAAAACGTCGATGTTATCCGAAGCATAAGCGGGCATATATCAAATACGGGAGAAAATATGTTGCTAACAGTACAGCAAAAATACACCATTTCACAGAAATAGAGAGAAATACGAATTTTATACGATACATGATAACAATTTCACTATCAGATTTTCCAGCTTCATTTGGATTTGGATTCCCTTTTCCATGACAATTGGAGATACCTAAGAAGAGTGCCTATTTCTTCAATAGCTAATTATTGAATTTTTTTTCACCCATAAGACAAATGCTATAATCATCCATTGTTTGAAAAGACTGAATCAAGAAATTCTACATTAAATTTAACTTATATTAAAATTTAACCAAGATGATTACAAAATTACAATTGCACGGGTTACTAAAAAACTTCGTTTAAATTTGTAATAGAGATGGCTCTTCGAGTTGAAACCATCAAGGTATTAAAACAGCAATTTCATAGCTGCCACCTTTACGTATTCGCGATCACGATCTGTACTTCATGATTCCTCTTGACGTCAATGTTCCAATGAATCAATTGCCTTTGTCTCTGATCGGTCAGGTTAAAAAAACAGCGGCGCCAGCGAGGATCCTACTCTATATCCCCCTTGAAAAGTGCCTCTAAAAATCAGTGGCCATTGAAGCAACGGCGACACAGCTCAATACGAAGATTGCACGGGTGCTATCAGCTGGAGTCTGCTGAAAATCGTGATAGATAAATTCGACGAAGTAACAGATTCTTTGTTTCATCGCGTTAACAGGCCTTACGTCTCTCCGTTTAGCCAATATTACTTCCAAAATCAAAATAGATTTAAAGAGATGCTATTGACATATATTCATATGCGTATGAATATAATAACCTCAATTTTGGTTCCTAGAAATGTCGATCCCTTTGGTTTCCGCCGATATTCCTCTCTCTCTCTCTCTAGGTAAATAACCATTCGCATCTAATTGCGAGATGTAAATCGCCATCCCTGTTAAATTTCGACGGCCGTCTATTTTTTTCAATTTGATTTTATTCTCAAATTAATTTTCATCCTCCGCGAGTAATTTTTCTTCCCTAACCTCACGGTGCGGACCTGGCCTGGAGTGATGCGTTCCTTAATGGCTGATTCGCTCCATTGCCTGCTGTTAATGGCCCTCTTATGCTCTTTCAGCCCAAAATCGATTGAGCGGTATCTTTGCCCGACGCAGGTCCCGCCGCAACGACAGGGGAGCTCGTACATTCCTTCCATAGAAGGGGAAATTAATCTCTGACGGATATTTGATACATCGTATCTGATAAGCTGACAAACAGAAATGCACTGAAAGCTTCGCAGAGAGCGCGTGATGATTTCGGTGACGTTTGCTTGAAACGCGGAATTTAGTAAAAACAAAAGAGGAAAGTAAAGCGCATCGCAATTAAAGGGAGACGTGCGAATCCCTACGGGGTACGCGAATGGGCCTACATACGTACGCACTTCAAAATCAAAATATACGCGATTCGCCCTTCCACAATATAATTATTAACATTATTTCATCGTGGGGAATCAAGTCGCGACACCTAAACGGGATTTTCGTCTTCCCCTTTGCTACTCGTCCCCTTAACGAGACCCTATTAAATCGAGAAATCTTCCTCAAGCCGAAAAATCTTCATCCTCTCCCTTATCCCTCAAGTCCGCTTCTATATGAGGGATCACGAATGTCCCTCGCGTACAACCAGACCGCCAAAATAAAAGTAACGGATGCTTTTTATAAAGGCTACCGAAGTGCTTCCTGTTCTCGTCGGAGCTAGACTAAGTTTTTCCACTAAGGTCCCGTATCTTTGCATTTTATCAGGATGTTCCGTGGCGTTTCATGGTTACTGAACTCCTGAGGCAAGACTCTTGTGCATATGCACGAGTGGTTTTTTACGCCAATTTGTGGAGCTCAAAGGAAAGTAGGTCATTTTACCCTTAAATTTCGAATGTCGATGAGGTTAATGGTATTTAAAATTGTGTCAGCTTTGTAAAAAAAACGTCACCTCTAAAAGCGTCTTACGTTTTACGCATTCGCGCATATTTTGGAGAAATTTAGGTCGGAAGCCTCACGAATACTAGAGGCAGAGCCGACCTTATGGGCGGGCGAAGCGGACGGTCGCCTGGGGCGCCGAAAATCAAGGGGAGCCGAAGGAACCCCGTACAGGGGTTCAATGGGGCGCCAAAATTTACTTCGTCCGGTATCGCATTTGTCCTTAAGGCGGCTCTGATTAGAGACACCTAATTACATGGGTAGGCACGATCACGAGGATATAATACGAAGGATCGACTGTAGGACCGAGCGATATCAAGGTTCGTTTTTTTTCAAGGACCATACCATACGAGACCATATCAGGAGAGTGATACCCGCGAAAAAAGGTATTAGGTGGGCTTTGGTGCGCTGCAACCCCGGCCACCAACCCATCTGGTGATTTGCAGAGTAAAATGTAGATGTAGATTCGGAGCACATTTTCGAAAAAGAGCTTGGATGGGAGTCTCTGGAGGAACGGCATGAAAAGTCTAGGCATATGCTATTGCAGGGATTTAGATCAGAATACTTTAATGATGAATTATCATGCGTAATTAATAGCCCAAATTACGTAGGACGCCACCACCACACTGACAAGATACGATAAATTGATTGTAGGGCTAATAGTTACATGGGATCCTTCATCCCTAAGACGATAAGAGACCACAATAGGAGAATAATATGATAGGACGAAGAAAATCTCCCCCTGCCACACACCAATTGCGGTGGATTGCATGGTATTTCTTCATATTCAGATAGAAAATCCCGCTTTAAATGCATACATAGAGGAAGTCGACTAAATCGCAGAATTTCCTCCTGAAGATTCCCGATGCAATTTGGTCAAAATGTCCAATCCACAAAAATGCTCATCGGCGTATTCCAAAAAATCATCGCTATAACGATCCGTGTGGAAACTCATAAAAGCAAATACGAGTTGTTACACTATTGGGAAATTTGTTGACCGGTTCCCACACCCACGAGTCAGATACACAACCGTTTATTTCAATTCGTAATATTTTACCGCAAAAATTTCATCCTTTGAAAATATGTGATAAATGTAAGGAATTTAAAATTGGTAATAGGTCACTATATTCTGGCGAGGAAATTTTTAACTTCTTTGGTGGAGGAACAAGAAAAAATATCAGTCGAGGAATAAGTACTACTCTAAAAGTAGTATTAAAATAAAACGCAAATACCACAGGTGGTAAATATGAGTGAACGCTGGCACCCTTCTGGCTCTCAAACCTCAAGTTAAACCAATTGATTGCAGGACCGACAGATACAAGGGATCCTTCCCTAAGACGATAATAAAGCACAACAGGAGAATAATATAATACGTCGGAGATAATCTCCCCCTGCCACACACCAATTTCGGTGACCTGCAGACTATTTATTCAGATTCAGAGATCTTGCCATTTCTCTCGCACCCTTCCTGTGGGCGATTTGGCAACATCACCCCATTCGCTGCTGGCTCTCAAACCTCAAGTTAAACCAACCCACTAGCCCGAACATAGTATCGTATGAATCGATCGATATCTACATACCTTGAAATCTTCCAGAGGTTGAAGACAGGTGGCAGAATACCCTCACGAGAGAAAAATCCAAAAAACACACCACTGCATCATATACACACTGTATAATTTCACGATTACCGCGAGAGAGATCCCATAACGGCGGAAACGATTTCCACACCGGGCAAATGAGCTGAACATCGTCTCGAAATGAACGCGTGTTTATGGTTAACTTCGTGCGGGGCGGTCATATCACGAGGGAGACCCACGCAGGCGCAAGAGGCAAAACCACCGTTTCCTGTCGACCCAAACATGAGACCTATTCGACGCCTTTGGATAAAATACCCGAGTGATCGCTAATGAAGTAGCCGGAAGCCTCGAGGGAAAACGACCTTTGCGGGAGTGGAAGCAGTATAAATGATGGAAGGAAAGGTTTTCGTCCGCGAACTCAGATCGCATTAAACTATCTCGCAGTTCTAATATTTACCTTCCTCGAACTGAGCAATGGAATAAGGGTCTTTTTTTCTCGTATACGTATATTGAGAAAGTATTGCAAATCGCGAAAAAATTCGAACTCGAGATTTTTACGGAAATAGTATACGTTTTAGGTGTCGACGAGTCCGAAGAAGTGCTTTTCGCAATGCCGTCTGTCTCTCTGTTACTGGCTCTGGAGCCTAAACGGCAGAGCGAAAATGAATGAAATCTCGTACTTAGGCATTTTATCATACATAACAGAGTATATGAAGAAATGGTTGACATTGCTCAATAATTAAGGGAAGTTTATTCTACGTATTTTTAACAACAAATTGATTTTCTCAAAAACGGCTCTCACGATTTTGATCAAATTTCGTACAGCTACTTGAGTTTACGTCTTCCATAATAACAAATTGCTCATATTTCTCAAAAAATTAATATAAGGCTAGTTTATTCTAGGCAACTTTAACAATAATTTGATTTTCTCAAAAACGGCTCTCACGAATTTGACGAAATTTTGAAAAATTACTTGAGTATATGTCTGCAATAATACTACATTTTTCATTTTTCTCAATGAATGATTATAAGGTTAGTTTATTCTTGGGCAACTTTAAGGAACATTGGATTTTCTAAAAACTGGCTGATACGATTTTCATTTTCTAATAACAGCTAAACGACGCATTATTATATGAGAAAGTTTGTACAATGTATGTTGTACTGATTTTTTCAGGTGGGAAGATAAGAAAGGTAAAAAAGTCTAACGAAATCCCGTTAGGTTCTACGGGTAATAATTATAAATATGTTGGTGACTAATAAGACTGGTCGCATGGGAACATTGCTATTTCCTGCGCATTATGATGCCAAAGAGATAGAAACCAACAGAACAGAGTTTGGTTGGGAGTCTGGAGGAAGGGCGTGAAAAGTCTAGGCATCGCCGATTGCAGAGAATGAGATCAGAATACATTACTGATGAATTATCAGGCGTAATTAAGATCCCAACTTACGTAGGACTCCACAACCAGACTGACAAGTTTCGAAAAACTGATTGCAGGACCGACAGATACGAGGGATCCTTCCCTAAGACGATAAGAAAGCACAACAGGAGAATAATATAATACGTCGGAGATAATCTCCCCCTGCCACACACCAATTTCGGGCCGGCCGGGTTACTGATAGGCAATGTGCCTGCCTTCTAACCAAAAGGTTGCGGGTTCGAATCCCGCTTCGGGCATGGATGTTGTGATGTATGTTGATTTTCTCTAAGAGAATTTGACGGTGCAAAATAACCTTCGCTGTTGACGCACCTAGAAAACCTAATTACTACTACTACCAATTTCGGTGACTTGCAGACTATATATTCAGATTCAGAGATCTTTCCTTTTCTCTCGCACCCTTCCTGTGGGCGATTTGGCAACATCACCCCTTCCCTGCTGGCTCTCAAACCTCAAGTTAAACCAACCCACTAGCCCGAACATAGTATCGTATGAATCGATCGATATCTACATACCTTGAAATCTTCCAGAGGTTGAAGACAGGTGGCAGAATATCCTCACGAGAGAAAAATCCGAAAAACACACCACTGCATCATATACACACTGTATAATTTCACGATTACCGCGAGAGAATAGATCCCATAACGGCAGAAACGATTTCCACACTAGCAAATGCGCTGAACACCGTCTCGAAATGAACGCGTGTTTGTGGTTAACTTCGTGCGGGGCGGTCATATCACGAGGGAGACCCGCGCAGGCGCAAGAGGCAAAACCACCGTTTCTTGTCGACCCTAACATGAGACCTATTCGACGCCTTTGGATAAAATACCCGAGTAAGCGCTAATGAAGTAGCCGGAAGCCTCGAGGGAAAACGACCTTTGCGGGAGTGGAAGGAGTGTCAAAGATGGAAGGAAAGGTTTTCGTTTGCGAACCCAGATCGCATTAAAATATCTCGCAGGTTTCCTCGAACTGATTAGTTGAACAAGGGTCATTTCTACTTTCTCCATACGTAGTATAGGGAAAGTATTATGATCACGAAAAAAATCGACTTCGAGATTTCAACGGAAATACACGTTTTGAGGTTTCTAGAGCACGTTTAGATAATGAAATGCAACATAATTTGAATATAAATAGCAATACTGGGAGGCGGGAGTTGCAAGAATAAAATTGATCAATCAGAAGGCACTCTATAATTTAGGTATGTTTGTGATTGCGGCCGCTCTAACTCAAAAAGTACTTGTCATATGAATACCAAATTTCATATACAACACTTTAGCATGAGCACAAAAAACTGATTAGTTTTTGGACAATAACGGTTAACCGGAAGTCGAGGTTTATTGGAGAACCGTTTCGGTATTTGCGATATTTCTCCGGTCATTCGTCAATGACCATTGTAGAAAATATAATATCCTACAACTTTTATTTAAAACAATTTTCCATTGCAGTTAATGTTTTGGAATTATTTATAAAAAATCTGATGTGGCTAACACGACTTTCTCCATATTTGGGGTATAGATATTTAAATTATTATGAATAGAATTATAAGGCAAAATTATTATTTCGTATCGTAATTGCCGTAAATTATATTTTGAATATGTTTACAGAATTCACCGTTACATGCAGGGCCGTTTTAAGACATTTGGGCGCCCTGGGCTAGTAACATGATGCGCCCTCTTATAGTGGGGTGGGGTTTACTACTAAGTTTTAACCGTAGAACTACCAGGGGGGGGGGGGGGGGGGGGGGGCTCCGAGGCCCACAAATTTTGTTTTCGTATCTATCTCTATTAAAAATGAAGGTGACGTCTTGATATTTAATTACATTATGCAGAGACTTAGAGATAAAAATTATTTGAAATTTTTCATCAATATATGCATATTTCAATTTTCTGCAAATTATTTCGTCATTGGCTGCATGCCTTGACAAGTGGGTGGCCTAAATTATAGAGTGCCTTCTGATTGATCAATTTTATTCTAGCAACTCCAGCCTCCCAGTATTGCTATTTATATTCAAATTATGTTGCATTTCATTCATTTCCACACCCTCCTTATTAGTAGTTTATTTGTTTTCCATTGAGCAATGTATCGGTGTGAAAAACCTTACATGCTAGCGAGGATGTGGGAGGATTTTTGTTTGGTTTCTTTCAATATGAATGCGGCATTAGTTTGGTCCATACCAATAAGCAATATGGCATCGCGGTCGTTTTATGACAGAATGACAGCAAAAAGAAGGGGCGGTCAAACCCGCGGTCCCGTAAAACCTCGGGTTCAGAGAGCCAGGAAAAGAATGACCCCAAACGAATAGTGGCCCAAGCCAGGGCACAGAACTTGAGGGTGAAAATTGTGCATTTTACGACATGATAACATACTGCATTGTAATTTTTCCATTTCAAAAGAATTCGTCGCGGGCCAGAAGATGCCATATGATACCGAAAAATCCTAGATAAATATTTATTATAATTCCATTAAAGGAGGGGTCGATACTATAGATCATATGACAAGTACTACAAAGAGAGGCACGAGGAGATTGCCGCTTTCGATGTTCCATACTTTTATTGGAAAATCCACCATGACATGCTCACAGTCTGTGCTCACGTGTGTGGAAAGCACAGTATGAAGCGTGTTATTTGTTTAAATTGTTGTGTCAGATGTAGCAGATTAAATTGTTTTTCTAATAAATTTGTTATTATTTCTGTAAATACAATCTTATTGCAAAATTAATGTGAACTTTAAAACATAATGAGGAAAAATGTAAAAAAATTGTTTTTATGCAAACATTTCTATCTTTATAGTAGGTAATGTACATATAATTTCAAATACTTTACTAAAATTACATAGCTTTATTTCTATGATGTTTCTAAATATATAAAAATTGATTCGAAACATTACTGTGGCTTCTTATAATATTTTAGATGGTGGGCCTCTGAGGCAAATTGGTTGATAATTTCTGCACAATCAATATTTTTAAATAATTCTGATTCAATTGATAATATGCTTAAATTATTAAGTTGGCATTCTCCTAAAGATGAAAACAAATAGTTTTTATTCTTCGTAGTGTCGAAAAAGATCTTTCACCATTATAATTTGTAGCAGCAATACTTAAAAAATGCGCATAGCAGTAGCAACATTAGGAAATGTAGATTCAATACTTGAATCTATTATTGTTCTTAAACTAAGCTCTGCTTTAGATGTAATTTCATCGTTCCTCATCGTCATCGTTAGGCGGCGCTGCAATAGCACCGTCGCCGAATGACACGGATGTTTATGTCTGTACTATTGTTCGTACGAATATCTAATCTAACACAGTCAATGAAAAAATGTGACGTAGTAGAAGTTATATGTAAGGAAGTTAGTGTCTCATAGCCCATTTAGCCCAATGGTTAAGGCAGCGCTGCCTAAGCCTAACGAAGGTAAACCGCAAAACTAGATATTTCTGTACAAAAGGATAGGTTACCACGACTGTCGGGTTGAGTAATTAATTGATTTTGATAAAAAAAATATAAGACTCACGTAATTCTTAATCCATCTTCTCCAATTCGCCAATTTTTTTCTTTCGATGCAATGGAATGGAACTTTCTTTCTATTTCACGATCCATTCTAAAGAAGAACAAAACTCCTAATGTGTGGATTGCGGAGAATGTTGAAAATAACAACACGATTCAATCTGTGTAAGTACATGTACATCGCAATTGCATTCACGTAAATTTAATACTGCCAACTACCTTTCGTTGTAAAGACTTCCATCGGACTAGCCACAGGGCATGAGAAAGATTCCTGGGAACAGAGAAACAATTATCACAGTGTATGTAGGTCCAGATTGCCATCTCAAGTGGTATAGATATTTGTACAAACAGACGTAGCTTATACTCGTTTCGTCTCGTAGATGTGTGCATTCTATATGAATGAACCTTTATATCATCATGTTTTGGCATCGAGAAATGCTTATGGAAAAAAATCACATGGCCCGAGAATTTTCCAATGTAAACCTGAACCTTCGTTAAGCCCTCGTAAATTCGCCAGACCTTCACTTCTCCTCGGAGTCTCTGAAGTATAGCTATTATGATTCTGTCCAGTATGCAGTGTGCGACGAGTGAAATTTTTGAATGCTGCCGTCCTACGTAGTACGTGCTTTCAGAAAACCCCTAGCATTTCCGATTGCCCAAAATATTTATGAATTACAGGGAAGTAGCCACATATTCACTACCTGAAGCATGTAATACATGGTGAGCCTCTTGATAAATAAACGGCTATGACAATTTATACTTTTTGAGCTTAAATTACAAAGATGCGAAGTTTAAAAATATATATACTTTATTTGTGGAGCGGCGGAGCCTGGCGCCCCAGGGCTGCAGCCCATTTAGCCAATATAGTTAAGGTGCCCCTGGCTACATGGTGGTGGCGCTGTATACTGGAGATTTATGAATAAGTTAAATATCTCCGAAATTGATGGTTCTACGAAAATTTGTTTCAAACAAAAGTTGGAGAAATATTATTGTCTACAATTTTGGTCCTCGCAAAGATTACCAATAACGACGTTTTTAAGGAGATATTTGACGGAAACCAAAAAAAACGATTATTTATAAATAATTCCTAAAAAATAACTGCTACGGAAAATTGTTTCAATTGTTTTAGAAGTTTTAAATTTTCGGTTGTGATAGGATGATGGCAGGTGTTGATATGAGATGCTACACTGCACTTGTCTATTCTGTTGTTTCTGTAATGGGCTAAGTGTCCTTTGAAACGTGTTTCTAATTTCCTTTTCCTTTGTCCAATATAAATTTTGTCACACCTTTCACATTTGATTTGGTATATGCCCGATTTCTTATGGGGGGGGGGGGGGTATGCTGTCTTTAGGGTTTTTAATGAGATTTGACAATTTATTTTCATTAACAAAACTGTGTGTAATCCTATTTCGGAGAAGATTTTTTGAAGTTCTTTGGTAGCATAAGGGTAGTAAGGTAGCTTCATAAATTTTTTAGTATTGGTATCTTTGTTGTTGAGTGTTGTTCAGTTTCTAAGGTTCATTCTGTGTTCATGTTTTTTTAACATTTTATGAACGAGACCTATAGTCTCAGGAATCAATGCTTCCACATACAATTTAGCCCATTGGCTCAACAACGAATTTAAACAAATGCAATTTCCTAATGATTCACGCATCAAAAACTCGACAGATTTCATCAACAAAGTAGAAAACATAATTCTTTCAGACAACGAAATATTGGTATCGTTTGACGTAAAATCTTTATTTCCTAGTGACCCCATAAAAAACACTATAGAATTTCTAAAAAAACTCACTACTAGGAAAAAAACCTTCCTGGTCCGATTGTGGACGAATACATCCGCCTAACTTCCCTCTGTATGCAACAAACATATTTTCAGGTCAACAACTCTTTTTATCAACAGAAAGAAGGCACAACCATGGGCAACCCTTTATCTCCCTTATTAGCAGAAATCTTCATGACTAATTGCGAACGCATTTGTAAGAACACCTTTCCGTATTTTCCTAAAATTTGGCTCAGATATATAGGTGACATCTTCGCTATTTTCGACACATCGAAAGGAAACATTGTAGAATTCTTAAACTTGTTAAACAAGCAGTTCAACACCATTAAATTAACACATGAAACAGAAAATAAAAAATCTCTACCTTTCCTAGACATTCTTCTAACTAGGAAAAACAACAAATTACATTTCAACATTTACAGAAAACCTACACATACCAACACATACATCCACATGAGTTCTCACCATCACATTTCACAAAAAGTAGCACCTTTTCATTCCATGATCCATCGATTACTCAACACACCACTATCAAATACAAATTTCTCCAAAGAATTATCCTATATAAAACACATAGCCATTCAGAATGGTTTTAAACCAGAACTCATTCATAAAATGTTAAAAAAACATGAACACAGAATGAACCTTAGAAACTGAACAACACTCAACAACAAAGATACCAATACCAAAAAATTTATGAAGCTACCTTACTACCCTTATGCTACCAAAGAACTTCAAAAAATCTTCTCCGAAATAGGATTACACACAGTTTTTGTTAATGAAAATAAATTGTCAAATCTCATTAAAAACCCTAAATACAGCATACCCCCCCCCCCCCCATAAGAAATCAAATGTGAAAAGTGTGACAAAATTTATATTGGACAAACGAAAAGGAAATTAGAAACACGTTTCAAAGAACACTTAGCCCATTACAGAAACAACAGAATAGACAAGTCCAGTGTAGCATCTCATATCAATACCTGCCATCATCCTATCACAACCGAAAATTTAAAACTTCTAAAAACAGTCACTAACGAAAACAAACTACATGCCTATGAAAGCCTTTACATACACCATAACCAAAACAAGATAATGAATAATGACGCTGGACCTATCCTCCACTCCCCTTTATTTCAGTTAACGATCGATACACCTTTCCCTTTCCCCTCCCCTACTTCTCTAACGGTCAACGATAGTATAAATATCCCGCCTAACCTTACACACTTTGACATTGCTGAAGATGACAGCGTTGCTGTCGAAACGCGCGTCCTAAGTGATCCTGCGAGTCTTCTGTGCCTTGGCACGTAAGTACCGCCTTTACGGTGATTTGGAGGTATTTTCCCAATTTTATTCTTTGTGTTCATGCTAAAATGTTATATATTTAATTTGGTATTAATATGACAAGTACTTTTTAGTTAGAGCGCCCACAATCATCCATCCACACACACATACATCATTCCGAAAATAGTCTAAACGTGTTCTAGGGACCTCAAAACGTGTATTTCCGTTGAAATCTTGAAGTCGATTTTTATCGTGGTCACAATACTTTCCCTATACTACGTATGGAGAAAGTAAAAACGGAAAAACGACTAAAATAAACACCCACTTTCGGTGGACCAGTTCAGCTAAAACCATTTCAAATCTTTATTTGTTAATATAAATCTTAAATATAAAGATTTGGGCCAATCTGTTTATTAATTTTCGAGTTAGAGTGCCCACAAAATTCCTATCACAAACACACACAGACATAATCGGGAATATTGTCAAAACGTGTTCTGTGAACCTTAAAACGTGCATTTCCGTTGAAATCTCAAAATCGATGTTTTCACGAAAACAATACTTTCTCTACACTACGCATATGGAGAAAGTAAGAAGTTAGGAAAGTGTACAACGTACACAAATGGGCGCGTTTCGTGCAATGGAGTATTAGAAAGAAATTATATACCTGTACGTGAGGGAAATAGCGTTTTCAAGTTCTTATATTCTTCAAAAATAATCCATTTTCTTCCTATTTAATAATATTGCATGCACGTGTAAGTAAATTAAACGTTTGTTTGTGAGATTGTTTATGATAGCAACAATGAAGAAGTAACCATGCAAGAAAATTTCTGTTCAACTCGATTTAAGACATTCTCATTTGATTTTCTAGATAACGGCTACTCCTACGATAAAAATGTATAGGATAGAAAATACTCCTCTTTACAAGTTCTACAACTTTTATTTGAAAAATATTTTGATATTAGCAATACTTTACGAGATATGACGAAAATTTAATTTTTTGTCACCAGTAAAGTGGTACCCCTGATTGGCGTACGTGATTCATTTTTGCGATTTTCTTCTTATATTTGATTTTAAGTCCTTAATATCAAATTTCATGAAAACCCTTTCCGTAGAAGCCGAGAACGAACATGCGGACGGACGGACGGACAGACAGACCGACGATAATAGGCGCTCACGCTGGAGGCGAAACGCGCCTAAAAAATGGGACACACTTACAGGTTTACGGGATAATAACCCTCACTAGGGAGCTGTAAATCGCTCATACACTCACACAAGCACTAATCCTAAGGTGGAAAGGACGTGCTGTTATTGAGGACGCTTGTTATTGGAGCGAAAAAATGTAGTAACAGTCTGTTGCCATGGAAAGAGATGTAGTGACACGTTGTTACAACGATTGTTGTCAAAGGCAGAATTAACTTTACTGCGCAAAACGTAGAATTGGAATATAACGAGTTCGCCAGATCGATGGTGATTTCTCATCGTATAAGTTCTCGTTATGACATACTTATGTATTTTTAATTTCATTTCAGTGCGAATGAAAAGTAAGAACTGAAGCAAATCAATAAGAACGGATTTTAATAATTTTTACATACCACGTTGCAGGTTACAACTTTCTAAATTTTAATCTGAATCGGGTTAAAGTTTCTAAGTGTAATTTATAAAACAGCTCTTCTATCGTTTTAACTTCACGCTTATATAATTATGCATCGCATGAGATGATTTCAAATGGGAAAATTTTCAAGACATAGGTCAATCTATCACAGTTTTTTTCGACGTCATAAACAGTCTAATTAAGTACTGGCAAAAAATGCTTGGCTATAAATTTATACTGAGTACAATTTTATAGAAATATACGTTAATAAACATTATCTCTATTTACATCCAAGGACGTCTTAATCTTCCCTATTTTCCATAATCCACTATCCAGCGCTTCCCTTCTTCCTCAAGCTATTCCTAGATCTCCCAGCCTCTGCCCCGCAAGCATTTCTTCCAAGATCCCTATCTCCCATTGCCTGCAATAAACCTTTCGTTCCATGCTCTAAAGGCGAACCATGGCCGCATCCAATTTAACCATTAAAAATCGAATCCAGTCAATCACTCCATCCCCTTTCTCTCCCCAATGACCCTCCTCTATTCCACCCACTATCTCCACGATTTTACCATGTTTTCGTCCCAAGATGGCTTAACCGAACAGACTCCACGACATTTCCCTTCTGTTACCGAAGTATCTGGACGAGATCCGGCGCCAAACGTAAAGGTATACCTTTATGCATAACGTTCTATATTTTTAACTCTTATCGACCTCGACTCAAATTGCCATTATTATTCCTATAATATTTTATCTGCGACTTTTGAGCATCATTAGTATGATTAAGCGCAAATGAATAAAACTTGCGTTTTCTATGTATTCCCACGCGCATCAATACTATTTATCGATGTAAAATTTGTCGATTCATTAGTTCAGTGGTATTCAAAACTTTTCGGTTCTCGAACCCTTACAAAGTGGTTTGAATTTTTGCACACCCCCCTAATAAGTTTAACTATCAACATATTAAATTTATATTTTAATAATAAAAAACTCTCTCCGGTATTTTAAGAAGCTATATTTTTAAAACAATATAGATATCATAGAAAAAGAAAAACAATAAAAATGTATAGCTAAAAAAGTTGAAAACCTGAGGCTAATAAACGTCTGTGTGTGCTCCTTTTGTCGCACGGCAGATTTCTAGTCGATAAGCAATTTCGGCCAGGCTGCTTTTTTGGCAAGACATTACTCGTTTCTTTAAACTTTTGATATCACTGCCTGAGAGTTTTATCCGTGTGAGGATCTGTATTGTTCGTCTGTCTGAATTCTCTTTGCAAACGACTCACAGATTTAAATTCACCAAACCACAGAACGCACTTTGCATTCATTCATGGAGTCTCCATTTCACTCAGGCACAATGACACGTAGGTCAGACATTGGTGTGCTGCGCAGACAACGATGCGCACAACCATGTTGCCAACTCCTTACGTAAAACTGTTTGAGACAGGCTTCAATTCGCAGTTTGGCTTTTTTCGATATTTCTAATTGTTAAAAAAATATAGTTTATTAAATACCGGAGAGATAAAATAGACACCCTGTATTTAGATTATTAGAAACACTGTATAAAATTCATTTTTTATTTAAATACTACCCACGCTACTCGAAATAAAACAGTGAAATCCCAAATCTAATCAACAAAATACACCTACGCACGGTTTGCAAAGAGGTGGGTATTTCATATTCATAATTTATTCACGTCAAGTTTACTTGATGTGAGTAAATTATGAACCGTGTTCCTAGATGTTAAGATTTTACTAGTTTACATTATTAGGTAGAATATAATTAGCAATTGCACGTGTATACAAACATAAAAGAAATGACATTTCTTTAAAGTTTGTATACTCGTGCAATTGCTAATTATATTCTACCTAATAATATAAACTAGTAAAATCTTAACATTTCTTTAAAGTTTGTATACACGTGCAATTGCTAATTATATTCAACGTAATAATATAAACTAGTAAAATCTTAACATCTAGGAACACGGCTTGGAGTTATAGAATATATTTGTAGGAGAGTTCATTTTTTCAAATAATTTTAACTAAAACGAAACCCATAATTTTTATGATTTCAGTTATCGTTTATTTCTTATAAAAAATTAATCTGTAAACCCATAACGTAAGGTGAATAGTTACTTCCCTGGTTTTTCCTTCCATTAAGTAATATCTTAGTAGAAAATTTTGAAGAATATTTCCACATTTTCCTATTTGAACTCCCATTACAATACCCTCAAATTAATTCTATGATCAACATAAATTCTTTTCTCCAATCAGAAATGAAACTTTAAAGAAATAGAAAGCATTTAGCACACAAACAGTTTGAACGAATGCATAGGACTGATTGATCTCCAAGAAGAAGAGCCGTTTGCTCTTATTTATACTCCTCACATTTCCTTGAAAAGCATCCATTCTACTTAACCCAGGGGTGGGCAACGTTTTTCTATTGCATGTCACTCTTGATCAATATTTTAAATCCGTGACTCTTCGCGCGTTCCACCCCTAAATTCCGTTTGTCCGTAACGCTTACGAAAAACGTTTCTTATATTATAAGGAATTCTGAATTCAATGCGGTATCATTAAAATATAAAATAAAATTTAAATAAAAGTGAATTTTTTTAAGAATTCATAAATTTCGTAATTATTCTCCGAAATATCGTGTCACTTGAAACCTCTTCGCTTGCCACCTTATGAGACGCATGCAATAGGTTGCCGATCCCTGACTTAACCCATCGATACACAGCCGGTGATCCGTTAGTCAGTCGGTCAGTCAAAAAGTCGGCGATTCTCCGGCCTCCGTAGATTGTTCTTCTTCTCGTCTGAACCGAACCATGAACCGAACCACTTCCAAAAATTTAGAACCGAACCACTCCAAATTTTGAAGTGGTTTGCAGCTCTGCTACTCTGCGTTCAACCGGACTCATTATACTCCATCTCGCACTGGAGTTGAAGAACTCCGTATTCAACACGAGCCATTTTGGCGGATGGAAGAACTGTTGTTGAGCCGATGGCCAAAATATCGGGTGAACGACACCGTAGGTGGCGAAACGTTTCGAAAACATCCTTGGTTGATGCGCGAACATTATAAACTACAAATCATTTAAGTGAATGAAATCTACTAAGCTAGGCTCGACATTGGGAAAATTTAAAGATGTTTTTGATCATTTGCTAAATAATTTCCTTATGAATTCGACTATTTTTACAATATGTAGTGTAAATTCCTAACATATTGGCGCCGAAATTGTGGAAAAGTTAAACTAATAAAGGATTATTCATATATGTAGTACTTTAATTTTTAATTTTGATTCCTTTGTTTTTAATGCTGGCGAATATTATTCGTAGTTAATGACTGACACACTAGTCAATTTTTTCCCTATACCCATGTATGTACAAAGCCAAAGTAATCTGAACTGATTTCGCTTTTTAAAACATGCTGCTAACACCGCCGACAGTATTATAACAACCTTATCGAAAATATTCCTTATAGTCGCCTTAACATATGTTGGTTCACCGCACAAAGATAATACTTTAAAACGTGTGCCTGCATCTGACCACAAAACAAATATTTTTTTAATTTATCGCCAAATTTAAGCGCTATCTAAATTATTTGAGCATTGTAATTTCATGTAATAATAATAATAAATGTACCACAAAATATAATTAAGAGGACGAAAAGCTGAATAAATTATTATTGAGCAAATTTTCATCGGATAGATGATAACCGTTATTAAGTCTTTTCTCGACCAAACCTATTCGACATTGCGAGTAAAACCAAAAAGATGCTTCCGTAGCACTAAATTTTCTGGGTTGCAGAAACATCTAAATTTAGTATTTTGGAATTATCTCTGTCTGCCAAAAGCCAACTCCCACCTCCGATATTATTATAACTTGCGTAATCTTTCACTGAAAACCCTAAATACTTCATCGCGTACCGTTTTTTTTTTAAGGTGAATCCTTTGCAGAAAGTTTCCACATGCATCCTCCTAATGAAATTCTTCCAGCTCTCCCTTTGAAAGAATGGTATTTCGCGAATTCTTTTTTTTTTTGGCATCTCAGAGCGGGCTCGCATCCATCTGCTAAAACGTCAGTGGTTCCGGCCGAAGAGAAAGGAAGGAATGGCATCCCGCTGCCATAGCTCAAGGGCTCCAAATCAAATGAAGGTACAATAGTAACGCAGGGAGTCGAAATCGGGTGAGCAGGCTGAGCCCGGATTTCAATGTTTGCCCGTAACTAAAGTGATAAAAGCGGAGGAAATCACATAGGGTGAGAGAAACGCGGCGATGGCTCACCATCACTTAATCAAGAACGTTATTTCCTAAGTCATAGCTCGAAACTTCATAAATCATACGCTATGCTTCTTTTTCTTCTATATTTCTTATGCATGTTCTTACATATGTGAAGGTTAAGTTGGCGAAATAATTTTAGTCCAAGATACGAATTTAAATATTGGGATTCCTTTTTAGATGATATCGGGACAGATGAACGATTTCGCAAAAAGAAATGCCGAGCTTCCCGGATTCATTTAGAATTCTGCTTCGCATTTCAAATGATCCGGATTTTTTCCGAAAAACGAATGATTCATATTTGTCTTAAATTTTAGACACTACAATTTTCAAAATATTCGTTTTTCGTTTATGGATGAATTGAGAATTATACCCTTTTCATTTACAAAGTTGGATCCTAGAAAATATCAAATAATGATGCTTGATATACGCGTTTTTTTCCGTCAAGAAATTAATTCATTCCTGAAATCGTCTGTTCGCACCAAGGGCGATGAGAACCTGTCTACTCTAACGTTATGGGTTAAACATGTTTGGCATTAAATCCTCTCCAAAAAAAAGAGGCTTGCGAGAACTTCTACCATTTCTCCGGCAAATATATTGACTATAGGGATTGAAATTATGCGGCATTTGTGTAAATTTATAGGTGAGCAACTAAATGGCTCCATCTAATAAAAACAATACTCTATAGCTTTCCTTCATATGTTATTTTTTCTGGATTCGTTCTATTGCGTCTTAAAAGTGGGAGATCGGTATTGATTCGAGAGTATAATTAGATAGATAATTAAGGTAACAATGAGCACATTAAACCAAAAGGGAAAATTCTCGCCTCGGGCATCATCCTTAACCTTTAAAGGACTACGCTCGGGTATACTCGTCCATTATCTAACCACCTCCATGACCTGCAGTAGCGTATAAATGTTTTCGAATTACGCTCACTAAAGATCAATGGAGTACTTTCACACCCTATATCAATGGTTGGCAACCATTTCTATGGTGCGGGCCGCATTGCATGTAGTTAATGCTTCGGCGGACCGGATTAGGTTTTAAATTGTACGGTAACTAGAAGTTCTTAGGTATCACATCCGTGAAAATCAAGTATAAATTAGCCTTTTAAGATTACAATTTTAGCCTCAAGTGTTTTATTGCCATATTTTGAATGTACGTTATATGAATTTATGGGTTGAAATTTACGCATCACTTTTTCATCATAGCTTCGCAGGCCGCATAAAACGCCCTAGAGCGCCGCATGCCCTATATTTTTTAATATTTTACGCAAACCGTACCCTCGCAAATAATACTTCGAGCGTGCCGTTTACTTTTGCGTCTTTCAAAACCCTCCAATTTATTTTCAATCCCATCCAACAAAGGGCAAAGTCCCACCACCGTAACGAAACTGCGCACCAAAACGGGTTAATAGGAGAGGATGCGTGAGGAGGCGCGGAAAAAATTCGTACTAAAACGGTTTTGTGCGGGGGGGGGGAAACACGGCGAAAAAGTGAATTCGGAATGGAAATGAGGAAGGCCCGGAGGTAAAGGGAGGGAAGCGGAAAAAAGGTCACACGAGGAAACAAAGAGGAAAAAATGGGGCGATAAAACGGGGAAGAGTTGAAACGGGGGAGAGAGAGGAAATATGGTATGTAGAGTATAGGAGGGATGTGAAGCGACGGGGGATGTTTGACAAAGGAATTGGAATCAGACTCGAAGTGGAGAGGGGGAGAGAGAGGGAGAGAGAGAGAGAGAGAGATGGGAGAACAGTGTATAGCCGTGAGATGTGAAGAGAATAAGGAGAATGAATATTGAGCTTAGCGGGTGGGTTGGCTAGCTGCCAAAGAGTTTTCTGTGGCCTCATTGCAGCTTCCTACTGGGCGTGTACGAGGTGTGTTTGGAGGGGTAGGAGTTGAGAGAATGAGATCCACCATAGGAGGACAGGGTGAGAGACTCTTGAGAGGGTCTCTCTCACATCTACTGAGTTAGAAGATTTGGAAAATTGTATAGGAGGTTGAAAACGGGCCTAGATGGAAGGAAGAGGGGGAGGGGGAGGGAGGGGGGAGGGGGAGGGAGGGGGGAAGTGGATGGGATCCGTGGTGATGCATCTTGTGAAGGAATTATAGAGCCGGTGTTCCATTCACGGTTATCGCTGAGATTTCTATTCTTCCCTCCGCACATCGCTTAACCGAGGGTAAAAATAAAACAATATGGACGTAACAGTGAAGTGCAGCAAGGCGTTCGTTTCTTACCTTGCGGGAAATGTATTCATTGGGTGACGAAGGAGTGAGAAGATGGAGATGGCAAGCGAATAGACGGGTGGGTAATCCATTTATACGTTAAGTGGTATTAATGGAAGGGAAAACGCTCCCTTTAATTATGGCAGATTACCTGATAGATGTGTATTGACCACTTAATTCTTACTTTCGCTGAGTTTGGGAGTTTTTTGCCAAAGGAAATCGTTTCATTGATCCTTTTTTCCGTCGATATCGCTGTCGGCTGCATGGGAGAATGACGGGCTGGCCTTGAACTAGATGGCTGATGAATGGACACTTTAATGATAGCGATATTATCTTTTTTTAAGTAGAATAAAAAAACCTGTATTGATTTAAACGTAGAGGTTCTCCTTACAAGAGATATACTCCTATGGAATGCTCTTTTGTATTTTAGAAAATCCGAAACCTAATTCTTTACTTACTTAATTTACTGGAACTACTTCGTATTGACGAAAAGGTGCAAAATAAAAAAATCTGTAACTAGCATTACCCATAAGCATAGTTCCCTCTAATTTTTTCCATCCATGTGCGGAATGAATATCGCTGTGCGCGCCTACATGATGCTAATGACAGTCCTGAAAAATTTAGTGCGCGCCACATCAAAAACTGCTGCGCGACCGCGCAGTAGCGCAGCCTAGAGGGAACCATGTCCATAAGTATTTATAATTTAAGAAAAGAATAATTCACATATTATATCTTTCAGTTATTAGTTGATATATTTTTCAATACTTTAGGTTTTTTTACTTATTTTAGTAAACAATTCTGTCTTCTTTAAGAGCCACCAGCCTTAGAAACGGGAATCAATAAAATCTGCACAATCAACTTTATTACGATCGATGAAGGCGAATATCATTATAATATCGTAAATGCTTTTAACATGACCATCAACTTTACGGTAAACAATGAGAAGAAACTTTCTTAATTTGACGAATGACCCATTAACAGAAAGCGCCAGAGATTGTGTTGTCTGTCTGTGATAATGGATGTTTTTCTAGCTACCTTGGAAATCGCATCGCATGATGATAAAAAATTAATTAATATTTACATAAGTGTAGTAAAATCTGCGAGAAAGTAAAATTATCATTAATCTGACCGTCGTAAACATTATTCCAAACCCATTTTATATGAAAATTTTTGCAATAAAAACTTCTGCACATTTAGTGTATTTTTATGGAAACGTGTCAGCACAAATTGCTCTTTCAATCTGCCACCTGTTACATATATGTGCGTGTAGCTTTCCTCTCTATATCACTCAAAAAATTCCATTTAAAAAGAAACAATTACATATTTATTCGTAGACATTATTTAAAGTGAGTTTTTCTTTATCTGCATCTTTATAGTTCTTTGGCTTTTATAAATTCTACTAATTTCTGGCATCCGAAAGAGGGGTACAAAGAAGTCCAAAAATCACGACAGTCATTATTTTAGCAAACGGAATGATTATTTGTTTAAGAGACATTTTTATCAGATAAATGAATTATACTCTATCACAAGGGTCTCCAACTAGTCGATCGCGATCGACCGGTCGATCTTTAGACCTTTTCAAAGTCGATCGCTGAATCATGTCTCAACGCTATTACATTTTATTTAGTCAAGTGAGAAATTTTGAACTGATATAGGTATTGAACTCTCAGAATTTTTTTATCGAGGTATACAGACGATTTTTATAATCGTGCAAAAATTAAGAGAATGTAGGATGCATAAATCAAATAATACAGATTTCTCTCGATATCAGTTCTCGCAGCGAGACACGAGCGTATTGAAGTTCATCGACACTGAGTATGCTTAATTGTAACTCGATATGTGGTATTCCAATCGCAAATTATTGCAAAAATAAAAAGTTTGAGGCTAACTGTGACTATATATGTAATTTGATTAACTAGTTCAAGTAAGTTTTTGGTTGATTTCTTCCGTCTGTATATCTGTTTAATAGCATTTCTCTTCAACTTCTAGTAGCTTAAAACTTAGTAATACATTGAATTATCTTGGTGGATAAAATTTTAATCAATTTTATTTTAACTAAAACATTCTCTTGTACAGAACGAAAACTCGAATAAAACTTTATTCGATCTTGTTTAACTCGATTAAAAATTTGTTTGCTATTTAATTGGATTGACGTTTTAAGCAGGACATGTTATGTTATGATGCTGGTTTTGATGTCTAGTTTGGGAGAAATTTCCGGGAATCCCCCCTCCCCCCTGATCAACAGTATTTCTCACTCCACTGGGTCGATCCTCGGTAAATTTACAAATGAATATTAGATCTTGGGTGCTGAAAGGTTGGAGACCCCTTATTTATATAATCTGCTATTTTTCATTGTAATATCTAAATTTGCATTTTATGGTATTATTTCTGCAACAAATTATAAGGAATGTAATTTTAACCAAGAGGAATGAAAATCATTACTTATATTTTATCCCATATGCATAATATGGTACAAAATATGTGTCATGCGCGGCTTATGTAGTGGCATAATCCCTTTGTTTGAAATCGAAATCCTACTGGAAACCTAGGCCCTAGATCAGGGGTTCCCAACTATTTTCAATGTGGCGATCACCATGGTACTTTGTAGGACATCCATAGAGTACCGCTATAATTTTGTAAAAACAATATTGATAATATATAATACCAAATCTACGTCAAAGTGATTAAAACTGTACTTTCGTACGTTTACGAAGGAAAGCGGGCGAACAGATCAAATTAATGGTAGTAGGAAAGATGATTTTAAGCATCTTAGAAGCGCATGGCAAAACTGCAAAAGAGAACGGCGGTGTTCGCGAGTACTAAGTTGCGGAACCCTGCTCCAGACGATCTACCTAATTCCCGTAGCCGTAAAATTATTTTATAAACAATTACATCTACAAATATGCCGTATTCAGGGCTAATTGGCCGATATCTGACCTGTTTAATTAACCTTCAGTTAAGATACGAATCTTACCTAGGTCATTATTTGAGCTCAAGCTCTAACTTGTATTTGAAAAATTGAAATTTTAAAATAGTTACAAGATGAAACCGATAATGTATTTTTTTAAATACACCATGGACTTCATAGTTAACGCTAACCATAAAAACTTTCTCTAACGAAGAATATGAAAACCGTTTTCGAGGTAAGGAGCTTCAAAATAAGATTACACTGAAATAATAAAGCCTTTCACCGGCCCCCATAGACTAAAGAAAAATATTTCTCCGAGAACCCATTTGCGCCAGAATGTAATGCGTTTAGTCCGCAGAATTTTTAGGAGTGGGATAAAAGCCTCAAAGTGGCAATAGAAATTCCATTACAATTATAAGGGACGTTTTCGTAGAGGTTAATAAAAACCAAACGGTAAAGAAATTAAACAAGCGACTTTTTATCGACGAAATTCGATCAAAGAATCGCTAACAAAAGATGCAAAATCTTTGCGAATATATTCAAAAGATGCCAGCTAAACAAATTTAGAAATTAACCTCTTTGCTATTTAGTCATCATCTCTCGCGTATAACAAAATTAATTTATAATTTTCCCGAAAACTTCCAACCTTGCGTCCATCACGCAAGGAAGTGATAAAAATCTTTCACCTCTCATCCCTCGCCGACCATGTCCTTTCCCATCCACTCCCTAAGCCTCCCTTTTCGCCTTTGCCCTTCCTTCCATTTTACCCTACTAACCTCCCTGAGTCCACCTGACTCCCATTCTCCGCCCTATCACTCTTCCTAAACTCTTTCCTCGTCTTTACGCTCTTGCGTCTTTCTCTCTCCCCCTCTCCCTCTCTCTCTCCCTCTCCTTCTCCCGTGTCTTTATCCCCTTCTTCCTGCATCTACCTCTGCCAACCTGTTTCTTCAGCCAAAGAGTCAGAGGAAGAAGAGGTGACTTTATGGCCTCGCTATCGAACTAGTAAACATCATCATCTATATTCCTCACCTATCTCTAAGCGAAACCTTACGTATACCGCACTCCAACTACTACTACTAGTCGAATGTCCAGCTTGGGCTCTGACAACCGATAAATTTGGAGTGGAAGAGGTATCAAATAGGGCTTCGCCCGATCGCTGGACGGTGAAATTTCCACATCGCGCATTTGAACGTGATTTTCATTCCCGCACCTCTCTTGGTACATGTCGTACACGGATAAATCGTTTCGTTGTTTCCAAAGTATTGTTGATATAAACAATTTTCTCGTAGCAGAACTCGTGGATGAGAGAATCGAGCTAATAGTCGGAGGATAATATTCGCTCTGTGATTCTTAAACGTTCTATATTTACTTTTTCGCCTTTCATTAAATTAATTCATTTCGTTTGTTCCTTTGTTCGTCCATTTTCTGTTCTTGCTGGTTTCACTTAAGAGTTTTCGTTTTGAAGATATCGTCACGAAACTTCGCGTAAGTATATAATTTTAACCCGAGGGTAACATAGACTATATGACGATAAAAACATTTGGGGGGAAAGAGAGCTTAATTCAATAATTATTTTCCCGTAAGTTTACACGTAATTTTAGATTTTTCAGAGTGTAAGATTTTCATCTTTCATTCGTCAAAATAGATAACTGCGAACCGGTTTTCTTCAATTTTGCTGTATTCGACGGTTAAAACTATGCAATATGTTATTCTTGCGACATTTACATGTTGCACGGTCAAGATATAGATTCGCTAAATCCGTTGAAATTCAACGGGCACTTCTGCTAGTATGTCACTAAAAATTTCCAATTGAAGGTCTCAGTCTCCCATGTTGTCGCCTATTCAGCTACAAAAGAAACTCGTTATCGCTTTGTTCCACAATCAATCTCGCTTATTTTATCACTGTGGTCGTATTTACTCAAATGGACGGGAGTTTCTATTTCAAATAAACCCTATTTTATATCATTAACGTAAATTATTTTTGGTAATGCCATCGTTAAGTTGGGCTTTACCAGGAACTTAATTCTTATACAAATATATAGAAATCGCTCATTTTGGTTACATAATGCTGCAGCGCTAGTCTAGCCTTGAACTATTTTGTCCATGATTACCAAATCGTGTCAAATATAGCTCACTATTATATCAAATCATTTCCTACGAAGCAAAAATATTTTAGCCACCATAGGCACGTGGAGGAAAATTGGTTTCCGTTATATGTTTACATCCAAAACCACAACAACGAACAAAGGACCGCGCGGATACTCAGTAAACTTGCAACGTTATACATCCTAGATGCATCAGCGTGTACTCCGAACTGCTCTTTAATTCACGTGGCAGAAGAGAGGGATTACGTACGAGACCCGATTTTGATTGTACCTGCCCATCTCCGAAGGATGTTCACGGGCAAAGTTCACCACGAGTATCGCATGGAGCTCCTACCCGCATTTACGCCGATAAATAAGTCATCGGAGCGATCAGCACGGCGCCGAGAGGGGATTTTTGTCGACTCCATCTGGAGAACTGGTCTTCATCACTTTTCGATCCCATCCGAAACGACGTCACAAACACAGGATCCGTAGGCGGAAGCCATGGAAGGACTTAAAGTGAGTCAAGCATCACACCTTTTATCTCCCTCTCTCCATCTCCTATCTTATTGGATTCACTCCCTCCGTCGATGGCAGGGAGAGGGGAAAGACGGATCAATGAGAGTCCGCAGGGGTAAAAACGAGTGAAATGCTATTAAAGATTAAAATGAGATGCGAAAACTTGAGAGACTCCATTTCCTCCGAGGAAAGAGAAGATCCATAGAAATCGGAAGGTGGGGGAATAATTGAATATTTTCGTTTTGAATGTATGAGGGAAGGAAGGGGGAGGGGACTCCCTAAATTACTTCGCGAGAAATTAAGAATTGAGAAAAATAATGGATTTCCTCCGTACGTCTCTTTCGAGCACCAATATTTTAATCCGGGATAAATATATCGTCGATTGGATGCTATAGGTAGTTATTATTTTATATCTTCAACTCTTCTTCTTCATCTGAAAGAAACGTACCTTAAATATATATATATATATACACACATACATACACAAATCTTACAACAGATTAACACATTAGTCTCATATAGCCATAAAATAGTTGTGCAAACCAGATGCGCATTCTGAAAAAATCTGTATTATGGGTGAGTATCCCTGATTAGGGCTGCTTTGTATACACAATGCCGGCCTAATTTACAAAAAATTTTTATGGATATTGGAGATTCTTATCATGTCCGTTCAATTAAAGCCACATGACGAGCTCGATAAATACATATTGAATTTACTGTAGATCTTTACCTATGAGTTTCATTCTGATGCGCGCGGCTTTCATCGAATTTTGCACGATAAATTTTGCATTAACTTTATTCGGTGTGTTCCACGCCTCTTCCTAGTTCTCGAATCTCCACTTCGGAGATAAAATGGATTATTTGAGGTGTCCAACGAAGATAATTATTCGATCAACGTGATTTTTCCCTTTTCCATTTTAACACTCACTTTCTTGAATTATTCACGGCTTCTCGTCTTCCTTCGCATTTAACTGGCTCATTTTCCGCGTAGCGGATCATTACTTCGGGGTTGATGGCAAAATTTCTTTGTCTTTTTTTTATTCAAATACGCATTCACGTTTTACGTAGTAATTATTATTCATGAGATTTGATCCTTAGCTGCGTAAAACTATAAATGCTCAGAAGCTTTCCTGTATATAGTTTGACTATACGAAGTACTCGCTAGGCAAATATTGCGGGATATTGTGACTTTTCAAGGTTAACATTGAAAACGCACTCATTTTATCCATTAGTCAGTTGGATGCCATAACTGTAACTCTGTACGTTGAAGCGACGTGAAACGGTGTCGTTACGTACATATTTAGCTCACGTTCTAACTAAACCAATTTACTCGATGGGAAATGTGGAAACAGATGAAAAAATCTTCTATGACCGGGAATCGAACCCGGGTCTTCCACTTGCCGGGAGGATAGTCTACCACTGAACTGCCGTATCAGATTAATTCCTCTGTTTCAGAACGGGGCCAGTGCAGATTTTTTCACCTGTTCCCACATTTCCCATTATCACAGCTTATGCTTGTCGCGTAAGGATCTTCGGATCAATCATTTCCATCAATTTATACAATTTACTCGAGTTTATACGTTATACATAAAGGTACGGCTTGGAATATAAGATAATGAAAAACCGTATATAATCATATATTAAAACAATCCAGTTGAGGCTTTATGCTGACGGTAACTTTGATAGTTATGGAAGGTTCTGGAATATGCATTTGTTTTTCCAACCATTCCTTGGCAGACTAAGATACTCCAACCCAAACCAAGCTCGACTACATTCCAGCCGCAAGGTGAGCTTAACATTCCATCATATAAATGGGTTATCATATTAGTGGCGCATATTTACAAACGAATTATTGTTTTTTTTTTCGTCAGACAATAAATACGTAAATGATCACATATAAACTTCGTCCTACGAAAAATTCAAACAAGTTACAATTTAAGGCTCCTTCTAACGTCAGTTACGCCTGATGACGAAGGGAAACGAAAAAACCTATATTATGATACCGAATAAACTTTCAAATTTTATCCAGTTAGGAACTTAATATGATTTTGTATAACTTGGTCATTTGCCCATGTTTGTGTCAGCAGTCAATGGCTATTAATGGTTAATTAATTAAACAGCATCGTGAGCTATGATCGTAATAGGTTACAGACCAAAGGCGGCGAAACAGCGGCAAGCGAGGCGCATGTGACTATTAACTTAATGTGCGACCCTTATTTGTACTCAAGGGCGTATTATGGCTTATTACGTCAGAATGCAATAACGTGATGCAAATTAAGACGTGCTGCGGATGCTTACGGGACATAATTTCTCTCTGTATTTCTTCGAATCCCAGTTATGCTTACCGTTCATACGTTTCTTGTGGCTCTCGAACTTCGGAAGATTATCATTAGCGGCTCATTTGAAAAATTTAAACCAAGATTTCGAACTTTGGCCATAAAAATCGCATGGAATGTGATTGTTGTCATATTAAAACACGGCATTTATAGGATAACTAAAAATACTTATCATAAGCAACGTTATTTGAGAGGTAATCGTCAGAAGTAAATAGGATGCGCAAATAGAAGTTGAAACTTAAAAGAGAAATATTTTAGTTTCGAAATTGGACGTACACAGCGTGAAATGCGGCAACTGTGAAACAAAGCAATTTATGAAGTGTCAGAAAAATTTGAATGATCTCACAGACGGCAGCTGAAAAAAGACATTTTGTTGTGTATACATTTATAAACCTGTCGCCATGTCGTCAAAAAAAAACATGGAGAACTTTCCCTGTGGATATTATCTACATGTATATTTATATGTATACATTAAGGCGGTGTGTGTGTGTGTGTGTGTGTAATGTAAACGCAAAACCCTAAAATTAGATTAAAGATGGGAAAAATGAAAGGATTTAATAATGTTAATTGCTACCCACTAAAGTTCGGAAAATGTTTTCGCATAAAAATTGTGACCGTCAAAAGAAATACGATCCCTTCTGATAATAATAATATTGGCCGAACCGACGCCTCGACCGTGAAAGGCATTCAATGTTGTCCGCAAAATAAAACGCCTTTTCATCTCTTCTCGCGATAGCAAAAACAAAAACGAGGCATCTTTGTTCATCGCTTCTTTCTCGTATTTTATTATTTTTATCTCGCAGATCCCTTTGATACTTCTTTTCTCGTCCTTCCCTGGAAAACGCCGCGTAGCATTTGCTAGGACTCACTCAAGTCTCTTCACAACAGGAAGCCACCTGGGGACACCCCCGTTGTTTATTTGGTATTCCCGCGGGCGTCTGAAAACCCGAGGTGTAGCGACCGTAAAAAGGATGAGATGGAATAAGGAACACTCCTTTTGATTGCGTACCATTCAGTTGAAACCTACTAAATGTTAGATTTCTTCGAGCGATTGGAAAGGGGAACAGGACAGATCCACTGAGACGAATGAATGGAACGAAACCCATTGATGAAGAATAAACGTCTTCTTAGTTTTTTTCTATCGGATATATCAAGAATGGTTCCATAAAGAAAGAATTTAACAAGAGATATAAGACATAAGCTGTAAAATACAGTAGCTTTGATTACAAGACTTTCCGTTTTTATCTGTCCGATCTTTCACCTCGCGACTTACCAAAAAAAATGGTAAAATATCTTCGAATATTAGGTTAGCGTTTTCGTTTATTATTTTTTTAATCTCAAACACTTGATAGCGCACGGATTTAAAACTCGCAATTGCGTCTTCGTCTATGTTTTCTTAAATTTTGCGTATAAATTATTTGTTTTATTGCTCAATAATTCACGTTTTCTTTATTAACGTCGCAAACAACACTAACTTCTTCTACACTGCTTCAATATTACTAACAAAAGACGACATTCTCCACAACCTGCACAATTTTTCAAGACTTGTTATTTTTGGTTATTTTTTAATTTATATATAATTTCACGACATTTTACAGTGAAGTGTTAACAGTAGACAAAGACATAAATCAACATATATCAAAACATCCATGCCCGAAGCAGGAGTCGAACCTGGGATTAGAAGGCATGCACACTGCCAGCCTGTCTAACCCGGCCGGCTTATGTAGCAATACGTGTTACCTAGACATTAACCATTAAAATATAAGGGTATTTTTATTTATTGTAAAATTTTATCCATTTTCTTGAATCTGCGGCATTTTCCGTGGAAAGGAGAACACAACCGGCACAATGAAATACGGGCCGAAATGATGCGATAAAACGAAATTTCTCTTTAAGACCCTGAATAAGGCAATCCATCAATAACCGTTATAGACCAATCGAATAACGTTTGCGAGCGTTATTTTCATCAATGCACTAAATCAACTTGTGAAAACATCGAAGAAAATGAAACGGAAACTGCTACGTGTCCCTTTAAGCATTGAACTTACTTCCTTTTCGATTCTTCTTTTACGATATTATATAGTTATACACACCATACGCTTTATAGATTTCCTTACCTATGTAACAATGTTCTATCGTTTCGTCCCCATTCGCCTCATTTTTGTGGTTTTTTTTAAGTTTGCTAAGGATATAGGATCAACCTCCGAGAGTCTCGGAAATTCGGTTCGCTGTATTCCCCCCACCCCACCCTACCCAAGACCTCCATACACCACATTAGTGTGATTAAATCGAGATATTTCGTGGAAAAAGCGCCACACCCCATCACTCCAACAACTTCCCGTGCAATTATATTAATATTTAAATTTTCAAACGGAGCTACCGTTTAACGGAAGGAGTTATTACAAACTTGTATGCCATTGTAGGTTAATGTAACCATGTAAAAGTTTGGACTCGGAAACCTCGCTATTCGATGCCCACGCTTATGGTGGAACATCCTTTGCAACTTTTAAGCGTCTCGAGATCAGATATTCTTAATTTAAAAAAATGGAATTGTTTCATTTGATAGTTACGAATTGATATTTTACAGAGATTAATAGTATTATACGTAGGCACATAAAAAATTATGAGAGGATAAAGTGATGTTAGTCTGTGTCGTTAGAATTTAAAGAGACAATACGTGTAGTAACCTTGTTCGCGGAAATTTTTTTAAAATTCAAATATATTTCAAATGCTCAGATGTGGCAAGTGTGATGTACACCCTAAAGTAGGGATGGCAAATACGTGGCACGCTTGTGATTTTATTTGTTTGTATTTTCTGTATAAAATATGAAGTTTCTTAGACAAGGAGGAAACTAGTGTCTCGCGAAAAAAAAATCGGATGGTACTTTTGGGTTCACGAATACATAAAGGGTAAATATTGGAAATTTAAGAATGGGGAGGAAATCACAAAAGCTTCGCACCTGTAATGGTAAGAGAAAACAAAGTAAGAATTTTTAAAAAATTCAAAAATAAAATCTTTTTGATTTATAAAACAAGAAAATTTTCAGATTATTTGTTCGTCATAAAAGATTTTGTTGTCATATTATTTTCATTACTGTTGATTTATATATCATTTACGTAATAATTTCGCTTTGATCGGAGGTTTTCAAGGTTGAGCTTCATTAAAGAAATGTTTTTCTATTAACTTCATATTCAAAATCCATTTACTCCAGTTTATGGAATGAAATTATTACGTAAATGATATGTGAAGTTATAGTCAGGAAGAGTACATGACACCGAAAATTCTTATAACGAACAAATAATCTGAAATTTTTCTTGTTTTATCCTTTTAAGGCCGCTTATTTTATAAATCAAAAAGATTTTCTTTTTGAATTTTATTAATTCTTACAAGTTTTCATCTTTTAAGTGCGAAAATGAATAGCATTCTATGAAAAATAACGAACATAAATAATTTACCTCAATCGCTTTCTTACAATGATTGATGTCAAAGTTTGTGATTTGTGGAACTTTGTGACTTCAAACGACTCTAGCGCTTGTAGGGTCGTCAGTTTAAATCACAAAGCAAATAAGATGAGAAACCCAATACCGGCATTAGCCTACTCTTTTCGAAAAGCAACAAGGAGCACCAACGGCTTTATATCCCTTCCGAAGGATGAAGCGTTGATTCGCGTGCTCTCCCCTAAACACGCAAATAGGGGGCCGCAAGATCTATAGAAAAAATGCAACTTTCGCAGTTTTCAACGAGTATGCTCTGCGTAGCAGGCCAACGCCCTCGCCACTACGCCAAGGCACCCCATGTAGTTTTGAAATTTCGAAGATACTTTTCTACCCAGAAGCCACCTACCGCAGCGTGAGGAATAAAAATACATTCCCAAAAGAACTATCTACTGATTACGAGTTGTTAATTGTTTTACGAAAAAGTTCAAATTTTTTAAACCAAAAGTGAATATTATTGAGGTATAAAATGACTTAATAGAAATAAGCTAAAATTTTCGTACAATTTAGCGTTATAACTTCTCTCGCCATATATTGGTCAAAATGACAACTCACGTTAAAATCCGTATTTCCCGCTATCATTTCTAACGTTGGGGCACAGAATGCTATGAATATGTAGTAGTTCAATATCTCGCTACTAAAACGCCCCCAGACTCACCAGCAGAGCCACCGCAACCAAATAGACTTTTAGAAAGTCTGAACAAAGTTTAACTTCTAGAAGAGATACGATATTGTTTATGGGCTAAAAACCATCTGAAAGCCATATACTTTCAAACAATGTAACATTCTTTACGATCCGATGACTCGTTCAAGAGATATGAGAGAACAAATAATGGTCTACCCTTATATATATATATATATATATATATATATATATATATATATATCATCATCATCATCAGCCTTTTTCAGTCCACTGACGGATGAAGGCCTCCCCCAGACTCTTCCAGTTTTCCCTATCAACTGCCTCCCTCCTCCATGTTTGCCCCAAGAACTTAACAAGCTCTCTGTCCCACCTGTCTTTCGGTCTTCTTTTTGGTCTCTTGATGTTTCTTGGGATCCATTCGATGACACTGGACGTCCAACGCTGGTCATTTATTCTAGCAATGTGGCCCGCCCACTGCCATTTTAGCACCTCCACTCTTCTAATCACGTCACAGACTCCAGTCTTGCTTCTTACCCAGTCGTTCCTCTTGCGGTCTCTTCGGGTGATCCCTAACATGCATCTCTCCATGCCCCTCTGTGTTGTTTGCAGGCGCTGTATCATTCTGGCATTCATGGTCCATGTTTCACAACCATATGTCAGAACAGGCAGAACACATTGGTCATACAGTCTCCTTTTTAGGAAGACGGGAATATTTGATTTAAAGATGTTCGCATTCTTGCCAAAAGCACTCCATGCCATCTTCACTCTCCGGTTGATTTCTCCAAGAAGCGAACCATCAGTAGTGATGAGTTGACCTAAGTAAACATAGCTGGTTCCTTCTCCGAGTGTGTGTGTGTGTATATATATATACATATATATATATATATATGTATGTATGTGTGTATATCGGACGAACGCATATAAAAGATTTTATAATAAAAAATCTCCGGTACTGCCTAAACACGATAGGAGATGCGTCTTAAATATACTAAAGGCTAGCTAGCGAAACCATTCATGTAGCTTATACATTACGATAATTCTTCGTACACACCATGAAACTGCTTTAATTCTCACGAGAATTTAGATCAGAAAAGTATGAAGAATGACGAACTTTATCGTTTAAGAAAGACTAAAATTTTTTAAAAGAACATTTATTTAAGTTTACATATTATGTTAACTCGGTGAATAAGTCCGTCAAAAGAGACTGCATCGACTTCTCTTCGAAACGGAGATGACGTTAACTTCCTTCGTCAAATCCGAGCACTTTCACATCTCAAAGTATGCTGACCAAATTGAAAGAAAATTTCTCGTCAAAAAATTACCTCATATCAGAAGACGTCACGAATGAGAAAAATGCCTTTGCCATGTCCATAAAAGATATCAGCGTAGAAGACGCACTCGGAATGTCGTCCGCCAAATCGCCAAAGTGTAACTTGCATCCTCAGGGGCACGCACTGACCTACCCGCAAGAAATGCCTCTCAAAAAAACTTATCCGTCTATATTTTACGGTGTAATAGTAAAGGCCCGAGGGAAAGGCATTTTTCTCCACCTCCCAGAACTTAATTATCGATTATTTTCCAGTCTAAAGTTCCAATAGAAAAATAAATACACTACGAAGCTTAAAAGCAGTTCATAAGCATTCAATGAACACATAGAAGCGTATAAGCGGTTGACGCAGTTAAGGGGTACATTTTCTGTCAACCAGTTTTCCCTAAATAAAATATCATCGCACGCCACTGCTTCAAGTACTATGCTAGGAGTCCATATCCCTTTATCAGAGACTGTATTGAACCTCGATGTTTCATGATTCATTACGCAACGTCGAACTGTGTTCCCAGAACTGCAGATGTGGTAAGCGTTAGAGAGTTCGAATATTTAGGAGCAATTTGAGAACTTTGACGTCAAAATCGAGTCTAAGGGTGACCTATTCTTAGCCCTTATTTGCTATGTAAAATACATTTCGATAGCCCCTTTTTGTACTTAGAGATGGGATCGTGCAAAGGTGTGTGGGGTTGTTTAAGAAGTCAAATAAATTTTCTGTACAGAACCTAGGCATACGTATCTTTAACGAAAATCGCACTAGCAAGTAGTAATAAATAGGATAAAAATATTTAACGACCTGTGGTTACTTAACTACGTAATTACAGTAAATGTCTGCAAATAGTAATACAGATGTTTTTATTTCCACTCCCAAAAAGGTAAAATTTATTTTGTCGCATAAGTTCCAGCGACAATATTTTTGGAAAACACTATCTGGTCCAGTTTCGTACATCTATCTCCCATTTAAACCAATCACAATCTATATGTGCATAATACCAGGAAATTCATCCGAGTGCTGTGTGTTAGAGGTATATGGTAATAAAGTGTGTGTGTGTAATATTTCACATCTGTAGGCTCGGCTCTGATAATATCATGATCTCTGAATCCTAGGAAAAAAAGCGAACATAGATATCCTACGACCGATCCCACATGTTTGATCTTCATGATCGTGTCTACTGGTACAGGTGGGAGATTAATTCAAGTATGCCTCAAACCTCGTATGATAAACTTCTCTTTTTATACTTTTATGGAGACTTCAAATTATCGTTCAACCGGCGTTCTTCTATCGACGTCCAGTGGAAATTTATTAATAACGATGTTTCATTTGTTTATAGAGTTTTGTGCAGCATTTCGTGAATCTGTCTAAACTCCTTTGAATCTTTAGTTTAATTGTGTAATCTTTCTCAGGTGCACCATATATACATTACGCGTATTCGATCTGTAATCCAAACACAGATAACACATTTTTGGTACAGTACTGTAACACTCATCCACATAGGATTTGGAATCTTTATCCAAAGCAAAATTTTTGAGACGTTTTCATGATAAGCTTTTCATTTTTTATAGATGTATTAATTCAAAAACAAAATCGTCAGAAATAAAATATACGTATCAAATGTTCAATGTTTAGACGTTTACACGAGATCCCTTTATAGTTCGAGCATTCGTCATCCTTTTGAAACGTTTCGCGTTTGACATATCCGACAGAAGATACGTACCTAAACGAATCCGAGTGGGAACTTGAATGGCGCTAACGAAAAAGACATAGATACAGGGAGAGAGGAATGAGGAGATAGAAAAAGTGGGATAGAGAGAGAGCAGGAAATAGGAAAGGACTGTCGGTGTGGTTTGAGTAGCACTTCCAGGAATCTCGGGTACTAATCGATCCCCGAGAACTGCCACAATCCGTGCCTAAGTTGGGAAAACAAACAGCAGTTTCGCCCGCTGCTGCGTGTATGTGGGTTTCGGAGAAGTGTGCGATGGTGTGCCTCGGCGATAGAAGAGGGGACGTTGTGGGAGAGTGAGGGGGTGTTGTGGGAAAGTGAGGGAGCGTTGCGTGAGAGTGAGGGGAGAGTGTGGGGGCGTTGAGGAGAGAGGGTGAGAGGAGAGAGAGAGTTTGGGAGGAGTTTGAGATGGTGAGAAGAGAGAGAGGGGGCCGTGTGAGAGGGTGAGGGAATAGTGAGGGGGCGTTGTAGGATGGTAAGGGGAGAGTGAGGGGGCATTGGGGGAGGGTGAGAGGAGAGAGAGGGGGAGTTTGGGAGGGAGAGAGGAGAGAGAGGGGGAGTTTGGGAGGGTGAGGCGAGAGAGGGGACGTTGTAGGAGGATGAAGTGAGAGTGAGTGAACGTTTCGGGAGGGTGAAAGGAGTGTGAGGGGGCGTTGTGGGAGGATGAGTGGAGAGAGGGGGTATTGCGGGATGTGACAGGTTGAGGGGAGGGGGAGTGGGAGGAGGGTGATGGTTGAAAGTGGGTATGAGGAGGGTGCGAGGGTTGATCGAGTCATTGTGGGAGGTTGAGGGTTAAAAAGGGGATTCGGGAGGGGGTGAGGGTTAAAGGGGTTTGGGGAAGGGACGAGGGTTGAATGGGGTTTGGAGAGGAGGCAAGGGTTAAATAGGGTTTGGGGAGGGGACGAGGGTTGAAAGGGGGGGGGGGTGCTTGAAGGAGGGTTAGGATCGAGATGGGGGCCTTGAAGGAAGGTGCGGGTTGAAAGGGCGTGGTGGGAGGGTGAGATGAGAGGGGAGGGTGAGGGAAAGGAGCGTTGGGGGAGGAGAGGGGTAGTGAGGAGGAGCGAGAGTTGAGTAGGTGGAAATAGGAGGCCGAGGAGATGGGGGAAACGAAGTTTTTTCCACGTTTGGTTCGAGAGAGAGGTTCGAGAACGTATAGGAGGGGTTGAATTATGGATAAAAGCCATCTGTTTGTTGTAGATGGGTGGATGAGTCCTGGCGTCCGTGCGGTGGGGAGTTGCGGCCAGGTAAAGGGGAATGCAGAGCTGGCTGAGTTGGGTTGGTTATGGGAGGAGGGTGGAGAGTGTAGGAGAAATAAAACACAGGTTAGGAGGGGAATGAATGACGGCCATTTTTCCATTTTTTTCAATAAACGTTGAAAGCGAGTTCTCGCATACGTAAATAAAACGCCGGTAATCGAGACATTGATATTCGTCGACATTGCGACGACTGGAAAGGGCAGGTCGTAATTAATTGGAAGATTTACGTTTTTTGTTGTCGTTTTTCCCATTTCGATTTTAGATTTATGAAACCGTGCTTTTAAAGCGAATTTTAGCAGTACTATTCTCTTGTTCGTTTTCATCTGGATAATAAACCTCTTAGATTTTTATAGCCATAACTCCATCCACACCGGACACAAACAGAAGAGAGGAGAGATTAGTATTAGCCCACTCTTCAGGAATAGCACCAATGGGGCCAACTACTTAAAGACCCTTCCGAAGGACGGAGCGCTGATTATCACGCTCAAATAATATTGTCTATCATTTTACACAATCTTTTATCTTCGCCATATTTCTCACATGCGTATAGTACGTATAAAAAAAGGAAGCTCCGAATATGTTGAAGACGTAAGCGGCTTAGTTGTACCCATCGGTGTTAGTGAGCGTAATGCTAGATCAGAGCGTACGATAAAATATGTCGAAACAATCGCTAGAACCGAGAAATACTATAGACGTTTTTTCCCAGACGCGATAAGACAGGCCAACAAAGTCAGAGGCAGTTCATTTGGTCCTGTGACACCTCCTGCCAAACTCTTCCGGCGGCTTGCAGGGTATACATGCAAATGTAAATCAACTCAGCGTTAAAAATTATTTTTAAAGCAACAGTTTTTATAGTCTCAGAGGAATAGATTCTGGACCGAAAGATATACACATCTATAAGAAAAATACAACTGTAATACAGCTAATTCGATTGCATTATGAATATAAGCGAAAACTGGATTACAAAACGAATAAAACGAGTGCTTTTTGAGCTGACAAATTTGAGAGATTAAAATATCCCAGATCTCTCGAGTATGCTTGCTTATTTATTCTAGTAAAAATAACCCCTTATATGCAACAAACAAAGACAAAAGCTTTTTATGTACTTGGCCTAGAAAAGTAGTGAAAAACCGTTTAATTTCTAAAATAAATCGGTACAACATACATTGTAGAAACTTTCTCATATAATAATGCGTCGTTTAGTTATCTTTAGAAAATGAAAATCGTATCAGCCAGTTTTTAGAAAATCCAATTTTTGTTAAAGTTGCCGAAGAATATACTAGCCTTATACTCATTCATTGAGAAAAATGAAATATATTCATTTTTTAAGAAATATGAGCCATTTGATATTATTGAAGACGTAAACTCAAGTAAATGTACGAAATTTGATCACAGTCGTGAGAGCCGTTTTTGAGAAAATCAAATTGTTGTTAAAAATGCGTAGAATGAACTTTCCTTAATTATTGAGCCATGTCAACCATTTCTTCATATACTCTGCTATGTATGATAAAATGTCCAAGTACGATATTTCTACCGTTTAGGCTCCAGAGCCAGTGGCAGACAGACAGACGGCATTGCAAAAACCACTTTTTCGGATTCAGCGACACCTAAACGTATATTTCCGTAAAAATCTCGAGATCGAATTTTTTCGCGATAACAATACTTTCAATACCTTCGTATGAGAAAGCAAACATAAATGGATTGAAGGTAGAAAAAGAGTAAATTCCTTTCCTTACGACATTACATGCGGAAGTGTGGGGAGGGTAGCGACAGAATAGAGAACACGTTTATAATGATGAGTCATCGTACTATTCAATCCCTTATAATCATGCGAATATGAAGGATTTCCGTTTTTACTTTCTTATATACGATCGAA